>CM034394.1:2422271-3622271 GCA_019925095.2 Dendrolimus kikuchii | reverse complement strand
ATTCTTGCCTATCAGTTATCTATACATATAATAAAATTGTAGAGGTCGAATTTCTGTACAATAATAAAAAATGCTAAAAACCGATTCAGGGGATGAAAGAACTCAAATAGAACTAATTTAGATATTTTTCAAATTTTTTGTGTCTCTGTTTGTCTGTCTCTCCGTCGTTCTCTTCCATCGTTCAAGGTCGTATTCTCACTTTCTTTGGACATATTACACGACGAGAGGACACGTCGGTGGAGCGATTCGTAGTCCAGGGCAAAGTGGAGGGCACGAGGGCGCGCGGTAGATCACCAATGCGCTGGACCGAACAAATCAAATCCGCACTAAATGGCCCACTTCACGAATGCACGAGGAAAGCTACAATACGAGAGGAATGGCGACGAATTGTGAAGCTTGCCACCACCCCTGTCATAAGGACCACGACCACTCTGCCAAGAGTGTGACGACGCAGAAGAAGTTTGTCTGTCTGTCTGTTTGTACCGGCTAATCTCCGAAACGACTGGACCAATTTAAATGGAATTTTGTATGATGGTAGCTTATATCCCTGGTCAACATATAGGATACTTTTGATCCCAAAAAATTAAAGAAGTTAAAAAACCGCACCACGCGAACGAAGTCGCGGGCATCAGCTAGTCTCTATAATAAATTTTGTACTTTGCGTGATTCAAATATATAGGCGTATCACAATTGTGTCCCAAGTATTGTTGAATTTAAACTATCTGTGTCAAACATCAAATCGAAACAACAATTCAGCAAATACATGGATTTAAAGCTAACATAAGTACTGAAAATAAAATAAGAATAATTAATATTCTTATATACTTTATTTTACAAGATGACTGCGTTGTCATACAGCACGACAATACATCCAACTATTGAGGCACGTGTGTACGATCTGGTACTTAATTTGTAACCTGATTTTATTTGGTTTTCGTACGACCCTATTCGTATTTGATAAACGAGAAAGTTTCTAAGAACGGTTATTTATTTATAACCTTTTTACGCACAAAATACTAAACCGGTTTTGGAGAAGATTTAACAGTAATAGAATTTACACACCAGATTAACTCACAAGATATCTAATAAATAAATAAATATATAATCGGCAGACAAATACAGTCGTATAGACAATACAGTCAGTCATATAGATAATATAGTCAGTCGCATAGATAATACAGTTAATCACATAGATAATACAGTCAGACGCATATATAATACAGTCAGTCGTGTTAAAAACCCAATGCAAAGGACACACAAAAGATACATACATATATGTAGTACTTATTTCTATGTGCTTGTTATACTCCACACTACATATCTTATGTGATCTCAATGAATATAAAGTTAACTACGTTACAGTAGTTTAAAAATTGTTGTTACGATTATAACAATAATAATAATAATCGGCAGACAAATACACATGTTGTATATCCCCAAATTAAGCAAGATACGCTTGTATTATGAATAATATACAACGGACTACTCTGGGCCGATCCCAGACACCCAGACCACAAAGAGTAACTAAGAAAATTCGTTTTTGAAATTTACCACTCCAGGAATTGAACCTGGAGCCTCTAGATTGCAATGAGATCGGCAAAGGCTTAGCCCGCTCAACCATACAGGCCGTCTATGTATAATTTATAAATATATTTCCTGCCCTAAAAAATAAAAATCTAAAACCCGATTACAGCGCTGCTACCGGATCCAATTGTGAATCTAAAGCATCTCGAAACCTACTCGAATACATAAAAAAAAATTCATCAAAATCGGTCTAACCGTTTAGGAGCAGTTCAGTTTCATACACACACGTTCAGAAGTAAATAAACTTTTACTATAGGGATCGTTTTGTTATCAAATACAAATCATTCATCCAAATTTTCAGCTTTTTATCTTAAGTATTTTTAGAATTTTTAAAAAACACCTATTCTTCCGGTTTTTTTTTTCAATAGTTAAATTACAAATTAACTCATGGCGAGTTTTTTTATCAATATTTGTGAGCAAAAGGCCTAAAACAGTATTTATGTTTTAATTCCCGGATGCGAAGCCGATTTTTTTTAATAAAATAAATCTAGAATATACCCTTTGCTGCTATTATACCCTTTGTCTTAATATTACCCTGTAATAATAAGACGCGAACGATAATACAAATATTATTAATTATTTTTTTATAAATAAAATAAATACAAAAAGAATTTAAAAAACAAAAAAACAAAGCTTACCACTATTATCTCCAAGTATTGGAAATCACAGCACGATCACAAATAGTTTGTCAGTTATGCCGCACTCTTGCGCAGGCGAGTTGCGCTTACAATGTACCGCGGTAAACTGTGAACACGCAAGATCGCACTACGCCAAACCTTACCTCAAAACCAAAGGGAGGGTGATACGTTATTTTGACTTTACATTTCTGTCTGCCAGTTCTCGAAAATGGTCATAGCACGCTCTACTGGGTTCGCTCTATTACCACAGATAGGACTATTGTTGCCAATAAGCTTAACATTATGATAATAGATCGATCTGCGAGACATACGATGCTCGTTGACATAAGTATTTCACATAACGGTGGGACATTTATGGGCTGTTATTATATATATATATACTTGTAATCCTTGTCCGCCGCGATCACGGCTACTGAAAATTGGCCGAAATGTCGGAAACAAATTTCAAACAAAATGCCGCGCTTGAAACCGTTAAAACCTTATTTTGATTACGTGTACCTGTCGCGTAAACTTAGAAAATACCCTTCTAAATAATTGCTTTGTTGAAGCTTAGTAGTTAGCGCACTTCGTCCCAAACTCAAATGACGCGGGTTCGAGTCCTGGCGTGGCATGCGCTATTTAGGCAGTTTTCTGATCTAATGGTCCTATCACATGTTACAATTACCACGTGCTAATAATGGTGAAGGAAATCATCGTGATGAAATCTGCACATCGAGATAACCGATGTGTAAAACCCGCCAATCCGTCTTGGACAAGCCTGGCTGACATACTGTCCGTTCCCAGCAGTCCAGCAATGGAACGTTTAAGAGTCCTTATAATTTACTTTGTCTAAACCAGTTTGTGGTCTATAATTTTGATTTGTTGTTTATGGTCTAAAAGTTCACCATAGATAATCTATTCTCATTTTGATTACAATAAGGCAACTATATCATAACTGTCCCACATCTCGTAAATGCTGAAACTGATATATTAACGAAATACCTAGAGTCAACGATCATCGTACCGATAGTGGTGTCCGAGCGACATTTAAAGAGACTCTCGCTCGGTAAATGTGTGAAGGGCCAGATGCAAAAGGCGGTTCTCCTGAGCACAGCACGCATTGTGAGGAAGTTCCTGTCTCTGGAGCTTTAATCACCGGTAGCTTGGACCCTAGGCCCCGCTGCCGATGAACGTCATCTTTTTGATCATTCATTATCACGTCATAGGAGCTGCCACACTTCAAGAAACCCTGAAACGTCGCAAATATTCATGGCTTTTGGGGTTGAGACTTTGGCGCCATGGGGACGTGAGGCTTATCAACTTTATCGAGACCTTTCAAGGCGATTGAAAGAAGTCTCGCGTGACCAAAGGACTGGCCTATATTTAGGGCAACGTATTAGCGTTGCCATACAACGCGGGAATGCGGCCAGCATTTTGGGAACGCTCCCCACCGAAAGCGATCTGGACTACATCTTTTACTTGTAAATATATTTATAATAGTATTTAATTCGTAAGTTTTTTTTGTAGTGTAATTTGTATTTTAAATTAAGTTTTTAATATTCTATTTATTTCTAGGTCGAATCTAACTTAGATTTATTTATTTAGATTCTGTTTGTATGTATTTAGGTAATTTTGGACTTGATTTAAATTTACCAATAGCACTAATTAATATACATAATAGTTATCACGTCATCAACTATTGTTTTGACTGTACATTATTTTGACGGCTTCTGTGATTGAGCAGCCTTTGACGGCTTACCTCACTGCATCGCTGAGGCTCCGGAATTTCGGAAACGTATTTTCTCCGTTATTAACTATAGTCTGGGTGTCTGGGATCGGCCCCAGAGTAGTCCGTTGTATACTTCCCATAAAACTAGCGTAACTTGCTTAATTTGTGTGTTTGTTAATTATATGGCGATTTAGCCCTTTTTGTAATTTTTAAGAAGCAAGTGATGTGTGTAAGAATAAGCCTGAATGGCGCTCTGCTGTTCGTGCCTACCCGCAAGGGAACTGGCGTGAAGTTATGTATGTATGTATGTAATTTTTTGGGCAAATCTAGCCCTTCTTGAGATTCGATCTAACTATAAACTTGATACTGAGTTGGCATACTCTGCAGGAAAATTAAAGCGTGTAAATACAAATGACAAATATTATAATAATGTACCACTAGCAGTTCACCCCAATAGCCCGGTACTTTTTGTCTTCATTTCCCACAATAGTCCTACACTGGCCGGGGCTTGTCCTTGGGTGCATTACTATATGGTGTAGACAGGGATAATCGCCGGTCAGTGTCACGCCACATTTAAATTAAATTTGTCAAAGGGCCTCTACGTGTTGGCCTTCCCATGGCCCCACGCAAGGCCTCCAAAAGTCCGGGCCATTTTTATGGCCCGTGGTCTACAAAGACATATATTATATAATAATGTAATAAAAAGAATTTTGCTGTCACCAAAAAAAAAAAATTTACAAATTTGCCTTCAAATTAAGACTGGATACTAACACCTAGACTAGGCCAAACCTTTATCCTTAGGTGTTAGTTGCTTTTCAGTGACTAAATATGTAAAAATTAACAAATTAAATAAATTTAACAACACAAACAAAGATTACAACAAAAAATTTGAGGTAATTCCATAATTTTCACTAAAGCACTTGTTAAATATTCAATATTAAATATTTAATTCTCTACAGAACGTGAATTCCATATGCTAGGGACTTAATAACATTTATTCCTTTAGTCAGTGTAATAAGTTTATAACAAAACCAGTATAGTATGATATATATCTAGTATTTATATATTTTTTAAATAGATATGTTTACTTTACATATTTTATAGTAGTCTATATATAATCACTATAACACACATACACACATCTACTTATGTATATAAAAAATAATTGCTGTTCGTTAGTCTCGCTGAAACGCGAGAACGGCTAGACTGATTTGGCTAATTTTGATTTTGTATTATTTGTGGATGTCTAGGGAAGGTTTAAAAGGTGAGTAAATATGAAAAAATGCTTGTAATTTTTTCTTAATACAAAATGCTATAAAATCCTCCACGTTCTTTTTAGACATTAATTCGTACATATTTAGCAACATATTATTACTTTCCATGAAATCACAAAATATCACAGAATGAAAACAGAAATCGAATATTTGTAAAGAGCTCAAAGCATATTTGCAATTACGTGCATGGGTTATATATCTATTTCCTGATTTGTATATGAATCCGAAATACCTTATGGCGCAATATGAAATGTTAAAAGTTTCATATTTTTGCAATAAACTTGTTGATGCTAGCCGTGATCTAGCTAGTTCTTACTTCACGCTGTGAATCAGAGGACCTAATGATACAGTAATTACTCTACATGTGGTGGGCCGTCTGCTGGCTTGCCAGCTTCGCAATAAAGACTGGAGGATTCAGGAGCGGCCCTTAAAGTCGTGGTAGCGTAATGGCTAGCGCACGCGTTCCAAGCTCAAAGGGCCTGGGTTCGAATGCTGGCAGGAACGCATGCACCAAATAAGCAGCTTTTCTGATCCAATATGCATATCTTATACTAATATATAAAGATGAAGAGTTTGCTTGTTTGAACGCGTTAATCTCAGGAACTACGAGTCTGATTTGAAAAATTCTTTCAGTGTTAGATAGCCCATTTATTGAGGAAGGCTATAGGCTATATATCATCACGCTAACACCAATAGGAGCAGAGCACAAATGAAGAATGTTTCAAAATTGGGGGGTTTTGAAAATAATTTTCACGTGGACGACGTCGCGGGCACAGCTAGTTGTTACTATTACCACATGCTTACAATGGTGAAGGAAAATTAATCAATCAATAATTCGCTATTGTGCACAAATACAAAAAAATAACTTTCAGATTAAAACTATGTCTCATTAAGCACAAAGGGCGGCCTTATCGCTAAAAAGCGATCTCTTCCAGACAATCCCATCATCGTGAAAACATCGTGATGAAACCTGCACACCAAGATAATCGATATATTAAACCTGCCAAGCCGCCTTGGACAAGCGTGGCGGGGTATACTGTCCGTTCCCCAATAGTAGGAGCCCCATCACGGTATTGGGGCGTTTATTGACTGTTATAATAGGAGCTTTCCAGAGATATTATTTTTACTGATCTTATGTCTTTTCTAGTATTCCTTGTCCATGATGATATTATTTTTTTTTGCGGGGAATACAACAGACAGGCTAACGGACAAACTGATGGAAAATGGTTAACGTCACTTATGGATATAAGCAAAACCCGACACCTTTTGAAGAAAACCCCATGGACATTATTTAGGATTATTATTAAGGAGCGATTAATTATCCAGATATTCGTAGAAACCTTCTTTAGAATTTCGTATACCTCAAAGTCTGAGTCTTACTATTCAAATAAGTATTCAAATTCAAAACCTACCTTTCTACCAATTAAAAGCTTAGCTTTGAAAGGTACATTTCAAAACCCACCAAATTATTTGTTGGTTTGCTTGGAAATTCTGTAATTTGTATTTCTACTGTGACCTACGTCGAACATTTCCGAGTATTCGTTTAGATCAATTTTAAAAATTGATTATTATAATGCAACGCAATTTCTAATGGAATCTCTTCTTTAAAATTTGATAGGTCAATTACTTGCTACTGGATTTCTATAGTGTATAGGTTCGCATTTGATAGACATACCACCTGATATCATCAGCTAGAAATTGAATTTAAGGTGGATTACACTTACTTAGAATATATCTGTTCACGCGAAACTTGAAAAGTCCTAAATTGTATGTTTCAGAAAAAACCGATTACCATATGGAGTTGCACTCCTCAGCAGTACTTATTACAAAAGTGGAAGCAAAGCGCTTCTTCCGCTTGGTGGGTATTTCCACCATGTATCGGTGGCGTGAGCTCGTACGTCGTGCTTTGTGGTAAAAAAGGTAATGGAGGCATTACTTCGTGCAATTCCGCAACACTATTACTAATCCTATAGAATATAGAACTAATATCGAAAAACTAGTGACTCTGAGTCAATGAACTACGCTCTGAAGCCTCTTATGGAATAACTGATTATCGCTTATCAGCTTTCTAGCTCTTTTTCAATCGAATCGAGAGCTTCGAGCTGGAATTTAGCCTAGCCATCCAAAAGATGAGAGCAGTACTCCACATAAGACCTTACTTTCCTTGGTAGTAAAGGTTCAGCAACTGAAGTGGTGTGAAGTCTGGACCGCAATAACTCGTCATTGTTGAAAGGAAAAATAAAATCGCATTTTATAGCAGACCGGCTGAGGGCGCATTTTTTGCTGTTTTGATAAATTCAATTAAAATAATCTGCAAAGAACTAAACATAATATTAATTTATGTCCCAAGTCAATCAGCATATACTTTATTAGTACTTTTAAAACAGCAATGAATTTTAAGTGATCTTAATAAATCTACTTAGTTTTTCAGTATCATTATTTTAATTAAAAGCGGTTTTCAAGTCTGACTAATAAACTTTAAATCTTTGACTAATGAAAGGTACCTATTTTCAACTTTGGAAGCGAAATTACACCTGCGATTACGGAATAAATATATTCTTGTCAATACTTAAATAGAAATATGAAAAGGCATTAGTTTAAGATATTGTTACGAGTTGCAGGACTCGAATTAAAATGCCGTTGGAATTACTATAGAATTTATTAGAACTATACAAATTCGTATAACACAAGTACAAATGTAATGCACAATTTAATAACACGCGCAAAGTCCGTCACTAAATGTACACACGTCTTGCCTCGCTTGTGTTATCTCTTTGACTGCCGATCTCTCCATTTGGCCATTGCTTTATACTGCACCGATACACTACGGCTGCCAGCCCGCGTAGGTCGGATTTCTTAGAATCAGTTCAACACACCTGGTTAATGACTGCCATAAAAGATTACGATACACAATAGGCTGTTTTTCTAATTACGAATTTTAAACACAAAGTAAACAAAAGAAGTCCAAATGCGGAAAGGTAATAAAGTGTGTGTTTTATAGTAGGCAGCTGTGCGTCCACTTTTGTCGGCGTGTAACAATATGATACTTAGGTCTCTAAAGATTAATTGCTGTGAGATATAAATCAAAGTTTACATAAGGCTTAAGAAAGAATATATAGAAAAATAGGATTAGGATACATAATAAACATTCAAATCTAGGGGACGATCGGGTAGATCGAGATGAAGGGTCATCACGAACATTAAAGTTTCTACGAAACCAACAATCAGGAACAGACAATCAATATTGCGTAGGTAAAACTTTACTTTAAATGTGCACAATTTTGCGTAAACACAAATCCGATTAGTTGCGAATAGACGTCGAGTTTTGTTCATAATATTTATTTGTTATGTTAGCAAAATGAAATTAATATGCTTAAAGAAGTTCAATTTAGATTTGAAATTAAGTTTTGCTAAAAACATTTTCAAAGCAGATAATATTAACACATTTATGTTAAAAAGTAAAATGATACTCTATTTTTTAAGGTATTAACTACTGTTTTTAATTTGATTCTAAAATTAAAATAAAGACAAGAATTTTGATTACTGATTTTTTTTTACAATTTATTCACAAGTATTCGGGACTAACCGACTTTCCTCTACACATTTTTACTTTTTTTCTCCTGGACATCACACTATTAAATTCTCGACGTAAATCTGCTCAAGACTTAGTTCAAAGTGTCCTGTAAACCGCAATTCATTTAAGGAGAAAGAATATTGCGGAATTTCTTAACAGTAGAGTTTAATTATGAAATACTAATTTCAAACCCTTCCATTTTATACGATAACAAAAGAAAATTACTTCAATTACTACTTCTATTAATTTGGAATATGAATGGAAATTTCTAACAAGTTCTCAAGTTTTCAAGTCCTGTATTCCTGGTAGGCTCGGAAAGTTCATACTTGGAAATCACTTGCGTATATAAGTCAAGAAAGGGCGTAACGAGATGTTAAATGAAAAGACGTGTAGTAAGATTAAATGAGAAGATATGAGAAAGAATGAGAAGAAATAAGATATCATGAGGTGAATGTTGACATAATTTTAACACCAGGCATTTTAATAGACTGATATTGCCATCCTTTAGATTACAAAAAGTACTGTCCTGTTTCTTGGAGGTTGGTATACGCTTCTTCAATAAGATTCCGAGTGAAATGTTAGATCTGCCTTTCACTAAATTTAAAAAGTATCTTGCTAAAAAAGGAATAATACTACACTATTGAAAAATACTTAAATGACAAAACTTCATTTACATAGCAGCCCGCTCCAACCTCTTATACTATATTTTGTATAACGTTTTTATCTTGCCAAGCTTGTAAGGAATTTATGCAAATATATTGCAGCATAATATTTTAGTACGTCATGTTATTATTATAACTATAACATTATTTTTCTTTCCTTTTATTGTGTCTTGGTGTATTTGAGTATGCACTGTTTGCTACAACTCCATTAATTCTTCGAGAAGTAATTGTGTAACATATTTCTGTATAAAATTTATTTAAAAAATTTGAGCTAGACCTGTTGCTGGGGAGTTTCTTGCCGCTTCAGCAATAACACGTTGCGAAGCGGTGTACATAGACTAGGAAGTAACATCAAATTTTGACTTATTTGAACTTCAAAATATGTTCTCCAGTGGAACTTATTTTGAATAAAAACTTTTGATTTTGAATTTGAATTTGAGCGGCCCTTAGTAAAGCTAAATTGTATGTGTTCTTGAAGACGTTTTCTTCTAGAATGTTATTATCAATTAAACCCTTTTTATGGTTCTATGTCAAAGAAGCAAGTGAGGTGTGTAAGAATAAGCCTAAATGGCGCTCTGTTGTTCGTGCCTACCCCGCAAGGGAACTGGCGTGAAGTTATGTATGTATGGTTCTATTGACAAATAATGGAAACTAGACTTTGTTTGTCACTTACATAACTAGGATTTTGTTTTGAAATCACTGTTATTCAGTTATATTATAGTATAGATGTGATATATTTATTTTTTATCAATACCTGCTTATGTCCAGGCAGTAAAATTGGCTAATGTGCACAATCATATAACAAAAAATGTGCAAAAAATAAATACAGTGGCCATTTGATTCGTGCAGGAATGAAGAATACAACTTCCTGCGGCCAGGCGGTCTGTCGTAAGAGGCGACAAAACAGCTCACAGCCAGTTGGTAGGGTATTTACCCGTCGGATGGCTACCACTCCCAATCTCGAGTATGCCACCATAACAACTTTGAGTTATATTCCGGCATTAGTGGCCAGCTTCGCGTATCCCTTGAGAGAGCGGCAGCACATTGGTAGCACCTTTGATATTACAAATATTCATAGGCGATGATAACCGCTTTCTATCTAGTGGGCCGTCTGTCTGTCTGCTGAACTCTTGCAATAAAAAAAAAAGCTTCGCAATAAAAAAAGTGGATGAAACATGCAATAACAACTTGATTGGGCTGTATTCAGGCCTCAAAATTAATAAACGTGACCTTTATAACCAGAAATTTTTAATTTCTTAATGAAACCAGTTTTAACTTACAGGTTTATAATCATGTCAACAGTATGCAGCTCTTCATTTCTTAAGCATCCTACCTGTATTTTTTTTTTGCTCATTTTTTGTTATATTATTGTGGGCATTAGCCAATTTTACTGCCTGAACATAAGCAGGTATTGATAAAAAATAGATATATCACATCTATGCTATAATATAAATGAATTACTGAAAGAATTTTTAAAATCTGTTTCGTAGATCCAGAGATTATCCCCTACAACGTCACAAACTCACAAACTTTACCTCTTTATAATATTACTAGCGGCCCAGTGCGGTTTCACTCGCGTACTGTCCCGCTCCCGTGGTATATAGTGTCATGTTATATAGCCTATGACACTCCCTGTTAACGTAGCTTTCCAACAGTAAAAGATTTTTTAAAATCGGTTTAGTCGATCCAGAGATTAACCCCTACAACGTCACAAACTCACAAACTTTACCCTCTTTATAATATTATTAAGTAAATATAGATAGTATAGATAAATAATAATTTTCGTACATACGCAATGTATCTATATGTTTTCTTGGATTATAGCGGTTGCCAATCCGGATAATCGCACATCTGTATAACTGAGATCCGGATAATAGTCTCTACTGTATACGGTCCCCAGGTTTAATTTTGGTTTTGGTTGATTAAATCTACTATTCTATAAGTTTTACTTATTTTCTATTTAGTTTATCTTATGTACTATGGTACTTCGTGGTTTATCTTGTACCAGAAGTGCCGTCAGAATTCCGCGTCATGCAGCACTTAATGACATAATCCGTCGGGCTCTTGTCACCGACGGGGTACCTGCCGTTCTAGAACCGAACGGCTTGTGCCGCAGCGATGTCAAGAGACACGATGTTATGTCATTGGTGCCCTGGAAGATGGGTCGCCCTTTAGTATGGGACGCGTATTCCGTCGATACTCTGGCGGCGTCCCACCTTTCAGCTACAAGCATGTCTGCTGGTACAGCTGCTGTACAACAGGAGGCCCTAAAATGCCGCAAATATGCCGCTATCGGAAATGGTTACGTATTTGCGGCTTTTGGGGTCGAGACCCTGAGACCATGGGGGCCTGAGGCGCACAAACTTTATCGAGACGTAGCAACACACCTGGTAGACGTCTGAGGTGACCAAAAGACTGGCCTGTACCTTGGACAACGCATTAGCGTTGCGATACAGAGAGGTAATGTGGCCAGTCTTTTGGGCACGTTTCCAACTGACAACGGTCTGGGACTAGATTTTATAGTTTAATTTGTATATATACTTATTTATAACTTAGTTTAGTTTATATTTAATTGTTAATATCAGAGTAAATAAGTTCTCATAATATTTTCTTAAGTTTTCGCGACTTGTATACATAATAAAGCTACGTTTTAACGGTTTTAAGCGCGGTAATTTTATTTGATTTTGGTTTTTCCGACGTTTCGGCCACTTTTCAGTGGCCGTGATCACGGAAGACAAAGATGTCAAGTGTCAACGAGTATTGTTAAAGTTTTATTTAGCCTACCGCCAACTTGTTAATTTTAATTATTTAATTTTAATTTTGTTTATGGTTATTATTTACTCTATGGGAGCCTTTTTTTTTTGGTTTTGAGGCGAGGGAAAATGCTTAACCGATTTACGCACAAACTGGGTCGTTGCTAGGGGAACGACACGCGTCGGTCGGGGGCGATAACACTGCAGCAATAGTATGCTCTTGGCAGCGCTCCGTCCGCGATCGACGTCACAGAATAGTGTGGAAGACTCCGAGCGTTGCTGCACGGGCGAGCAACCCCAATACCCACTAAAAACCCCCTCCTCCCTGACGACCCTGCGCTTTGAATGTGTTGGAAAGGCTGAGATTTAGAACATAGTTACGCCCAGCCGATCCAGCGCAATAAAGTGCCTGGAGTGTGCCCTGGGAGAACACACCCCACTTCGTTGTGCGGGGGTAGAAGGTCCTTTGCTCTTCCTAGCAAGCTAAAGGCCCCCCGCGGTAAACGGAACCTAACTCAGGGAGGGAAGTAATGCGCGTACCTGCCTCTCCGGGTGCCAGCTGAAGGCCGGCGACCTCGAGAAGACGCATTGGCACGCGCTGCAGGACTTCTCTCCCTGTCTCGTTCTGCGGCCTCCTTGAGTGACATTACTGTCTCGCAAAAAGTAACCGCAGCCCCCCAATTGTCGCTGCTCTGCAGCATGGCCTTGACCAAGTCGCAGAGCGAGTCGACTGGACCTACGTGCGTCTCAAGTTCCAAACGCTGCGGCGCCCATGCGGCGCACTCGACAAGCGTGTGTAACGCCGTGTCGGGCGCGCCGCACTGACGGCAGTCCGGGGAAGGCAAGCAGCCCACAATGCGACACAGATACTTATCGAAACATCCGTGTCCGGTAAGTATCTGTGTCGTCCTGAAGGTCAGGGTGCCGCTGGTGCGGTTGACCCATTCCGTCAGCTGTGGCCTGATTGCATCCACCGTGTAGCCGCCATAGGCCGCAGGATTGTCGAGCTCTTGAGACCAGACGGCGATCATGGAGGCGGTTTCCCGCTTCCTGATCGCCTCGATTTCGACCTGACAGAAGGTCAGGCCTCTAGCTAGGGCATCCTGCCGGGTGCGGCGCACCACTGTCAGGACGTCCGCCTGGAGATGCCAGGGCGGATCACCTGCCAGGAGGGTGGCCGCCGTCCGCGACACTGTGCGATACCCCCGTATGGTCCTCACGGCCAGAACCTGCTGCGCCCGTTGCAGCAGGGTTCTGTTGTGGCGGTGAAGTGCAATGGACCAGACGGGTGCACCGTACAGTGCCATACTCCTCAGGATGCCAGAGTAAAGTTTCCGCGTCGCACCTCCCGGGCCCCCTACGTTGGGAAGCAGCCTCGAGAGTGCGCCCGCGGATTTGACGAGTTTGGGAACTAGCTGCTCAAAGTGCGCTTTGAACAGCCATTTCCCATCGAGAACTAGCCCCAGATATTTCATCTGGGGCCCTACTCTAATGGCCACCCCTTGGACCGAAACGGTCAAGTCCGCGGGGGGATTGCGAAATTTCCTATGGAACATGATGGCCTCCGTTTTCGCGGGGGAGACCCTCAAGCCCAGCCTAGCTATTCGATCTACGACAATCGCCAACCCGGCGTTAGCGACGTCCACGGATTCCGCAAATGACGCAGCGCGTGCCGTGAGTAGGGTGTCGTCCGCAAAGCAGATCAGCCCTACCCCGGGTAGGACCGGAACCCGAAGGATCCAGTCATAACCTACGTTCCAAAGAATCGGCCCGAGGACCGACCCCTGTGGAACGCCGCACGCGACGCGTCGACGACCTACCTCGGGATTGCCGGACTCACAGCCCTCCCAAAGGATATGTCGATCCTGCAGGTACGCGCCCAACAGCCTCGTGAGGTACGGGGGGACTCCATGCGCGCGGAGCCCCTCCCTGATCGTCTCATGAGGGAGGCTGTTAAAGGCGTTCGCTATGTCTAGCGACACCGCAAGAACGACATCCTTCGCTTGGACGGCTTCGTCCGTTGACGTTCGCAGCGTCTCGAAGGCGTCCATCGTGGAGCGCCTCCGCCGAAACCCGAACTGCGTTTCTGAAAGCCCCGGCTCCACAGTGTCGAGATGCTTCACGAGCCGCTCCGCCAAGATCTTTTCGAAGACCTTAGCGACCTCGTTCAGCAGCACTATGGGCCTGAAGGCGGACGGATCGTTGGGAGGCCGACCTCCCTTGGGAATCAGGCACAAACGACCCTCCTTCCATTGCGACGGGAGCCGACCTGCGCGAATACAGGCTTCGAACAGTTCCCGCAGCTGGCCGCGTAGATGTTTAGCGGCCAGGAAGAGGAGTCGACCTGGAACCCCGTCGGGTCCCGGTGCCGTCTTCCTGCCCCGGAGCCGGTCCAGGGCAACGTCTAGTTCCCCCTCGGAGATGGAGTGAGGCTCCTCGTCCGTGGGAGTGTCGGGAACGGGTGGACCCATACTGGGGGGAGTGAAGTTTCCCGGATCCGGGAAGAGCCCGTCGATAACCGACCGGAGCACCTCGGGTTCGAGCGTTTCCGTGACCGTGGATGTGCAAGGCCGCAACGTGTTGCGAGCCCCACGGTACGGACGCCCCCAAGGGTCCCGATCGAGCGTCTCGAGGAGCTCGGCCCGAGCCCGGGCTTTCGCTTGCAGTATTGCAATCGAAAGGGCCTTTCTGGCCTCCCTAAACTCTCCCACGAGTCCATTTTCCGCGACGTAGTCCGGAGGACGGCGCGCCCTGCAGCGTTTGAGCCTGTGGCTGATGATGCGAACTGCCTTTCGCATCTCGCCCAGCTCCTCGGTCCACCAGTGGACCTGCTTACACGGAGGCTGCCGCTTGGAGACGCGAGGCATCGCCGCGTCGCAAACCCTCGTCAGGGTCTTGCGCATGTGCTCTGCCTGCGACTCCAGGTTCTCGAATTCGACTGGGTAGGCCCAGCTTTCCGTGAGTGCCCACTCCTCAGCCTGCTCCGGATCGAGCTTGGTAAGGGCCCAACGCGGGAAGAGAGGGGGGCGATGAACAGGGCTCGGACCGGAGGAGGGGGTAAGCTCAAATCTGATGTACCGATGATCAGAGAGCGACTCCACCTCCTCCAGCACCCTCCATACTCTATGGGAGCCTAATCTAATTTACTACCGCTTCACAACATGTTATGGCTTGAAGAGAAGAAGCGGCGCAAGAAACTCTTCAGCAAACATGTCTAGCTCCAATAATCACGGCCACTGAAAAGTGGCCGAAACGTCGGAAAAACCAAAATCAAATAAAATTACCGCGCTTAAAACCGTTAAAACGTAGTTTTATTATACATAAGTTCTTCTTTTTATCTTATATACTATATTTTTTTTATACATTTTTGTTCTTTATATCCTATATAGGGTTTGGCCTCTCTACATACAATGCTTTCTTATTCACTATTTTATATCTTACTTGCTACATTTTATATGTGTTTATATGCTTCCTATCTTATTTTTATTGCTATTTTTATTTATACTTCTATCTTAAAAACTACTATGATAACTATTTATTTCTAATGCTTCTTAAATACTATCTTCTGGTCCACTAGGTTGGCATGCATTCAGTAGATTTATAGAGACTGTGTTTTCAATTCAGGAATTGTGGACTCCAATCGACATCAACAGACAAAACTTCAGAAACAGTAACCTATGATTAGATGTTATGTAACATAGGGATTTTCAATTAAACTTTGGCATTTATTGTGAAAGCGCAAACAGACATTTCAATTTCTCTTATTGGTAGATTCCTCGGACAAAGAAAACATTTATTATGTAACAAGATGACAAGTGATGATCAAGACATAAGATATATAAGACATCCACAAAAATTCAAACAATAAATCAATCTTAATTACAATAATGTTATTAATATACCTTCTAGTTAACCCCGAACATGTACCTAATCTATCAATACAGCTGGAACTAATCTCAAGGCACAGAAATAACTACAGAGCAGAGTGGGTAATGGATATGCTAGACAAAATTACTAATAACAAGATAAAAGTAAGACTCTTTGGGCTGGAGCACCTGCCTACGAACTTAATCCCCTGAACTGTATTCAACGTCGAGCCGTTCGCGTTGTTGATGATCCCATACTCACAGGCGGTAGATACGATTGGCTTTAGGAGAAACTTCGCGTCTCTCTGCGTATACTACCGACTGTATAACAGGGAGTGTTCCGAGGAACTGTTTAGAATGTCCTCTTTCTACTAGTTGGGAGTTTGTCCCCACTTCCTCAAGCCACTTCGCTCATGTACGCAACGGTTCTGTAGAACGTTTCTCTTGCGTACCATGGAGATTTGGAATGAGCTCCCAGTCGAGATTTTTCCACAATGCTAACGATGTGTAGTTTTTTAAAAAGGGTATCATTAAAATTTTTCGAGGACGACAGAGCGTTGGTAACATCTCTGGTGTTGCAAACGTCCATAGGCGATGGTAACCGCTTTCCATTAGGTGGGCTTGCAGCCTGTCCACTCCTCCATACTCCAGCTGTATATGGAAATATTTTTTTTAACTCTGCTGCTCTTACACATTATTTCTCTCCTATAGACGTAAGAGTGTAAAAACTAGAGAAGACTATAGAGTAAGAACATAGGTATACTCAGAGCACATAACTTCTGATTCCAAAAATAAGTAGTAAGTAGAGACACATATGTGCGTGCGTGCGTGCGCGCGCGTCCATGCGCGCCGTGTGTCTCTCTCTCTGTGTGTGTGTGTGTGTGTGTGTGTGTGTGTGTGTGTGTGTGTAGTTCAAAACATGCATACGTAACATTAGAGTGTCATTTGGGTACTTATATAATATGCACTATGAAATTACATAATTGTATTCAATACTAGGATATGGCCGCGACTTCGACCACGCTTGACTTGAAATTACCGCCACAAAGTACCGCAGCATTTAAAAAAGAATGTAAGTTATTGTATTAGTAAAAACTGTGTCGGATAAGCTAATTTTTATGCACCCGAAAAACTAAAAACCGCTCCCGGAAATTTCCTGTAGGATTTCTGGGATAAACAATATCACACATTTTATTACGTAAAATTTTCATCAGTTCAGTGAAAAATTTGCATTGAAATTCGATTTTTTTCCAATCAGGGCATTTAAAATTATTCTCAGATAAATTGATCCACTTGATGAATAGCGGTTACCATCGCCTATGGACATATGCAACACCAAAGGTGCTACAAATGCGCTGCTGCTCTCTTAAGGGTCACTGGAACCTGGTCACTAATGCCGGAACACAACTCAAGGTTGTTATGGCGACATATTCTAGACAAGGGGTGGTAGCCATCCCGTCGGGCAAATGCCCTACCACCTGGCGTTTAGTCTATTTCAGATGTTTTTTTTTAATAGCTTCAATGTACAGACCCGCATGTTTAGAATTTTATAATATTATATAGACATTAAAACCTATCGTATCATATGCCCGCATAAATTTTCGCTAATCACAAGAACGGACGGATTACGTAATAACCCAGGGCAATTTTAATACCTAATACCGTTCTTCTTATCTTCTTTTTTTTTTCATTTATTCGTGAAGAAACGGAGAAAGAATACAATTTTCCTGCGGCCGGGCGGCCTGTCGTAAGAGGCGATAAAACAACTCACAGCCAGGTGGTAGGGCATTTGTCCGACTGGATGGCTACCACCCTTGGTCCTAAAGTATGTCGCCATAACAACTATGAGTTGTATTCCGGTATTAGGGATCAGGTTCCAGTCTCCCTTAAGAAAGCAGCAGCGCATTTGTAGCACTTTTGGTGCTGCAAATGTCTATAGGCGATGGTAACCGCTTAACATCAAGTGGGCTGTCTGCCTGTCTGCTGAGCTCCTGCTATAAAAAAAAATATTTGTCAATGCTATGAAATGACCCTTCTACACATCTATTTATTCCCTTTGCAAACATGTGTAGTCACCGCGTACTTCTCAATGAGGACTTTTGTCTGCCAAATAATAAACATTCAGTGAAAGTTAACGGGACATGCTTTCGACTGTTGCAAACCGGCTTTTGGGCGGTGTACACACAGCCTTATTATTCGTACACTCGTGTCGCTTTATTGACGTGAAGCCTGTAACCTACTTAGAGGGGTCCTACCAAATATTATTATTACACCTGTATAAACACTACGATATGAAGATTGTATGTATTGATTTTAATAATATATTTACGATTCGAGATTGCCGTATATTTTTTAAAGTGCTTATTGGAGAAAGGTTAAGCGCCGAGATTAAGATGAGAAATGAAATTATCTTTAACTAGCCTCCCGGAGTGGTTTCACCCGCGCTCTGTCCCGCTCCCGTCGTAAATAGCGTCATGTTATATAGCCTACAACACTCCCTGTTGACGTAGTTTTCGAACAGTAAAAGAATTTTTAAAATTGGTTTAGTAGATCCAGAGATATTACCTCCAACAACGTCACAAACTCACAAAGTTTACGTCTTTATAATATTTGATCTTTAATAATGTATTTGAGATTAGATTTAATAAATTTAATTTAGATTAGAGAGCAGAAATCACTACAAGAATTTCATAGCTTATTGTTAGAAAGTAGCAGTAGGTCCCAGCAGACGTTGTCCTGTCCTGAAAACATAAAAATGTAGAACCCGATTCCAGCGCCAAGTATTTTGTTTAGATTAACATTTTTAAATTCGTAATATCTTTTGAATTCAATGTTTGATTTGAATAATTCAAAAGTAATTAACAGGTATTGAAACAGTCTTGAATACGAAATGATTTATTTGAAGGATTAATACAAAGCTATAGATAATTTGGTCTGAGTTTGGTCGGCATTTCTATCAACTTTTGAAATGTAAAAACGTAGTTACACTGACATAACTAATTGTAGTCACTGTAACTACGTTTTTGGTAGTTGGACATATGATATTGTGATTTTTTTTTGTAGATATTGATATGCTCTTTAATATTCTAGTACATTATTTTATTCTATCATCAGTAGTTTCCACAGCTCATGCGGGGGATGTTCGCGACCTGTGTGAGTGTAATTTTTTTAAATCGGTCCAGTAGTTTTTGAGTTTATTCGTTACAAACATATAAAAATACAATGTGTCCTAAATATTTGGGGGTTTCGGGGTCAACCCCTAGATAATCAGCTGCCTCTCAACGAGTCTAATTGAGGTCTCGCGTGACCCAAAGGCTGGCTTGCACTTTTTTTTTTGGCCAGGGGAAATCCGTTTCAGGACTAAGCCGCGACAGGCACAGAAGCCTGGGGGGATGTTCGCGACCTGTGTGAGTGTGTGGGATTCGCCAGATCGGGGACCAGTTAGGGATACCCACTAAAACCCCTGGGTGTTCCGTCCTGCGCCTTATGCCAGGGCTACGGGGAATTGGGCTTCCCGTCTCCGCATGCCCTGGCAGGCGTGGGCCCCCCTCACTGGGCCTCTTCAAATGCCGGGGGACTACCCCCCCGGCAACGTCATGGTCAAATCCGGCGTGGGGCGGTTTGTAACGCGCCCCACGGGAGGAGAGATAAGCGCGCGCGGAACACTCGCGCTCTCATCTCGACGGCATGTGCGGGTGAGTGAGAACCCCTATACCTCAAGGGGCTCCACCCGCCGCCCGCTTACGGTGGCCGAAGATCGAAGTCCGCCATCCGGCGTCGGCGCGTCCTCCTTTGGCGGGAGCGGAGCAAGGACGTACGCTCACGCTCCCGCTCCGCCTCCTCCTTCGCCAACATAACGTGCTCGCAGAAGGAGGAGACGGCATCCCATCCGGTGCGGCTCCCGACCATGGTGCGTACCACGGCCGGGAGCGAGGTGTCATATCCGGTGTGGGCGATGAGCCCCCGGCGCTGCTCGGTCCAGGCTGGACACTCCTGGAGTGTGTGCAGCGCCGTGTCCTCGTCGCCCGTGTCACAATGGTGGCACCCTGACGTGGGCTCGCGGCCGAGGCGACACAGGGACCTCCCGAAGCAACCGTGCCCCGTGAGGACCTGTGTCAGGCTGGCTTGCACCTAGGGCAACGTATCAGCATTGCCGTCCAACGCGTAAATGCGCACTTGAGCACGCTCCCCACCGATGTACTTCATAGTTGTCTACATCAGGCTTTTTTTATATAAGTATTGAAATATGTTATACGATTATTTTTCAAAGAATTAATGGAGTTGTGCCAAACAGTGCACAATGACAGAGAAAAAAATACGTCTACGACATAAGAGCATCAGTGATATTGTTCCCATCGCTTCGTTTCCTGTCGTCTCACCGTCAGCCGTTAATAATGATTACACTGTCGCCCGTCTGTCTATAACAATATTTTTCTTTCTATATGAAATATATAGAAAAATAATATTCAGCTAGACGTGTTGCTGGGAAGTTTCTTGTCGCTTCTTCTCCTTAACAGCAATAACACGTTGCGAAGCGGTGTACATAGAATACGAAGTAAA
This sequence comes from Dendrolimus kikuchii, assembly GCA_019925095.2. Lineage (NCBI taxonomy): Eukaryota > Metazoa > Arthropoda > Insecta > Lepidoptera > Lasiocampidae > Dendrolimus > Dendrolimus kikuchii. The sequence goes on along the minus strand of CM034394.1, from coordinate 3,601,652 downwards.
ATTAAATTTTTATATTATATGTATGACCATCAAAAAGTGTTCTCCAGTGGAACTTATTTTGAATAAAAAGTTTTGAATTTGTAAAGTATTTTTACTTATAGATTGTCATTTTGTAAATGTATTTATATTTATAATATAGTGTTACGAGTGCGGAACTCGAATTAAAATGCCGTTGGAATTACTATAGAATTTATTAGAACTATACAAACACGGGTACAAATATAACCGGACGCAATAAGTCCAAATATAATGCACAATTCAATAACACGCACAAAGTCCGTCACTAAAATGTGCACACGTCTTGCCTCACTTGTTATCGCTTTGACTGCCTCCTCTCTCCATCCTGCCATCGTTTTATACTTCACAAATACAAGTGTGCCCACCCGACCGTCGACTTAATTTCCTAGAAATTGTAATCCGCACACCTGACTAATTATGCCTGCAAACGGCCATAAACGAGTATAATAAGCTGTTTTCTAAAATAACCAATAAATAAGTAAACAAAAGAAGACAATCATAAAGGTATTACAATTGGTTCAAATGTCGACAGGTAATAGCGTGCTTAGTGGAATTTGTCTTTGTCGGGGGGCTAAGTTGTAACAATAGTTTAATTTTATACTATAGATATTATTTAAATATATTCTTATTTATAACGTCAAAAAAAAACTTATAAATATATTTGAAAAAATAATATAATATTGCAACCACTATTTATGAAACCTTTTTTGTCAACCCTACTGACCGTCGACGCGTGACATCATAAGGCTATCGGCAAACCTTCTGCGCACGGGTATAGATATAAACACTTTCTAGCTTATATTTGCCGAATCCTTGCCAACTAGTGTGGGGACTACCTTACTCAGCTCTTCGAAAACTTTCGCTATACGTTGTTGGGCACGCAGGCTGTTTCTTTTTATAACTTTGATCATATCTATATGTGTCGACTATTTATTGTATTAGGTCTAGATTAGTCTAGTCTAGACTAGTCAAAGTTGCGTAAAAGCTAATATGTTATATGGTCTTTCATTACGATATACTAACGTGATCAGTGTTATAATAAAAATAGGAATATGTAATAAAATATATCCATAGAAAACACACAAATATGTCTGAACTATAAGAAATATGTTGGGAGATGCTACAAAATATACTATCTGACAGATTGTCACCCACATTCTGCATACAGTCAACTTTACTATCCTGGTAGTAATCCTAGATGCGTTCAAAGCATTCGTTTAGGAGATTGAAGTCCACTTTCTAAATTTCTCTCCTTCACGCGGTCTATGGTTATATTGAGAACATTAAAAAATCATCTATAACAAAACGAAAGTGACACACCAGGCCTAGTTGAAAACAACGACCTCCTTTCCAAGCATCATGTGAAAAGCATTACATTTTCTCATCAATAAAAGTGTAATTACGCCAAGAATATTTATATAGAGTTATTACGCGGCGAGATGATGGACGGATGTGCGTTTACGACTCTACCGAAAAGCTGCGGCTAATTGACAATAGCAGATAGCGGTTATTAACTAATATCAGCACATATATCCGCAACCGTGCAGAAACGGAGAAAGAATACAATTTCCTGCGGCCGGGCGACCTGTCGTAAACGGCGACAAAACAACTTACAGCCATGTGGTGCAGCACTTACCCGTCTGGATCGCTGCCACCCTTATTTTTATATTTCAAGGCACTCCTGTGTTATCTAATTATGATGCTAATATATTCACATACTAGAATAACAATCTAGTTCCATAAGTTTAAAATACAGGCATAATGTATTATTGTATTGCTTGTAATTCGCTTTGCGAATTTAATAAATAAATTGAAAAATTCATTTGTATACTTATGAATGAATGAATAGTATGTTTTATTGTGTGTTAAACAATTAACAGAATCTCTCCTTAATTACACATGTACACACTTCTCTCTTCGTTGATGACTTCTTCACGGTACAGGCCGTCTGTTTATGGAACTCACTGCCACTCAACATCAGACAAGCTAAATCCATATCGTCTTTTGTCGTCACAGATAATAAAAAAAAATTGTCCGGTCAGGTCTAAGTGCTACTATTCTGGATGTATTTGTTTGTATAGTATGTAAAGTTTATATTTGTTTATTTGTGTTCTGAATGTTTTATATTATTTGTTGTCTTCACCGCCGCTGTCATGTTTTAATATTTTCCTTAATTTAGGGGATTGCCTAGAAGAGATCGCTTTAAGCGATAAGCCTACCCTTTGTTCAACAATCGTTGTATCTAGTTTCTAAGAACAAAGTTTTAATTTTTGGTGAACTTTTTTTTTATTGGATGAGTTCATGCAATAAAAAAAAAGTTTACCAAATGACGTTCATGATGACATTTGGAACACTAAAGGTGCTACAAATGCGCTGCTGCTCTCTTAAGGGAGACTGGAGCCTGGCCACCAATGCCGGAACACCACTTAAGGTTGTTATGGTGACATACCTTAGACCAGGGGTGGTAGCCATCCAGTCGGAAAAATGCTCTGCCACCTGACTATGGGTTGTTTTGTCGCCTCTTACGACAGACTGCCCCGCCGCAGGAAATTGTATTATTTCTCCGTTCCTGCACAGATAATATATATAACAATAAAGTGTTTTAATTAATTCATTAAAATAATGATTACAAATACTGATATTTATTGCAACCGACAAACGATATTCTATTGGAGGATAAGAAGACCGGATTTATAAATACGAGAGGTTTTCGTTGCTACAAGATATATTTTCAAGTGTAAAGTCATTAGTTGCAGAAACAACTTAAAAGACAGCCATGCATTCCAAAATATTAAATTCAAATTTAACATATACAAAAAGTTTGTATGTGCATGATGCTTTTTATGTTTGGTGAATTCTTTTATACCAAATACTCCTTTCACCCGCTTATGAAATGACCAAAGCCTTAATTCACTCTCCGTTTGTACGTTACCGGACAGCCAAAAACTAGTTGCGCCATAACCCAGTTATGTAATCTGCTATCTCTCAGTTACGATGATTTTTCCTGTGCGAAACGAAAGTATACTATGAAATATTTATTAAAACTCTGCTAAACGGACCTTCATTTATTGAGATGGATAAAACTTATCCAGTTTGGTAATAATTATTAATATAAGCGGCGCGCAGAAGGTTTTCTGATGTCTACTTACTATTATTGTACCTACATACTTATGTTAAATATATTTCAATAATCTATACATATTATCATATATAATAAAACTGTAGAGGTCGAAAAAAATGCTAAAAACCGAGTCAGATGGGTGTAAGAAGTGAACTAGACTAGTGAACTAGTAGAACTAATTTAGTTTTTTTTTTAATTTTTTGTTTCTTTGTTTGTACCGGCTAATCTCCGAAACGACTAGGCCGATTTAAATGAAATTTTGTATGATGGTAGCTTATATCCCTGGTCAACATACAGGATACTTTTGATCCCGAAAGATTAAAGAGTTCCCGTGGGATAGTTAAAAAACCGCACCACGCAGACGAAGTCGCAGACATCTGCTAATTATTAATATAAGCGGCGCATAGAAGGTTTGCCAATGTCTACTTACTATTACTGTACATACTTATACATACATATATACATACATAACTTCACGCCAGTTCCCTTGCGGGGTAGGCACGAACAATAGAGCGCCATTTAGGCCCATTCTTACACACCTCACTTGCTTCTTTGACATTCATAACTCTTGTCATGCACACTCGTCTGTTCTTAAGGCTCCTGACATGACCCTCCGCTAGTACACGATCAATTTGATCATGGAAGGTGTGTTGTGTCCTTCCACGACTTCTGCATCCATCCACTTTTGCATTGTATATCTGTTTAGTCATTCTTTCAACATGCATTCTTTCCACATGCCCGAATCACCGGAGCATTCCTTTCCTTACCTTCACCCGGACACTCTCTTTCAGACCAACTCTCTTTCTTACTTCGGTATTACGAACGCGGTCCGCGAGCGTCACTCCGCAGATTTTGCGCAGTGCTCGCATCTCGACCGCGTTTACTCTACTTTCATGCTCTTTCTTCCATACCCAACTCTCGCTTCCATACGTGAGCGTAGGTACCAGCACCGCGTTGTGTATGGCGAGCTGGGCCTTCTGGCTGAGGTTCTTAGCGCCTAGAAGTTTACCTAACGCTCCATTGAAACTATTCCCCAAATTATACTTATGTTATATTTATATATAGTATATTTTAATAATAAATTTATTGCAACAACTATTTATGTAACCTTTTTTGTCAACCCTACTGACCATCGACGCGTGACATCATGAGGCTATCGGCAAACCTTTTGCGCACGGGTAGTAGTACACTAGAGTGTTCTCCACGGCTAGGCCGCGGTTCAAACACTGTTAAGTGGCTCTATTTTATCTGTGTATTAATACGTGAAGCAAAAACACAGCAAAAACTTTGTACCCCTTTTTACGAAAATTGCGCGGACGGAGGAGTATGAAATTTTGCATACTTATAGTTTATATAGATAGGAAGCGACGAAGGCTAATATATTTTTTTTAATTATGCATAAAAAATTATACATTAAATCAATAAAAAAAACATTAGACACACTACCATGTATTTGACATACACACGCATATATACTCTTTTGTTTATTGTTAAAGTCAAATTAACAGAGTAGCCTTGCCGAAATATGTGTTTATAGAAGTGTAAGTCTTTGACATTAATTATTATGGTCGAATTTCGACCACGGGCGACCACTAGTTTACATAAAAACTTAATTTTTATAAGGTTTTATATATCGCGATCGCAGCCGCGGGCAAAAGCTAGCATATCTACAATATTATAAAAAACGATGGAGAACTAGATGCATTTGTTTTTAGATTTCTTGTCTGTTTGTCTGTTGTTTGGGATTCACGTAAAATCTGATCGACAGCATGTTCTCATATCATATTTTGACGGCCTCTGTGGTTGAGCGGGCTAAGGCTTTGCCGGCGTACCTCACTGCAACGCAGAGGTTCCGGGTTCGATTCCTGGTATAGTAAATTTCGGAAACGTAATTTCTCCGTTATTTACTATGGTCTGGGTGTCTGGGATCGGCCCCAGAGTAGTCCGTTGTATATTACTCATAACACTAGCGTAACTTGCTTAATTTGGGGATATACAATGTGTGTTTGTCTGCCGATTATTATTATTATTATTTAAAATCTGCACTACTTTTTGTACTGGGAATCCCGCGGGAATTTTCCTGGGAATTATTTAAAAGGGACAGATTAAAAAAAATTAATTGAAATGCGATTGTTTCACTCAACGATAGAAAATTTTATATATGTGATATTTTTTATTCGGGAAATTTCCCGGGAACAGTATGTAGTTGTTGGGAGGCATAAGAATTAGCTTATTCCGACACAGTAGCTCAACCGGATGGGACGCCGTCTCCTCCTTCTGCGAGCGCGTTATGCTTGCGAAGGAGGAGGCGGAGCGGGAGCGTGAGCGGACATCTTTGCTCCGCTCCCGCCAAAGGAGGACGCGCCGACGCCGGAGGGCGGATTTCGACCTTCGGCCACCGTAAGCGGACGGCGCGGGTGGGGCCCCTTGGGGTATAGGGGTTCTCACTCACCCGCATATGCCGTCGAGATGAGAGCGCGAGTGTTCCGCGCGCGCTCATCTCTCCTCCCGTGGGGCGCGTTACAGACCGCCCCACGCCAAAGAGAGCATGATGATGCCGGAGGATGAGTCCCCGGCAATGGAAGAGGCCTCGTGAGGGGGGCCCACGCCTGCCAGGGCTGCGGAGAGGCTAGGTCATATACCCGTAGCCCTGGCATAAGGCGAAGGACGGAACACCCAGGGGTTTTAGTGGGTATCCCTAACCGGGGGTGGCAACAGCATGGCACCAGTTCTGACTGGGCATGCTGGTGCCACCCCCGATCTGGCGAATCCCACACACAGGTCGCGAATATCCCCCCAAGGTTCTGCCCTTGTCGCGGCTTATGGTCCTCAAGCGGATTTCCCCTGGCTAAATAAAAAAAAAAAATATGGTTGTGAACGTATTACGTATTTTGTGAATCAGTTTTGTGTAAAATTTATTGTGAATTTATTTGAAGGGGGTGCCCCGTATACGTGGAGGAGCGAGATGGCATGCTTCTCCGTCTCAAATCTTAAAGGAAGATCTGTATATTACTTGCGTTCAAAATGCGTCTTTATATTTTTAACTCTTTAGTTCATTCCTGTTCCACGCGTTATGATCCGAATGAGAAGAAACTAGACTAGAAAGAAAAGAGAAATAATGATTAGCCCGCGCACTGCGAATGCGTAGTAGTAAGTGAACGAGGAAACCGAATATAATAGCAAGCCAACATAAATCGTAACACTATAGTTTTATGGTGTAATTTTGATTTAATGTAATTAATTTTATTATATTTTTCACTGTATTTGTTTATATTTTTCTCACAGATTACTCACAGATAATAAATAATTCATCTTGTCTGCAATTGACACTAAAACTATCCCCTGTAAACATAAAGAGTTAAAGATATAAAAGAGTGATATATATCTTTGTATCAGAAATATATATATCACTCTTTTCTTCTTGGTGAGTGATTTTTCACCACTAACGTCTTTAACTTCTACGCCTACGTTGACCAAGGTATCGCCACGCCATCGTCATGGAATGAAATATATATTATAATATATTGTTAGAACTTAGCCCCCGACAAAGACAAATTCCACGTACAGATTTGTAAAAGCACATTTTATTACCTGTCGGCATTTGAACTACTTGTAATCCTTTTATGATCGTCTTCCTTTTTGTTCACTTATTTATTGGCATGCGTTTCTAGTTATTGTGGAGAACAGCCTATTGTTCTATTGTACTCGTTTACGGCCGCTTGCAGGCTGCATAATTAGCCAGGTGTTGCAGATTACAATTACAAGCCAATTCTAGGAAATTGTGTCGACGTTGCCGGACGGGCACATTTGCATTTGTGAAGTATAAAACGACAGCCTGATGGAGAAAGGAGTCAGTTGAGCTACAACTACGACACGGGCGTGACGTGTGTACATTCGGGAGTCTAATAGTGACGGACTTTACTTGTTTTATTGAATTACGACCTTTTGCATTACGTTTGGATTTGTTGTGTTCGGTTATATTTGTACCTGTATTATACATGTTTGTATAGTTATAATAAACTCTATAATAATTCTAACGGAATTTTAATTCGAGACCCGCTAACTCGTAACAATATTATATTGTTACATACCGACACAGAAATGTGCACACCTGCAGATTGCAAAACGCAGTTTTATTGTCACCGGATTTAGGAATTCTTTTGTTTACTTTGTGTTTAGAATTTGTAGTTCAGAAAAACATGTTATTGTTTTTCTACTTCTTTTATGTCCGTCATTAGTGTCGAACTAATCCTTGCTTGCCAGGTGTGCGGATTAACTCGGTGAACACGGTGTTCTATTATATAGTTTAGTATAAAACAATGACCGAACGGAGGGGTAAGGCAGTCGAGCGGCGATTACGATATAAGCAAGACGTGTACATTCAATAAGCGATATAGTGACGGACTTTGCGCGTGTAATTGATCGTGCAGATTGTAACAAGTCGTGTTACTGGTTGTATCCAGTATATTTGTATCTGTTTAATACGTGTTTGTACAGTTCAAATAAACTCTATAGTAATTCCAACGGCATTTTAATTCGAGTCCTGTGTAGCTTGTAACAGTATTATATGTGCGACGAGCTGCGCACAATATTTATCCAAGAGCTTTGATCGCAATACTCACTGAAAGTAGTAACTCAATGAAAGTTGCAAAAATGTTTTTTATTAATAAAGCATGACTCTGACTGGAGCTTAACACGTAGTAGAAAGTTTCATAGTCGCTAAATTCCAGAGTAATGTTATTTAAGTTTTATTATGTGCAAATATTTTTACGATGTTTACAGCTGCGTGAAGAGAGATAAATAAAGTGCGTCATCCAGTAGTATAATATCTTATCAATTTAATAGCATTAAAGTTTACCATACATTCATTAATCAAAAAAACCTCACTACTTATTTAAACCAATTTTACCTCAGCTTTTATTTAAGTCGCCTAAGGTGCCATTTCTGATGCAAAATATCTTAAGAGCTGTATATGTATTGTTACGAGCGGGGGTACGCACTTACGATTGGTAGGAAACACCAGATTTTTAACTAAATGCTTTTATTAACTTACAAAGCCGTACGTGATTCTTCTCCGCAGGGTTTCCCCTACACGCACAACTAATCACGACACTAGGATCACTCACAATACCGTCACATCCTGCTACTGCGGTGCTCACTCCCAAATTTACTGTACGCAGCTCGCTTCTGGGTCTCCTTTAAAACTATACTAAACTTAACTTTTATCCGTGCAGGAACGGAGAAAGAATACAATTTCCTGCGACCGGGCGGCCTGTCGTAAGAGGCGACTAAACAACCCACAGTCAGGTGGTAGGGCATTTGCCCGACTGGATGGCTACCACCCCTGGTCTAAAGTATGTCGCCATAACAACCTTGAGTTGTGTTCAGTCTCCCTTAAGAGAGCAGCAGCGCATTTGTAGCAACTATGGTGTTGCGAATGTCCATAGGCGATGGTAACCGCTTTCCATCAAGTGGGCCGTCTGCCTATCTGCTGAACACCTGCAATAAAAAAAATAAAAAATAAAAAACTTCTCCTTCACTCATCTGCCCACTTAACTTTTCAATAAACTCACTATTAAACTCGTCACTGTCTTCTTCTAAACTTTTCTTCCAACTCTCTCGTATCGCACGACAAGTGCGATTTTCGCTGTCTTCAACTGTACTCGTGCCCGGTAGGCGCGTTTTACGCTGCTTATATACCCGGAAGAATTTTCTGGAACCCATAATTTCGATCTTCTTTTCGTTATTCATTTATTTACTAACTATCTCTTTCTAAACATCTATGTATATCTATCTTTTCCTTCCTGAATCTTCTATTCTAGAGTTTTTGCTCATCATCTATCCCTTTCTAAAACGTATCTTTCCTTGTCTTTTTCTTCCAGAATCTTCTACATTTTTCTGAAACTACTTAAACCAACTAAATCGTTCCACCATCACTCGCCACAATATCATAATAGTAGATATATATGTTATTAGCATAATGAGTAAATTGTAAACATTTTGTATATTGAGTTACTACCTATTGAAACTAACTTTCGTAATAATATATCCTTTGCAATTATGAATAACATAAATAATTATATATGGGAATTTCTAAATAATACTCAATATCGCCCAAAATGTCACTTAAAACGTGAAAAACTCGATATAAATTCCATAAATTTTCAAAAGCAATGGGTACTAAATAGGTTAAATTTGAAGAATTGAAAAATAATGTATTTTCACTAGAAATAAAACGTATGTTATCCAACCAACCGTAATATAATTCATATACTATCAGGTTCTTTGCGTCGTCATGCAGTCGGGAGTACTTCCGACGGTTAAAATCGTAAATGCTGACGTCGGTCTGTGAATGAATTTGGGTATTGCTCTTAAATAAACGCTTAACAACAGTTACCTATTTGTAATACCAACTATATAAATATATTTCGAATATCGAGCCTTTGCCGCCATTTTATCGTAAGCGGCATTCGGAGCTCGGTATATTTTTGGCTGCAAAAGGTATTATAAAGTATTATATTATTTAATACTTTTTATTATTTATCTAACTAAAATTAAAAGTCTTAAAATAAAATAATTGTTAAAATACTCAATATTTTATTTATCTAGAATACAAAACTTAGCTAACTCTGGAAAACATGCTTTTTAGATTAATGTACATTGAGAAAAGGACTCTTTTTCTTAGATAAAAGGTTGACTTTTCATTGGGCATTAACAGTTATTCGACATTGAAAGCTATCCTTAAACGTAAGTAGTACTTACGATGAAGTCACTTTCTTTCATTATTTTTACATACATACATAACTTCACGCCAGTTCCCTTACGGGGTAGGCACGAACAACTGAGCGCCATTCAGGCTTATTCTTACTCACCTCACTTGCTTCTTTGACATTCATAACTCTTGTCATGCACGCTCGTCTGTTCTTAAGGCTTCTGACATCACCTTCTACTAGTACACGATCAATTTGATGTTTGGAATAAAAAAATATTAAACATAAGTATACATTTCTTTCTGCAGTTGTTTAATAACCATTAAAAAAAGTGCTGGTAGTTGTGTTTACTTATCATCGAAAATATGAAGTACTGTAGTTTATTTAAATCTGCTGCCTATTTACGATGTAGCCCTTGGGTTTACGACACTCTCAATATAAAGCACTACTTGTACTTATATTCAATAGGTCATTGAACAGAAGTTAACGTTAATAGAATAATAAAGTTTAATTCCACTATTTTTATTATGACGAATAAACTTTTTTACATTACAATTTCTTTTTATTGCATGAGTTCAGCAAACAGGCAGTCGGCCCACTTGATAAAAAAGCGGTTACCATCGCCTATGGACATTTGCCACACCAAAGGTGCTACAAATGCGCTGCTGCTCTCTTAAGGGAGACTGGAACCTGGTCACTAATGCCGGAACACAACTCAAGGTTGTTATGGCGACATACTCTAGACCAGGAGTGATAGCCATCCAGTCGGGCAAATGCCCTACCACCTGGCTATGGGTTGTTTTGTCGCCTGTTACGACAGGCCGCCCGGCCGCAGGAAATTGTATTCTTTCTCCGTTCCTGCACGGATAATTATCAATAATTAAATATTTTTATTAAATTATCTTTGCCTGTTAAAATTGAAAGAGCAATATAACCTTTAAGTAACTTCGCTATGATATTTTGTCAGGCATAAAATATTAATACATACATACATACATACATAACTTCACGCCAGTTCCCTTGCGGGGTAGGCACGAACAACAGAGTGCCATTTAGGCTTATTCTTTCTTACACACCTCACTTGCCTCTTTGACAATATTAATTAATATTAATATTATAAAGAGGAAATATTTGTTTTTTTGTGTGTTTGTAATGAATGAACTCAAAAATTGCAAGATAGATTTCAAAAATTCTTTTACCGTTAGAATGCTACATTATCCCTACTAAAACTTCAATAATGTAAGGTGTAAAAAAATGAGTGTTTGATTGGGTCCGTGGATGGTTTAGATTCACAATTAGACCCGGTAAGTGGCGCTGGAATCGGGTTCTAGATTTTTATTTTTCCAGAGCGGGACAGCGTCTGCCGGAACCACGAGTATTTAAATAAATTAAAGAATAACATACATATCGCTAGCTAAATTTAATACTGTAGCACCCATGTAATTTTTAATATATTGAGTTATAATAGATCCATGTACTACACTATCTACTTTCTTTATAATAAATACATACAAAAACCAAATTCTGATAACTTAAAAGGCAGTCAGAATGAGTTAATGAATATCCATGATCTCTTGACTTTAATGTGCGATTTTTCAGCGATACGCATGAGAGACAAGACGGTGGTCCAACGCCTAATGGAGGGCCAATAATCCCCCTCCTAAACCATCCATCATCATCAACACCAACTGGAAATTTTTCATGTCACAACAACTAAACAATAAATTATAACACCACACAAAGTCACAAACACATAACTAACAATAAAACTTATACACATACTTAAACCTACGCGCACTACCATCGCATTGCATTACACGCACACTCCACAAACAAACCAAGACACACAAAGAGCCTAAAAATTAATAACCCAGGCACAGAAAAGAAAAAAACAACACACATGGCACTAGATACGACTATATATAAGTATAGATATAAGGCCAACACTGCACATGCACTTCCTCACAACACCAGCATGTAACAGATACACTCTACATTAGTATAAGTTTAGTATTAAAATTAGAATAAATTAATATAATAAGTTATTCTTAAGGTACACCAAAACAGAAAAATTACTACATATAATGTCACATACACTAACAAAAATAAACAATAAGCGTGTACGGAGTACAATCATAGTACCGATAGTGGTGTCAGTGAATGGACTAATAGCGAAGAGCCTTGATCGCCACCTTGAAAGGCTCTCGCTTGGTATCTGGTTGAAGGGTCGGATGCAGAAGGCAGCTCTGTTGGACACGGCCCGTATTGTGAGGAGATTCCTGTATCTGGAGCCTTAACCACCGGTAGCCTGGACCCTAGGCCCCACTGCCGGCGAAGATCAGCTTTTTATATTTTTTTTATAAATAAATTTGTATTTTTTATAAGAAAAATGTAAAAAAGTTTGGAAATTAAATATATATGTAAATAATAATAATAATAATAATAATAAACCCGCAGGGGGGCTTTGTGGCGAAGCCTTAGGTGAGTAGCGACACCTCGTACCTGACTCCGGGGGCCAAGGCAAGGCCCCCGCCTCCGTGCTTGCCTTAGCCAGCCGGCACGGAGTGGAGATCGCTAGAGCTAAGACTCAAGCTCCAGGGGTGGAAGTGATAAATGGTCTAACGTCGGAAGTAGCTTCGGTGAACCTGCAGCCCACCTCTCGACACCCCTTAGCCACTCACACCCATGTTGCCCCTGTCTTTATGGCATTTTTTGGGGCCCATGCAGGGAGTGGCGAGTCACCGTCTGCCCATTTTTCCATGTTCCCTGAACAGACGGCAGACGCCATAGTCCCCATATTCCCAGACCCCTAGTACCATTAGCAGTTCACCACAATAGCCCGGTACTTTTTGTCCTCATTTCCCACAATAGTCCTACACTGGCCGGGGCTTGTCCTTGGGTGCATTACTATATGGTGTAGACAGGGATAATCGCCGGTCAGTGTCACGCCACATTTACATTAAATTTGTCAAGAGGCCTCTACGTGTTGGCCTTCCCATGGCCCCACGCAAGCCCCCCAAAAGTCCGGGCCATTTTTATGGCCCGTGGTCTTGAAAGACATACAGTATAATAATAATAATTATTCATAATATATTCATCACTATATGTTGTAGACAGGGATAATCGCCGGTCAGTGTCATGCCACATTTACATTAAATTTGTCAAGGGGCCTCTACGTGTTGGCATTCCCATGGCCCCACGCAAGCCTTCCAAATGTCCGGGCCATTTTTATGGCCCGTGGTCTCAAAAGACATACAAAAATAATAATAAAAAACTTATTAAAAATAATTTTCCGATATGTCAGATAAAACTTTATACTTAGTTTGAAATTCGTTTTCTTTATTACAATGTATTGTGTTGTAAGGTTATATTTACCCATGAAGTGTTTCTTAAGATTTATTATTTTATCATCGCTTCAGATCTTCTTCTTTTTTTATTGCATGAGTTCAGTAGACAGGCAGACGGCCCACCTGATGGAAAGCGGTTACCATCGCCTATTTACATACATTTGCATTACCAAAGCTGCTACAAATGCGCTGATGCTCTTTAAAGGGAAACTGGAGCATGGCCACTAATGCCGGTAGAAAAGGTTGTTATGGCGGAAAATAACAGACGGCTGGGTAATATGAGGTTATATGTGAAAAATCATGTTTTCTAAGCTGTCTATCGCTGACTAAGGGCTCTTACACACCACGTTTTTTTAAGGCGCAGTCGACTCGCGTTTCTCTATCGCACGTTGTCGACGTTGCTAAACTTGAGAAAAGCAAATTACTTGCGATTGCATCGCTGCAAACTCACGAGAAACGTGCTATAGATGCACGTGAGCAACTCCCCTTACGAAGTACAACGCGCCTAGCACGCGCGCGAACGAGCCACACACGTGCGTGTATCGCGCTGGAAACCTGTGTGCGTTGATGTGTGGTGCGGCTGTTAATGGACTGTATTAGGGCGGCAAACGTCTTTGTGAAACGGAATCTAGGTTACCTGGACTACAGCTGCTGAAGGCTTCCTGGCCGGCCGGCTGTGATCTGATCTTCCTTGGCTTTACAATAGCGGCACTATCACATCACACGCGTGCGTTCAGAGCGGGATCGATGTACACCTTTTTTAGGTGCCAGCGAGCGGCAAGCTGCGTATGCGCGCGGGGGTGAGGAAGGATTGGGGGTAGGATGACGTTTACCGCAAGATGGCGTTACCAATGTGTATTGCCTTGATTGATGCCATCATAATACTGTCGGCAAGTACCTGATTAAACTACGCTGTATAAATATGTGTGTGTTTGCAGCCAAACAGATGCGCTGTGCCAGCGCGTTCGTATCGATGTAACTCCGCACTGGGAGCGCGTCGACAGCACGCGAAAAAGTCGTCGTCTGCATACTACAATTTTATCAACGTGTGAATAGATAAATTAGTTGCGGTAACATCGCGTTTGCAGCGAGTTGCAGTTGTGTGCAACGCCCGTCGACGGCGCTTGATAATAACGTAGTGTGTAAGAGGGCTAAAAGCGGTCATAAATTTTAACGCTTATAAGAAACGTCGAAGAACTATACTTGGCAGTACACGAGCCAACAATGAGTAGGTAACAAATAAACATATACTTGTTGTTATCAGTGTAAATAATCGGACTTGACAACTTATTAATATTCTCTCATTACTGGCAATGAGCAAACACATAGACGACCCAGTTGAAGTAATCTGTTTAACGCGTTGCCGGCCTTTTGTATGAGATAGGGGGATTACATAGGGTGGGATAGGAGAGAGCAGAAGTAAGCCACCGAAATTCTCTTTGATCATAAAATATCACGCCGGTTGAGTCGCTCGTAACAGCTAGCTGTAATCATAATAATGATTGCAGCGTGGCTCTACTACATCAATATTTTTATATTTAATATTTTACAAATGGACGAAATGCAAAAGGTTTTCGGATTTATTGTTGACAACAAAGTTCGTAGGGTTTGTGTTAACAATTTAAGCTATCCAGATGACATGGTATTGCTGGCTCCTTCGATCAGCGTGTTACGAAAGCACATATCCGTCTGTGAGGCATACATTGAGTCACGTGGCTTAATTTACAATGTGCGAAAAACAGAGTGCATGGTCTTTAAGGCGGGTTCCAAGTGTCTGAAATTTGTTCCTCCGGTAACGCTCAATGGTGTTTTTTTTTATTGCAGGAGTTCAGCAGACAGGCAGACGGCCCACCTAATGGAAAGCGGTTATCATCGCCTATGGACATTTGCAACACCAAAGGTGCTACAAATGCGCTGCTGCTCTCTTAAGGGTCACTGGAACCTGGTCACTAATGCGGAAACACAACTCAAGGTTGTTATGGCGACATACCTTAGACCAGGGGTGGTAGCCATCCAGTCGGGCAAATGGCCTACCAACTGGCTGTGGGTTGTTTAGTCGCCTCTTACGACAGGCCGCCCGGCCGCAGGAAATAGTGTTCTTTCTCCGTTCCTGCACGGATAAAAGAGTGAACTAATTTAAATACCATGGGCATTTGGTTAGCGACAAGCTTAGAGACGATGCTCATTTAGAGAGGGAGCGTAGGGCATTATCAGTGCGAGCAAACAAGCTAGCTCGCAGATTCGCTGGATGCACGGATGCAGTCAAAATTATATTATTTAAAGCGTACTGTAACATCTCTGTATTCAGCGAGTTTGTGGTTCGTGTTTGCTCAACGGTCTTACAATGTCCTACGTGTACAATATACCTATTAATGCGCTCAGGGCGTTGTTGCGGCTCCCGCGTTTCTGCAATGCATCCGAGATATTTGTAGCTGCACGCATGGATGGCTTTAACGCCACCTGGTGACAGAAAACGGCCTCCCTGCTTAACAGAGTGCGTGAAAGCAGCAACAGCATCCTGACCGTAATAGCCAATAATCACGATAACTTTCTGATTGAAATGTAATGAAATTAAAACAATTTTTAGCTAGACGTGTTGCTGGGGAGTTCCTTGCCGCTTCTTCTCCTTAACAGCAATAACACGTCGCGAAGCCGTGTACAAAGAAGAAGTGAAATTAAATTTTAAATTGTATGTATGACTTTAAAAAAGTGTTCTCCAGTGGAACTTATTTTGAATAGAAACTTTTGAATTTGACGTTCGCACTTATGCAGAGGACCAAGTCGTTATTTACTGTAAATTACTAACACATATGTTTAAGCTTTACTAGCTATAATATTTAGATTTAGTTGTCTGTACATTTAAATAAATAATAATAAACAAACTAGACTAGACCAATACAAACGAAAATAGAATATATGATACTTAAAGAAAACTACTTTAAAAACCAAGAATAACAAATAAGAAAACAACACAAAACACACACAAGATCAATCTCAAAACAGACATGAACCATTCCACCCCACAATAACCACTATGGCAAGATCACTACAAACTACATAATACCCAAATTAATTAATCAATTGCCAACTTCACTAAGAGGATCTTTAAATGACAAAAATATAATTAGCTTTTAGAAATTAAAAAACTATTATTTAGAAAAATTGCAGTGACAGCCTATATGTATTAAGGTTCAAGACTACGCATGTTATCTGCACATACGATGTGACTAGAGATTTACAAGTTTTTATTTTAATATTTTTTTTCCTAACATTTAGAATTGCGAAGGTGTGTTGCATCACACGCAAACCTCATAGGTTTAAGTGGTGCCTTATTTGTATTTATGATGTAATTTTTAATATAGATAAATAAATAATAAAAAAAAGATAAGTCTTCAAGTTCGGCGGTATCACCCAGGCACGGCAGGACTGGATTTTATTATAATAATAAAAAATGTGTATAGACAGGATACACAAAGACATGTTAATAATTGAAGCGTAGGAATTCTTCAATGAAGCAGTCTTTGCTTGATAAATGCGTATATTTTAGTATTTTGCGAATTTACATTAAATTTTCTTGCGCGTACAAATTTTCGTCGTCGTTCCGTTCTTGAATTTCGAATATTGGCGGTGGGCCGTAGACAAAGAGCGTTTGTCATAGGCAATTTTGATATTGCGTGTACACACCGGCGCGAGCGTACTGATTTCATACTCGGCTGGACCGGTGTGTACCTTCTTGTTGTAAATTGTGCCGCGACAATAATAAAATGTATTTTTTATTCATTGTTAAGTGTACTAATGACACTGTAAACCATCAAACAAAGGTGATTTATTTCAAAAACACAAGTGTTTACGTATTAAGCATGCACGGAACATCATGATTGTCCAGTTTAGTGTATTTAAAATTATGTATATATGAGAACGAGAAAGACAATCGTTTCATACCTAGAATGATGCGTGAGGCTATTGCAATAAAAATACACCCAAGTTTCAATAGAGAAGATGATTGGCAAGTACCTACCACTTGTCTGGGATCCGATCATTAAAACTATTAAGACCCAAACCCAGCAAAAACCAAATGCCAGACCTCAAGACACTGAGCTCTTTCTGCGTGCAACGGAACACAAACCAACTTGACTGATAATTTCTTTTATTTTTTCTACCACCCATTTTAATATTATATAAAATTATTAGAGCTAGGCATGTTTGCTGAAGAGTTTCTTGCACCGCTTCTTCTCTTCAAGTCATAACATGTTGCGAAGCGGTAGTAATTTAGATTAGGCTCCCATAGAGTAAATAATAACCATAAACAAAATTAAAATTAAATAATTAAAATTAGCAAGTTGGCGGTAGGCTAAATAAAACTTTAACAACACTCGTTGACACTTGACATCTTTGTCTTCCGTGATCACGGCCACTGAAAAGTGGTCGAAACGTCGGAAAAACAAAAATCAAATAAATTACCGCGCTTAAAACTGTTAAAACGAAGTTTTATTATGTATACAAGTCGCGAAAACATAAGAAAAATATTATATATGAGAATTAAAGATAAAATACCGAACCTGAAAAAGGACTCTATATATAAACCAATCAATTCTTTCAACTTTACCTAACATCACCACTCGATTGCCACATCCAAAATTTACCATAGGTAGCTCGATGTCGAATAAGCGTTTGTACTCTTCTTACATTTCAATTATCCCCAAGCCCTGGGCCACCAGCGATGAAAATCTCCTCAGTAAAGCATTTAGCTGTTGCCTGGGATGGGTAATTATTTTTTTAATATAAAACCTTTTTCTATATAAACGCAAAATGAGTCGCGGCTTAGCTATATGAAAATATTGCCCAGTCATAAAAAAATAAATATTTACATTTTCTGTTAAACTAGTGATTTTGGCAGACGTTGTCTTGCCCTGATAAAATAAAAATCTAGGACCCGATTCCAGCGCCACCTACCGGGTCTAATTGTGATCTAAACCATCCCCGGACCCACTCGAGCGTTAATTTTTTTATGCCTCGGTTTTAGTAAGGATCCCTAATTTTTTATAGTAATAAATTTAGCCTATATGAACCTGGGATAATGTAGCATTCTAATGGTATAACAATTTTAGAAATCGGTCGGTAGTTTTTGAGTATATTTGTTACAAACATACAAAAACAAAAATCTTTCTTTATTATAATATTACATACATACATAACTTCACGCCAGTTCCCTTGCGGGGTAGGCACAAACGATAGGGCGCCATTCAGGCTTATTCTTACACACCTCACTTGCTTCTTTGACATTCATAACCCTTGTCATGCACGCTCGTCTGTTCTTAAGGCTCCTGACATCACCTTCTGCTAGTACACGATCAATTTGATCATGGAAGGTGTGTCGTGGCCTTCCACGACTTCTGCATCCATCCATTTTTGAACTGTATATCTTTTTAGTCATTCTTTCATCATGCATTCTTTCCACATGCCCGAACCACCGGAGCATTCCTTTCCTTACCTTATAATAATAATTTATAATATTACATACATACATACATACATACATAACTTCACGCCAGTTCCCTTGCGGGGTAGGCACGAACAACAGAGCGCCATTTAGGCCCATTCTTACACACCTCACTTGCTTCTTTGACATTCATAACCCTTGTCATGCACGCTCGTCTGTTCTTAAGGCTCCTGACATCACCTTCTGCTAGTACACGATCAATTTGATCATGGAAGGTGTGTCGTGGCCTTCCAGGACTTCTGCATCCATCCACTTTTGCATTGTATATCTGTTTAGTTATTCTTTCATCATGCATTCTTTCCACATGCCCGAACCACCGGAGCATTCCTTTCCTTACCTTATAATAATAATTTTTAATATTAAGATAGATTAACCTAAACACATATAATAAATTACAAATAAGATGAGTGCTGCACATTGTGATGATTTCAGATGGTAGCCACTTATTTATATGTGTGCAGTATTTAATTATTTTTTTCTTTCGGGGAACAATTAAAACAATGTTTATACAATAACAATTATTTTATTTTTATAAGAAGAAAGCTCACCAACACTTAGGTCTTGATTTTTACAATTAAAATCTTATAGATCTAATTACAAACCAACGAAGATTTCGTATACCTTCTAATTAAAATTGTCTGTTATATATTTCCTAAACAATTTTTTGTCAACAATATTAACATGTTAACGTTGTTCCTGTCCTGGTCAACATCAGGAGTAGTATTCCATAATAATGATATGAGTATAAAAATTCAAATACTCGTTGGGATCATAGAGTTCTGAGGCCATGAGCCTCTACAGAAATCTTCTAAAACGCACTGTTCATGTTCACCCCAATCAATAAAATCAGTCACAAATCGATACATTTAAGATAAACTTTAAGATACGACATCGACACGCAATACTCGAGATAGGTGACCGGGAAACTGTCACCTGTCACATCGCCCTTTTGACGGCCGCGACAGAGGCCTCTAAAACATATGTACTCAAATTTATAAGTTCAAAAACATCCTCGAAGTAACTCTAAAAACATCTTGGAGAATAAGAGGATGATAATCTAATATTTTATTGTTGATACAGAAAAAGAAAGTGTGTAATGAATCCATTATACTAGACTACAACTACAGGTTTCTATTCTCTGTTAATTACTGACATCGTATAACTGCATAACAAGTTATAAGATGTCATTAATTGGAAGAGAATAAATGATTCAGGAAATATTTAATAATTATAAAATCAAACTCAATTTGATTATATCAATTCATATGTGAAACTTAACTATCTTAAGTTACATTAAAAAGGTACTCAAAGCGACCACGTGATACCTGATGTCACCGGCACCGGTCTCTTCTAGTCACTCACTTGTCACTCGTCACTCGTCTTTGTCTTGCACTCCAAAATAAAAAATATATATCACTAAATTATTTGACTGTTTAATTTTGGCAAATATGATATTTTATTTTATTCGATATTTTTTTAACAATAAAAATTAAATGTAGTACTGTAGAATGTATCATATATAAATAAATAAATTACTAATGCAACAAAGATAGTTGAAATAATATAATTATGATGAATATTGTAATCTGCCATTTAACAATTGTGAAGTTAGTAAATATTGTACAATCGGTGTTTACAATATTTCTATAGTGTAGTCTGGAGGCGACCGCCCATTGTATGCTAATGTATGTGCAATAAAGCTCTACATTCATTCCAAATATACGATATTTATATAAAATAATCATTGCATACAAAGCGGATGTGTCACATGTCACAGTCCCCTGTCGCCATGTCTCGGTCTACTTCGCATGTCGCGGTCACCTGTCTCGGTTGCGTGTCGCAAATTATACCTTGACTCGCGTACAACATTGATTTCTTTGCACAATATATTTTATTTACATTGTATATAGATAATTTATATTAAATCGATTTGTACAAATTTGTGTATAATTATATATAATATTATTTAAAAGACAATTAAGAGTTTAAATGGACGTTAATCTCTCGATAATTCAATATCGAACTTATACTAAAACGTATATATACGTTTGTAACGGTATATCTTTTACCGGGTCATTTAATTTTTATTAAATAAGTTTCAAAACCTTATATCAACAATGACAAGTATCCATTCCAAAATACGTTTCTCCAAAATGTCTATTTTAAGATCTCTGATACGTTATTTACACGTTCAATCATTCTATATTAATTATAAATACATTATAACTATAAACTAGTACAGTAAAGGAAACTTAACTTACTCGTATATTGTATTCTACCTATAATCCCTTGTAGCAGCAAGAGGTAGAGGTTAAATAATACTTCAGATGGCAGAGAGTAATATTCACTGTCGAGTGCTGATATGAACTGAAGTGAACTGATTTATTTTGGAAACGGTAACATAAAGTACAAATATTGCACAGTGTGTGAGCGGGAGGGATGATGTGCGAGCGAGATAGAGCAACTATTAATATGTGCGCTCCCGCGCTGCGCTAGTCAGTAGTTCGTTGTCCGCTGCGACGGCTAGACATATGCAGCTCCCATACCCTCAAGACTATAAGTAGAATATTGAGCATATGTCATCGAAGTCCATGGGTAAGGTTCCTAGAAGGCTGGCTTCCTTACCTTGCTAGATCACCATACTGATCCGTTGTCCGAGGTACAGCCCTCTGATCTTCCGAAGAGTCAACAAATTTCTAAAGACTTTTAATTTATGATTGATACCATCTAAAATATTTATATTTTGAGTAATGAAAAGTCAAAAAGAGAAAGAAGAATTATCTTTATCGCAATCTAGTCACGTATCAATTAGATGATTTTAGAGTTACTATTTTATTATTATTATTATATTATAAGTTTTTATAATTTGTTTTTACACATGTTCCATTATTATATATAAAAAATAAAATAAATTAGTTCGTTGTTACATTATTATACAAACATCTTTCATTTCACTTATAAAGAAGTTTTCTAGAATAAAATATGTAGTTGTTTTTTTTTTCAAGTTCTAAACTTGTTAAATAGAAAGAAAAAGTTATACTTTATTTGTAGGAGTAATAACGTATTTTGACAATTTTCAGACCAATAAAAAATAGTACGTTTATACTGTACACAAGCTTTGAACTGTAACGACTAACCTTTTTACATATAGGAAAAAAAATCAAATTCAAAAATCAAAACCAAAGATCGAATGCCTCCTAAAACAAATGCATACAAGATTGTTCGTATTTACATATAGCTAAGGTATAAAATTACCTATAAAGAAAATAAAGGGTATTATACTCTTGAAGAACCAGTCTATAGTTTCAACTACAGGATTCCGGTCAGCTCTACCCCAATTGACGACATCGTACTCATATGGTTGTGCCGGAATTATATTCGAGACAACGCTGATTGTTAGTGCCAGTCTCTCTTCCGAGATGCCAAAGATATTGAACTTAAATTCATGACTATGCAAATCTTAAACAACAGAAATCGGTGAGCAATCAATCTTTTTATTGTTTTGTCATTACGTCGCTCGAGGCAAAAAGTTCATCTTGCTTGTCACGGTTGTCTACAGGCCATAAATAATATATATGTATATTATTTCAAACATGGAACATCGACATCCATAGGTCGCTGGTTCATATCCGGCTCGAAGGACCAAAAAACTGTGGTGTGTATACAGTTTTAGTGTAAGAGGGAAGGGTAAAATGTAAGAAATACCAAACCCAAAGAGCGCTGTAATGACACTGATTTTATTCCCGAAAATATATGAATATAAATGTATTGTTGAGTATTATGCGGTAGTTGTTTACTTGTAAAATGCTGACTCTTGTACATACTTTGTAGAGTTTTTATTTTTATATGTCATATTTTTTGGGATATTTGATGCAATTTTTTTTTTAATGTTTTATAATTACTTTAATATAAACAATAGTTGTAGGATATTGACAGTTTTAAAGTAAGCAATGTGAGAAATTTGAACTGTGTGGTCAGATGTGGCCTTTGAGTTATCATAAGAACTCCGTTCATCGGCATCAGTCGAAGACCTACAATGTGACTGCGCTATACGAAGTCTTAATATCAGACGAGACTTTGCAGTTTCTTTTGCCTGCCATTGTGGCGAATTATATCACTACTTATACACATCGCCATACGCCAATATAGTCCATTAGAATAATAACATTTAGAAAAAAGTCGTTTACACAATTGACCGCATTTTAATCTTTTGTGGCTGAATTGTTCATTCATAGAGTGGCTGTACGGGTGTTTTGTTGCCGGTGCGTGCCCATGTGATGCGGTACAGGAACTGGCTGCCTTCTTCTCCGGTTTCGATAACCTACATAACAACCAAAAGACTTGTAAGTAAAAATATATTAAACTTCATACTCCTATATGGACATGCCAGTGCTCTTAAAGTGACCTCTTTTGAAGAATCATTACAGGTGCCTACTTGTAATGATTCTTTAACGTGGAAACGCGTGTTATGTTTCTAGGTAGGCAGTTAAATTTACAAGTAGGCTTTAGGATTTGCATAAGGTTCTATTTTGCTTTGACATTAGGTCTATTTGCAAAGGCTCTTAATAATGAAGTATATTACCAACTGCGTCATATTCAGAGGTATGTAGACTTATGACCGGTTCCTGTATTTTGCCGACAGTGCTATCGGTTAAGATTTAATATAAGCTTCATGCAAGTAATGCCAAAATTCAACCGATGGTAAGACAAGTGGATGAATATAAGCCGCGCGCAGAAGGTTTGCCGATGACTACTTACTATTATTGTATATACTTATAAGTCGTGGTAGCGTAATGGTTAGCGCACGCGTCCCAAACTCAAAGGGCGCGGGTTCGATCCTGGCCGGAACGCATACACCACTTAGGCAGTTTTCTGACCTAATGTGTGTATTGTTACATTAACCACGTGCTAACAACGGTGAAGGAAAACACCATGATGAAACCTGCACAACCCGCCTTGGACAAGCGTGGTGGGTATACTGTTCGTTCCCCTATAAGGAGGAGGCCCGAGCCCAGCAGTGGGACATTTATACATACATACATACATACATACATAACTTCACGCCAGTTCCCTTGCGGGGTAGGCACGAACAACAGAGTGCCATTTAGGCTTATTCTTACACACCTCACTTGCCTCTTTGACATTCATAACTCTTGTCATGCAAGCTCGTCTGTTCTTAAGGCTCCTGACATCACCTTCTGCTAGTACACGATCAATTTGATCATGGACATTTATGGACTGCTATAAAAAAAGTAAAGTATGTACAATAATAAATTTATTGCAACAACTATTTATGTCACTTTTTGAAGTGAAACTTCTATATAAACGGGGGGTCTTAGGATTTTTCTGTCACGAAAAAGCGTTACGGCCGCGTGGAGGAGCGGCATAAATTTAGACTTGACGTGGTGAGAGGCGGCATAATTTTAGAATATACTATGGATTCGTTTTTTGGTTCCGGATCGAATTCAGAGTTTTTGTTTGATAAAATAAAATATATTTAAATAAAAAATGCATTCAGTAAAATGTACTAACCTAACCAAAATATAATTTGCAGTACATACATATACATACATACATACATAACTTCACGCCAGTTCCCTTGCGGGGTAGGCACGAACAACAGAGCGCCATTCAGGCTTATTCTTACACACCTCACTTGCTTCTATGACATTCATAACTCTTGTCATGCACGCTCGTTTGTTCTTAAGGCTCCTGACATTTAATTTGCAGTAAACCTGCGAAAAATCAGTTTCACTTCTACTATGTGTCCCAGCATACATTTCGATGTTTTTTTGTGAATCCTATTGACCATCGACGCGTGACATCATGAGGCTCTCGGCAAACCTTCTGCACACGGGTAGTAGTAAGACATAGAGAATAGATAGAGAGAACCCTCATATTCTTTTGACATAAATACATTCACTTTCATTGTAGCGTTTCGGAGACTTCCAGTAGCCGTATATAGTTTGTTTTATCTCACCTGGGTGACGTGTCGTGTTGCAACCGGACCTGGCAAAACCGGATGCACGCCGCTTCCTAGCGCGGTGCTTTGTGAGCCGATGCTAAACACAATCCTCACCTTCCAAGCCATCCAGCTCTGTGAACATACATGAGCTCAGAAATAAGGCCAGAGTTTGCAAAATCTTTTCATTTTGATATGACAAATTTATCGTTTTAAGGAAGCGGTTGCCGTTTGACCTTGAAATCCACGTGCGAGCGATGAAATTATATTTTCCTAATTATTGTGGTAAAATAAGGGATGCGTGCGAAAGCACTCATTTATAGAGCGCGGTGTGGAGCTTAGTGCGCGCGAGACGTCTGCGGCCATTTTGTTTCGCCCTTTTTTCTCTCTATATAATAGGCTACGTTCCATTAGGGACTCACAACGACCACGTTCACGACCGCGATTTTTCCCGTTCCACAAACCCAAGTGGAACGGCTATTCGACCCACCTTTTGACATGGGTCGTTGTGAGCGTTGTGTGATCGAAATTAATGACGTCATAAGTGACGTTTTCGCCACGACCACAACGACCGCGGTCACCTTGTGGAACGGCTAACTGAGCATTTTGGGCGTTGTGAGTTACTAATGGAACGCCCTGAGTGTATCCATTGCGCGCGCCATCAACCACAGTCTACAAGAGCCGCGTTAAATTGAGTAAAATTCAATATCATGTATTCTCGTTTCTAAAACTGTTTTCAACTTTGAAGATAAATATTTAATGGAAAAAATGTGTTTTTCTCAAAAACCAGCACGAACTGGCACCCACACCACGTTTTGCGGCAGCCCGGAGGGAAAGATAAGAAAGATATTGTTTCAATACCTATAGAATTACTTTTGAATGATTCAAATCGGACGTTCCATTTAAAAGATATTACGAATTTAAAAATGTCAATTTCAACAAAATCCTTGGTGCTGGAATCGGGTTCTAGGATTTTGATGAAATTTTATATGTGTATTTGAGTGGGTCCCGGGAATGTGTAGATTCACAATTAGACCCGGTAGGTAAGTGGCCCTGGAATCGGGTTCTAGATTTTTTTGATTTTTTTATTGCAGGAGTTCAGCAGACAGGCAGAATGGAAAGCGGTTACCATCGCCTATGGACATTTGTAACACCAAAGGTGCTACATATACGTTGCTGCTCTCTTAAGGGAGACTGGAACCTGGTCACTAATGCCGGAACACAACACAAGGTTGTTATGGCGGCATACTCTAGACCAGGGGTGGTCACCATCCAGTCGAGCAAATACCCTACCATCTGCTGTGGGTTGTTTTGTCGCCTCTTACGACAGGCCGCCTGGCCGCAGGAAATTGTATTCTTTCTCCGTTCCTGCACGGATGAAATTTATATAATTTATTTTCAGGGCAGAACCACATCTACGGGGACCGCTAGTAATTCATCTAATTCCAGTATGTGTTCGCCGCAATGTATGGAATTATGCGTGTTATGAAATCATCTATATATTAATACGTGAAGAAAAAACTTCGTACCCCTTTTTACGAAAATTTCACGGAAGGAGGAGTATGAACTTTCGCACACTTATAATTTTTTTTTATTTTTAATAAGGATCACCAACAGTTTTGTACATTTAATCAGTTACTAGACTTATGACTAAGGTTTACAATGCGATGTAAAAACTAATTATAGGTGAACACAACTTGCAGTATAATTTCTTCACTGCTATTTACTTAGAATCTAATAATAAATATAACAAAAAAAATGTGCGGGGTATTGAAATTAGTCTGTCCGTCGGTCTGTCTAATAAGTGTGCTGTTGGGCTAAACGAATCTTTTTATAAAATAAATTTTTGGAGTCAAAGTGAATGTCAGTAACATCACTGCTTCTGTTGAGAATTCTACACATTCTAGAGATAGGGGAGTTTGCACCTAGTACTGTTGTTCTTAATGGGGGGAAGAGGGGGTTATAGGTTGTCGCGGAGGTCTCGAGGGAACTCTTAAGCGGACTTAGCGGAATTTATATAGAGAAGGCGTGCAGAATGCTAATATTTTTTAAAAATTATGCATAAAAATACATTAAATCAATAAAAAAAACATCACACACATTACCATGTAATTGACACACACACGCATTAATACTCTTTTATTTATTATTAAAGTCAAATTAGCAGTGTAGCCTTGACGAAATCTGTGATTATAGAACTACAGTCTTTGACAACAAATTATTATGGTCGAATTTCGACCACGGGCGTTCAATAGTAAACTTAAATACTCCGATCTGGAATTCAAACGCTCGTCAGTACCATTCTTACACATCAATCTGAGAAATTAATAATTAATTAATCAACAACATCAACATGCTGACAGGCTTATTTGTACTTATTTAATTAGTCAGGAAGGGATCGAGTTGTTTTTATCTAAACAGACCTTTGAATAAAACGGTTATTTTTGTAACAAACAAGGGTCTCAATGGATTGTGATGAAGGCAGTGTAATAAATAGCTAATATCTAGACTTAGAAGGTAAAGAATATCCGTGTTTGTTATATTGTAAATACCTATATATTGAGAACAATAATAGAAAACAAAATCGTAGGTGTTTATTATAAAAGGCTTCATCCGTGCAGGAACGGAGAAAGAATACAATTTCCTGCGGCCGGGCGGCCTGTCGTAAGAGGCGACTTAACAACCCACAGCCAGGTGGTAGGGCATTTGCCCGACTGGATGGCTACCAACCCTGGTCTAAAGTATGTCGCCATAACAACCTTGAGTTGTGTTCCGGCATTAGTGACCAGGTTTCAGTCTCCCTTAAGAGAGCAGCAGCGCATTTGTAGCAACTTTGGTGTTGCAAATGTCCATAGGCGATGGTAACCGCTTTCCATCAAGTGGGCCGTCTGCCTGTCTGCTGAACTCCTGCAATAAAAAAAATAAGAAAAGTATATTTAGTAAAAAGTAAGTAAATAAATAGTTATATATGATTTACGGACATGACCTTTTTGGTTGTTTTGTTCTCTCTTCAAGTTGTAGTAGCGTATTGGCTAGCGTACGCGTCCGAAACACGAAGGGCGCGAGTTCTAATGCTGACCGGAACGCATGCACCACTTAGGCGGTTGTCCGACCTAATGTGTATATTGTTACAATTACCACGTCCTAACGGCGGTGAAGGAAAACACCATGATGAAACCTGCACATTGAGATAGCCGATGTGTCAAACCTACCAAGCCGCCTTGGACAAGCGTGGCGGGTATACTGTCCGTTCCCCTATAGTGGGAGGCCCGAGCCCAGCAGTGGCACGTTCATGAGCTGCTGTTATTATTATTCCACTTTCAGCGCTGCGCTTCCTTTCATATTTTTAGATCGCTATATTTGATGAGCCTTAACTAAGCAAAGTAAAAATTTAAAGGTTTTCAAGAACTTTACTGCTGCGTACTCTTAAGGAAATGAACTCCCAGATGAGGTTAATGGAGGTTTTCAAAAAATATGTCATGAAATTATCTATCTGTATATATATAATTACTTGGTATATATTAAATTAATATAATAAGTTATTCTTAAGGTACACCACAACATAAAAATCACTAAATTAATATGACACACAGTAACAAAAATAAACAATAAGCGTGTATGGACTCTAAAATCTTTCATAGAAATTAAGTTGTAAAAAAAAGGTACGGAACTCGAGTCCATAGAGTTGTTCATAATATATATTTTTAAAAAATGACTTGGTATATTTATTATATTATAATTACTCACTGACTGACTGACTTACTGACTGATTGACTGACATATCGACACACAGCACAAACTATCATAAGTTTTGCATTCCGGTTCTTTGGATTGTTTAGGTGCGTACTAAGAAAGGATTTTTGAAAACTGGTGTGAATTAATGTGGTGAAAAAGGTGATGAAAGTTCATACGAAAATCGGTATTTTTTAAAATATTTACCATAAAGTTTTATATACCTATTTTTTACCCGGCGTTTTGGAAATTCAACCCTCGAGGGAGTGAAAAAGGGGATGAAAGTTTGCATAAACATCCGTCATTTTCAACGTAAGCAGCATGAAATTGTATTTACATGCTTGTGGTTAAAAATAAATAAGCATAAGAAAGAGGCTACTTTTTTACACTAATCATACCATGAGTATTCTAATTTCAGCGTGCGAAGCCGCTGGTAATAGCTAGTATATCATACACCTGTAGTGTCGCAAATTTCCTTAGGGAACGGTAACTACTCTTCATCAGGTGGGCTGAATTCGAGCAATAAAAACAATCGTATTTATACATTATCAAATATATTTTATACATATACATAGATGATTTCATATTTTCGCGGAACCCTACAAAAATAATTACTTAAGTTACTTCTTATAATATCAGCAATCTGCCATTGAAAATCTTGCCAAAATCAGTCCAGCCATTTCAGAGATTAGCCGGAACATCCAGACAGATAGACAGACAAAAATTCTAAAAATTGCGATTTCGGAATCTCCTGACCCGATCCCCTTATCTTTTTCACATTTCTGTTTTGATATTACAAACAGACACTTGAATTTTATCTGTATGTATAGATTTGTTTGTAGATGAAATAAAATGTACTAACAATAGTTGAAAAAAATTAACAAACATCATCACAGGCGAACCATCCAGACAGATAGACAGACAAAAATTATGGTAGTTTGAGCATGTAGACAGAATAAATAGAAATAACAATTTTAAAACAGGTGTATGAGGTCGGTTGGAATGATAAGCCTCAAGTACTCACCATGATCAAATTGAAGATATTTGGAAGAAAAGTCAGGTAAAAATCATCTGAAATAAACATGTTTGTGTGAAGAGATTAATGAAAGTAGATGAAGCGACAAGGTTTTGCTCAGGATCATATTTTTTTTATATTTTTTTTTTATAGCAGGAGTTCAGCAGACAGGCAGACGGCCCACTTGATGGAAAGCGGTTACCGTCGCCTATAGACATTTGCAACACCAAAGGATACAAATGTGCTGCTGCTCTCTTAAGGGAGACTGGAACCTAGTCACTAATGCCGGAACACAACTCAAGGTTGTTATGGCGACATACTTTAGACCAGGGGTGGTAGCCATCCAGTCGGGCAAATACCCTACCACCTGGCAAAATAAGGTAAGGTAAAATAAGGTGGAAATCCATCATGTCTACCTACCTCTATGGAGAATAGGCGTCACAATATATTATGTCTGTTTGTACCTGTACGTCCAGTGTGGCTACCTCTTATGACGCAGGCAGTCGCGTCTTGGCTGGAGCTGGCAGGCAGCGGTGTAACTTGTTTTCCACATTCGGACTTCTCAGGAAAGCAGATTCTGTCAACACACAAATTATCCAGTCTTCATAAAGCAAATACAAAGCTAAATAAAAGAAGCTCTAATAGTTGCTGAGTAATAAGGTATTTTTGATACGATAGTAAAAGACATTTTATTTCATGCCAAAGTGAAGGAAGAATGCCAATCACTGCGGTCAGGCGGTCTGTCGATAAAACAGCTGCCCATTGGTACCACCTTTGGTGTTACAAATATCCATAGGTGACAGTAATCGCTTTTTATCACGTCGCTCGCCAGCCTGTGTGCTGTAATTTTTTCTTCATAAAAGAAAAAAACATTTACGAAGCCAGTATACATTGTTCGAAAATTAAAAATTAAGAAACGTGCTTAGGTGAAATAAAAAAACATAAGAATTACGAAAACATTATGAAAATAAATTAGCTAAATAATCGAACCTCCTTGGAAGAGCTTCTGATCGATACATTTGTCTCACTCTAATACTATATAGAAGATGAGACGAAAGATGTAGTTCTATTTTTCACCATAGGCAAGCACTCCATTTGCAAATTCGCGTTATTTTTTAATAGAAATGTCAAAAAAAATTGAGATTAACTGAGTGACATTTAATTTTATGTTTGCTTTATTACCGATTGTGCTTTTATCTCACAGATGTGTTGAAAAACATTGTATGACACACGTGCGGTGGTTGGTTTTTACAAACTCGTGACTTGTTTGTAAAAACCAACTCGCCGCACTGGTATCATAAGTAACTAGTATCATCTCAATACCAGTTCACGAATTATCTTGGTTTCCCGTATATCTTTTGTGGATTTCTATTTTTTAAGTAATTTCAACAACGAAGAATCGACACTAGTGACATCTACATAGGATCATCAGTGTAGAAACGGAAAAATAATACAATGTCCTGCGGCCGGGTGGCCTGTCGTAAGAGGTGACAAAACAACTCATAGCCAGATGGAAGGGTATTTGCCCGTCTGGGTCGCTATCACCCCTAGTCTAGAGAATGCCGCTATAATAATCTTGAGCTGTGTTCCGGCATTAGTGGCCAGGAACCGGTATTCCTTTAGCGAGCTATTGATAACCCCCGTGGTGTTACAAATGTCTTTAAGCGATGGTAATCGCTTTCCATTAGATGGGCCGTCTGCCTGTCTGCTGAACTCATACAATAAAAAAAAATAACAATTAAAACAATACATGAAATTAAGGAGATTTTCAATATTATTATTTCCAGAAATTTCTTCAAGGTAATTGTACGAACTACGGTCCAACATCTGTACATCCACACAATGGTGATGATGATGATATATGTTGGCTATAATGTTGTATATTAAATAAAATAATAAATGCTAATGATAAACTTATGAAACAAATGATAAATATTAATGATTGATATAAAATGATAGAATGATTAGTGTGCCGTGCGCGACATGTGAGAGCGACCGAGCGTGTTCGATACTTGATTCGCACTCTGCCTGTGTTCGGTTAACACGACCATTTATAATTATGGGGTTTTTATGTAAAACCCATACATAATGTACGTGGCCCTTAGAGTAATATTATTAATCTTACAGAGCCCTAATGTGCGTTTGTGAACAATTCTCGCAGAGAAAATAGGCCATTACTGACAACTGTTCCGTAAAACGACAGCTGTAGTTCCAGATTTACGAAGGCTAACATTCATAATAATTTACATATTGATACCTTTTGTAAATATATGTAATATACGTGTTAGTTTTGTTCCTCAAAGAAATCTTTCGAAGGTCGCCTATTACCGGGAGACCGAAACAATTTAAATTAATTTAACACATTTTAATTAAATAAATTATTGTTATTTATTTACAACATATTTTACAAGTATTTATACCATATAAAAAAAAATGTAAATTCCATATTTGACTTATGCCACAAGATTCTATTCAATGGCCTGCCTTAAGTCTATCCTTCCCAATGTACCGACTTCCCAACGAACATGGGACGAGCCGCTTTGCGAACTGACACGGGAAAGTCAACACAAATGTGTTGCTAGTTGGGAAACTGGACAGTAGTTGCAGGCCAGCATCTGGGTGGAACTATGCTGTGGAACTAAACCTGTGTTGACGATGTGAGCTTACCTTGCTTCCCGGGGCACTATCGGCCTTGATGCGCAAGATCATCATGGCCGTAACTACGTTCCAAGTCTCATGGTTTTCCTACCAAAAGCGCGGGCGCATGTCCCAAAGTCTTAACCCCTCTCTTTAACACATTTTACATAAATTATCAGGTAGGCCACGTTTTTGATTTCATAACAAGTTTATTCAGTCAGCACGGAATTAGCCCATATCACAACCCAAGTGCAGGAACAGAGAAAGAATACAATTTCCTGCCGCTACCACCCCTGGTCTACACTCTAGAGTATGCCGCCATAAAAACTTTAAGTTGTGTTCCAGCATTAGTGGCCAGGTTCCAGTTTCCCTTAAAAGAACAGCAGCGCATTTATAACCGATGGCAACCGCTGTCCATCACGTGGGCAGTCTGCCTAACTATCGAAAACAACCTCCCAAAGTGTTGGAGTACCATACCTGTCGTTAGACATAGAGCCTAGTTAGACTGTACTAGCGAGCATTCCTTTATCTAGCACATACCAACCCTCGTGCCCAAGCCCAACATAATTGGAGTGATATAGACTCACCGTCTCCTCTGCCTTGGCCATGTATGACGTATAGAGTGGTATCGGACAGTAAAGAAAGAACATTTAAGGCGACCAGTCAGTCGACGACCGGTTAACCGCCCTAAATATTTGTCAATTTCATGGAAATCCTACAGCTACACATTGCCAGTTACACATAGGCTTTCGCGAATAATATGTTGATTAAGTACCTAACCCATAGACATACATACTTATACACCGCTTGGTTACCGAAATACTGCTTCCAAAAGGGTAAATAAACACTGCAAAGAGATCTTGGATGCTGACCTGTACGAGGTTCAAACTTGCAATTAGCAAGAAATTGCTCAGGGCACTGATGAGCCTCGCGTTCTCGTTTCGAAGATCAAGACTAACTTTGGGTGGCTGAGTCAAATGAATTACATAACATTTCTAATTCTCAACTGCGGATATAATTTAATGAACACAGTATGATAATACCGATTACAGAAGGATTACAACTACCTATGTCATGCTTCAGTATCGCTAATAGGATTAGGACCTATTAGCGATGTAAGCTCTACGATACATCACATGGGCCATATGTATGTGGAACGTGAAATTTTAATGATAATACTGTAAATACATAAATGGATTGTTTCAATACTTTTAAGCTTTAGAAAGCTACGGCAGTGTGTTACTTTCGTAACATTAGGATAATTGACAGTAAAATCACACTTTTGAAGCGAGACTTTATTGGCACAAATGGAGTTTAGTACTATATAGGAGTGAGGCGTATATATCGGAAAGAACTGTTCCAACTGTTCTGCCTGTTCCAGCCTGTTCTATTATGTTCCGTTCCACAGCAAACACTCCGAAACGAAACAGTTTGGAACAAACTCTTTTCTCTTTTCACATGTAGTACTAGAAAAAGATAGCAATAACATGCCTTAACCCTATTCCAATACTATTTTGGTTATAATTGTAAATACATTCGGATACACGCATAAATTATGATGTACAATAATAAATATACTGTTATATATCATTTAAAATAAGCATTATCTATTATTAAGATAACATACTTTTAAAATTATTATTATTTACTAGACAGGTGACAATATGGTGGTAAAAATATTTAACTGAGATGAAAGGCGTAGCATGAATCCGAACTATTCTGAACCTCATATCCTCTCTTAATCTGTGACTCTGTAAGTCTGTCTGTAGTATGTAGTTGGTCTGTGATTCATTTCCGATTTTTGTGTTTTATTTCTTTGTTTTTTTTTTATTATTTTCGTAAAAAAACAAAATATTGTAAACAAAGCAGTTAAATATTACTCCTTAAACCTGTTGCAACACAACAGTCTGTTATTTTAGAACAGGCTGTTATTTAGGAGCAGGCTACTGGAACTGTTCTTTCACTGAAACAGGAACAGGTGGAACAGATCTCTTAGTTTACCTGTTACAGATCACACCTAGTACTGTATTAAAAGTTTTATCACAGTTGCTAGATGTACAGTTTAGTATCACTGCTGTAGTAGAGTGGATTGTGTCAAAGTGTGCGGGTTTCACCAAATATGACCATTACTTGTGGTTTAATTTATCGTCAGCACGATGTATTTATTCAACGATATTGCACAGCGCCATTTTAAGAAGTTTAGTGGACTACATGGAAACTAATTATAGTTTTTGGTGTCCTGGGCCACTTGATTTAAAAATATAAGAAAACTAGCGCCAGTTTTCTTATATTTTTAAATTTTTCGATTGTGTAGGGGAGATCCAGTGGAATGCTGCAGACCACGGATTATGAAGGGTGGCGTAGAGATCACAAGCGTCCAATATTTTCGTTGTTTCCCTATTAAACCTCATTTAATCTTAAAATAAAATAAAATTTGTAAAGAAATTTCACTTCATACTTCACAGTACGTATGTACTCAAAATAAAAAATAGCATTTTGAAAGCGAAGTCGTTTAATTTTAAATTGCTTTATAAAAATTATTGTATAATAATTATAACAAAGTGATTTAAATCTAAGGAAAACTTAACACTTTTGTAAAACAATTAAAGTTATTACAATTTAATTGGTTTTTAATTTTATTTAAACGTTAATTTACAGTAAAGTCAACGCAGCCGAGATAATTTTTATTACCATAGAAATATTTAAAATACTTTAGGACGAAATTTTGAATGTAAAATGATTAAGCAAATTATTTCAACACGCGTTTTTTTATGGGCATTGTCGCCACACGATTTACCGGTAAACAGTACGCTCGTGCCGGTGTGTCCGCGCATCATCAATCAATTGCCTATGACACACACCCTTTGTCTACGGCCAACCGGCAATATTCGAAATCAACTACGGAACGCAACCAATCTTTTGTACGCGCAACAAAATTTTGTTATAAAATATTGTAATACACGCATTTCTCGAGCAAAAGTGCTTCATTGAAGACTTCCTATGCTTCAGGAAATTTTTCCCTGATTTATTGTATAATGATCAAACACCGAACTATACTAAAATAAATAATATGAAAAATACTACGACGGAGCACGTAGTATAAAATTAAAAGTGTCACTGCGTCCTCCAAAAAAAGTTTCAAGAAGTGTATTATAATAAGTGCGTCATAGTTATAGAGCGCATTTATTCGTATTTATTATTATGACAATATTTATATATTTAACTGATCTCACAATTAATCAAATATATTAACTATACTATAAATAAATCTATACTTACATACACTTAAGTAACATAAATCTATAAGTAAAAAATTTACTCAGAAGTCACTGTCGGCGGGGAGCGTGCCCAAAATGCTGGACGCATTTCCGCGTTGGATGGCAATGCTGATACGTTGCCCAAGTGCAAGCCAGCCTTTGGTCACGAGAGACCTTAAATAGACGCGTTGAGAGGTCTCTGTAGAGCTGATGAGCTCCAGGATATAAAGTGAATTTTGGTTGGTTATAAAAAAAAAATAACCACGAAGACTAAGGCAGTTGGCCTTCTAACTTATATTAAAAAAGTTCGAATCTAGTCGCAGTAGTTCATCATTATATTATTAATACGTGAAGCAAAAACTTTGTACCCCTTTTTTACGAAAATTGCGCGGACGGAGGCGTATGAAATTTCGAACACTTATACTTTATGTAGAGAAGACGCGGCGAATGCTAATATTTTTTTTTAAATATATGCATAAAAATACATTAAATCAATAAAAAAACCAATACACACACTACCATGTATTTGACACACACACGCATATATACTCTTTTGTTTATTGTTAAGTCAAATTAGCAGTGTAGCCTTGGCGAAAGCTGTCATTATAGAAGTATTAGTCTTTGACAACAGAACCTTAATAATGTTCAAACTTATAATTTAAATTAATGATAGTCAACTTTCGACCACTAGTAGTAAATAAATACGCCCAATAATTATACACCACTTATAAGTTTTAAACTGAAAACTTACCTAAACAGTCTGCAACTCTTAAAGAGGCTTACGAAGGCCTGCCTGAACTTTCTATTCATGAAGCAGTATGTGATTGGATTGCAACATGATGAGCAGTAGGCCAACAGCTGGAGAGATATGACTCCCTTCTGGCCAATATATAGGTATAGTTCTTCCGGATAAAATAGATATATCTGTGAACATAAGAAAAAGAAGTCATATGATGCGTAGAAAATGAGTAATTTTCTAACAAAATTAAAATTAACAAGTTGGCAGTAGGCTAAATAAAACTGTAACAATACTCATTGACACTTGACATCTTTGTGTTCCGTGATCACGGCCACTGAAAAGTGGCCGAAACATCGGAATAATAAAAATCAAATAACTTACCGCGCTGAAAACCGTTAAAACGTAGTTTTATTATGTATAAAAGTCGCGACAACTTAAGAAAATATTAAAATAATGAGTTTTATATATATGTCAATTTTTTTTTCTTTACTTTATACTTTGTACGACGAAATTTTTACTAATGGTTTCCATGAGTATTATATTTCCCTAATTAATCCGTTAGAATAATTTTAGTCTAAGTTCATAAGTTTATAATAATAATAATAATTTTTATTTCAGACACAAAGATCCATAATTACAACACATTTTTACAAATTATATACATACATAACTTCACGCTAGTTCCCTTGCGGGGTAGGCACGAACAAAAGAGTGCCATTTAGGCTTATTCTTACACACCTCACTTGCCTCTTTGACATTCATAACTCTTGTCATGCAATTTTTACAAATTGTTATTATAAAATTAAATTAGATTAAAAACCTTAAAAATAACAATAATAAAATTAACAAAAATGTCCATCAGTCAGTCAGTCAGTCGGTCAGGCCTTTAAAGCTTTGCATTCACACATATTTTTCATCAAATTAATTATTCTATCTATGCAGCAATCTGCAACCAGTCCCAATACATTTTTGTTTGCTGCAGCCTGCTAGGAATGGCCGCAATTATACATGTTTCTATCCGTGCAGGAACGGAGAAAGAATACAATTTCCTGCGGCCGGGCGGCCTGTCGTAAGAGGCGACAGTACAACCCACAGCCAGGTGGTAGGCGTAGGGCATTTACCCGACTGGATGGCTACCACCCCTGGTCTAAAGTATGTCACCAGAACAACCTTGAGTTGTGTTCCGGCATTAGTGACCAGGTTCCAGTCTCCCTTAAGAGAACAGCAGCGCATTTGTAGCACCTTTGGTGTTGTAAATGTTGATAGGCGATGGTAACCGCTATCCATCCAAGTGGGCCATCTGCCTGTCTGCTGAACTCCTGCAATAAAAAAAATGGTAGTCCTCGAGACTCATGAATCAGGCTTTCAGATCTAGCGCGTGAGGGAAATCTTTTTAACACTGTAATATTTGAGATTAATGTCAGTACTTTTGGCGCTCAAAACCACCGACGAAACTTAATAGAAGCTGTAAATATTTATAGTTTGTCCTCTGAATCTTCCTGAACCTTGAACCAACACAGGTAACGTTGAAAGTATATATTAAATAGGTTTACGGTGAGGTCTCAATTCGAGTGAGAAAATGTCAACCCACAGCGAAGTAAGCGATTTTTATATGACACAGTTTCTCAAGGTGGGGTACGCCAAGTCACACGACATCGTAAAAGCTACTTTGGAACTGACTTGTGCGTAGAACACATGAAATTGCTGAAACGACTCTATTTGCTACAGAAAACAAGCCTACCCACCACTGTAAGTAAGAACATATAATATGTATTGTTAACTTTACTGTTGACTTTATTTCATTTTTACATACATACATAACTTCACGCCAGTTCCCTTGCGGGGTAGGCACGAACAACAGAGCGCCATTTAGGCTTATTCTTACACACCTCACTTGCTTCTTTGACATTCATAACTCTTGTCATGCACGCTCGTCTGTTCTTAAGACTCCTGACATCACCTTCTGCTAGTACACGATCAATTTGATCATGGAAGGTGTGTCGTGGCCTTCCACGACTTCTGCATCCTTCCACTTTTGCATTGTATATCTGTTTAGTCATTCTTTCCATATGCCCGAACCAGCATTCCTTTCCTTACCTTCACCCCGACACTCTCTTTCAGACCAACTATCTTTCTTACTTCGGTATTACGAGACAATACCGAATAATATAAAACTGAGATATTTTAAAAATTGCGTCATCGCTATGTTTCGGACCACACCTTTAGGAGGAAACATATGAAGCTCATGCATTAAATAACTACTACATCATAACAAGATGATCGTGGAAATAGTAGTAAATAGTTGTATACTAATAATGTTTAGGTACTTTATCTAGTACTTGGAAGAGCAATGAATAAAGGCGTTTGATGATAAACGAAACGGAAAATAGGCTTACGCTGTATTATTTATTTATTGCACAGAACTTAGAAATAAAACTATAGTCACAGTGTAACCAAAATAATACAATTGGGTATTTGACACATATTGCAAAAAAATCTTCATAGAAAAGCGCAGGCGCCAAAATATTATAATATATATATTTTGCCAGGTGTTAGGACATTTTCCCGACTGGATGGCTACCACCCCTGGTCAAGAGCATGCCGCCATAACAACCTTGAGTTGTGTTCCGGCAATAGTGACCAGGTTCCAGTTTCCCTTAAGAGAGCAGCAGCGCATTTGTAGCAACTTTGGTGTTGCAAATGTCCATAGGCGATGGTAACTGATTTCCATCAAGTGGGCCGTCTGCTTGTCTGCTGATCTCCTGCAATAAAAAAAAAATATATATATATTTTGTTATCATGTTACTTTCAACAGTTTATTATAGATATAATTTTAATTATAGTATAAACAATAAGCTGTTTGACATCATAACTCAGTATTCTCATACTATCAGGACGTTCCACTAGTAGCTCACAACGCCCAAAATGCTTCGTTAGCCGTTCCACAAGACGACCGCGGTCGTTATGGTCGTGGCGAAAACGTCACTAATGACGTCATCATTTTCGATCATACTGCGCTCACAACGATCCATGTCAATAGTTGGGTCGCATAACCGTTCCACTTGGGTTTACGATTGTGACGCCGGCAAGCAAGTGGAACGGGCAAAATCGCGGTCGTGAACGTGGTCGTTGTGAGTGTCTAATGGAACGTAGCCAAAATCGTCTAAGTTGATCTGACAGTCGAATACCCAATTGACAGTCTTATCGCTATGAGCGATATCTTCCAAAAAACCTTGGGATAGAAGCTTATAATAAACCTGCTAGGACAGTAGCCGTCGGTTATTACTAATGTTTACTTACTGTATTGATTACGTGAAGTGGAGTCCAACATACAAAAAATTCTAGTATTATTACGAAAAGCATTCGGATCACCTGCAAAAGATTAAATTAGTAAATATAAACTGCGTCGAAGCACACGATGCTAATTAATATTTAAGTAACATTTACAAAAAAAAATATTTTTATAAATTCATTTAAATTCAAATTTAAAAACTAGTTAATAAAATCAACTAATTTAATTATAGAAAGTCGTGACTTTCTCTATGATATGACATATTATGACTTTTAGCGCGTTTCATTAGTAACCCACAACGCCCAAAATGCTTCATTAGCCGTCCCTCAAGGCGATCGCGGTCGTTGTGGTCGTGGCGAAAACGTCACTAATGACGACATCATTTTCGATCACACAACGCCACAACGACCCATGTCAAGAGGTGGTTCGAATAACCGTTCCACTTGGGTTTACGATTGTAACGCCGCCAAGCAAGTGGTTGTGAGTGTATAATGGAACGTAGCCTTTATGATATTAATTTTTACGTGTAACAAATAAAAAATATGATAAAAGCACACACATAAACTAAAAAGAAAAAGTGATAAATTGTTTGAATACTAACTATATTGACTGACAACTGACTACTATTATTAGCACTGGGGCCTAATTCTGTTATTACTATCTCATCAAAATCGCCGGACACTATCCTCTCAATCGTAGGTTTGCCTGATTTCGGTATTCTGTTAATTCCAATCAATCTTTATCTCTAATCACTCTATCTTTACAAATTTATAAGCGGAAACTCACGAAATAGTCTATATATATAATAAATCTGTAGAGGTCGAATTTCTGTACAATGAAAAAAAATGCTAAAAACCGAGTCAGGGGGATGTAAGAAGTGATATAGAACTAATTTAGATTTTTTTTAAATTTTTTTGTTTCTCTGCTTGTCTGTTTGTACGGGCTAGTCTCTGAAACGACAGGACCGATTTAAATGAAATTTTGTATGGTGGTAGCTTATATCCCTGGTCAACATATAGGATACTTTTGATCCCGAAAAATTAAAGAGTTCCTGTGGGATAGTTAAAAAACCGGACCACGCGGATGAAGTTGCGGGCATCAGCTAGTAGTTTAATATTTTGATACCTTTTCAATATTCATTACGACTGACGCCATTTCAGCTGGTGGTATAATACCAAAGTTTTTCTACTAATATCCCGCCGCGACGATATCCAGATGAAATTATTGGTTTAGTAGATTACGAATTTTTGACACTATCGCAATGAAATCGCTTTTTGAATAACTTTGCAACACCAAGATATCGAAACAGCAGAATTGGACTCCTGGCCAGGCTGCTGACAATTTATTTTTGCATCATTCTGACGTTATAGTCAAGGCTCTGATTGCGAGAATCCCCTTAAACTAAAAAGTTACTTAAGCCGATTTCAGACGGCTCATTTCTATCTTTCAATTTAGATTAATCAATCAAAATGATCCATGTAAACTAGAATGATTCGATAACATTGAATATCGCCGTATCCATTTGCTTCTGTGCCTTTCGACGAGATTGATTCAATTTGGTTGATCCTTGTAATATCAGCGTTATTATATATACTCTCTTTCATATTACAGCAAAACCTCTTTAAGTCGAACCTCGATAAGCCGAAAACCTCCCAAACTTGAAAACAAAATCGTGTTCCCTTCCCAACACAAAAACACTTCAACCACCAAAACCTCTGGGTTTTGGTGGTTGAAGTGTTTTTCAGATGTGGGTGGTTTTCAGATTTCGAGCAACAGATTGCTTGAAATCTGAACCCTCTATAAGTCGAAATAATTATATATGCAAATTCAGTACTTACTTTCCCTCTATAAATCGAAAAAATAAATTGGACCTCTATATCTCGAAAACTCCATTATTGGGAAAAGCGACTTTAGGAATAGGATGATAACATACATCATTCTTTCTTAGAAATAAATGTAAAGTGTATAGAATAAACTGATTCTAAGAAAATTATCAGTAGTAGTTTGGGCCTACTGCAATAAACACCAATTAACCCCAAAAATGAAAAAAAAAAATAAGTCGAAAATTCTATAACTCGAATTTTTTGGCGTCTCCCTTCAAGTTCGACTTACAGGGCTTTTACTGTATAAGGTAATGTAGTATACACATGGTCTTATCATATTCAATAAGTAATTCTAAGAGAATACATAAATTCAATAAAAAAATTACTTCAAATAATATATTGTTTACTGTGACTTCAGACGACGACGCGTTGGCGACACCCCCGGTAGTAACCGCTTTCCATTTTGCCTATTTGCCGACTTTTGGCAATAAAAAAGAACAATAAAGGTAGACTGAGCCGCTTTTGGTATAAGAAGCCGATTACGCCAAAGTGCGCAAAGGTGGAATGGTTTCCTAATGGCTACATTACTATTAATCACATAGATGCAAACCACGTGTATAATAAGTTTAATAATTTATTTATTTGGGAAACACATTTCCATATACAATTAAAATTACAATAATAAACATAAATTAATAATTAAATTATTAAAAACTAATGACTAGGTTATTATGCCCGCGTCATTATTTAATACACCGCGGCGTTGTCGGTCTCTAGAATCCATATATATATGTCGGGTTCACGCCGGGAGAGAACGAATGACGCTCCGAGAATAACAATAATAATCTGAAATATTATAATCAAAGTTTATTACACTAGAATTATTACAATTACAATTACGATATTAAATATTGCACACTAATACACAGAAATATTAGGACAACTCCAAGAGTCGCTTCCACGCTTGTCAGGTGTCGAGTAGCAATTTGCCCTCCAAGAATACTGCGATTATCAAGCAGTAATTATCGACCATAATATATTATGTGGTCCTTGTCCAAGACTGTCATTGTAAACTGTCGTGAAGATCGTGGTTGTGGACTACTTGTTATAGACTGCCGGTTCAAGACTGCCCCTCCTCTGCCTGAACACCGCGTTTTAACAGGTCCTCGCAGCGCGCCGCAATGACACCATCCGGTAATGCTGTGGCGCCACTTCAGTTACACTTCCTTCATAAAACCAACTTCCGCCATACGTATTAACTTCCAACATCGGGTTACTCCATTTCCGATATCCGTTAGCTTAATAATAAATGCTTCTACATTGACAACCGGTTAAACAACTTCCGATTACTACATGAAAGAATACTCTATCCGGTTATAGACTACTTCCGTCACATGATTATTTTATAATAACAAATACGATTCCTACATATATATACCAAAAGATTGTATAAAAATTAACTTAGCCGCCAGGTCGCGTGCAAGGAACAAAACAAACAAACTCACTTACATATCTAACTGAGTGTGGAATTGCAGCCATTTATGTAGCGGCGGCGAGTTTTATCTATCGGCAAAAACTCTGTGCATGCTCCTGGTGGTGCCGCGAAAGCGGACCACTAGGGATGCGTATCTTTTCCTAATGATGGCCGCAAAACGATCTTTTTGCGCTTCTGCGAAAATTCCTGACGTACTGTACCGATGCGGCAGCCCCAACATCACCCTCAGTCCATTTTTATACTGGACACGTAGATCGCTGTATGCCCGTTGCGTATAATTGACCCACACGTTCATGTGTAGAAGGAGTGACAGCATACTTAAAAAACCATCTTCTTTACCTCTCGCGTACAGTCTGCAAACCTTTTTTTTTTTGGGTCAGATCACGTCAAGTATCCCCCCCCCCCCCCCCCTTTACCACTTGATGATAGAAAACTTATTAAAATATAATTATCGAAAGTAGTCATACCTAAAAAGCATCTCTCAAAACAGTTTTTGAAAATTTTGAATTTAACAAAATTTTTTTTACAATAAAAATTTTCGGTACTTTAAACTAAAAAAATTAATTTTAAAAAAGTTATTGAAGATAACTTAACGTAATTTTCAGCGATTAT
The DNA here is from genome assembly GCA_019925095.2 of Dendrolimus kikuchii. Classification (NCBI taxonomy): domain Eukaryota; kingdom Metazoa; phylum Arthropoda; class Insecta; order Lepidoptera; family Lasiocampidae; genus Dendrolimus; species Dendrolimus kikuchii. Next base: position 3,558,392 of record CM034394.1, on the reverse strand, counting down.
AGTGAAATATCTATAATTTCACATAAAATTCTTTTGCAAATTTTATTTGTTTATTATATTTTTTATTAACTTTTAAATAAACAAATTTTAATGACTTCTCAGTACGATAATCGAATATTTTTTTAGTAATACGCGTTATATATTTAAGCTCTTTATTTCAGAATAAAATTTCACTGCCCGGTATTAGTTTAAATAATATGATTTTTTATATGACGCAGCGGCGAGCGGTGCAAGTGCTGCGCGCTACTGAGCTTAGCAGTTAAGGCTATATAGATCGTTATTTTAATTAATTATGCGCCGCGGTGTCCACTTTTTCGCAGTATGTACATGTGTCTGTGTGTACCTTACTAATTCTGTATAAGTAGTCCTGGAAGCATCCAGGGTCAGTTAGCACTTGAACTATGTGGTACTTTATTTCGCCGAACTCCCTCTAGTATCATTTTCTAAGTCGGAAGTAACGCGCGAACGTGCGAGGCAGCGTATTACATCAGACAGCCAGCGACCTACGCTCCACAGTTGTCTCTTAACCCTTTAGCTCAATATTAGCACATATGTGTCCGCGATGAGAGTGCAGATCGCGTTTCTGCACGTGATCGTTAATCGTGTTGTTGTCTCACTCTGTTTATATAGGAGTTGTATGATTTGTATGAAATGGGTATATTTTCTTGGTATATTACGAGACAGTGATAGTGTTAGTCTTGCGGCTTTTTGGTATAATGATAATTGTCTTAAGGGTTAAGTCCTTGGTGACCCAGTGTCCTAGATATTTAAACTTGGAAACCTATTATTATTTCCAAGTCAATACTTTTATTCGTTCGTTTGAGACTTTGGCAACCATTTCCAATGTTAGTTCCGAGGACGCACGCGAGCGGCATTTCAAATTAGCCTGAATATACTATTGTCATTTATATACAGCAGCCCGCCCAGTGTGGTAATAAGAGCTCTGTGCTCCAAATACATAAATCACATACCTTCCGTTTCGCTTCTATACTTTTGTCGATATGTGTTGATCTGACGACGTGCCGGAACTCAACATCCACTGTGTGCATGCAGTACGACTGAGAATTTTTTGTATCATCCATTCTGTCAGATTCCTGTTAAATGAAAATAGGTTAGTTGACAGTCAAAACAACTGAGACACTTATCGTGATTGTGTGAAACGCCGCATCTTCTAGATTCTGTACGAGCATAGCAAATGATGACGTCATATGTTTAGTATTGTATGATTCCACCACCATACCATAAAAATTACCATATACGCTGTTATAACAACAAAATATTGTAATTTTTATTATTTACTCGGCATCGACTTCAAGATGTAGAAAATTTTATAAAATTTTGTCTGTTAATAAACTAAATAAATTCTTGGTCAAAAATCTTTTTTGAAGTCGGTTTTTTTATTTGTTAGTTTTTAGTGTCTAGCTATAGGTAGGTCTACGAAGGTGCCGCGCGCCTTAAAAATATAGGCCCCAAGAAAAGGGAACGGATTTTTTTTATAAATAAATGTTCATAAAATGAAAACTACTGGGCCAAACAATATTAAATTTTTAAGGGACCAAATGGCAACTATTGCGCATCAAACTAAAGAAGAATCACGTAAATCGGATCATAAATATCAGCGTAATCGGTGTACATAGATAAAAAAATAAAAAAATACCAATCAAGTGGAGAACCTCCTCCTTTTTGAAATCATACATACATAACTTCACGCCAGTTCCCTTGCGGGGTAGGCACGAACAACAGAGCACCATTTAGGCTTATTCTTACACACCTCACTTGCTTCTTTGACATTCATAACTCTTGTCATGCACGCTCGTCTGTTCTTAAGGCTCCTGACATCACCTTCTGCTAGTACACGATCAATTTGATCATGGAAGGTGTGTCGTGGCCTTTTTGAAATCGGTTAAAAAAATACGGTTGCAAGCTGCAATATTTTCAACTACAGCGGAACAAAGCGGATTACATTTATTACGCGGATTTACTACGCTGCAAAGTGTTTTTTTTTTATAGCTGGAGTACAGGAGAGGCAGACGACCCACCCGGCGCTTGTCAAAACCCTTTTAGGTGCATTCTACGAGCCGTGAAATTACCTTTGGGCCATTGTTTCCGTGCAATAAATTCAACTTGTACCACAGAAAACATATATTGTTTATCTTATTATTATTTTTTTTTGATTTTGCCTTCTCCTCCATCATGTATTAAGGTAGAGGTTTTTAACTTTCATTTTTAATTTTTCCTTTTTTATTTCTTTATTTTTGTGTTAAGCAACAAAGGGAAATGGGTTCTTTTTATTTTACTTCTTATTTTTCTTTCTTATTTTCTTTTCCAAAAAACTTATGTACTATTTATTAAGTTATTGCTTAATCTAATTATACACTTTTCTCATTTTAATATTTGCTTAACACATATTTGTTTTATTATCTAGTATTTTATTTATATTGTCTTATTTCTATTTATTTGTACATTTTTGTTTTTATCTATGCTTTATACACTTTTCGCTTACTTGCTAAGGTTTGGTTACATTTATTCTAAATACTATCTATCTTATTATTACAATGAGCTCTAAGGTAATGAACGTATACATATGTATTGTATGATCTATGCAAAGACAACACTCTGAGGGCTTAGAGCAGCCGCTTTCACTATATTGTTACAACCTAGGCGCCGACAACGACAAATTCCAAGTAAGGATCTGTAGAAGCACATTTTATTACCCGTCGGCATTTGAACTGATTGTAATTCTTTTATGATCGTCTTCTTTTGTTCACTTATTTATTGGCATACGTTTCTGATTGTTGTGGAGAATAGCCTATTGTCCTATTGTACTCGCTCATTAGCATCATTAGCCAGGTGTTGCAGATTCTTTTGCATTTGTGAAGTACAAAACGACGGCCCGATGGAAAGGGGGGGGGGCGCAGTTGAGCGACAATTACGATACGAGCGTGATGTATGTACATTCGGGAATCTAATAGTGACGGACTTTGCGGGTTTTATGGAATTACGACCTTCTGCATTACGTTTGGATTTGTCGTGTTCTGTTATATTTGTACCTGTGTTATACGTGTTTGGTTAGTTCTAATAAACTCTATAATATTTCTAGCGGCATTTTAATTCGAGTCCCGCTAACTCGTAACAATATTATATCATTACTATATCTTACACGTGTCAATTTCACTAGACGATTCTCCGAAATCGGCTGCTTTAGGCCCCCTGTTTGACGGCCTCTGGTTGACTGGGCTAAGCCTTTAAGGCTCCGGGTTCGATTAGAATGTTAAATTTCGAAAACTAATTTTATCCGTAATTTACTATGGTCTGGGTGTCTGCGATCGGCGATAGAGTAGTTCGTTGTATATATAACTTGCTTAATTTGGGGATATGATATATAATATGTGTGCTTGTCTGCCGATTATAAAAAGATTATAAGAATTCTTGCTCAATTTATAAACAGTAATAAATCTTAATATCACACCCTGTACTTCCTTTTAATGTTTTAAAATGAGGTTGTATAACTTAACATTTGCATCCTAAATAATAATAATATTATCTTTTATAGTAATCATCATTACTTTTTCAAATGCCAAGATAATTTGAGTTTCTTTTTTGATATCACTTTGTATTCATCTTATCTGTCTCGAAATCGTGTTATATAAGGTTTATTCAATGTTCCATTTACAAGTCGTGGTAGCGTAATGGCTAGCGCACGCGTCCTATACTCGAAGGGCGCGGGTACGATCCTGGCCGGAACGGCATGCACCACTTAGGCAGTCTTCTAACCTAATGTGCATATTGTTACAATTACCACGTGCTAACAACGGTGAAGGAAAACATCGTGATGCAACCTGCACATCGTTTTAACCGATGGGTGTTGCCCAGCCCAGCAGTGGGACATTTTTGGGCTTTTATTATATATATATATATATATATATATATTATATATATATATATATATATATATATATTATATATATATATATATATATATATATATATATATATATATATATATATATATTATATATATATATATATATATATATATATATATTATAAATGTTTTATATCCACAATAAGTTCTTTTAAATTACTACAAACACTAAACCACTGCCAATCCTATAAATATTACAAATGCGAAAGTTTGTAAGAAAGTATGTATGTTTGTTACTCTTTCACGCAAAAACTACTGAATGTATTTTGATGAAACTTCAAAGTAATATTACTTACACGTCAGAATAACACATAAGCTATAATTTATAAAGATATAGTGTGAATTATCCAAAATATAACGATTTTCCATCACCACGCGGGTGAAGCCGCGGGCGCAGCTAGTCTTCAATATTCTACAAAGCAGCATTTGACATTCCTTCACAGAAATTAATCTTCACAATGGCAATTTCATAAGAGATTCGGTTTTTTTCACAAGTTTTCGCGACTAGTATACGTAATAAAACTACGTTTTAACGGTTTTAAGCGTCATAATTTATTTGATTTTTATTGCTCCGACGTTTCGGCCACTTTTTAAAAAATATATAAAAAAATGAAATAGTTTTATTATGGATTCGTTTTTGCCAATATAACCATGGAAACCATCTGAGAAACGATCTAAATGGAATTCTAATAGAATCACATGTACTTTGTATCGATAACTTTCGTAACAAAATGTAGTGTTATGTGCTAAACATTAACAAGAAACACATGAAAAGACTATCTTCTCCCTAATAGAGATAATAAGAAAGTAGTATTGAACCCATTAAGGCTTGTAGCAACGCTTTTCAATACTGATTTTTCAGAATTTTTTAGGATTCCATGGACGCGGTCGTTTTTCAGACGCGTTATTATTTTATTGTAAAATAATAATAATAATCGGCAGACGAACACACACATTGTATATCCCTAAATTAAGCAAGTTACGCTTGTGTTATAGGTAATACACAACGGACTACTCTGGGGCCGATCCCAGACACCCAGACCATAGTAAATAACGGAGAAAATACGTTTCCGAAATTTACTATACCAGGAATCGAACCCGGAGCCTCTGCGTTGCAGTGAGGTAGGCCGGCAAATGCTTAGCCCGCTCAACCACAGAGGCCGTCAATTGTAAAGAAAGTAGTATTTGAAAAAATAATAAAACCTAATTATTTATGTCTCTGTAATAAATATGTAAATATTTTTTATCCTATTTTGATAAGAATAGTAGGAATAAAATGGTTTCATGTCAATAATTTGGAAGCAATATACTGAATCTTTTTCTATCTTAAAATAGGTGACTATAGAAAAATTATGAAACAAACACGTTACGTCTCATATCCTGAAGATGTATGATTATTATTTTGGTAAATTATAAATAGTAATCAATACCAACGAAAAGTTGTTTGGTTTACTACAGACACTTTAGGTCTTTTGCGTGAAAAGGAGCCTTAATAGCACAATATTTAATTTTAGTAAATTTAGTCATTTTTTATACTATTATATGATAGAATATACTCGGCCTCTACAATAAAATATCATCTGTATAAAGGACATTCTTGCAAATACAAATTGAAAGATTTTAAAGTACCATATCGCGATGATGTTTACCAGGGACGGAAAGCAGGAAAGTGACATCGAAAGAAGAGTATTTTTTTTTTCAGGATTTCAGCAGACAGGCAGACGGCCCACTTAGTGGAAAGCGGTTACCATCGCCTATGGACATTTGCAACACCAAAGGTGCTACAAATGCGCTGCTGCTCTCTTAAAGGAGACTGGAACCTGGTCTCTAATGCCGGAACACAACACAAGATTGTTATGGCGGCATACTCTAGACCAGGGGTGGTCGCCATCCAGTCGAGCAAATACTCTACCACCTGGCTGTGGGTTCTTTAGTCGCCTCTTACGACAGGCCGCCGGGCCGCAGGAAATTGTATTCTTTCTCCGTTCCTGCACGGATAAAAGTAATTGCAATAAGGTGAATGGAGCGCTAAACTCTTATGAAAAGCCAAAAAGTGTCTGTAAAGACACACTTGGCTGCCCATCAAAGGGTGTTGGTGCCAACACTGATGTACGGCAGTGAAATTTTGATGTGGCAGAAGAAGCATGAAAGAAGAATAATTGAAGTTGAAATGAGAGCTTTGAGAATTATATGTGAGGTAAGCATGACTGATTTGATATGGAATAGTGTAATAAGGGAACGTTGTGGATTAAAAGATGTAATAACAAGAGTTGAAAACGGAATGTTAAATTAGTTTTGGCATGTAGGGAGGATAGATGAAAATAGAATCACAAAACCAGTGTATGACAGTATTGTGAATGGTTGAGTTGGTATCAGTAGGTCATGACGTACACATCATGATCAAATAAAAGAAGTGTTAAAACGAGGTCAGGTAAAAAGCATATCAAATAAACATAGCATGTATGAAAAGGTTAATGAAAGTAGATGAATCGAAAGTTGTTTGTCAGGATCGTCGCAAGCGGAGATCTACAGTCTCTGCCTACCTCCATGGGAAAGAGGCGCGATAATATGTATGTATGTATATCGTGGTGATTCATGTGTCTCGTGATTTGTTAGCTTTAAATCAAAACACATCAAAGACAGATTCTATTAAGGACTGTAATCAGCGTAAAAAGGTCACAGTAGTTACGTCGTAACTCAGCCATCGTTTATAGCATACCCATGAAGCTTTACGTATCGTTAAAACAATCATAATCTTATTCACATTACAGACGTTGTCTATAAATCAATGTTTTATGGTCATCGACTGCGGTTGAAATAACCGGAACAAACTGTCCTTGCAGTAACGGAGAAGACATTCAATTTCCTGCGGCCGGGCGGCCTGTAGTAATAGGCAACAAAACCACCCACAGCCAGATGGTAGGGCATTTGCCCGCCTGGATGGCTACCATCCCTGGTCTAGAATATGCCGCCATAACAACCTTAAGTTGTGTTTCGACATTAGTATCCAGATTCCAGTCTCCCATTAGAGAGCGGTAGCACAGTGGTAGCACCTTTGGTGTTACACTGATCTGATGTTGTGTGTACACTGATCGCAGACTTTGTAGAAATTTGTATATATTGTTTGTACTTTTTGGGAATGGTTTGCGAGTTCAATTATTGCACAGCGCCATCTATTGCCTTGTAAGTGATCCACTACAGGGGTTAATTATTTCTGTTTCTTTATTTCTTTCGGTTTCTTCAAAAAATTATATCTATTACATGGTTAAATATATTATTACATTTTTATTCTAATATTTACAGTTTTTTATCTTAATTTTCGAAGGCCTGAACACCGAGGGGTTTTAGTGGGATCCTCGACCGTAGCGAGGTAATGTGACGAATCAAACACGCCTCAGCTCACCGCGTTTCCCCCGCGTTGGATATTCCTCAAACAGATTACTCTGTTCGTTCGTTCAAAAAAAAGTATAGTGAATAAAGCTTTAACTGTATAGTTTTAACGAGATGACATTTCTTTCTATAACGTGCTTTGTCATTACACTAATCCTAACAAAATAGTTCCTGTAATTAATAAAATATTCCTGGAAAGTTTATCTAGCCGAATATGGTGCGCGGCGACCACGCAACTTTTTTCTAATACGTACATTTTTAAACTGTTAATATCTTTCGAATGCAATGTCCGAATTGAATAATTTAAAAAGTTATATAAAGGTATTGAAGCAGTCTTAAATATGAAGTAATTTGTTTCAATACGGATGAATACCAAGTCACAAATAAAGAGCCTTTTCTAGCGGCGGCATTTTAATTAAATTTTAAAAATATAAGAACAGTTATTGTGGCATAACTATAATAGTTAGACATATGCTGTCGCGACACTTTTTGTAGATAATGATGTGTTCTGCAACGTCGTAGTACATTTTTTATTATATCGTCAATAGTTTTCGCAGCGCATGCGATTTTAGGTATTTTTTTTATTATTTTTTTATTGCAGGAGTTCAACATACAGGCAGACGGCCCACTGGATGAAAAGCAGTTACCAACGCCTATGGACATTTGCAACACCAAAGGTGCTACAAATGCGCTGCTGCTCTCTAAAGGGTGACTGGAACCTGGTCACTAATGCCAGAACACAACGCAAGGTTGTTATGACGGCATACTCTAGACCAGGGGTGGTCGCCATCCAGTCGAGCAAAAATACCCTACCACCTGGCTATGGGTTGTTTAGTCGCCGCTTACGACAGGCCGACAGGCCGCAGGAAAGTGTATTCTTTCTCCGTTCCTACACGGATATTCGGACGGAATTATAATATAGCCAATGTCAACCGAGGATAGTGTACTTTGCCAACAGTGAAAGAATATTTTAAATCGTTTCAGTAGTTTCGGAGATTACCCCGTACAACATCACAAATTCACAAACTTTACCTCTTTATAATATTAGTATAGAAATGTTAATATTAATATATATTAAACATTTCATATTTTAACAGTAAAATAATACACTCAGTATTTTATAAGTTATGAAGTAAAATGTCTTTATTTATTTAGGTTTATGGCTTGGCAGCTAGGCCTTTAAGCCAGATCTTAGTTTACAATATAGTTTCTCATTTTCTTAAACCTGTGTAGCAGAGCTGAACTGTAGGTAATCAGCTAGTGCCATTTATCGGAGTTCTTGTGACAACTCAAAAGGTCACATTTGACTATACAGTTCACATTTCTCACAAAAAACATAATTACTACTCAAAAACTATCAATATCCTACAACTATTGTTCATTTTAGAGTAATTTTACACATTTTTAGAAAATAAAACTGCACAGCATAACGTCCCCTTTCAGTTTCCGCCAAAAACTCCAAGTAAAATGTTATTTGTTGCCTCATGCCAGTGACGTGGCACACGGAATGTGGTAATTAATACTCGGCAAGCACAAGCGAATTGTATTCGAATAAATGATTCGATACAAGTTGATACTCGAGTATTTATTTTAATTTTGTAGTAACGTATTTATTGTAAGTTTTTATTAAAATTTATTTATTTGTTTTTTTTTACTTTTTAAATATGATATAAGTAGAATTAGTTTTATTAATTATTATTCTTATTTATTATTTAATTATGCAAAGGAATGCTCCGGTGGTTCGGACATGTAGAAAGAATGCATGATGAAAGAATGAATAAACAGATATACAATGCAAAAGTGGATGGATGCAGAAGTCGTGGAAGGCCACGACACACTTTCCATGATCAAATTGATCGTGTACTAGCAGAAGGTGATGTTAGGAGCCTTAAGAACAGACGAGCGTGCATGACAAGAGTTATGAATGTCAAAGAAGCAAGTTAGGTGTGTAAGAATAAGCTTGAATGGCGCTCTGTTGTTCGTGCCTACCCCGCAAGGGAACTGGCGTGAAGTTATGTATGTATGTATGTATGTATTATTTAATTAACAAAACTGGGTCATTTTGGTCTTACGCCTAAAGGAAGGTTTATACTGAAAATACGGCGTACAAATTCTCAAAATATGCTTTGTTTATAAAAACGCATAAGAAATGTAATTGCGTCGCAATTTCTTCAAATAAGGTTTTTCTTTCTTTCTTTCTTTTCTTTTCATCCACATAGACCCAGTACCGTTCAGTTACCGAGAAAAATGTCTATGATATATAAAGAAAATCGTACAGGCCGACATAACAAAAACATAAGGGTTCTGTTTATGGCGAAATGGCTTCCAACCTTGAGAAAGTGAAAATTGAATATTATCTCAGCGAACAACACCAATTTCCCTGATTGCGGCAATTGCGCAGAAAGCCCTACCAATTTCCTTTAGCGTCCCACCAACACCAATTCGATTGTATACGTTAAATTCTTTATTTGAATCACAAACGATACTTTCCTATAAAAGGAAGTATTCAAGGCAGAAGAAAACTGGAAATGTTATTGACCTTTTAATAATATACACATTCAATAAAGAAATAGACAGGTAATAAAGTTCACTTCTTGGTTTCAATTAGAGTGAAACAACCCAAGTGATGAGAGCTTTTGGTGGGAACTGAAAGGGGACGTTGTGCTGTGCAGTTTTATTTTTAAAAATGTGTAAAGTTACTCTAAAATGAACAATAGTTGTAGGATATTGGTAGTTTTTGAGTAGTAATTATGCGTTTTTTTGTGAGAAATGTGAACTGTATAGTCAAATGTGGCCTTTCGAGTTTTCACAAGAACTCCGTTGAATAGTGTGGATTGTAGCCTACAATACAACTGTGCCTGGCTTAAAGGCCTAGTTGCCAAGCCTTAAACATAAAAAAACCCAAGTGATTCATGTACTTTTGGTCACATGATTCATTACTGTTTTTGAAGTGAAACTTCGGGGTCTTACGATTTTTCGCTCACGAAAAAGCGTCACGGCCGCGTGTTCTAATACTTACATTTTTAAACTCGTGATATCTTTCGAATGGGATATCCGAATTAAATAATTCAAAAAGTCATATAAAGGTATTGAAGCAGTCTTGAATATGAAGTATTCATTTATACGAAGCAACCAAAGTAATTCATGTAAACATAAAAATTAATCGATATATTTGTTATCAAAAAAGTTTATGCTATTTGACACAATTTATTTGTACTAACTAATGATGTATATACGCTCTTACAAATTTCTATGAGGCTGCGACATATTGTAAGATGATAAAAAGTACCTCAGTCGATTTAACTGTCCTATTCTCAAAGAGAATTTAAAAATTCCTGTTGATGTCATGTCAATATATTGTTACGAGTTGCCGGACTCGAATTAAAATGCCGTTGGAATTATGACAGAGTTTATTAGAACTATACAAACACGTATAACATAGGTACAAATATAATTGAACACAACCAGTGCAAACGTAATGCACGATTCAATAACACGCGCGAAGTCCATCACTAACGTCTTGCTTCGCTTGTGGCTACCGCTAGACTGCCTCACCTCTCCGTTGGGGCATTGTTTTATACTGCACAAATACAATATGTCTGCTCGACCGCGTGGACTGAATTTCTAAGAATCACACCTGGCTAATGACCACCATATAGATTACAATACACAATGGGCTGTTTTTCCAATCACAAATAAACACAAAGTAAACAAAAGAAGATGGTCATAAAAAAGTTTCAATGTTATTAGCTCAAACGCCGACGGGTAATAAATGTGCTTTGTTTACAGATATACAGGTGGCCCAAATTGTAACAATATATAAAGAAAAAAATTGAAAATCGCTCCACAATTAACGTCGATATGGTGTAACAAAGAAGTCGATTAATAATTTTCGAAGGTTAATCTGTTGACTGCCCTAAGATCCACTCATCAGCTCCTGACATAGTGACTATGGGACCAATTCGGGAGCCTACCCTTTCGATTAAAATAAAAAAATTGAGAATCGGTTCACCATTGACGCAAAAAAACAGACGAAATGAGAACCTTCTCTTTTTTGAAATCGGTTAAAAAGAACAAACACATCAAGTCTTTACTCTGGCTATGTCAATAAAAAGTTCAAATGATATTAATTACAACTTTATTTTATGTGAGTTTCCTTAAAAGAAATCTACAGATAAAAGCTTGTGATCAGAGTCTTAACTTGAGATTGACTTCAGAAATGGCCACCAGAGGCGGAAGACTCACTAAAATACTGCACGAACTATGCTAGATTTCGAATTTCTGTGTATGTATATACATATACATACATATACACATATATATATATATATATATATATATATATATATATATATATATATATATATATATATATATATATATATATATATATTATGAAGGAAACTTTCTCTCGACTTTTGTCGGTTTTTATAAATACCCCGTCCCGTTGCCCACGGGAAAAAAGATATTTCTGTCCCCACTATTGACTTTGGATGGTGTCCGTGTGTGTATCTCTTCTTCGTCTTCCTCTTGTTCTTCCTCTAACTGTCTGTGTTTGCGTGGCTAATGTGTGTATGTCACTTCGGTCTAATGTGTGTGGTGATTGTGATGTGTGTTCTGGTTGTTGAGTTGTGTTCTGTGTGGTTGAGTTTAGGGTGTGTGCGTTGTTTACAAATACGGTATCTCCTAGTACCTTGCGTAGGATGTTTGTGGTGTGCAACGCTGCCTGCTTCTGTAAAATGGTTATATCAATTAAAGCGTCCAGTTTTTCTATGTATTTATTTATGCTTTTAGCTACTATCCCTGTTGCACCTACAACTATGGGGACGACAGTCGCCTGTGTATTCCACAAGCGACTGACTTCAGTTTTTAATAAATGGTATTTGCTTAGTTTTTATATATATACATATATATATATATATATATATATATATATATATATATATATATATATATATATATATATATATATATATATATATATATATATGTATATATATATATATATATATATATATATATATATATATATACTCCGCAAAATCTGCGGAGTGACGCTCGCGGACCGCGTTCGTAATACCGAACTAAGAAAGAGACTTGGTCTGAAAGAGAGTGTCGGGGTGAAGGTAATGAAAGGCATGCTCCAATGGTTCGGGCATCTGGAAAGAATGCATGATGAAAGAATGACTAAACAGATATACAATGTAAAGTGGATGGATGCAGAAGTCGTGGAAGGCCACGACACACCTTCCATGATCAAATTGATCGTGTACTAGCGGAGGGTGATGTCAGGAGCCTTAAGAACAGACGAGTGTGCATGACAAGAGTTATGAATGTCAAAGAAGCAAGTGAGTTGTGTAAGAATGGGCCTAAATGGCGCTCTGTTGTTCGTGCCTACCCCGCAAGGGAACTGGCGTGAAGTTATGTATGTATGTATGTATGTATGTACAAATTATTAATGTAGGTGAATATGAAGCTTATATTTTCATCACTCAATAGTCGTTCATTATAAAGTTAATTAATGAAGATGGATAGATTGAGAGGCGGAAGAATCACTAAATTACTGCACGAACTGATGTCCCACATTTGAAATGCTTGTGTATGTATGTATGTAATTTATGTATGTCTATATATATAAATTAGTGTTAGTATGCATATTTAAATTGTACAGTCCTATCTTTTTTCTCCTCTACCTACATCGCCAGATTAATTAAGAATTTCTTTCAAGCTAGGTTGCCTCGAAGAGATCGCTTTTAGCGATAAGGCCGCCTGTTGTTGTTGCCAAGTAGTATTGTAATTATCCATTTTGTTTTTGTATTTGTTTATTTTGGTGATCAATAAAGTGTTATCTATGTATTTATGAATACAGGTATTTCTTTATTTTTTGTTCGAACTGCAACTTACCCTCAAAGACTTCTTGCTCCATTTCTTGCAGCAGAGATCGGTGGAATTGCTCTTGATTATGGGAGTGCTTGGTAATAGGTGATTCGTTTTCTCGCTGCTCTGTCGTGTTACTAGAACAAATAGTATAAACTTAGTCAGGTAATCAATAAAAATTTCTTCAAAGTTTGAATGAAACTCTTTGATGCCATCTGTGGTCAGAAGTGTTGTAAAACCTCATAAATGATAACCGCATAGACAAAATATGATTATTGTATGGAATACAATTCAAAAGTACTTCAATAAAAAAAACTTCGTTTAAAAAGAACTGACTTCAAAAACTAAAAAGTATAAAATAACTTAATAAAGATTTTTGACTAAGAATTTATTTAATTTATTAAGAGACAAAATAATATATTAGTTATTAGTTTTTGAAGTCGGTTTTTTTAAACGAAGTTTTATTTTATTTGTTACTTTTTAGTGTCTAGCTTATGGGTAGGCTTACGAAAGGTGTAGCGCGCCTTAAAAAATATAGGTCCCAAGAAACGGGAACGGAAAATTTTCATAAATAAATGTTCATAAAATGATAACTACGGGGCCAAACGATGTTAATTTTTTAGAGGACCAAATGGCAACTATCGGATCATAAATCTCAGCGTAATCGGTGTACATACATAAAACAATACCAACAAACTGAGAACTTCCTCCTTTTTGAAGTCGGTTAAAAAACCCACAGCCAGGTGGTAGGGCATTCGCCCGACTGGATGGCTACCACCCCTGGTCTAAAGTATGTCGCCATAACAACCTTGAGTTTTGTTCCGGCATTAGTGACCAGGTTCCAGTTTCCCTTAAGAGAGCAGCAGCGCATTTGCAGCAACTTGGTGTTGCAAATGTCCATAGGCGATGGTAACCGCTTTCCATCAAGTGGGCCGTCTGCCTGTCTGCTGATCTCCAGCAATAAAAAAAAAAAAAAAAAAGTGGAACCGATAGCATTTTTCCTTAAAAGATTTTCCAACAAGAACACTGTAGAAAATACTTATTCTTTGCTTTTTAGATTAAAGTCGGTCTTAACTTTCATAATTGATGTGCATATTAACAATTACTAAGGGTAGTTAAACGTCTTAAAACAGCGATAAGCAATTTCAGCGTTCTACGTGCAAGGAACCAGGAAGCATATGTTATAAATAAACTTCCCAGCTCTGGTACACAGTAATTTACAATTATAATCATATGGAAATTATATGCAGAGGAATTAAATTCCGTGTTTATGTAAAACTGGTAATCTAATTTAACGCTCATGGATATGAAATTCTCGTGAAAAAGCTTTTTCTGCATGCACCGGAGCACAATTCAACTGGTTTAACAATTTTCAAATGTCAAAATTCGCGTATAGAACTCGCAGTTTCTAACAGGCAGGTAGCGAATTATCGCTGTGACTATAATGAGGGCCATTTACATGGAAAGAGTTTCTTGCTTCGAAGATACGATTGTCGAAAGCAAGAAAAAAAATGTGCGTATCTGAAGTACACACGCAGTAGAAGTGAAACAAACTGTGATAATTGATGGGAGGAATTCTAACTTTCGTCACGTCACATTTCATATATTATATTGTTATAATATATTTCATAAGCTTTAAATCACGAAATTTGAAGTATGCACAAGACACTTCAAAACATTTCCAACTCTATCTGTATGATCATAGTCTTTAAAGTATTAAATATAATGTATTCTGTCTCATTGAGTTTCAAATCACAAGGATTCTAAAAAAGTTTCACTTCAAAAATATTATCATGTAAACTAAACATATGATATCGTACGTGGGAGGGCGATAATCGCCTGGTTATTGAATATCGACAGCTCCGTGTAAACAAAGGACAAGATACCGTTCCCATAACCGAGCTCGAATGACAAGTCTCGCATTCAAATCAGTTCAAACTGATTTATTGGCATGAACTTGAAAAGTTCTATGCCAAGAGCTATGAATGTCAAAGAAGCGAGTGAGGTGTGTAAGAACAAGCCTGAATGGCGCTCTGTTGTCCGTGCCTAACCCGCAAGGGAACTGGCTGAAGCTATGTATGTATGTCACCATCCGTCGGCTTATTTAAAACATGGCTCAGGAAATGGTTAGTCGAGCACACCTTCTATAATCATGAGAAGTTTATATCCCATAATATGATATAATTTTAATTTTATCTATGACCTGTGAACTGATGTAGAAATTGACGTGTAACTTTGTTATGAATAAATGATTTCTGATTTCTGTATGTATGTATGTAACTTGAAAAGTCATACGAGTCCTAGTTTAGACAAATCGAGAAATCGTTGGCAAATATCTCAATGCGATTTATGTCGTAGTGTAAAACAAAACTCTTGGTGATACTTTTACGATTATCGTATGACATATTCGTAGGTGAGCGTTTCTTTTTTGGTCGAATTTAAACATGTCAATGCGATCATAATCTAAAGAGTATCGGCAAAGAAAATGGTATACGATTTCTCGCCCTAAACGTGCGATAAACTCTCTCCATGTAAATGGCCTTTTATTCGCAGTGAATATTCTCGCAGCGAGTATTCGCTCTGTATGACCGGGAACGTGTCTGTGTTTATTATTATTTAACATTATATCTGTGAAAGGCATAATTATTATGCAAAACATGAGCACATGCGCCCTTCAACGTAACAATAATAAATTAATGTACTATATGTGACCAAATTATTGAAACGTACTCGTTTGGAATATTATTTCTGTATGGAAATAGGCTTGGGGAGGCCTACGCCCAGCAGCGGACATATAAAAGCTGATGAAAATGGTAATAAACATTTGTTGAATGAAGGCTATTCAAGTTTCGCCGCCCCTACCGACCTTTACAAATCAGTATCTAGGTTCACTTACGTTTTTTTGTCAGTGACATTATAACTTTATGATTTGCGCAGTATCGTCTTAATTACACAACTTTTTTCCCCGTAGTTAGTAGATTGTGAAGCAAGGGATCGATGGGTTGTTTCAGCTATAGCTAAAAGCGATTACTCAAACTATAGAAAAGTCTATTTAATTGTGGTGACACATATTAAACGTTGAATTGTTTGTGTGGACTTAATAAGAATTGTCTTATTAACTCTTTTTTTTTTATTACAGGAGATCAGCAGACAGATAGACGGCCCACTCGATAGAAAGCGGTTACCATCGCCAATGGACATTTGCAACACCAAAGGTGCTACAAATGCGCTGCTACTCTCTTAAGGGAGACTGGAACTTGGTCACTAATGCCGGAACACAATACAAGGTTGTTATGGCGACATACTTTAGACCAGGGGTGGTAGCCATCCAGTCGGGCAAATGCCCTACCACCTGTTTGTGGGTTGTTAAGTCGCCTCTTACGACAGGCTGCTCGGCCGCAGGAAATTGTATTCTTTCTCCGTTCCTGCACGGATAGAATTAATCTTACAATTTAATTAAGACAGAATTTCTGTAAGACTGCTTGACTCTGTAAATCCGCCACTACTTCTTCTGGGTATACATGTCGGAAGAACATTATAATAACGCCGAAAGGAATTTACTAGCCCAACTTCAGTCTGTTTTTTTATATTAGTCTAATGGGAAAATAAGAGGTGTTTATTTTGTTTTTCATTCTTTTCTTTTTTAAACATCTCTTAAATTCTAATGTAATATCAAGTCTTATTTCTGTTACATGTATTTTACCTCGTTTTTCATTTACATCTACATTTATGTGTATTTATTTTATTTTTGCGCCTTCATGTTTTATATAGTAGTTTATTACATTATAAGCTTTTCCTACAATTGTAATTTGTATTACATTTTTCGCCCCCTTCCTCTTGTTTACTACTTCGACGATTTTTGTGCTGTAACTTAAGAACTCATTAATAGCTTTCTTCATTCATCATTAAGTCTCCAAGGTTTTCTTTTCTAACTTTCGACTTTAATTCTGGCTGCTAGGTCATATATCTTCCTGACGAAGACAGATGTGGAACGGCATATAGGACATTAAAGCGCATAAGAACTACGCGCTTAAAGACTCAATTAGGTATTTATGGGGCACGGAGGGTTCTCTGAATACTTTTCAAGTTGAAAGAGGACCGTTCGTGCATCTGTGAACCAGGAATAATTTAGTTTGATTGTAAACCAGCCAATTCGATTCGATTTCGGCGGATTACTCACAGCCTTTCTTTTCTCTATGGTATTTTATTTGTCCCAAGTACTCCTAATTACCTTAAACAATGTTTTGAATTTCTTTCGTGCTCTCAAAATTTACGCCCTTCTACTAAACTTAAATTGAACCCTCCTGCGCATAACTCAACTTTTTACAACAATTCTTTTACTGTTAAAGCTATACAGCTTTGGAACGCGCTTCCTGTTACTACCAAACAAGCAAAATCGCTAGCGATATTTAAAACTATGATAAAAAAATACTACCTGTCGTTGGAATATGATATTTAAATTAATTTATAAACATTTATATATTTTGTAGATATGTATATTAAGTATATATCTGTGTAATATATAAAATTTCTGTGTATATATATATATATATAATTTATTTATTATTAAAATGTAAGTATTTTGTACTATATATTACGTATACCACCATCGCCATTATCATCTCAATTCATTCCTGGGGTTGTCTGGAAGAGATCGCTTTTTAGCGATAAGACCGCCCTTTGTACATAACTAGATTTAATTTTAGTCTTTAAGTTCATTTTTGTATTGGTGTATAATAAAGTGTTATCTATCAATCTAAACCGCACCGTACACTTCTAGGAACTAACATAGCAGCCATTGCAGGCGCAATCGAAGTTTAGTGAAGGTTGTACTTCTTTGGTTTCTGTGCATAATTAGCATAATCATAAGTTCCCAAAATATCCCAAAAAATACAATCTACTTATCATGTTACAAAATTAGCACCAGTAGCATTACTTTGCCAGTCTGACTGTCAGACTGGAACTTGGTCACTAATGCCGGAACACAACTCAAGATTGTTATGGCGACATACTTTAGAAGTACTTAAATTTTCTTTCTGAAACAGTGTTTATAAGCAAATGTTTCGCAACAAGTAAATGGCTTAAAAGATACAATTTATATACAAAATCTGGCATAAAACAAGATTAATCACAATTCAGATGGTGTTAACAACTCGTGACGAGACTTAATTATTGTACGCGTTTGGCATCAAAGCGTTAGAGCTCAACTTCAGGAAGAATTTTCGCATACATCAGTCAAGTACATAATTTATTTAGTTATGAACTGAGCTCAGCATATTACGAAATAAAAAGGTCACCTTCAAAGGAATTTGATATGTATTTGATTTAGACGGCGTTGTAGGTAGGAAATAGTAATTTATAAGGATTCCGTAACTAGACACTAAAACGGAAGTTATACAAATTAATCATGTAAATTTGTCTATCTTTCTGTTACATTAGTGTGGCGCAAAAAACCGGCTTTTTTGAGTCTCGAGTGAAAAATTTTAGTTTTTGATGCTTAGATCAAAAAAAATTTAAGAGGTCGCTCCAAATTTTTTAAGATTTCTAAAATCGCCAAAAACCGGATTTTTTATACAATTTTTTTTCTCGTTACGGTATAATTTTACTTTTTGAGTAATGCACTAGTAAATTCTAAAAAATTATGAGCGTAATTGTATAAAAGTTTCACTTTATAATTTGAATTTTAAAAGGTAAAATTCAAATTATAAAGTGAAACTTTCAGAAACGTATTATTTTTGGTCTATAAAATTATACCGTAACGAGAAAAAAAATTAAATAAAAAAAACAGTTTTTGGCGAGTTTTGAAATCTTAAAAGATTTGTAACGACCTCTTAATTTTAATTTTGAGCTGTCCTTAGGAGGGAGTTCTTGAACTTGGCTACTAATGCCGGAACACAATTCAAGCTGTTATAGCGGCATACTCTAGACCAGAGGTGGTAGCCAACCACACAGACAAATACCCTACCACCTGGCTGTGGGTTGTTTTGTCGCCTCTTATGACAGACCGCCCGGCTGCAGGAAATTGTATCCTTTCTCCCTTCCTGCACGGATGCTTTTGAAAATTTCGTTGTTTACTGGACAATTATCATCCCTAGTATTATTCTTTCTTAGCCAGTGCCCAAGTCTGGTACTACATGCGTATCAGAATTACCGTTCACAAGTTTAATAATGGCATCATAATGTTGCTTAATAGTGCCATTGTGATTCGAATGTCCAAATGGTCGTACATACGACCATTCCGAACCGGTTGGAACAGGGCCTTAGGGCCCAAGCTCCATACTAAATATTCAAAAACCTTTTCAACACATTGCCACAGATGATGTGTGACGAGGGTCCAAAAGTTTTAGACATTAAATTAATTATAATGTTCATAATCTAGTTAGATAAGAATATGATAATAAAGTTTTATACAGAAACAGAAGTTAAACTACGTGGTATGTTTTTGACGTTTACTAACTACTTTTTGATGGATGTGATAAGTTTCCTAAGACTGGTTAATATGAGTCCTATTTATAAACACTAATGGATAAGGCCCGTGTTGAAGCAGGCGGGCCGGCCTTGAAGCCGCCACCTGAAAGGGCCTGCGAAATGGCAAGGCCAAATACTCGTGGCACTGGCATAAAGGCGAAGAACGAAACACCGAAGGATTAATATAGGTATCCCCGACCGTGGCGTGGCAATAGCATCACTTCCTCGTGGTGCTAGTGCCACCACAACGTGATGCATCTTATACTCCCCACCGCGTTTCCTCGCGGTGGTTAGCACTCAAACGGATTTACCCTTGTTAAAAAAAGGGAAGGGCCGCTTGCCGTAAGAGGTGCCAAAACAACCCACAGCCAGGTAGAAGGGTATTTGTCCGACTGGATGCCTACCCCTGGTCTGGAGTATGCCGCCATAACATCCGTGAGATGTGTTCCGACATTAGTGACCAGGTTCCAGTCTCCCTTTAGAGAGCGGCAGCACATTAGCAGCACCTTTGGTATTACAAATATTCATAGGCGATGATAACTGCTTTCCATCAGGGAGGCCGTCTATTGATCTCCTGCAATGAAAAAGAACCCACACCAATTAGTAGGCAGTTTGCCTTTATGAATGGCTACTACTCGTGGTCTAGAGTACCGCCATAACAACCCTGAGTTATATTCGGGCATCAGTGGCCAAGCATCAGTCACCTTTTCGAAGCCGACAGCACATTAGTAGTATTTTCGTGTTGGAATTGTTCATAGGCGACGGTAAGCATATTCAATCAGGACAGCCATCAGCCTGTCTGCTGTTTATTCAGGAACAAAAGCTATTGTTTTTTTTATTGTAGTATAAGTTTGCTTTTGACCACGATCTCGCCCTATGTGAAGCGAAGATGTGGTCTAGGATGGACCACGCTGACCAAGAAGGTATCTATACACACGGGACTTGAAGACTCCCAAGTTATAAGTATCAGGGAATACAGACTCCGGCAATGAGTTCCACTCCTTTGCGGTGCGTATGATGAACCAGAAGCTATATTTATTAACAAGTAAATCTAAACTCACGATGTCTCTGCCAGTTGAAGTTGTGCTGGATTTCATGACGCATGCCACGCCACAGTTTGGTGACGATCAAGGAGTACGCGAAGGACATGATGAAGAACGGCACTAGCAGCAGGGCTCCGTCCAGACCAAGGTTGAAGACTCTCTCCAGCTCTAAATTAGTCCAGACCTCTCGACATTTGAACGCTGTTTGAGAAAAAAATATTATTGAAAGTAGACTTGCACCGTATTTCTACAAAGGGTTTTCCAGGTGAGAAGTTGCAGAGTAGTGTCAGTACAGTTTTATTTAAAATGTGGATAAATGGGTCGGAAAAACATATGAATCAAAGTACATGTTACGAGGATCGGACTAATATATCAATTCCAATCTCGTCCTAATGACCTTGATCAGGACATCAGGACAAAGCTATTAAGTTTTTCAGTGACGTCTTTACCCGGGGGTGTAAGAGGCGCGTAGCAACCGGGGGTAGGAACCTAAGGGGCACAAGCCAGTTGATTTCAAGAAAAAAGTTAATTTTTCAAGACTTGACTAACATATAGGTTTCGTACTTATATAATACTAGGACATGCCCGCAACTTCGTCCACGCTTGACTTGAATTGCCCGTGGAATCCCCGAGACACAAATTATAAAAAAGCTTCATCGTCTTTGGGTTTCCTCATTCGCAACGGTAGCTCGTTTAAGGCAATGAAAACTCTCAAAGTTCTGTATTGTGCTTTCGTCCGCAGTCACGTCGAATATGCAAGTCAAATTTGGAATCCACATTATGAAATACATTCCACTAGACTAGAAAGTATTCAAAAGAATTTCACAAGGTTTATTAATTTTAAATTTAAATTACCACAGAAATGTTACATTGAACGCTGTACTTTATTTCACCTTTTACCTCTTAAAACTAGGAGAAAAATTGCTGATTTACGTTTCTTAGTTAAAATTGCGCAATCCAAAATTGATTGTGCAAATCTCATTGAGAAACTACATTTGTATGTTCCTCCTACTAATGTTCGCCCTAGGAAATTATTACATACACCATTGACGCGCACAGCTTACCGACGTCATTCGTTCTGTATCAGAACAGCAAATGAATTTAATAAGCTATGTAAGTTAGAAGTTATAGACTTAGACTTATTTACTAATAGTGTAGCACTGTTTAGCGCAAAGTTGGTCAAGATCTATTCAAACTCGGATTTATTAGTTTAAGTACCTTATGTCTATGCACATTTTAATCGCTGTTTCTATGTATAATTTTAATTTTTTTTTCTTCTCTTCTTATTTTTACTGTTATCTGTGGAGGCTTATGAATAGCTTCTCTAAATCTATTTTATTTTTAGTTATTAATAATGATAGCTGTTAGCCCCCCAAATAAAATAAAATAAAATAAAAATAAATAAAATAAAAAAGAAAACAAGATATCGTAATAAAACTACGTTTTAATGGTTTTAAGCGCGGTAATTTATTTGGTTTTTATTTTACTTTTCAGTAGCCGTGATCACGAAAGACAAAGATTTCAAGTGTCAATGAGTATTGTTAATGTTTTATTTAACCTACCGCCAACTTGTTAATTATTATTTAGTTTCAATTTTGTTTATGGTTATTATTTACTTTATGGGAGCCTAATCTAATTTAGCACCGCTTCGTAACGTGTTGTGGCTTGAAGAGAAGAAGCGGCGCAAGAAACTCTTCAGCAAACATGCCTAGCTCTAATAATTTTATATAATATTAAAATGGGTGAGGTAAAATAAAAAGAAGTTGTCAATCAAATTGGTTTGTCTTCCGGAGGAAGCAAAAAGAGCTCACAGTGTCTTAAGGGGTAGTAAGTAAGTTTGGATTTATTAATAGTTTTGATGATCGGATCCCAAACAGGTGGTACTTGCCAGCCATCTTCTCTATTGAAATTTGGGTGTTTTTTGATGTCAATAGCCTCGTTTCATACCTAGAATGATGCGTGAGTAAACATGCCGCGTCTGTACATTGATTCTATTAAAAATAAAACAACTGGAATAGACTATCTATCTATGCAGGAATGGAGAAAGAATACAATTTCCTGCGGCCGGGCGGCCTGTCGTAAAAGGCGACAAAACAACCCACAGCCAGGTGGTAGGGCATTTTATCGGCTCGATGGCTACCAACCCTGGTCTAAAGCATGTCGCCATAACAACCTTGAGTTGTGTTCCGGCATTAGTGACCAGGTTCAAGTCTCTCTTAAGATAGCAACAGCGCATTTGTCGCACCTTTGGTGTTGCAAATGTCTATAGTCGATGGTAACCACTTTCCATCAAGTGGGCCCTCTGCCAGTCTGCTGAACTCCTGCAATAAAAAATCTATATGAATGATGAAGAATAAGATTTTAGATTTCTTGTCTGTTTGTTCGGAATTCACGTAAAAACTATTGGGCCAATTTTGATGCGGTTTTCGCTGATCGACAGCTAATTCTTAACTTAAACTCTGCGCTACTTTTGTCCTGGGAATGCGCGGGAAATTTTCTGGCAATGATTTAAAATAGCCAGATTAAAAAAATCGAAATGTGATTTTTTTACTGGTCGATAGCAAGTTTAATGTAATAAAACTTGTGATATTTTTTATTCCGGGAATCGTCCCGAGAGCGGTTTCAAGTTGTTCGGATGCATAAAAATTCTTTTTTTTTTAATGCTACGATACTTTGTGACCCGGGATATCCGCGAGAATTTTAAGTCAAGCGTAGACGAAGTCACGGACAAATCATAGTGTATTAAAAGATTTAGAATTATTACTTGTTAAACGCCAAGCTCGTGAACAGACAACATCGGATTTTCACATCTATATGTAGATATTTATAGCTTTCACACATCAAATTGACAGATGGTTGTATTGTGTAAAAAAATGTTCCGCAGAAACATTTTCAACGAAGCCTTCAGCCGTATCTAATTTGCATCTGCATTTTTTCTGCTGGACTTATTTTCCGACAAAAAATAAAGGAAATTTATTTAATAGGTTTTCCAATATTTTATTTGACATAATGTCTGGCACTATATTACCTAGTTTTTTTTTATTGCAGGATTTCAGCAGACAGGCAGGCGGCCCACTTGACGGAAAGCGTTATCATCGCCTATGGACATTTGCAACACCAAAAGTGCCACAAATGCGCTGCTGCTCGCTTAAGAGGCACTGGAATCTGATCACTAATGCCGGAACACAACTTATGGTTCTTATAGCGACATACTTTAGATCGGGGTGGTAGGCATCAAATCGAGCAAATGCCCCTACGACCTGGCTGTGGGTTGTTTCGTCGCCTCTTACGACAGGCCGCCCGGCCGCAGGAGCTTGTATTTTTTCTCCGTTCCTGCACGGATATGTCGTTGCTACTTTATTTTTGTGCCTCTATTTTTGCGCCGGTATTCAAGGGGCTATGTCCCAGTGAACTATAAAGTTGCTTACGTGTGATTTATATTGATCCAGCTACTTACTTCAATCTATGAAGGGTAAAGGTAAGGAGAACCGTCTCATGCGGCTGAAAAGTTGTAAAAGTGTTCAGCTATAAACAGTAAATAATAGTTCAAAAACCCTCCGAAACGGCACTAGCGTCGGCAATTGGTGTGGTATTAATGTAGCAGTTATTAACGGATTGAAGTACGCCCAGTTAGAAAATTTAATATTTTTAGTGACTACTGTAGTTGGTGATGGTATTTTTTTTCTGAACATCTCTACGGATTCGAGTTCCGTCCCTTTTTTTACTACTTAATTTCTATGAAAGATTTTAGAGTCCATCCATACAAACTTATTGTTTATTTTTGTTAGTGTGTGACATTAATTTAGTGATTTATATGTTATGGTGTACCTTAAGATTAACTTATTATATTAATTTATCCTATTTTTAATACTAAACTTATACTAATGTAGAGTGTATCTGTTACATGCTGGTGTTGTGAGGAAGTGCATGTGCAGTGTTGGCCTTATATCTATACTTATATATATAGTCCTATCTAGTGCCATGTGTGTTGGTTTTTTCTTTTCTGTGCCTGGGTTATTAATTTTTAGGCTCTTTGTGTGTCTTGGTTTGTTTGTGAAGTGTGCGTGTAATGCAATGCGATGGTAGAGCGCGTTGGTTTGAGTATGTGTATAAGTTGGTGATGGTACGGTTTACGAAATACAAAATAATTTAGTAAATATTATATAACCTCAAATAATTATTATTATGTGAAAACGTGAAGAGTGATTTTATTTTGTGAATTTTAAATAATACGCTTAGTGATTTTTTATTATTTAATTTTATAAAACTAAAATATTTTATAATGCTCTATATACTTATAT
Source organism: Dendrolimus kikuchii (assembly GCA_019925095.2). Lineage (NCBI taxonomy): Eukaryota > Metazoa > Arthropoda > Insecta > Lepidoptera > Lasiocampidae > Dendrolimus > Dendrolimus kikuchii. Next base: position 3,533,388 of record CM034394.1, on the reverse strand, counting down.
ATATACTACATTATAACTTTTGGCGCTTTCTTTAAAATTCACCGTGATGCTAATGTGGCGCCACCCTAATTTAATGCATTTCGATGGACACTTCTTCATAAGGTTCTTCTTACCTCTATCGACCATACTTCTAACGAAAGCAGTGCCGGTGCCGAGAACTAGCTCCTGCTTTTATATAAAGTAAGAGGTCTTGAATGAATGAATGAAAACTCTTTATTGTTCACCATAATTTAAACCGAGATATTTATTACAAACACATTTAAGTTAGAACAACGGGCGGCCTTATCGCTTATAGCGATCTCTTCCAGGCAACCTTGTCTAAGGCAGTCTTGGTTATTTATTTACAGTGTACACACGTTCCTGAAGTCAGTAGAGATAAATGAGTTCTTGAAAACTGCACAATTTGATACGATTAAATTAATTGATACGAAAATCTTTTAAATTATCTGCTGTTAGAAGAATTAACAGAAATGCTAGAAGAAGAGATATATAAATAGAAACGACTTTTAATGGGAAAATTGATAAACGATGGAATTGAAACTGGAGGTTCTGCTTTGTTGTTTAAACAATTGAGATTTGAAAATCCTGCATATTGCAATTGTTTTAACACACACGGCTAATTGGGAAGCACCACAAATTCGTGGTCAAATACAGAATTGAAACGAACGCTGAACTGATGCTTTAAAAGAGACGATATAATTCTCTTGGTTTCGGCGCGGAATTTTGATGGCAGCTGGCCGATTACGGACAAATATAATATAAAATTTGGCCCCTTTTGTGGGTTAACAACAAAGCGGAATCCTTAATTTCATTGAGCTATCACGTTCAACTACGCAACAGTTATCTAGAACCTTTTTTTGCGTACCACAATGATCTGAAGGGAACTTCCCATCGAAGTTTTACCTCTGCCCTATGACATGGGGTTGTCTAAGAAGGGCGTTATAAAAGTCCTTAGAGACCGGCAACCGACCAATATGGACATTCTTAGTCAACGAGGGTTTGGGTGAGTCTATATAATTATTACGCGTCGCGTGCGGCCGGGGGTCGACAGGGGTCGGCCCTGTGGAACGCCGGCCGTCCTCAGGCCGATTCTTTGGAACGTAGGTTATGACTGGATCCTTCGGGTTCCGGTCCTGCCCGGGGTAGGGCTGATCTGCTTTGCGGACGACACCCTACTCCCGGCACGCGCTGCGTCATTTGCGGAATCCGTGGACGTCGCCAACGCCGGGTTGGCGATTGTCGTAGATCGAATAGCTAGGCTGGGCTTGAGGGTCTCCCCCGCGAAAACGGAGGCCATCATGTTCCATAGGAAATTTCGCAATCCCCCCGCGAACTTGACCTTTCGGTCCAAGAGGTGGCCATTAAAGTAGGGCCCCAGATGAAATATCTGGGACTAGTTCTCAATGGGAAATGGCTGTTTAAAGCGCACTTTGAGCTGCTAGTTCCCAAACTCGTCAAATCCGCGGGCGCACTCTCGAAGCTGCTTCCCAACGTGGGGGGCCCGGGGGGTGCAACGCGGAAACTCTACTCTGGCATCCTGAGGAGTATGGCGCTGTACGGTGCACCTGTCTGGTCCACTGCACTTCACCGCCACAACAGAACCTTGCTGCACCGGGCGCAGCAGGTTCTGGCCGTGAGGATCATACGGGGTTATCGCACAGTGTCGCGGACGGCGGCCGCCCTCCTGGCAGGCGATCCGCCCTGTCATCTCCAGGCGGACGTCCTGACAGAGGTGCGTCGCACCCGGCAGGATGCCCTAGTTAGAGGCCTGACCTTCTGTCAGGTCGAAGTCGAGACGATCAGGAAGCGGGAAACCGCCTCCATGATCGCCGTCTGGTCTCAGGAGCTCGACAACCCTGCGGCCTATGGCGGCTACACGGTGGATGCAATCAGGCCATAGCTGACGGAATGGGTCAACCGCCCCAGCGGCACTCTGACCTTCAGGACGACGCAGATACTTACCGGACACGTATGTTTCGATAAGTATCTGTATCGCATTGTGAGCTGCTTGCCTTCCCCAGACTGCCGCCAGTGCGGCGCGCCGGACACGGCGTTACACACGCTAATCGAGTGCGCCGCATGGGCGCCACATCGTTTCGAACTTGAGATACATGTAGGTCCGGTCGATTCGCTCTGCGACTTGGTCAAGGCCATGCTGCAGAGCGGCGACAATTGGGGGGCTGCAGTGACTTTTGTGAGACAGTAATGTCACTCAAGGAGGCCGCAGAACGCGATAGGGAGAGGAGTCCTGCAGCGCGTGCTAATGCGTCTTCTCGAGGTCGCCGGCCATCAGCTGGCACCCGGAGAGGCAGGTACGCGCATTACTTCCCTCCCTGAGTTAGGTTCCGTTTACCGCGGGGGGCCTTTAGCTTGCTAGGAGAGCAAAGGACCTTCTACCCCCGCACAACGAAGTGGGGTGTGTTCTCCCAGGGCACACTCCAGGCACTTTATTGCGCTGGATCGACTGGGCGTAACTATGTTCTAAATCTCAGCCTTTCCAACACAAATAAAAACGCAGGTTCGACAGGGAGGAGGGGGTTTTTAGTGGGTATTGGGGTTGCTCGCTCGTGCAGCAACGCTCGGAGTCTTCCACAGTATTCTGTGACGTCGATCGCGGGCGGAGCACTGCCAAGAGCATACTATTGCTGCAGTGTTATCGCCCCCGACCGACGCGTGTCGTTCCCCTAGCAACGGCCCAGTTTGTGCGTAAATCGGTTAAAAATTTTCCCTCGCCTTAAAACAAAAAAAAAAGAGTCTATATAATTATTCTATTTATTTATTGTGATCACAGTAACATTTACACAACAACTGAAGGCAACAAAATTATACTACTAACTTCAGCGATTTCGTGTTCCAGGGTTTATTTTACCTGCGGATTCCGCACACAAAGTGGGTGTCGGGGGTAATCCCCCCGACCGAGTGCCGGGGGAGCGGACTGACATAAAATATTCAATCGGGGATTTTAAAGGCACCACTGACTTCAAAACCATTTATATAGTGCCAGTATAAACTCAGCACTGGCTTCCTTCGAATTAGTAGCTAGATCAATAGAAATCAGCTTTAATACAAATATTAGTTTCAGAAAACGTCGCCAGTGGCGTTTTAAATTGACACAAAAACATGCTTGTCATTTATATAACAGAGTACATTGTATATACAGTGTAAACTCTATATAACGACATTGAAAGCTCTGTGCATTTTATGGCGTTATAGAGAGTTATTGGTAAATGGAGAGAAGTCTGTTATTTTTGTCTGACGTCTTTTGCAGCACCAGTAATTTTGTTGTATTTTTTACTTATTTTAATCAGTTCTTGCGATATTTGTGGCATCTTGGTTATAAAGGAAGAACTTAGAAGTTTCGATAATTCGGAATTTTTTAGAAATTTCGGTATACATGATGCCGACAGTCGAGTTTATTACGGGCTAGGATAGTAAAGCGATAAGAGAACGTACACAGCTGCGCAGCTTTTACTAATTTTGGCAACTTAAAAGGTACTTTTTATTACTTAATTGTTGTCGTTATTGAGAGTGGGTGTAATGCTATATAGAGTGTATCATTGTATGGAAGACCAACTAAACCAATTAAAGTCAAGTTATTTCGACTCTGAAGGGAGTTTGTCGTTACACCGAGTGACGATACATGGAGTTTACACTGTATAATAAACTAACTTTAATGCTCTAAGGTATACCGTGACGTCGCCAAACGCTTTGTAGACGTCACACGCGACCAGAAGGCTGACGTCTAATTTGCTCAAAGATTAAGCATTGCTATACAACATGGCAACGCCGCCGGCTTTTCGGGAATGTCCTCGGTAAATGACAATGGTTTGGGACCAATATTTTATCTTTAGGTATTCTTTTCTTTTTTATTTAGTTTTTAATATAGTATAGTTTGTACTTTATTTTTAAGTTTATATTGTATTTTTCATCAATAAATCTAAACATAGTTTTACAACTATAAAGAATTTATATGCAGCAGCCTGTGTAGTGCTAATAATAGAGAGTTCAGTGGATTATAACCAAGGCTTGGAAACAGATTATAATTAACTGTGTAAACGTTAAAAACATACTGTTCAAACTTCCATTAATCTGTTTAGTTCACGCGAGTTACCTTCCTTATATTAGATAAGGTTGTTATAAAACAATTTCCAATTTTAATATGTATGTGTTTGTGTTGTAATGAAAACGTGCTGTTCGAATCCGATTTATTCAACAAAAGATATTTTTATTGTCGCATGAGTTGAGCAGAGGACTTAACCAGTTACCGTCGCGTATGGATATTTGGATGATATAGCAATGGCTGGATGAGGAGGACGGGAGACCGGCTTATGTGGCGCGTACTCGGGGAGGCTTACGTCCGGCAGTGGACAGAGATTGGCTAAAGAAGTAGAAGCAACTCATAACCCGATCGGGCAACGGCTTATGTTTCAAAACATGCGGTAAGATTGTAAAATTAAAAATACAAATTTGTGTTATGTTATTTTGTAAGTACCTATAGCTTTATTTGTAGTATAGTCTATTTATTTTTAAGATTTTAGTTGTAAGTATGTTTAGCTTATAGACTTATGGTTTTGTTACAACTCAGGTCCCGACATACACAAAATCCACCTGCATATCTGAAACGAAGCACATTTATTACCCGTCAGCATTTGAACAAATAACATTGAAATTCTTTTATGGTCGTCTTCTTTTGTTTATTTATTGGCATACGGCCTATTGTTGTATTGTAATCATTAGCCAGGTGTTACGGATTTAAAGTACAAGCTGATTCTAAGAAATTCGGTCCACGCTGCCAGGCGGACATATTGCATTTGTGCAGTGTAAAGCCATGGCCCGATTGAGGGAGGAGTTAGTCGAACGAGAACCACCAGCGAAGCGAGATATGTATACTACAATCGGGAATCTAATAAGTGACGGACCTTGCGCGTTTTATTGAATTACGACCTTCTGCATTACGTTGGACTTGTTGTGTTTGGTTACATTTGTACCTGTGTTATACGTGCTTGTATTTTTCTAATAAACTCGCGACTCGTAAGAATATTATACAAATTGCAATATGAAAATTCATCGCGAGTGAGGCGTTTTTTCAACAGCGGTGTAGTCGGAACTTCCATCACACGATATGTCTTTTCAACCGACTTACCTTAGCCGAATTCCTATCCCGCGACACTGGCAAGTAGTAAAGAAACGGATATTCAAACATAATATATAAGAGTATATACAAAAAACTTATTCCGTAGCAGAAACGACAAGAATTTCTTCCATATATCGTTGGGTAACGGATATGAAGTAGGAAACTCTTTACTTAATCATGCTTGATCTAAAGACAGTGACTGATTCATCCAATACAGAACACGGAATAAATACACATATAAATTAAATTCAAGTAGACAATGATATATTGTGACACTGGTTTACTTTTATTTTTAAACTAGCTGTGCCCGCGACGTCGTCCGCGTGGAATTTGTTTTCAAAACACCCCGATTTTGAAACAGTCTTCATTAGTGCTCTACTTCTATTGGTCTTAGCGTGATGATATATAGCCTTCCTCGATAAATGGGCTATCTAACACTGAAAGAATTTTTCAAATCGGACCAGTAGTTCCTGAGATTAGCGCGTTCAACAAACAAACTCTTCAGCTTTATATATTAGTATAAGATTGTATAACCATTTTTTTTTATTGCTGAAGCTCAGCAGACTGACAGACGGCTCAACTGTGATGGAAAGTGGTTACCGTCACCTATGGACATTAGCAATACCAGTGGTATTACCAATGCCGGCCTTGAAGGAGAAACTGGAACCTGGCCACTGATGCCGGAACACAACTCAAAGTTGTTATGGCTGCACACTATTATTATTATTTTAATTTAATTGTTTTTATAAATAATATATTAACTAAAAGAGACATAATTCTATATAATAATTTTTGTTGTAATTTTAACTAAGATCATCATAATCAGTTATATAATCAATAATACAATCATAAAATCTATGTAGTCATAAGGACAACATACGGCTTGTAACCGAAACTACAAAAAGTTTGTATGCCTGTCAAGGCGAAACATGTAACTCGAGACTTAGCATAACATCTGCAAATATCCATGTTTCAAACAAATAAATTACTTTGACTATGACACTCTAGACCAGGGTTGATAGCCATCCAGTCGGGCAAGTACTCTACTACCTGGCTGTGGGTTGTTTTGTCGCCTCTTACGACAGGCCGCGCGGTCGCAGGATATTGTATTCTTTCTCCGTTCCTGCACGGAAGAGGTAACCAAGTAGGTAGTCGCTGTTCCGTGTGTTATACCGTGTCCAACGATTTTTGTGACGTTTGCACGCTCATTAAGTTGCACATTTTTTACAGTCAATTGCACAAGTCACAATTGTCATACTTCATTGTGCCAAGCGATGTAGTAGTGCGGTTCTATCAGTCATGTAATGCATAGACAATAAACTATCGTGATCATAATTATCTCAATTTAATCATATTGAAATGAAAATGTTTTCAATAAAAGCTTTTAAAAGCACAGTATTTATTTAGATTTAAAAAGACATCTCTTGCAAAACCAAAAAAAGTGAAATATAAAAATTCACTTTTATGTTTTTTTTTTATTCCAGGAATTCAGCCGACAGGCAGACGGCCCACTTGATGGAAAGCGGTTACCATCGCCTATTAAATTTGTAACACAAAAGGTGCTACCAATATGCCGCCGCTCTCTAAAGGGAGATTGGAACCTGGCCACTAATGCCGCAACACAACTCATCGTTATTATGACGGCATGCCTCAGACCAGGGGCGGTAGCCATCCAAATGCCCTACCACCTGACTGTGGGAAGTTTTGTCCCCTCTTACGAGAAGCCGCCCGGCGGCAGTAAGGCTTCTTTACGAATATCGAAGAAACCTACAACCTAACTCGTAACTCAATATGAACAAGACGGCTAGTTTTTATTAGTAATAGAGTAATGGAGTCTTTGAGGCCTAAAGCGGCCGCTTTTGTAGATTCGTATTACGAATATGACAAGTATCAAATTAATATGGAACTTTGTGCGCTGTCTCACATATATCAGTATATAGACATGTTTATGAAATAAAGCGGTAGCTAAGCGGTTCTCCGAAAGTGGTCATTTTAGCCCCCTTTACCTAGTTCAAATCTGCATAGATTCATCATATGCATAAGTTTTATACATAATGTATTTTATTATAGGTATACAATATACCTATGTAAGACAATATATAATTTTTTTATATATATATATTATTATTTTTTCTTTATTTTTAGTAGAAACTTAGTTGATATGTGTATTAAGTTATGTGTTTTATATTGTAAGAATTATAATTATTGTATGTTTCCCAAATAAGTAAAATAAAATAAAATAAATAAAAAATGTTCTATTATATATATTATTACGCCACACAAGATTTTACGGATCAGTAAATAATTAATTTCCTTCCAGTAACAAGACTTGAATACCTCTCCGTCCTGTCTTGAAAGCTTTTTAGCGAAATAGCTTGGGACATAGTTTCCATTATCCAACATCTCATCCAACTTTTTATCTTAGGATTAAACTTATTTTCACGGAGCCTAAAAGCCAGAAAATATGAGCCTACATAACGAGACCTGTGAAGCGTATTATTTTTTTCCTTGAAGATTTCCGTAGAATATTTCCGTAATATTGTAAAAATCACATAATGATAATCAGTAAAGTTCATATTTGTTATATTTTTAAATGGAATAAAGACATTGGGTTTTTTATGGCTTATCACGATGTTCGTATCTAGCCAGTGTTAAGAACTCTTTGACAGAATAGAATTGCAAGAATAATTAGGAATTTAATTTAAATTGCCCGGAAGAGATCGCTTCGATAACGCCGATTATTGTTTTACAAAATGTTTTACATATGATTTTTTGTATCTATTTATTTGACTGCAATTTTTTTATTTTTTTTTTATTGCAGGAATTCAGCAGACAGGCAGACGGCCCACAGGATGGAAAGCGGTTACCATCGCCTATGGACATTTGCAACACCAAAAGTGCTACAAATGCGCTGCTGTTCTCTTAAGGGAGTCTGGAACCTGGTCACTAATGCCGGAACACAACTCAAAGTTGTTATGGTGGCATGTTCTAGACCAGGGGTGGTAGCCATCCAGTCGGGCGATGCCCTACCACCTGGCTGTGGGTGGTTTAGTCGCCACTTACGACAGGCTGCCCGGCCGCAGGAAATTGTATTCTTTCTCCGTTCCTGCACGGATAAAATGTTAAGCAATAAAGTGTTATACCTAATATCATTTTATAGTTAGTAGGTAGTAGGTGCTGTTAAATATTGAAGAGCACTCGGAGGCACCACAAACGTTTTGGTGCAATTCTTTTCCATAAAATCTATTGTAACCGATAGAAATCTATAGCACCATGGGACAAATTGCGCACAGGATTTAAATTCTTTGGATAGTTTTAGATTTGAAGCACGCTAGGCCGTAAAATGAACACTAAAATTTAATATACATATCCTAGACATGTCTAGGTGCATGGATCCGTTCCAAGGTCGTCGGAACCAAAGCCAACCTCACCTATAAAACAAAACTAAAAAAAAATGTGTATTTTTATAGCAGATGACAAACAGTAAACGAAACTAGCATTTTATAACCGGATCACCATTTGGAACTAGTACTGGGTGATTTAGAGATGTTCAAACAATCGACTTAAAATTACAATCGAGTCAATAATATTTCGCTCCTCGATTGAATAGATAAATGTTTTCGATTTAATCTTACTGTTCATTATAAAAGTGCGGTAGAAAATCGACATTACTTGTATGAAGCTTAAGTCAACTTTTAACCAGAAGTAGTAAGGCAAATGAATGTACACTTAGACATAGGAACCAGTTGTTATTCAACTCGACAGTCGTTAGACGACATAATAAGTCGTGACTCTTATTTCCGGGTTTCTAAAAGGGCTTAGAACATTTACAGTTATGTCAGCCCCATCTTACTCTTTGTTAATTAACTATATTGAATGTCTTGTCTATGATCAGTTTCCCGTAGACAAAAAGCTCATCATAAAATTGTATTTTTTTTTAGTTTCTTGATAAGTCTACCTTTTCGAGTATTAGTTCTAAGCATAATTTAATTTCTGGTGGATTTCTGTAAAAAAATGTCCATATAAAAAATTTGCATATTTTGTATGGATTTTATATCAACTTTTAACCATTATAGGCAAAATGGATAGTGAGATATAAAAATCCCGGCATTAGTCATGTCGTTTCACCGACGCGTCTGCGAATTCCGTTCGAATCGAAGTCGAAACAATCGGAACAAAAACAATCGAGAGTCAGCGCGATGACTGAATAATCGAATCAATCGACTCGAAAATCTCGCATCAGACATCACTATTTAGGATCGCATTTCCGTTGTGCTAACGTAGTTAAACCAATATGCGAAAGCCATGTTATACAGTCCAATATTTAATAACAACTTGTTTTTTTCCCATTTCATCGTATAGTATGTGTACAGTCTGTATTCATATTTGTACGCCTGGGGGTGTAATTAAAGATAGATTTTTGATATAATGACGTTTGACATGGTAGAGCCATGCTGGAATCCCTACTGCTCATTCGTGCAGGAACGGAGAAAGAATACAATTTCATGCGGCTGGGCGGTCTGTCGTAAGAGGCGACAAAACTCTCAGTGAGATGGTAAGGTATTTGCCCGTCTGGTTGGCTACCACCACTGGTCTAGAATATGCCGCCTTAGCAACCTAGAGTTGTGTTCCAGTATTAGTGGCCAGGCTGCAGTCTCCCTTTAGAGACCAACAGCACATTGGTAGTTTGGTGTTACAAATGTCCATAGGCGATGTTAACCGTTTTTCATCAAATGGGCCGTCTGCCTATCTGCTGAACTCAACCAATAAAAAAATGACTGCTTGGCAATTTGTGGATTACGCCACGTTTACCCATAGTTGGTGATGCTAATTGAGTGCCAGATGACTTAGATATGACCCTAACTCACTCGATGTTGTAAGGTTACTCGACTAATATCTGAGTTTGAGAACAACAGTAATTACTTGATATAGAAATAACAGAGAAATACGTCGTCAGCCAATAGCCGTCCACTGCTAAATGTAAGCCTCGCCAACTTGTCGCCACTCATCACGGTCCTTTGCCTTCCCCATTCAGCGCCTACCGGCGACCTTGTGCGGGTCGTCAGTCCATCTGGCTAGAGGGCGTCCGACACTACGTTTACCGAGTCGCGGTCTCCACTTCAGGACTCGTCTGGTCCATCAGAGAAATACGCTTTCCCTAAAAGTGTTTGATGTCATAAAGAAATTTACCAGATTACGTTCGACTATTATGAAAATACAAAAGCTTCTTTGCATAAAGGTATCCAAGGGTCTTTTGATAACTTTGAATGGTTAAGAATTCGTCACAAAGATATAACAAGAAACATAAACGGAAAGAAGATTTTTTCTCAAAAGCACTAAGCTTTAATTCCCCTTTCCATTTACTGTATTTATAAATCACACCGATTTTCCACTTTGTTATATTGAATATTTTTGGAACGTGGAACGGGCCTGTCACACAATAGGTTGATGTAGATTTGCAAAAGAAAATTGCGTCTCTACTTTAAATATAACGCAGACGTCATGATTTTTATCTGCAATATCATAATTTTATTATATATGCTATATAAGTTTTACTGATAATAATGACTAAACATATATACCATGCAAAAGTGGATGGATGCAGAAGTCGTGGAAGGCCACGACACACCTTCCATGATCAAATTGATCGTGTACTAGCAGAAGGTGATGTCAGGAGCCTTAAGAACAGACGAGCGTGCATGACAAGAGTTATGAATGTCAAAGAAGCAAGTGAGGTGTGTAAGAATAAGCCTAAATGGCGCTCTGTTGTTCGTGCCTACCCCGCAAGGGAACTGGCGTGAAGTTATGTATGTATGATTTCAAAAAGGAGGAGGCTCTCCACTTGATTGGTATTTTTTTATTTTTTTATGTATGTACACCGATTACGCTGAGATTTATGATCCGATTTACGTGATTCTTCTTTAGTTTGATGCGGAATAGTTGCCATTTGGTCCCTTAAAAATTTAATATTGTATGTATGTATGTATAAGTTCTACCTAATAATCTGCACCACCTACATCGTCAGATTAGGTTAAATTATTCCTTGAGTTAGGTTGCCTGGAAGAGACGTTTTAAGCGATAAGGCCGCCTACTATTTCTACCATGACAATATTGTAATCCTGTAAAGTGCTATTTATCTGTTACAACTTAGACCCCGACAAAGACAAATTCCACGTACAGACCTGTAAAAGCAATTTTATTACCTGTCGGCATTTAAACTAACTTTAATCCTTGTATGATCGTCTACTTTTGTTCACTTATTTATTGGTATACGTTTCTAAGTTATTGTGGAGAACAGCCTATTGTTCTATTGTACTCACTCATTAGCATCATTAGCGAAGTGTTGCGGATTACAAGCTAATTCTAGGAAACTGTGTCGATCTTGTCAGGCGGGCACATTTTGCATTTGTAAAGTATAAAACGACGGCCTGGTGGAGATAGGAGGCAGTTGAGCGACGACTACGATACGGGCATGACGTGTGTACATTCGGGAATCTAATAGTGACGGACTTTGCGCGTTTTATTTAATTACGGTCTTCTGCATTACGTCTGGATTTGTTGTGTTCGGTTATATTTGTACCTGTGTTATACGTGTTTGTACAGTTCTAATAAACTCTATAATCATTCTAACGGCATTTTAATTCGAGTCCCGCTACCTCGTAACATATATATTCTATCTAATTAATTATAATATTATAATTAATCTATTCTATTCTATATATGAAAATTGATTTATCTATTTTAACATTGAATAATACACCCTAATTATTGAATAATACTTATCATGCGTCACTTCCAAAGCAATTTTAGTTTCTATTAAAGAAGAAGAAGTATAATAATATCTGTTCTAAATAAGTACCTACCTTCTTATTGTTGTTTTTTTAGTATTTTTTTTATTTTATTGCATGAGTTCTGCATAGAGGCAGGCCCACCTGATGGATAGCGGTTACCATCGCCTATGGTAACACTAAAGATGCTACCAATGTGCTACCTCTCTCTAAAGGGAGACTGGAACCTAGCCACTAATGCCGGAACACAACTCAAGGTTATAGCGGCATACTCTAGACCAGGGGTGCTAGCCATCCAGACGGGCCAATACCCTACCACCTGGCTGTGGGTTAATTTTTCGCCTCTTGCAGTCGCAAGAAATTGTATTCATTCTCGGTTCCTGTACATCCATGCATCCATCATACAGATATTATTATTTTATGTATTTTACTCATGGGCAACAATAGATATTTTAAGAACTTACTCTTAAAACACTATTTGTCTTAAAATAACTAAGCCTAAACTAATTAATTAAAATATAGTTATATTCTGGTCTATGTTTCGGATAACATATTAGCGTTGCCATCCAACGACGCAAAGTGGCCAACCCTTTCGAAACTTCCCTCTTCACAGCAGTCTGGGTCTACATTTTCTTCGTTAATTAAAATATACTAATGGTCGCCCAGTGGTCGAAATTCGACCATAAATAATTTAAATTATAAGTTTGAACATTATGAAGGTTCTGTAGTCAAAGACTATATACTTCCATAATAAGAGATTTCGCCAAGGCTACACTGTTAATTTGATTTTAACAATAAATTAACAAAAGGGTATATATGCGTGTATGTGTGAAATACATAATACAATAATTTATTTTTTATGCAAAATTAAAAAAAAATATATTAGCATTCTGCACTCCTTCTCTATATAAACTATAAGTGTGGGAAATTTCATACTCCTCCGTCCGCGCAATTTTTGTAAAAAGGTGTACAAAGTTTTTGCTTCACGTATTAATATAATGATATTTAATTTATAAATAAGTTAGAGTATTTATATTCAAAATTTTAGGTCTTATTCACTGTACCACCTAGATTTCCAGGCTACCCTTTATGTCCCTGCTCCACCTGAGTCATTATTAGTGATTGTAACCAAATGCGTCCTGTTAATAGTGTTAAAAAAACGTCCTAGTAATTATCTACGAGTACATTGGTGTATATACATACATTATCTATCAATGTTTAACGTCATTAACATTTAATAACAATGTTGTATCACAAATAAAGCATAAAACCCACCACTACATCTACAGGGAATTTTTAAAAGTAAAATAGCACGATATTTATCGACGTTCTTTTGTGTACATTATTTTAGAATTAAAATGGATGTATGGAGAGATTATTAAAAACAATATGTAATGGAAGTAGAAGAAGCGAATGGTGTTTGTCGAAAATGGAGATCAATCGTCTCTGTTTACCCCCATAGGAAACATGCGTGAAATACTTTTGTGTATATATATTTTATAAAATATTTTAAAATGTCAAACGCGCAATTACAAAAAGGATTTCAAGAGGAGTAGTGAAGAAATTAAGGTCCATTTTATTTTTAATTATGAGGGCTTAAAGCAGCTGCTTTTGGAAAACCGCTTAGTGAAATTGGCACATATATAATAAATACTGGTAGGTGTAACACATAGAACATAGTTCCAATTAAAGTTCCATTCACACCTTGATGCCGTCCACAGTTCAATCTCGCTCCGCTCTCAGTCCATTCCCAGTCCGGTCAAATATTATAAAAGAGTCGCGCTGGTACCGGCTCGCCGAAAATAATATTTGACAAGAGTAGTGTAGACACAGCGAAATGTGATTTGGCCGAGATTGAAGCATCACAGTGTGACTCGAGCCTAATTCTGCTACGTCTCATAAGCTTTGTATCCACTAGAGGCAGCCTCGGATTTAGACTGCTTCGCTTCGAAGCAGCGCAAAAGGAGACGCTACCTCAACCTGAGGCACGTCGAGCTATAAAGCAAATATCGTCGCTTGGGGTCGAGCCATATTCTGTCAGTTTTTGTGCACGCTCAAAGGAGCTTCAGCATAGGATAGTATTATCTTAGACTGAGGTATCTCAGTCTGAGCCGTCCGTGTAGTGGCGACAGGTGTTTTGCCTGAAGCTCCCACTCGCAAAGGAGATGGACAACGAAATTGCAGTTAAATTAATAAAATAGTACCAGAATCATCGTCTTCTTTGAGATCCAATCAGTAAAAAGGATTACGTTACAAAATCTATTAATATTGTTGTAAACCTTTTTTTGCGACTATTAAAGCAGCAACTCTCCGCACGTCTGTGCCACTTTGATCCGCAAAGTTCCTCTCCCCTCTGGCTCATAGTGAGCAACCTCAGTCTGCCTGAAGTAGAGGCTGCTCGATCCGAGGCTGCCTCTATTAGATACACAACTAAATTCGCAATACGAGTCTGCAAAAAAAGTCGCTCTAGGCCCTGTGGACTCTAAGAAAATAAATAACTTACCATTTCCCCTCATCGGTTGTAGTGTGGAAACGATCAAGATCGGTGAATTCAGCATGAGAGACAGTATCCAAACCATGGCGATCATTTTGTAAGCGTGACATTGGGTCTGCCATTTCCTTGATTTCAATGGTCGGCAGATAGCGAAGTACCTCTCCAGCGATATCGCGACTAATGTCCACACGTCTACTGATATTGATACGGCTGCAAAATCAAATATTACTTTAGAATTTAATAATGATACTAGTGATTGGAAAACAGATGCGTATAAAATAGAGTTAAAGGTATAAAAAAACTGACATGTGTCCGCGGACAAAGAAGAGGCTCGCAGAGGTGGCAATTAGATATTGTCAACATCTGTTAATATCTATATATATCTAAAAATGAATCCCTATTTCCCTTGGTCATGCCATCACGCGTGAACGGCTGGACCGATTTCGCTAATTCTTTTTTTGTTGTGTTTATTATTGTCAGGAGAAGGTTCTTATGAAAGTACTTAAGCACCGTATAAAATTATTTCTAATCTAACCTTAGCGCTTTGGACAATATAAACTTTTTTAATGTAACCTTATGACGTTTGACATAGAATTGACAGAATGCGTGCTGCAAATATCGTCAAAGAGGATGGAAAAAACTGAATATCGTTTAAAACAGATGCTTCGGTCGGAGTTATTTTATTGATAAAATACATGTAAAATAATGAATTTAGCTGTAATCGGGTTCCAATATTTAGGTGAAATTATTTTTGTGTGTGTTCAAGTGGGTCCCGGTATGGTATAGATTCAAATTTGAACCAGGTATATGGCGCTGTAATCGGGTTGCAATATTTAGGTGAAATTATTTTTGTGTATGTTCAAATGGGTCCCGGGATGTTTAAGATAATAGATCTACCGGTAGGTGGCACCGCTAAAGTCTTCATAAACGGTGGGACCTATTTTGATGATGTTTTTTGTTTTTATTAAAGTGGATTCGAGAATGGTTTAAATTAACTATTGGTCCCGGTAAATGTCGCGGCAATCGGGTTCTAGATTTTTATTTCTAAGGGCAGGACAACGTCTGCCGGGTACAGCTAGTTATACAGCTAATTTGCCAGGTGGTAGGGCATTTGTCCGACTGGATGGCTACCACCCCTGGTCTAAAGTATGACGCCATAACAACCTTGAGTTGTGTTCCGTCATTAGTGACCAGGTTCCAGTCTCCCTTAAGAGAGCAGCAGCACATTTGTAGCAACTTTGATGTTGCAAATGTCCATAGGCGATGGTAACCGCTTTCCATCGAGTGGGCCGTCTGCCCGTCTGCTGATCTCCTGCAATAAAAAAAAAACAATGTTTTCTTAGTCTCAGTGCAAACTTAATTATAATTTTCTACATAATCCTGGATAAATACATATAAAAAAATAATTATAGTTCTTAGTACAGTTGTGTTTATGCGTTAGCATGTGAACGAGTGTGTATGTAGATGTGTACGTGCTTGTATCTATGTATAAAATATATAGAATGTGCAGACGTTGGGTTGTCTATTATTTACGTGGACGAACTACTGGGTTGCCAGGTATAAACAGGTATGTCGATGCCAGTTACTTTCACTTGATTGGATAATAGAAAAAAAATATATCAACAAAGCACTGTTTTATTGCGAACACGTTGATATTGGGTTGTCTGCAACGGGAGCATGAGCGGACATCTTTGCTCCGCTCCCGCCAAAGCAGGACGCGCCGACGCCGGATAGCGGATTTCGACCTTCGGCCACCGTAATTGGACGGCGCGAGTGGGGCCCCTTGGGGTATAGGGGTTCTCACTCACCCGCATATGCCGTCGAGATGAGAGCCCGAGTGTTCCGCGCGCGCTCATCTCTCCTCCCGTGGGGCGCGTTACAGACCTCCCCTCGCCAAAGAGAGCATGACGATGCCGGGGGATGCATCCTCGGCAATGGAAGAGGCCTCGTGTGAGGGCCCACGCCTGCCAGGGCTGCGGAGAGGCTAGGTCATATACGTAGCCCTGGCATAAGGCGAAGGACGGAACACCCAGGGGTTTTAGTGGGTAACCCTAACCGGGGGTGGCAACAGCATGGCACCAGTTCTGACTGGGCATGCTGGTGCCACCCCCGATCTGGCGAATCCCACACACGGGTTCAAGGTTCTGCCCTTGTCGCGGCTTATGGTACTCAAGCGGATTTCCCCTGGCTAAAAAAAACGCTTGTCTGCAAAAATTCGATCCTAATAGAGGTTTGCTAGTTTTAAATTTCAACGTGCTTGTATGTATGTGTGAAAGCTAAATAATATTTTTGTATAGAATTTGTTATTAATGAATAAGATCATTAATGAATTTAGAATATTTTGACGATATTCCTTCACAGAAATTGATCCTTACAAGCTACACTATCATTTAGTATATTAATACAGGAAGTTATTTTTTGTCTAAATCAGCCGATTCTATTCCTGACAAGGATAATTGCATTTTCAAAAATGTAATGATACCACTTTTCGTCAAAATCGGCCTGAGACTCCTTTGAGTGGTTTCGCAATCTCGGATTGTTTAGAATTTGGCCTTGAATACCCATTTGAAAAAGTTATCTAGTATACACTGAAACAATTAAACTCACATTTTTTTTTTATTGCAGGAGTTCAGCAGACAGGCAGACGGCCCACTTGATGGAAAGCGGTTACCATCGCCTATGGACATTTGCAACACCAAAGGTGCTACAAATGCGCTGCTGCTCTCTTAAAGGAGACTGGAACCTGGTCATTAATGCCGGAACACAACACAAGGTTGTTATGGCGGCATACTCTAGACCAGGGGTGGTCGCCATCCAGTCGAGCAAATACCCTACCACCTGGCTGTGGGTTACTTACATGTATAGCAGCCACCCTTACATCATAATCTTTCACTGATCTCCCTACATCATTATTATATATAGTGACATACAAATTACAGTTTGAGTACCTGGACTCTGTACTTAGCGCGTCCGGGGACATCGACCATGACGTCAAGGCCCGTATATCAGCAGTTTGGGCCAAGTAGCATGAGGTGACAGGTGTCATTTGCGACCCCAAAAAGCCGGTTAAGTTAAAAGGACAGATCTACAAATACATTATTAGACCTGTCCTTTTATATGGCAGTGAAGCGTGGCCTGTACTTGAGTGACACAAGCAAGAGCGTCACGGAAATGAATATGCTTCGGTGGATGTGTGGAGTCACGCGGAAAGGATCGCGTCAGGAACTCCCGCATCCGCGGCAGTCTTCACGTCCGTGGCATAGCAGACAAACTGCAGGAGTGTCGCTTACGCTGCTACTGCCACGTTTTACGGAAACCGGCTAGTTACGTCAGGAGCAAATGTCTAGCCATGCTGCCTCCGCCAGGTCCCGGTCGAAAGGGTAGGCCCAAAAAATGCTGGCTTGACGTTGTGAAGGATGACATGCGTGCCAATGGTCTCAAGGGATGCCGAAGACCGCGCGAAGTGAAGAAAAAAAAGTAGGAAAGCGGACCCTGGACGTCGAAATGATCACTCCGAACGCAACCAGGATTTAACGCTCGAATGATGATGAGTGGCATACAAATTATAATATGCTATATTATACCCTCATAATACGCTCACGTATGGAAGCGAGAGTTGGGTATGGAAAAGAGAGCATGAAATTAGAGTAAGCGCGGTCGAGATGTGAGCACTGCGCAAAATCTGCGGAGTGACGCTCGCAGACCGCGTTCGTAATACCGAAGTAAGAAAGAGAGTTGGTCTGAAAGAGAGTGTCGGGGTGAAGGTAAGGAAAGGAATGCTCCGGTGGTTCGGGCATGTGGAAAGAATGCATGATGAAAGAATGACTAAACAGATATACAATGCAAAAGTGGATGGATGCAGAAGTCGTGGAAGGCCACGACACACCTTCCATGATCAAATTGATCATGTACTAGCGGAGGGTGATGTCAGGAGCCTTAAGAACAGACGAGCGTGCATGACAAGAGTTATGAATGTCAAAGAAGCCAGTGAGGTGTGTGAGAATAAGCCTAAATGGCGCTCTGTTGTTCGTGCCTACCCCACAAGGGAACTGGCGTGAAGTTATGTATGTATGTATATCATACCCATATAAACCTACAATGGTTTTAATAATAGTGTCTTTTAGAATACAAATTTTAAACTACGCGCTGATTCAGCACCTTTTTAGACAAAGTATGCCGAAAATAGGACAACTAACCCAGAAATTGGCTCCGAAACGAATTAAATTCCCTTTGTGGGCCTGAATAAATCAGCCCTTTATTTTGGATACTTAGAATAGTATCTGGATATTGTTTGTATAGACAACTGTTTGTTGTATTTATTAGTATAATTTCTACGTACTGTGTTTTCGTTTAGAATAATGATTGACTTTCATTGTCTATGTTTTCTTTTTATTCATCATTATAAATATTTTGAAGACATTTATTCATTCTTCTTGAATAAATCTCTTCAAAATATTTATAAGGACATGAACGTCCCACTTGTAAAATCCCACATTTTCTATCAAACTGAGAATATAGCCGCTATACTTGTCTACGAGAGTGAATCAAAAAGTTCTTGGAATCAAAATTAAAAATGCAAAAATTTGAACAAAAATATTTTTTTTCTGCATAATCTCCCTCCAATGCAATGTATTTAGAATAACGCGTTTTTAACTTCCGTATTCTTTGCGAAAAAAAATGTTTTTATGAGTCTCGGAAAAACTCCTCTGCGGCAGTCATTATCGTAAAATTTAGTTCCACGAATTTCTTATATTTTTGGGAATAAGTGAAAACCACTTGGGGCTAAGTCCGGAGAATATGGTGGCTGTTCAAAAAGATTGTAACCAGCACAGCGGATTGCGTTGACCGCAATTTCCGATCGATGAGCGGGAGCGTTATCGTGAAGAAACAACACCTCCAATGACAGTTTTCTACGACGTTTTTCTTTAAACACTTCACGCACTTTCGGAATTAAATTTGCATAATAGGGTCCAGTAACCGTCTAGCCTATTAGCATGTAATCAATAAAAAGGATTCATTAACTATCCTAAAACACTGAGGCCATAACTTTGCCGGCGGTAGGAGCAACTCGAAATTTCTTAATAGGTGGAGAGGATGGTCGTATCCAAGACATGCTTTGTCTCTTAGTTTCAGGATTGAAATAGTGGACCCACGTTTTATCCATGGTAACAACGTGATGGCAAAAATTATCCGAATCACACTGGAACATTTTGAGATTACGCTCGAATATTTCCAAACGTCGCTTTTTGTTTTTGTCGGTTAATATTCGTGGCACTCATCTTGCCGACACTTTTTTGAACCCCAATAAATCAATTAAAATGGATTGAACGCTACCAAAAGATATCTTTAGGATCTCAGCTATAGTTATTCTTCTGTCTTCCAAAACCAGTTCTCAACCTTTTTGACATTTTCTTCCGTAACGGAGGTTGTAGGCCGCCCAGAACGCGAATCATCTTTACAGCTTCATCTACCTCTTTTAAATTCAGCCACCCAGTACGTAACCATAGAATAGGGTACAGCATTATCCCGTAATGTCTGCTGAATGTCCGAAAAAATTTATTTCGTAAACATTTTGTTCAAGCTGATATATTTTAACACCGCACTTTTATCCATAATTTTGCAAAACATTTTATTACGTGCGAACAAACTGACAAAAACAAGCGACAGTTGGCATAAGTATTGTGTGATTGTCATTCTTTAATTTAAATATGGAACTTCTCCCAAAAGGGTTTTATATATATGCACTTTTAAGAACTTTTTGATTCACCTAGGTAAAATAAATTAGTATTTTTCACACATAGGCCAATACGTAAGCAAGTGAAAATTATATTTGTATCAAAACTGAATCTGACAGATTGTACCTGTCCGACCGATATCATTATATTTTGATCCAATTTTAATTTGTTTTCGAAAACACAATACATCAGTGGATTCATTAATTTCAAACACTCATTTAAAGACAACATCGTTTCCTGCACAGCTGAGTTATCTCTACGGATCCCTTCAATGTACATGGACCAATACGCACTTGACCGTTTTATAAAACCTCACAGCTTCATTATATAACAGAAACATTTTTTAACTATTCTTAAAGTTACTTGGCTTTGGTTACAACGGATTTTTTATTGCATGAGTGCAAAAAACTGGCAGACGGCCCACCTGATGGAAAGCGGTTAACATCGCCATGGATTTGTAACAACAAAGTTACTCCCAAAGTGAGACTGGAACCTGGCTACTAATGCCGGAACACAGCTCAAGGTTGTTATGGCAACGATTCTAGACCAGGGTTGGTAGCCATCCTGACGTGCAAATACCCTACAACTTGGCATAACCAAGTACTCCTAACAATACAAAGGACTTTTTATGCGTGCAGGAACTGAAAAAGAATACAATTTCCCGCGGCCAGGCAACCTGTTGTAAGAGGCGACAAAGCAACCCACAGCCAGGTGGTGGGGCATTTGCCCGACTGGATGGCTACCACCCCTGGTCTAGAGCATGCCGCCATAACAACTTTAAGTTGTGTTCCGGCATTAGTGACCAGGTTCCAGAGTTCCTTAAGAGAGCAGCAGCGCATTTGTAGCACCTTTGGTGTTGCAAATGTCCACAGGTGATGGTAACCGCTTTCCATCAAGTGGGCCGTCTGCCTGTCTGCAGAACTCGTGCAATAAAAATTAAAAAAAAAAAATTGTTTAACAACTGAGCAATGTTATATAATAGAATGTAGGATAATTTTTATCCCGGGAATTCGGCGGGAATATTACCCGGAGCGCGCGCTTTGAAGTTGTTCGAGTTCATAAAAATTAGCTTATCCTTACACAGTTTTCACTAAAACGATAGCCTGCATTTTTTTTTTCAGGGAATCCCGAGTTTCAAATCAAGCGTGGACGAAGTGGCGGGCATATCCTAGTACATACATATGTGTTTTGAAAATTAAATCTATATACAAACCTTGCAGAAAGGGTATTAGTTTGCACATCGTCGCTCCGAACAAGAATCTTCTGTATATTTGCCCGACGAGTGTGAACGGTAAACAGAACACTCCTAATAGGAAATCAGATATTGCCTGGAACAAAAGGGATTTTCTTAGTACCTCGTATATATTAAACTGCGATATAACGGTTTTACATTAAGGCCCCCATACACGGAGCGATTCGTTAGACCTGAAGATTATCGTGACGATCCATCGCCTCGAATCGCCGCTTAGCATACGAAACGATTGGTTGTTGCGATCGTTCGTTTACGATCATTCATACGCGAAAACAAAAAAGACCCTAAAATATAAGAAAGAAAGAAAAAAAAATCTTTGAAGAAATAGCGACGTACAGTCAGCGTCTTATAGAAAGAAGCGGCCAAGATGATCAAATAGATAAGAACATCGAAAGTGGTCATTAGTATCGGTACAACCATTGTCGTCTAATAGATCGAATCAGTTGTCTTGACCAAATACATCAGTACACCGACAACGCCAAATACATGAGTGCATTCAAGTCGTCATTATTATGTTAACAACCACCTCGCCAAAACAAAGATACACTCTAGAAAAATGAACTCTATTCTATATGTAATTAGTGTCAAATCGAGATGATTTCATACTAAACCAAAATTTCAATAGTATTATTACTGTTATAAAAATATTTTTCATTTTTATAACGTAACTAGTATTTGCCCTCGACTTCATTTTCATTACTTAGATAGCAACGATTAAAGTTATTTTAATAATTAATATGTAAAATTGAATAAATATTTAATATGACAATACATGAATCCTGGATATATCCACAAACTCCCGATATTTGTAATGTTACTAAAGACTTATTCAACTACAAATGTTTCACTAAGGATTTCTAATAATTACAGACAGTGTCTTGTGATTTGCGAACATTGCGTCAAAGTTGATCTAGTGGTTTGGAAGTGGAACGAAATCCCGGGAAATCTCAAGAGTCCCAATATAGTCATGTATAAAAATGTCATAAAGTATTAAACTATGCTGTAATAAGAGTAACACGACTAGTTTTCATGCTATATCTAGGCGCATTATTCCCAAGAAAATTTTGGAACTTTCCGTCACTAAAGTATAGGAGTAAAAACATGAAAAAGTGAATCCGGTTTCCTGAAAAATTACACTAGAATGCCCATGATATTAGCTTTTTCAGTATTTAAGTAAAAAATGTCTGTATAATAGTGAAAACCTCATAGAAATTAACATATATTTATGAAAAAAAAACATTAATTGTTTCAATTTTCCATCAATCAAACAATTTGATCCCAATTGGTTTTTTTAATAGCTTCAATGTACAGACAAAGCTATTTTACAATACTAACTTAATTTTAACATTTCATTTGACATAATACACTATGTATATGTGAGTATATTTTCTATGTATATGTGAGTTTGTTGAAATATCTACTAAAGAGTTTCAATACACAAGAAATTTAGAATTCGAGATAAAACTTTTTTTATCAGCAATGAATAATTGATGTTTCTTGGATACTGTTTCAATGTCTAATACGTATATGAATTCTCGTGATCTATACTCAGATCATACTATACATATATATAATATACCCCAGTCATTGAAAAAAGCTTAAGCTAACGTTTTGGTGAAATCGTATCGGAATCAGCCAATGTTTATGCAGTATAACGACTTTAAACCACTCCCGGGAAGTTTTCGCGGGATTCCCGGAATATAAACTAACGAAGCATTCGGAAAATAACGGAAACCATCGTTTTAGTATCAATTGAAACTGAATCAACCAATTGTTATGCAAATAAATAATTTATATTATTCCCGGAAAAAATCCCGCAGGATACCCGGGTCCATATCCATCAAATTACCGCAGTATTTGAAAAAGAAAGTGCATTGTGTTTTAGTATAAGTTGTATTCAGCTAATTTATATGCATACTAACCACTAGAAACCACCCTCGGGAAAATTTCCGTGAGATTCCCAGGACACAAAGTATTGCTGTATTTAAAAAATAATGTATCGTGTCTAAAATCGTGTAAGAATAAATAAACTAATTTGTAAGCGTCCTAAAAACTTTAACCAGCTCCTGAGAAAATTAGCGGGATCCCCAGGATAAAAACTATCACAGATTTAATTTCAGAAAATTTGCTATCAATGAGTAAAAACATCGCATCGAAATAAGAAAGCTTTTTTATTCTGGTCTCTTTAAACCGTTCCCGGAAAATTTCCCGTGCGATTCCGGGATAAAAGGTAGCGCAGAATTTAAGTCTGAGAATTTGCTTACGATCAGCGAAAATCGAATCGCAATCGGCCTAGTAGTTTTTAAGTAAATCCCGAACAAACAGACAAACCGACTAACAGACAAGAAATCTAAAAAAAATCATCGTGTCTCCATCGTTTATATAGTCTATTCCAATTGTGTTTTTTTTAATAACTTCAATGTAGTGAGACGACATATTTAGCATATTATAATATTATAGACTATCGTCTGCCCGCGAAACTTCCTTCGCGTTTCCATGATGATGATACATTTGATAGTGAAGTATGTTTGAACAGTTCTTTATGGTGGTTAAAGAAGCGTTCAAACTTACTCTAACTCTCTATAAATAAGGCAGTTAGTATTTAGTAAAAACGAAACTCAAAGCTGAAAAACAGTGTCATCAAGTATTAAAGAATGTAAACAAAAGTATGAAAAACCTGATTTAATTAAGAGAACTGAAATATCTGGTTAGAAACAGGAACTTGAGACTATTTATAAAATTTGTAGGTTAATAACATATCTTTAGTTAGCTGGGCTCGCCTAATATCTCTGTTCCATCTGAAATAATATTATAGTTAGGTACTGTGGCCAAATGCGTCTTAGTTATAAAGTTAAAATGAACGCCGTTAATAATTGGCTACATTAGAGTATATATGTCATCGTTAAATTGTACAGACCGTTAGATTATAATCTATCTCGAGAGCTATTGAAATATTGTGAACCGGAACAAACTGCTTACAATTTCACGCATTATTTTCCGATAGATTATAATCTATCGACGTGAAATCGTTCTGTGTCCATAGAGTTACTAATAAAACATAGGTGGGTCAGTCAAAAATACTAAAGATTCGATCTCTGCCCTTATGGGTTAGAAGTTTTAACAATGTTTGTAATTAGTCAATAAATGATACTTGA
The DNA here is from genome assembly GCA_019925095.2 of Dendrolimus kikuchii. Classification (NCBI taxonomy): domain Eukaryota; kingdom Metazoa; phylum Arthropoda; class Insecta; order Lepidoptera; family Lasiocampidae; genus Dendrolimus; species Dendrolimus kikuchii. The sequence goes on along the minus strand of CM034394.1, from coordinate 3,508,830 downwards.
TTGGAAAAAAAACTGGCGTTTCCTTCCAATCCCAGTGTTTACCCTCGATTAAACGTAATAAATATTATTATGCACATATCATCCTCTTCGTCAATCACACTGCTGTGATTAGGAGTTTTTTTTAAGTTTCAAACGCCTTCAGAATTGATTTCATTAATTTCAGATTAGAAAAGAAAGGTGCTTTTCATTCAGTGCAAATTTAGCAATAAGTAATTCAATTTGAAATACATAATTCGAAATACAATTTTGGTTTAGTATGAAATCATCTCGATTTGACACTAATTACATATAGAATAGAGTTCATTTTTCTAGAGTGTATCTTTGTTTTGGCGAGGTGGTTGTTAACATAATAATGACTTGAATGTACTCATGTATTTGGCGTTGTCGGTGTACTGATGTATTTGGTCAAGACGACTGATTCAATCTATTAGACGACAATGGTTGTACCGATACTAATGATCACTTTCGATGTTCTTATCTATTTGATCATCTTGGCCGCTTCTTTCTATAAGACGCTGACTGTACCTAATTACATTCGTTATACATTTTTATACACAAAGCACATTATGAGAATTTGTACGCCGCATTTTCAGTCACTCAGCATATTAATGTGTCGGAATAATATCCGACACAACGCTGATTTTCAGTGCAAACCTTCCTTTTGGCGTAAGACCAAAACGACCCAATTTTGTTAATTATGTAATATTTAATCAATATACTTCGGCCAGGTGGTAGGGCATTAGCCCGACTGGATGGCCACCACCCCTGGTCTAAAGTATGTCGCCATAACAACCTCGAGTTGTGTTCCAGCATTAGTGACCAGGTTCCAGTTTCTCTTAAGAGAGCAGCAGCACATTTGTAGCAACTTTGGTGTTGCAAATGTCTATAGGCGATGGTAACCGCTTTCCATCAAGTGGGCCGTCTGCCTGTCTGGTGATCTCCTGCAATAAAAAAAAAAGAAATACAAAAAAAATAAATTTTAATAAAAATCAATAATAAATACGTTACATCAAAATAAAAATAAATACTCGTGTATTTAAGGCCCACACTGCACATGCACTTTCTCACAACACCAGCATTTAACAGATACACTATACATTAGTATAAGTTTAGTATTAAAACTAGAATAATTTAATATAATAAGTTATTCGTAAGACACATACACCTCAACACAAAAATCAATAAATTAATGTCACACACAAGAACCAAAATAACTAATAAGCGTGTTAAATTCAAAAAAATTAAATCTAGAAATTAAGTTGTAAAAAAGGGTACGGAACTGGAATCCGTAGAGATGTTAATAATAATTAAAAAAAAGAACTCGTGTAACAACTTGTATCGAATTATTTATTCGAATAAAATTCGCTAGAGTGCTTGCCGAGAATTCCCACATTCTGTGTGCCACGTCACTGACATGCAACAAATGACAGTTTACTTCATAACCTATAAAATATTGTATCATTTTACTGTAAAGATATGAAATGTTTAATATATTTAATTTTCCCACTGTATATATTATAGAAAGTGTCGGGGTGAAGGTAAGGAAAGGAATGCTCCGGTGGTTCGGGCATGTGGAAAGAATGCATGACGAAAGAATGACTAAACAGATATACAATGCAAAAGTGGATGGATACAGAAGTCGCGGAAGGCCACGACACACCTTCCAAGATCAAATTGATCGTGTACTAGCGGAGGGTGATGTCAGGAGCCTTAAGAACAGACGAGTGTGCATGACAAGAGTAATGAATGTCAAAGAAGCAAGTGAAGTGTGTAAGAATGGGCCTAAATGGCGCTCTGTTGTTCGTGCCTACCCCGCAAGGGAACTGGCGTGAAGTTATGTATGTATGTATGTATGTATACATTATATAGGCTGTGCACAAGACTGACTCGAGTTATAAGTAAGTCGTCAGACAGTGATATGTGAATATACCACGCTGTCACAGAATATCGGCGTGAAACAGTAGCTTTCAACTAGTCGTGTTTCGTAGGGTAAACGAGAATATGAATGGCCTATTTTTTCCTTCTCCTATATCCTGTAACGACTAAACTTCTCAATCATTATAGAAAAGTAAATATATTTTTCAATTTTCATATTCTGAAAGTACGCTTGGAGTTACCTGATCACAGGGATGAAAACAGTGCTTTTCGTCCCTGGGAAACGATTTTCCCTGCTATCGAAATTTTTAAAAAACCATACGACTTATGTTCCAACTTTTTTTTACAGCTTGTATTTGTATGTATGTAATATGTATTGTATTGTAATAAAAAAAATATCAATAGTTTTGTAACAACATTTTACTTTTCACTAAATTATTATTCAATTTGTTTATATAGTGTGTAGTATTTACTTAATTTTTCTTTTTCTTTCTTCACAAGGCGTCATGAGAGGTACTGATATCTACGAGCATTGCCCGGCGTGCAGATCGATCTATTATTACGATATCAGGCTTATTGGCTATAATATTCCTGCCTGTGATAATTGATCGATCCCAGTAGAGCGTAGCACGACTGTGTTTGAGAACTGGCTCCAGCAAGTACTTGTAATAAGGCACCTCCGTTTACACAAGACAAGACCGTATCGAAGGGCAAGTTGCTGGTGTATAATCCTGGCTACGTGGTTATAAGTCCGTGCAAGTATTCATCGTTAGAAAGATGTCATTGTTAATTGTGTGTCTCTCAACCCCAGTTTTGAAGGGCTTGGGTGGCAAACACGAAGAAGCTCCTTGACAAATTTAATGTGAATGTGACGTGACATTGACCGACCCTGATCCCTGTCTATCCCATATAAAAATGCACCCAATGACAAGCCCCGGTTAGTATAGGTCTATTGTAAGTAATGAGAACAAAAAGTACAGGACTATTGGGATGAACTGCTAGTGGAACTAGGGATCTAGGACTTTGGGGACTATAGCGCCTGCCCGTGGCATTGTTCAGGGAACATGGTTAAAAGAGGCAGACGGAGACTCGCCACTCCCTGCATGGACTCCAAAAAAATGCCGTATAAATTGGCGAGGGGCAACATGGGTGTGAGCACACATGGCACTAGATACGAATATATATAAGTATAGATATAAGGCCAACACTGCACATGCACTTCCTCACAACACCAGCATGTAACAGATACACTCTACATTAGTATAAATTTAGTATTAAAATTAGAACAAATTAATATAATAAGTTATTCTTAAGGTACACCAAAACAGAAAAATTACTACATATAATGTCACATACACTAACAAAAATAAACAATAAGCGTGTACGGAGTCTCAAATTTTTCATAGAAATTAAGTATTAAAAAAGGGTACGGAACTCGAGTCCGTAGAGATATATATAGTAATAAATAAAAAAAACACCTGCACACCACCTCTCGACACCCCTTAGTCACTCACACCCATGTTTTTTTTAGTAGGTGTGCAGGTTCACCGAAGATACTTTCGACGTTATGCCATTTATCACTTCCACCCCTGGAGCTTGAGTCTTAGCTCTAGCGAACTCCACTCCGTGCCGGCTGGCTCAAGCAAGCACGGAAGCTGGGCCTTGCCTTGATCCCCCGGAGTCGGGTTCGAGATGTCGCTACTTACGTAAGGCTTGGCCACATCGTCCCCCTGCGGATTTATTATTATTCTAACGGCGCGGTTTCACCCGCACTCTGTCCCGCTCACGTGGTATATAGCGCCATATTATATAGCCTATGACACTCCCTGTTAACGTAACTTTCCAACAGTAAAAGAATTTTCAAAATCGGTTTAGTAGATCCAAAAATTACCCCCAACAACGTCACAAACTATCTCTTTATAATTAGTATAGAAGTACAGATTAAATTATTATAATAACAAATTTAATTGTGAAAAGACATTTAACATTGATTTGGCAGTACATTTATGAGGGAATTTGGATTTGTAATGAAAAGGAGATTGAATAAATAAACAACAAAAATTATAATTGAAAACGTGACAGAGATCTGATCAGAATGGAGACTCGAGTGGGTTGATCAAGACATGTGCCTGGGCCACAAGAAAAATAGGAAGAAGAAACACGATCTGGGTCACGTTGCTTAATCATTTTGTTGATTTCATCACCTACAACGAACGGTTGTTACAACACATACCACTTTTGTCAACTAAATAAACATATACCAATTCCTGTAAATGACATAATTATTTATTGCTATTGTTACGACTTTGCGGGACTCGAAATAAAATGCCGTTAGAATTATTATAGAGTTTATTAGAACTATACAAACACGTATAACACAGGTACAAATATAACCGAACACAACAAATCCAGACATAACGCAGAAGGTCGTAATTCAATAAAACGCGACAAGTCCGTCACTATTAGATACCCGAATGAACACACGTCACGCCTAGATCGTAGGTGTAGCTCAACTGACCCCCTCTCTCAAACAGGCCATCGTTTTATACTTCACAAATGCATCGTTTTATACTTCCTATAATTAGCTTGTACTTATAATCCGCAACACATGGATAATGATGCTCCTGAGCGGCCGTAAACGAGTACAATAGGTTGTTCTCCACAATAACTAGAGACGTATGCCAATAAATAAATGAACAAAAGAAGACGATCATAAAAGGATTACAATCAGTTCAAATGCCGAAAGGCAATAAAATGTGCTTTTACAGATCTGTACGTGGAATTTGTCTTTGTCCGAGCCTAAGTTGTAACAATATATTAAAAATGACTAGTGAACACCCGTGGTCGGAATTCGACCATAATAATTCATGTCAAAGACTATACTTCTATGATCACAGATTTGGCCAAGGCTACACCGTCAATTTGACTTTAACAATAAACAAAAGTTATATGCGTGTGTGTGTCAAATACATGGTAGTGTGTGTAATGTTTCTTTTATTGATTTAATGTATTTTATGCATAATTTTAAAGAAATATTAGCATTCCGCACTCTTTCTCTATATAAACTATAAGTGTGCGAAATTTCATACTCCTCCGTTCGCACAATTTTTGTAAAAATAAGTACAAAGTTATCACGTATTAATATAATGATAAGTATTAATATAATGATAATAATAATAATAATCGGCAGATAAACACACACATTGTATATCCCCAAGCTAAGCAAGTTACGCTTGTGTTATGGGTAATACGCAACGGACCACTCTGTGGCCGATCCCAGACTCCCAGACCATAGTAAATAACAGAAAGTTCGTTTCCGAAATTTACCATGCCCGGAATCGAACCCGGAGCACTGCGTTTCAACGAGTTTGGCTGACTAAGACTTAGCCCGCTCAACCACAGAGGCCGTAAAAAACTTTTATTAATTTTTAAACAATTTTAAACATTATTTCAAAATCGAATTGCTCAGTGAAACAAGTTCCTAACAAAAATTATTTTAATGAATGAATATTGATTTTTCATCGTATATTTGTACTTAATAAAGATGGAATTTTTATGAGCAGACAGAGAAATATTTGTCGTAATTCCTTCAAAACAAGAGAGGAAAACACTGATTACGTGATTTATGCTTAATTATTTAGATTCCGAATTTACTTAACAATTCACGGTTTGGAGGAAAACAGAAACTTTGTTTCTCCTTGGCTACGTTCCACAAGAGGCTCATAACGACCACGTTTCCTGTTCCACTTGCTCATAAAATCTAGTGGAACGGATTATGGAGCGTTTATGTCATTAACGACGAAATACACAATGTCATTAGTTGATAATAGCGCCTTTTTCAGTGTCATTCACTTCGACCCATCTCCTGTCAAGGGTCGTTGTGAGCGCTGTGTGACCGAAAATAATGACGTCATTAGTAACATTTTCGCCACGACCATAACGAACGTGGTCGCCATGTGGAGCGGCAGACGTAACATGGGCGTTGTGAGATACAAAACGGAACGCGCCTGTACCTATTGATACAATTGAAATGTTGGTCTGTGATTTCTAAATATAGTGCCAGAAGATAACATAAATACATTGTTGGGCCCAGATTGTTAAAAGATGAGAGTGATTTTAAGACTTCTATTTATTACGTTGATATTATTCACAAATATACATACATACATACATAACTTCACTCCAGTTCCCTTGCGGGGTAGGCACGAACAACAGAGCGCCATTCAGGCTTATTCTTACACACCTCACTTGCTTCTTTGACATTCATAACTCTTGTCATGCACGCTCGTCTGTTCTTAAGGCTCCTGACATCACCTTCTGCTAGTACACGATTAATTTGATCATAGAAGGTGTGTCGTGGCCTTCCACGACTTCTGCATCCATCCACTTTTGCATTGTATATCTGTTTAGTCATTCTTTCATCATGCATTCTTTCCACATGCCCGAGCCAGCGGAGCATTCCTTTCCTTACCTTCACCCCGACACTCTCTTTCAGACCAACTCTCTTTCTTACTCACAAATATAATTACAGTTAGTTTAGTTATATTGAATAAATTAATCGAATGGTAAAGTGTTTCCATATTGTTACATGCCGACAAAAAGTGAATGCACATCTGCCTGCCATAAAACCTGGTTTATTACCTTTCCCGCATTTGGACTTCTTTTGTTTACTTTGTGTTTAAAATTTGTAATTAAGAAAAACATTCTATTGTCATTGTACTTGTTTTATGGCAGTCATTAGGCAGGTGTGTCGAACTAATTCTTATTGTTATTGTTTTGCGTCGAGGCATATTGTATTTGTAAAGAAAAAAAGGAATGCCCGAACGGAGGGGTGAGGCAGTCAAGCGAGGATTACGATACGAACAAGACGTACATTCGATAAGCTATATAGTGACGGACTTTGCGCGTGTTATTGAATCGTGCAGTTTGTACTGGTTGCGTCCAGTTATATTTTTACCTATGTTATACGTGTCTGTATAGTTCTAATAAATTCTATAGTAATTCCAACGGCATTTTATGGTGGTAATGTATGGTAATCGACAAAATATTTTATTTGTAACCTTATTTTTAAGATTTCCCGTATTCCAGATAGATTTTAGGGCTGATGTTCTCATTTTGTGATAGAAAAAGATTAAGCTTTTCTTAGCCACATCTCAAAACATTACATTTCTTAGGCCCAAAAGGACTCCGTCTCCTTTATATGTAATATTATATTCATACGATTTCTATTAATAAATTATAATTTTATAATTTGTCTGCAAATCTACATATTAATACGTGAGGCAAAAACACAGCAAAAACTTTGTACCCCTTTTTACGAAAATTGCGTGGACGGAGGAGTATGAAATTTCGCAGACTTATAGTTTATATAGAGAAGGAGTGCAGAATGCTAATATTTTTTCAAATGAAAATCTTTTGTTAACAACACCTGCACACACTTCTTCCTTCGTAAGAAAATTCTTTTGCCGTACAGGCTGTTCGACTGCGGAACTCCCTCCCCTTTCCAATCAGACAAGCTTAATCAATGACTACATTTAAACGTATGGTCACTGACCATTATTGGTCTATTAAATAAAAATTGTTGCATTAAATTAATGTATCTATTGTTCGTATATATATTTATAATATCATCGTATATCTAATTATATATGTATATCTGTATGTATATATGTATATCTGTATATATAAGTAGATAGTACTTTATTTATATTTTTTTGTAATACACCACCAAAAGTCTTATATTGAAATTTCGTTTAAAATCTCCTTAGACACCGGGTTGCCTGGAAGAGATCGCTATAAGCGATAAGGCCGCCCATTGTTCTAATGCCTATGTATCCATATCAATTGTCTAGATTTAAGATTATGGTAAACAATAAAGAGTTTTCATTCATTAATTCATTCATTTTTTTTTAATTATGCACAAAAAATACATTAAATCAATACAAAAAACATTACACACACTACCATGTATTTGACACACACACGCATATATACTCTTTTGTTTATTGTTAAAGTCAAATTAACAGTGTAGCCTTGACGAAATTTGTGATTATAGACGTATATATAGTCTTTGATAACAGAACCTTAATAATGTTCAAACTTATAATTTAAATTAATTATGGTTGAATTTCGACCACGGGCGACCACTATTTTCTGTAAATATGTCAAGAATATGTTCCGAAACGTCTCAACGGATTTCAAGGATAGTTATGGAGATAAAACATAAGAAAGAAAGAAAGAAAAATATTTATTACTAATTTTAATTTAACTTTTTCTGTACTTGTGTTTTTTTTATCTTGAAGAGTTCAGAAGGTATGATGAACGAAGTAGCGAGGGTAGCTGTGGCTAATTAATAAAAATACTCAGGAATGATTTAGAATAAATTGAACTCCTTACAAGAAATTAACGCAACCGGTTGCAAAAGCATTTATGTTGTTACAATACAGTAGAGATGACTAATCACCGACTACATTTTTTTATTACTAATACAGTCCCTTAAACTAAAAGGTGATTAAACGAACGGAGTCATGAGCATAATTAAATAAAGTTTTAATTAATTGGTAAATTAATAAATACCTCTGTGGTATGCGGGTCTGGTAATTTTAATTGGTTGTTGTAGGTATTGAAACCATATTGTTCCAATGTGACATTTATTCTTTATTCTGCGTGAGTTTTACAAAATTAAAGCCTTATATACTATACTAGGATACGCCGATTCCCGGAACACAAAGTACCGCAGCGTTAGAAAACAATGTAAGCTACGTGTGTCGGAATAATCCGATTTGTATGCACCCGAACAACTACAAACCACTCCCGGGAGAATTCCCGCGGGATCCCAGGAATAAAAAATATCATACACTAGCTGACCCGGCAAACTTCGTTCCGCCGCCTCAGAAACAATAAATAAAAAACGTTGATTTCTGAACGACGGGACGAACATCAAACGTTTGACAGGTAGGAATAGTTTCTAAGATAAAGCGAAATTGTTGTTTTTACTATATTCCAAGCATTTTTTTTTTATATTTACTCACCTTTTAAACCTTCCCTGTACTTCCACAAATAATTCAAAATCAAAATTAGCCAAATCAGTCCAGCCGTTCTTGAGTTTTAGCAAGACTAACGAACAGCAATTGATTTTTATATATATAGATTTAATTACATAAAATTTGCTATCTATCAGTGAAATCTCACATTTGAATTCATTTTTTTTAGTCTGATCATTTTAAATCATTTCCAGAAAAATTCCCGCGGGATTCCCGGGATCAAATGTAGCAAAACAAAGTGATATTTCTTAATGATTTTTAATGAAGTCAATATGTGAGGAGAAGATTGAAGCCTCCAAAGTCGGAATGAGGTACTATCCTATTTTTTAGGCTAACCTTTACATAAATCTATCCCAAAACATTTCCTATTATCAGGGATGAAAAGTATCCCTTGTCCACCCTCGGTATTAAAATTACATATATACCGAATTTCAGCCAAATTGGTACAATATTTTTTCCCGTAAAAGCAAAACAAAAAGTGAGACAAATATATTTTTATTCCATAAACTATCCAATTTTTCGGGATAAAAAGTATCCTACGTTCATCCTCGGCATCGAATATATATACCGAGTTTCAGCCAAATCAGTCCAGTAGTTTTTCCGTGCAAGCGTAACAGATAGAATTACTTTCGCATTTATAATATGAAACGGGATTTAAAAACTGCTTAAGATAAAAAGTTGCAAGTTGGGGCAATTATTGTTACTAGTGGTCACCCGTGGTCGAAATTCAACCATAATAATTTGTTGTCAAAGACTATACTTCTATAGTCACAGATTTCACCAAGGCTACACTGTTAATTTGACTTGAACAATAAACAAAAGAGTATATATGCGTGTGTATATCAAATACATAGTAGTGTGTGTAATGTTTTTTTTATGCATTTTTTATGCATAATTTAAAAAAAAATATTAGCATTCGTCGCTTTTTCTCTGTATAAACTATAAGTGTGCTAAATTTCATACTCCTCCGTCCGCGCAATTTTCGTGAAAAGGGGTACAAAGCTTTTACTTCACGTATTAATCTTTATATATATAATTCTTCTGTACGCGTGTTGATAGTGAACTCCTCCTAAACGGCTGGACCGATTTGAATGAATTTTTTTGTGTGTGTTCAAGTGGATTCGAGGATGGTTTAGATTTACAATTGGACACGGTAGGTGGCGCTGCAATCGGGTTCTAAATTCTATTTCTTCAGGGCAGAACAACGTCTGCCGGGACAGCTAGTACTTATATATAGATTCAATAACAAAAAGATACCAATAGTAAAAATAGAAAACGACGCGGGGGTAGATTTTTCATCGAAATCCGACTGTACTCTTTCAATTGCGCGCATGCCAATGTCACTGCTCAAGAATCGTGCCGAGTGTTATATCAGTGTTGGTTATGATAGTAGGAAGACGGATTTTTGTACAATTGCGTATGGTATCTCAATTTACTCACTTCTTTGAATTTAGTTAGTTTACTGTTTTAATTTAAACTGCGCACCTTTTTTTTGTCTCGATTACATCGTCGCGGATAGAGGGGCTTGGGAAAGCCAACACTAGATGGCGTTGAGCGGTAAAAAGATGAGTAGTGGTGAGTCGACCATTGCAACGTGTGCGTTTCCAAAAACCCAAAAACTAATATTTAATCATCAAAACAAACTGAGTACCAAACATAAACACTAAACAGTGAATTCGATCATCGATACCACCAAAACCCTGTGATTTGCAAGTGCTAGTAGGCCTTTTTTTTTTGGCCAGGGGAAATCCGTTTGAGGACTAAGCCGCGACAGGCACAGAAGCCTGGGGGGATGTTCGCGACCCGTGTGAGTATAGGATTCGCCAGATCGGGGGTGGCACTAGCGTGCCCGGTCAGAACCGGTGCCACGCTATTGCCACTCCCCAGTTAGGGATACCCACTAAAACCGCTGGGTGTTCCGTCCTGCGCCTTATGCCAGGGCTACGTGAATGCGGGATTCCCAACTCCGCGTGCCCTGGCAGGCGTGGGCCCCCTTCACTGGGCCTCTTCCTATGCCGGAGGACGTATCCCCCGGCTACTACTGAATCTAGTCCATGCGTGGGGCGGTCTGTAACGCGCCCACGGGAAGAGAGATGAGCGCGCGCGGAACACTCGCGCTCTCATCTCGACGGCAAGTGCTAGTAGGCCTAGCTGAACTCCACGCACGACGGCGTTTGGTAAGTACCATCCCCATTCCTTGGCGTGTGATTCGGGGTTGGGAAAAAGGTTTTGCGCAACTCAAATGCAGAGTACTTGTAAAATAAAAATTGAACCCAAATGTATCAAAAATTATAGTTAGTTTTGAAACATTACGTTAATCAAAGCATTTGTATACTCACCAAGTTCAATAAATAAACATTGGTGACAGTCCGCATCCGCCTGTTGCTTGCTAAGGTGGCAATCACTAGGCAGTTTCCTGATATTGATAGCATGAATATTAGGAAGTAGGGTGGCAAGATGAACCGCCATTCATAGGCGTTGCCAACCACGATAGTTGCTGTGGCGTTGGTCACTACCACCGCAGGAGACGAAGAGGTAACCGCCACATCCTGCATACGCAATAAGGATGTGTTGTATACTATACTTAGATCTTCCATTATTATCTGAAACAAGACAAACTTTGTATTAATATATTTTTCAAACTAATGTAGGCATAATTACGATGGTATATATAAAAACAGCCCGTAAACATCCCACTGCTGAGATCAGGCCTCGCATTATAGGGTACCGGACCGTATACCCGCCACGCTTGTCTAAGGCGGCTTGGCAGGTTTGACACATCGGTTATCTCAATGTGTAGGCTTCATAACGAGCTTTGCCTTCACCGTGGTTAGCACGTGGTAATTGAAACAATATGAACATTAGATCAGAAAACTGCCGACGTGTTACATACGTTCCGGTCAGGATTCGAACCCACGCCCTTTGAGTTTAAGCTACCAGGACTCAGGTACTTACGATGGTATAGTAAGTAGTTACACGACTTACGATGCTATAGTCAAGTTTACATGATATTCTATATAAATTTACTGAGAAAACACTATTTGTCCACAAATATCTATGTCTGATTAACACCATATAGTCATACTACATATATATATACTAGCTGTCCCGGCAGACGTTGTTCTGCCCTGAATAAATAAAACTTAAAACCCGATTCCAGCGCCACCTACCGGGTCCAAATGTAAGCTATCCTATTTTTCAAGTCGGATGAAACTGCACACGGTGTGCAAATTTGATTAAAATCCGTCAAGTAGTTTTGGAGTCCATCGCGGTCAAACAACGTGACACGTAATTTATATATTAAGATATATTTATGTTTGCTTGCAGGCAAACTGGCAGATCATGAACCTCTTAGGTTTCATACTTCAGTGTGGCAAATGGGTCCACTTGACATACATACATACTTGACGTACATATTATTGTATATGTGTACATATATGACTGTGTATATATGTATGTATTTGTATTTTTAATTCTTAAATAAGTACGAGCATTTATGTATCTATTGCCTTTTTCCTGCACCACGTACATCATCTGATTCAAATTTCTTGGAGTTAGATAATATTGTAAGTATGGTCTCTCTCTCTCTCTACTGCTTATACAATAGGGAGTGTTCCGAGGAATTGTTTATTTTTATTGCTGAAGCAGAGCAGACAGGCTGACGGCCCAACTGTGCTGGAAGGTGGCTACCGTCGCCTATGGACATTAGCAATATCAAAGGTACTGCCAATGTGCTGCCGGCCTTGAAGGAGAAACTGGAACCTAGCCACTGATGCCGGAATACAACTCAAGGTTGTTATGGCGACATGCTCTACACCAAGGGTGGTAGCCATCCAGTCCTGCATGTGGGTTGTTTTGTCGCCTCTTAAGATAGACCGCCCGGCCGCAGGAAATTGTATTCTTTCCGTTCCTGCACGGAGAAAATGACCAACACAGAGTATGTTTGGTCTGGTACCAATGCCTCATTTTTACAACCGCACCGCTCGCCATCGACGGGATGTTCAACCCCATTGAGCTCCCATACACATACTACTATACAACGGTTCTTTAGAACGTTTGTTCTGCGTACAATAAATATCTGAAGGGAGCGGTATAGGATTCTTAAAATATTAGAGACTGGCAACGCGTTGGCTACGCCCCTGGTGTTGAAAACGTTGATAGACGATGATAACGACCTTCCATCAAGTGGCTCATCTCGCTGTTTGCCGGATTCAGGCAATAAAAATCGAAGTGTGTACTGGGACACAAAGTAGAAGGGAATCTTGAAGTTTTACGGGCAGGTTTTCAATTTGGATAAGTACATTAACAATCTGCCCGTAAAACTTCAAGTTAAAATTTTGTTGCGATTCGTTTTGCCACTTGTCCGTTGAAGTTTCACTTTTACTATGTATCCCAGCATACATTTCGATTTTTCGCAGGTTTACTGCAAATTATGATTTGGTTAGATTAGGTACATTTTAATTAATGTATTTTTTATTTAAACATATTTTATTTTATCGAACAAAAAAACTGAACTCGATCCGGAACCAAAAAACGCATCGAGTCTACTCTAAAATTATGCCACCTTTCACCACGTCTAGTCTAAATTTATGCCGCTCCTCCATGCGGCCGTAACGCTTTTTCGTGACAGAAAAATCGTAAGACCCCCCGTCTATACAGAAGTTTCACTTCAATAAGAAATATAAAGACGAACAGCAGAAAGTTATTTTATGTGTTGCAAACTTATAAATAATGGTTTACGTTCAGATTGGCAATAAAAAAGGATAAACAGTATAATTTATGTGAATGTTATATTGAGAGAGATAAACGACATAATTCACGTAGGTCGTGACTAGAGATGTGCCAGATTGTTAAAATCTATATCCGCGGATTCGGATACGAATCCGGTTCATTGGTGTCTAGATACGGACTTCAGCTTTCTTACTAATTGTTAGTAAGAATTACTTGTTCATCGTTATCGGTGAAATGACGTTGTCATTGTTTTATTATTATTTTTCTCATTATAAAATTGATTGTAATATATATATATATATATATATATATATATATATATATATATATATATATATATATATATCCGACACACCTTCCATGATCAAATTGATTGTGTACTAGCAGAAGTCGATGTCGGGAGCCTTAAGAACAGACGAGCGTGCATGACGAAAGTTATGAATGTCAAAGAAGCAAGTGAGGTGTATAAGAATAAGCCTGAATGGCGCTCTGTTATTCGTGCCTACCCCGCAAGGGAACTGGTGTGAAGTTATGTATGTATGTATGTATGTATATATATATATATATATATATATATATATATATATATATATATATATATATATGTATATGTATGTATGTATATATGTATGTATATATGTATGTATATATATATGTATGTATGTATGTATGTATATATATATATATATATATATATATATATATAAATGAAATCCACGTATATATATAATGACTCATCACGATATCTCAGGAGCTATAATACCTATAGACTTGAAATTTGGCATGGACCTTCCTTTCACCAAGTAAAGGTCAGCTAAGAACGGAATTTACGGCACGCGAAGCGGGCATGTATTAGATAGTTAATGTATATAACTTATCTTATATCTTTCTATAATATTTAAATATTTCATTATTTCTTTTCAACTTATACGTGTTTCTTTATTGATGAAAAATACAATACAAATTAAAAAATAAATAAAAAAAGGGAAAATAGCTAAAGATAAAATATTGGTCCCAAACCACTGTCACTGATCGGGAACGTTACCAAAAGGCTGGCGGCGTCCCACGTTTCATAGTAACGTTTAATCTTTGAGCAAAATAGACGCTAGTCTTCTGGTTGCGTGTCACGTCTACCAAACGTTTGGCGAGCTTATTCACAAAGATTTGTGATTGACATCATTATAAAGATAGTTGATTTAGTTCCTTTGATGTTATCAACTATTGGTAACTCACTACAACAAATGTTTGTAATATGAAGGTGCCAAATATTTGATTTTAAGAATTAAAAAAAAATCAGAATGGAATTTGATAGTATGTCATTGCTACCTACTCACCTATAAATTGAATTTCATCTATGTATTTAAGCTTAATAATGAATGAATGAATGAATGAATTTTTATTTGTAGAAATACACGTAAAAGTTGTACAAAAGATGGTAAACAAAGTCAATTGGTCTCACTATATTTGACTTAAAAATAGTCGTAGAAATATTTGGTTACATGTCAATCTAGAAAATTATAACAATTCTAAATTTATAAACACAGTTTGATTAATTATATATTAAATACAGAAATAAAAAAAAGTCAACAAAATAGAATAAATCAAATGTCAGAGGTAAATATATAAATATAATTATTTACTTAATAAAATCCTTAAGCTCATAAAAACACTTTTCCATCAGCCATTAATGTAATTTTAATTTTCTTTTTGGCAATTGTCTCATTGTTACGGGACGGGTATCGAATTAAAAACTTTTATGATTATTAATTGGCAGTTTTTTTGTCTTCACGTAGTATTATAGTTAGGTGTTACTAGTCTAGTGGGATCATATAACAACCTTGAGTTGTGTTCCGGCATTAGTGGCCAGGTTCCAGTCTCCCTTAAGAGAGCAGCAGCGCATTTGTAGCACTTTTGGTGTTGCAAATGTCCATAGGCGTTGGTAACCGCTTTCCATTATGTGGGCCTTCTGCCTGTCTGCTGAACTCATGCAATAAAAAAAATTGTCTAAATTTTACTCTAGAACTAACGCTATCACAATATTTATCAAACACTAATGGATTGTCTTTCACAAAACTCCCTGAGTGAAATATATATAAACTAGTCAACGCGAGTACCTTTTGAATATGATAAAGATACTCTTCTGGTAATATTAAAATGAAAAGCTTGAAAAATAGTTAACTACGTGTATTGCGTCTCACTGAGGTTTTTTGAAGACGGGGAAGAATCCTTTAACCGTTGAACTGTCAAAAATTTAAACGGTGCGTTCCGTTTTGTCTATTAAATTTGCGGTGTGCTTAACTTCGCGAACACCTTTAATTTTATAAAAAGTGATCTGCAAGATAAGAAGAGTCCAACTACGCAGACTGCCCTTATGCTAATGTAAAATATCCGCACAAGATCTGCCAAAAAGTCACTATTGCGGATACTGTTACAGATCTTTCTTCTCCCTCAGATATCTGCAAATACGTATATCCCGCACATCACTAGTCGCGACTAACTAGCACATTATTACCTGACGGCAGTCATAAACTTATGATGTAGTTTGTTAGTGTACCTAAACTGTGGTGTAATTTGGTGTACCTAATCTATTAAGACTTCTTCTTTATAGGTTTTCGAGACCTTAAGTTGAACTTCGGCCAAGTACGTATTTAGCATAAGTATCACGCATGGTTTCCGTAGAGTATAAATGATTGTTTAGTCAGTAGGCTATTTTTCAGGAACCGAGATATTATTCAATTTCTTACGACCGAGCTTCCGCGCCAGGTGGTAGGGTATTTGCTCGTCTGGATGGCTACCACCCCTGGTCTAGAGTATGCCACCATAACAACCTTGAGTTGTGTCCCGGTATCAGTGGCCAGGCTTCAGTCTCCTTTTAGAGACCAGCAGTGCATTCGTAGCACCTTTGGTGTTGCAAATGTCCATAGGCGATGGTAACCGCTTTCCATCAGGTAAGCGTTTTGTCTGTCTGCTGAACTCAAGCAATAAAGACAAGGCTGCAGTACCCTAAAAAGCATTTAATCGGAAATGGACAACATTTTTGATTAAAGCAAAAATTTGAATAAATAAAAAATCCTTTTCCGAGATGAATGGGTCCCTTCTTTTGATATTCACTTCATGTTGCTACACAGTTATT
Source organism: Dendrolimus kikuchii (assembly GCA_019925095.2). Classification (NCBI taxonomy): domain Eukaryota; kingdom Metazoa; phylum Arthropoda; class Insecta; order Lepidoptera; family Lasiocampidae; genus Dendrolimus; species Dendrolimus kikuchii. Next base: position 3,492,048 of record CM034394.1, on the reverse strand, counting down.
AAATATCATTTTTCTCTTTCGGGCATCCCTTTTCCATATTAAAATAAATTGATTAAGTGCTTGAAGGGCACAACGTAGAGTCCTCTAGAGGTGAGAAACGTTTTCTTTATTTGACTACTGAGTCCTAAATCTCAAATCAAATCTCTAAAAAACGACTCAAAGGAATTTTCGTTGTGTTTGAAGTCTAAAAGTTATTTTTTTTTTTAAACTCTTGATTTCATAGCTTTTTTTTTTTTTATTGCAGGAGTGCAACAGACAGGCAGACGGCCCACTTGATGGAAAGCGGTTACCATCGCCTATGGACATTTGCAACACCAAAGGTGCTACAAATGCGCTGTTGCTCTCTTAAGGGAGACTGGAACCTAGTCACTAATGCCGGAACACAACACAAGGTTGTTATGGCGGCATACTCTAGACCAGGGGTGGTCGCCATCCAGTCGAGTAAAATAAATACCCTACCACCTGGCTATGGGTTGTTTTGTCGCCTCTTACGACAGGCCGCCCAGCTGCAGGAAATTGTATTCTTTCTCCGTTCCTGCACGGATAAAAAGTTTAGAAAGTAGACGGTTATCACGACCTTAGGGGCTAATATCTTGTCATCTATTGATTCCAAAAAGTAATTTAGGAATGTTATGCTGAACATAACAATTATATATCTTCTAGGTCATTCGCTCACTACTGAGGATCGTGGCTTTGATGGCAGTGATTAATTACTGTCCTTCATCGAGCTTATTTTTGAGCCTGGTGGAGAGCTGAATTTATTTAACAACGTGATCAATCTACCTATTTGGAGAGCAACCGCGAGGTCTCTTGTCTTCGAGTTTCTCAGTGACCACAAGTCTCTCCATATTGTCGGAGTTCTTACAGGGCTATATGACCAAAACAATCAATGAAATCTTTTAAGTTTTATTTAAATTGAAAATTATTTTTGACGGGTACAGAGAAATGTCTTTATCTCTTTTTAGTGTCGCTTTTTCGTTTCATCCAATTTCAAATCGCGACCATTCTAAAGATTTTTCACTTCAAAACTGTATTACTGTAATAATTACTGATAATACTTACATCTTATTTATAATGATTACGGACACATTCTTACATTAAATACTTCACATAAATCTAATACCAATAACACTTGTTATTCTATACAATTACATAGTAATTTACTTGATAAACACTCATTTCTAACTTTTGTTTATGAATTTATAACTTAAGGATTTAGAAACACATAATATCACTTAAAACTATAATTATAGTGTTATTTGATTGTAATAGATACAAACATCACTTATTACATTGAAACATGTTTATATATTTTTAAACGTATTGTAAGTCTTTAAATAGTTATGTTCTGGCATATCTGTAATAATTTTTAATTTCCCGAAAAACTTTCACGAACTTTAGTAACATCCAAGCTGGAGCATGCTCAGACAACTTCACACAAACTGAGCTTTTCCTTCTAAAGGCTGGAAATGTTGGTACGCATGCGTAGACTCAGATGTTTTGTTTATTAAATGGACTGTTTGGAAATTAAGTGGACTATGACCAGTCTAAACAGAAGCTTAAATGCGACCTCTCTGGTTGGCCCAGGAAGTCACAGGAACTCGGTTATTTAACGTTAAGTTATTGTTAGCCAAAGATCATTTGCATAAGAAAGGGGAGATTTACTTAGGCCAGACTTTACTTTATTGTGTTGATATTCGATGACTTTGTGATATTTGGTCATCTTTAGGTATTTGCATAAAGATCTAGAGTTACTTGACAGCTATTATTGTTTATTTAGGTTTATGGGTTGGCTAGGCCTTTAAGCCAGATCTTAGATTACAATATAGTTTCTTCAATTTCTTAATCTTCTTATTTCATTATGTATATCAACTGAATTGCAGGTTATCAACTGACGCCATTCAAAGGAGTTCTTGTGACAACTCGAAAGGCCACATTTAACTATACAGTTCACATTTCTGACAAAAAAACATAATTACTATTCAAAAAACTATCAATTTCCTACAACTACTGTTCATTACATTCATTTGTGTAATTTTACACATATTTAGAAAATAAAACTGCACAGCACAACATCTCCTTTCAGTTCCAGAGGGAAACTCCTCACTTGACAGCGGTTGCATGTATGAATTAGAAATGCCTCGAATACTCGGCTTCTATAGGTATTCGGCCACTTTTTTAACTATTTGGGATTTGGCTGAACATTGTATAATATTCGGCCGAGCCGAATATTCCCGGTATCTCTAATTAAAATATATTTTAATTACTGTAAAAATAAGGTCTGTAACTTGGCACTGACACTTCAAATGAGAAGTTATGTTTAAATATTTTGGACACCACGTTTTTCTCGTGTATTCTTTTGTCCCGTCATGTCTGTCTTCAATCGTGTACCATTAAACTTATTAAATGCTTTTATATTATATATTTCATAGTGCTCATTATTTATAATTCATACATTCGACCACTGCCGATCCCGAATTGTTATAACTACCAATAATTTGTGATTGAAATAATACTTTTTTTTAATAATATTGTTACAACCTAGGCCCCGACAAACATAAATTCCACCAGCATATCTGTAAAAACACATTTATTACCTGTCGGCATTTGAACTCATTGTAATTATTTTATGGTCGTCTTCCTTTGTTTACTTATTTATTGGCATACGTTTCTAGAGAACAGTCCATTGTTTTATTGTACTCGTTTATGACCGCTTGTGGCGGGTCATTAGCCAGGTATTGCGGATTACCTTGACTACGATACGGGCACATTTGTATTTGTGAGGTATAAAACGACAGCCTAATAGGGAGACCCCTCTCCCCATCAGGCTGTCGAGTCCCCCAGTCGAGCGAGAACCACGATCAAGGCGAGACGTGTGTACATTCGGTAATCTATTAGTGACGGACTTTGCGCGTTTTATTGTACCTATGTTACACGTGTTTGTATAGTTCTAATAAACATTTTAATTCGAGTCTCGCAATTCGTAACAATATAATTTTTGAGTAATATGTGCGTTTTTTTATCACGATTTGGTTGGGTATTCGACCAAATATTACGCAGGAATCGGCCGACTATCGAATACAAGCCAAAGATTTGTGCCATCTCTAATATGAATCATTTAAAGCCATATTTAGATTAGAATATATAACACTGTTGCTCGCCAAATATACAATTATAAAAATGCACGATTACAATATTTTCGTGATAGAAATAACAGCGGGATTATTGCTAAGAGATAACCTAATCTGGCGATGTGGGTGGCGCAGATTATTAGGTGGAACTTAAGCAGACATACTTCAGCTACATATTATTATATCAAATTACTTTATAAGTGTGTGTGTACGTAGGTGTCGTGATTTTACGATATGTATGAGTGCGCAAATTGTGGGAAGTAGAAAGGCGAAGGAATTCAAATCGTTCCCTAAGGTAAAGAGGATTACTAGGAATGAATAATCTTATACTAATATATAAAGCTGAACAGTTTGTTTGTTTAAACGCGCTAATCTCAGGAACTACTGGTCTGATTTGAAAAATTCTTTCAGTGTTGGATAGTCCATTTATCGAGGAAGGCTATAGGCTATATATCATCACGCTAAGACCAATAGGAGCGGAGCAGCAATGAAAAATGTTTTAAAATCGGGGGGGCTTTGAAAACAATTTCCACGCGGGCACAGCTAGTCTGTAATATAAAATTCTACAATGCCGCGTCTGTACATTGAAGCTATTTAAAAAAAAAGGTAACTGGAATAGACTATGTAAACGATGGAGATTCATCCAGGGTTTTCCTCCGAGGTTTTACCTCTTTACCCCGGCTGCAACTCAGTGGGCAACTACCCACCGATAATTGGGTTTGGAGCGGTTGGAGTCTTCTCCGCATGGCGATGACTTCGCAGCAGCTGTCGTTGGCCAATCTGCGGCGTTCGGTGTCCTTCGTGGGCTTTACGCTGGCTACTTCCACAGCTTAGTTGGCCATTCATTGGTAGCGGTGGCCATCTCGGGCTTTAGGTGGCCATCTGTGGCTTCTGACTGCCTGTAACGATGGAGAACACGGTTTAATTTTATTTAGATTTCTTGTCTGTTTATCAACTAGTCTGTTTATCTACTAGTCTGTTTGTCCGTTTGTTTATCCGGGATTCAAATAAAAACTACGAGGCCGATTTAAATGCTGTTTTCACTGATCGACAGAAAATTCGTAGACTTAAAATTTGCGCTACTTTTTATCTTGATCATGAGGGAATTTTTCTGGAAATTATTTAAAATGGCCAAATTGAAAAAAAAAACAAATTCCACTGAGATTTTTTTTTACTGATCGATATCAAATTGTATGTAATAAATGAAAAATATGTGATTTTGTTATCCCGGGAACCCCGCGGAAATTTTCCCGAGAGCGGTTTTTAATTTTTTGTCTGCATAAAAATTAGCTTATTCCAACACCGTTTTCACTGAAACAATAACTTACATTATTTTTTAAATGCTGCAGTACTTTGTGTTCCGGGAATTTAAAGCCAAGCGTGGACGAAGTCGCGGGCATTTCCTAGTATATTATAAAGTAGTGTGAGAATGTGAGTATATCGGCGAAAGCGAATAGGAAGCCACTTGAGTTTATTAAAAGAGGAAATCAATAATTATTTGGTATAAATATATTTGACAGCCTTAATAGTTGAGTAGGCTAAGCCTTTGCTGGGTTTGATCACATGAACGCAGAGACTCCGGGTTCGATTGTTGTAATGGTAAATTTTGTAAGCGAACTTTCCCTTATTTACGAGTCCTATGGTCTGGGTGTCAGGAGTCGCCCACAGAGTGGTCCGTTGTATATTACCCACAACACAAGGGTAACTTTTTTAGCTTGACGATATACAATCTGTGTGTTAGTCTGCCGGATATTTATTTGTAATTTATTTTTATAAATACAATTTATTGGAACTAAAGCATATTTATTACCCGTCGGCATTTGAACTAATAACATTTAAATTCTTTTATGGTCGTCTTCTTTTGTTTACATATTGGCATACGACCTATTGTTGTATTGTGATCGTTAGTCAGGTGTTGCGGATTTAAAGTACAAGCTGTTTCTAGGAAATTCGGTCCAAGCGGCCGGGCGGACATATTGTATCAGTGTAGTATAAAGCAATGGCCCGATTGAGGGAGGAGTTAGTCGAGCGAGAACCACGAGCGAAGCGAGACGTGTGTACTACAATCGGGAATCTAATAAGTAGCGGACTTTACGCGCTTTATAGAATTACGACCTTCTGCATTACGTTTGGACTTGTTGTGTTCGGTTATATTTGTACCTGTGTTAAATATATATATATATTAAATATACCTGTGTAAATTTATTTTATCTTGTCTATAAGTACCTACTAATATTATAAAGAAGAAATTTTTGTATGATTTGATTTCAAAAATTCTTTCACCTTTCGAATACTACATTGTCTCTGATTAATATAAGTTATATAAAAATTAGGGATGCCTACTAAAACCTCAATAATGTAACCCATCAATCTAAACAAAATACTTGGCGCTGGAATCAGGTTCTAAGATTTTGATAAAATTTTATATGTGTTTGTGTGGGTTCCGGAATGTTTTATATTCACAATTAGACCCGGTAGGTAGCGGTGGAATCGGGTTCTAGAATTCTATTTTTTAAGGCAGGATACTATATACTGTATTTGCTTATACATTTTTATCCTTTTATATCCTAATTTCTTTTCTTTCGATTTTATATCTGATACAGGCTTTTCGCCTCTTTATACAATACTTTCTTACAATCCTATTTTTACTGCTAATTTTATTTATACACTCCTTTGTTAAAAACTACTATGACTAATATTTTATAATGCTTCTTAAATACTACCTACTTGTAATATACATGTAATTTATAAACAAGAATATCTTCATAAAGAGAGTGTCGGGGTGAAGGTAAGGAAAGGTATACTCCGGTGGTTCGGGCATGTGGAAAGAATGCATGATGAAAGAATGACTAAACAGATATACAATGCAGAAGTAGCACTAGCATCTTGGACATTCATAACTCTTGTCATGCATTATATATATATATATATATATATATATATATATATATATATATATATATATATATATATATATATATACATGTATATATGTATATATATATACATGTATATATATATATGTATATATATATATATATATATACATATATATATATGTATATATAGTTTTTTTTTCGCCATCAGCTCATGCATAGTGCAGCGACCGAGGGTAGAACTTTCTGGAAGCAATACACAAGGATGGATACATTTTAGAAAGGGATAGACGATGAGTGAAAGTTCTGGAATAGAAGGTTCGGGAAGGAAAAGACAGAGATAGATAGATGTTTAGAAAGGGACAGAGAGTAAATAAAAGAATAACGAAAAGAAGATCGAAATTATAGGTTCCAGAAAATTCTTCCGGGAATATAAGCAGCGTAAGTTTCGAGTTTAGTTAAGTTCAAGACAGCAAAGCGACAAATGCGATACGAAAGAATTGGAAGAGAAATGTTAGTAGAAGACAGTGACGAGGTTAGTGAAGAATTTAATGAACAGTTTAGTGGGCAGTTCAGTGATGGAAAATTTTAGCGTAGTTTAAAAGGAGGTCCAGAAGCGAGCTACGCGCGGTAAATTCGGAGCTGAACACTGCAGCAGCAGAAGGTGGTCTACGCAATATCGGCGACGGTATTGTGACTGAGACATCTTTTCGTCGGGACAGTGCGTCGTTAGTTGTGCATGTAGGGGCCACCATGCGGAGAGAAATCACGCACGGCTGTGTAAGTCAATAAAAGCGTTTAATTAAAATAACTGGTGTTTATTTCAATCCTAAGTGCGTGCCCCCACTCGCACGTAACAATATTATCATTCACAACCGTGGTTCTGATTTTACTCTACAAATTCCGCCTAAGTCGAGCGTGCACAGGGCAGTGAAATATAATTCGCGGAATGGACTCAAGAGTTTAATTAAGTACATTACCTTACACATTACAGTTGAGTGCCCGTATTGGGATCGGAATGCATACATTTACGTAAGTCAGTCTCTCTTATATGTAATAAATTACGCTTAAATGATCCAGACCAATACGATCTTATAAAATATTTGCTCAAATATATAGCGTAGTTTAAAAGGAGGTCCAGAAGTGAGCTACGCGCGGTAAATTCGGAGGTGAACACCGCAGCAGCAGAAGGTGGTCTACGCAATATCGGCGACGGTATTGTGAGTGAGACATCTTATCGACGGGACATTGCGTCATTATTTGTGCATGTAGGGGCAACCCTACGGCAAGAAATCACGCACGGCTGTGTAAGTCAATAAAAGCGTTTAATTAAAATAACTGGTGTTTATTTCAAACCTAAGTACGTGCCCCCACTCGCACGTAACAATATTGTCATTCACAACCGTGGTTCTGATTTTACTCTCCAAATCGTGCCTAAGTCGAGCGTGCACAAGGCAGTAAAATATAATACGCGGAATGGTCTCAAGAATTTAATTAAGTACATTACCCTACACATTACAGCTATGTGCCCGTATTGGGATCGGAATGCATACATTTACGTAAGTCAGTCTCTCTTATGTGTAATAAACTACGCTTAAATTAACCAGACCAATACGATCTTATAAAATATTTGCTCAAATATATAGCGTAGTTTAAAAGGAGGTCCAGAAGTGAGCTACGCGCGGTAAATTCGGAGGTGAACACCGCAGCAGCAGAAGGTGGTCTACGCAATATCGGCGACGGTATTGTGAGTGAGACATCTTATCGACGGGACATTGCGTCATTATTTGTGCATGTAGGGGCAACCATGCGGCAAGAAATCACGCACGGCTGTGTAAGTCAATAAAAGCGTTTAATTAAAATAACTGGTGTTTATTTCAAACCTAAGTACGTGCCCCCACTCGCACGTAACAATATTGTCATTCACAACCGTGGTTCTGATTTTACTCTCCAAATCGTGCCTAAGTCGAGCGTGCACAAGGCAGTAAAATATAATACGCGGAATGGTCTCAAGAATTTAATTAAGTACATTACCCTACACATTACAGCTATGTGCCCGTATTGGGATCGGAATGCATACATTTACGTAAGTCAGTCTCTCTTGTGTGTAATAAATTACGCTTAAATGAACCAGACCAATACGATCTTATAAAATATTTGCTCAAATATATAGCGTAGTTTAAAAGGAGGTCCAGAAGTGAGCTACGCGCGGTAAATTCGGAGGTGAACACCGCAGCAGCAGAAGGTGGTCTACGCAATATCGGCGACGGTATTGTGAGTGAGACATCTTATCGACGGGACATTGCGTCATTATTTGTGCATGTAGGGGCAACCCTGCGGCAAGAAATCACGCACGGCTGTGTAAGTCAATAAAAGCGTTTAATTAAAATAACTGGTGTTTATTTCAAACCTAAGTACGTGCCCCCACTCGCACGTAACAATATTATCATTCACAACCGTGGTTCTGATTTTACTCTCCAAATCGTGCCTAAGTTGAGCGTGCACAAGGCAGTAAAATATAATACGCGGAATGGTCTCAAGAATTTAATTAAGTACATTACCCTACACATTACAGCTATGTGCCCGTATTGGGATCGGAATGCATACATTTACGTAAGTCAGTCTCTCTTGTGTGTAATAAATTACGCTTAAATGAACCAGACCAATACGATCTTATAAAACATTTGCTCAAATATATCAATACTTCGCAACAATAGGTAAGGTGCCAATTGTAATTGGTATCTTGTCATGTCCTGAAATTATTAATTACCAACTAATTGAATTTATGAATTAATACCTAGTAATTATTAATTAATTGTAAATGCTTCGCAAATACAGACATGCTTCTGTGTGGTAATGAAGCGCGGCGTGTACTAGAACGACATAAGCAAAAGCTGCGCGTCGCGGAAATGTTGCGGTGAATGTGCGGAGTCACGCAAAAGGACTGCGTCAGGAATTCCGGATCTGCAGCAGTCTTCAGTACCGTGGCTTAGTAGACAAAATCCAACAGAGTTGCTTATACTGGTATGGCCATGTTTTACTTAAACCGGCAAGTTATGTGAGGAACAAATATCCAGCAATACTGCTTCCGCTAGGTTCCAATAGAAATGGCAGGCCCAAGAAATAAGGGCTTAAGGTAACGAAGTATGATATGGGTTTGCTATGCCAGGTGGTGGAATATTTACACATCTGGATAGCTACCACGCCTGCTCTGGAGTCTGCCGCCATAACAACCTTTAGTTTTGTTCCGACATTACTGGCCAGATTCTAGTTTCCAACCACTTTCCAGCAAGTGGGCCGTCTGCCTGTGTGCTGAACTCCGCAATAAAAAAAATGTAATATACAAATCTATAGCTTGTTCAAATAGTTCCCGTAGTTATGAAATGCATATATAATACATATGTAATATCAGCCCATAAATGTCCCAGTGCTGGGCTAGGGCCTCCCACTATACGGGAACGGACAGTATACCCACCACGCTTATCCAAGGCGGCTTGGCTGGTTTGACACATCGGTTATCTCACCACCAACCGTGCAGGTTTCATCACCATGTTGTCTTTCACAATTGTCAGCACGTGTCAATTGTAACAATATGCATATTAGGTCAGACAAACTGTCTAAGAGGTGAATAAATGAATGAAAACACTCTATTGTTCATCAAAATTAAAACTACGTTCTTCAGAATTAGATATAATAAATGTTGAACAGAGGGCAGTCTTATCGCTTAAAGCAATGTCTTCCAGGAAACCCCCTAAACTAAGGAAAATATTAAAACATGACAGAGGCGGTGTAGACAATAAATAATATAAAACATTTAAAATATATGAAATAAGTAAATAAAAATCTTGATTATATACTATGTAAGTATAAACATATCATAATACATACAGAACAAGCAGCACTGTTGCATTAGGTGCATCTTATGTAGGGTGAACGTCGAGTACCACGCTTCTTCAAGGGAGTTGCGTATTTCACATCGGTTATCTCTATGAGTAAGTATCTGGTAATAGTAATAATGTTCACCTTAGAAAACTAGTGGTCCATGATTCTTGACCAGGATTCAATACCACATCATTCGAAACGCAACTTTGAGACTTCAGAGCATTAACACGAATTTATTACTAACTTATCTAAAGGTAAGAACTAATTTACATGTACAATTTAGGGCCGAGTTTTCAATTATCAGATAAAAGTTATACTATAGAATAAAACACAACATGGGAAAGTTAAAAATGACATTTGCATGGATGAAACAGTTGAATTGTTTTGAATTTAGGTTGTAATTTATTCGACTGATAACTTTTATCTGACGATTAAAAAATTGGCCCTAAATATATATATTGTATAAGTATATCCTCCTACAAGTAGATTATATGCTGCAATTTCTTATCGAACACTGGTTTTTGCACAACATATGTCCGAAGATTGCCTGCGTCAACTGTAATTTGCAGGTTCAGGACTTTGGTACCTTGCAGACTATACACGGTTATATCTTTTATTCATTTTTAAGTATTATGTGGCTATGAATAAACGTCTTTTATTTATTTAATATAAAATGCAAAAGTATTTTCTGGAACCTCTTAATAATTAATTATAAGTAATTAAGAGTAGTGGAAACACTATGCTGAAAACATTTAACAGTTGAATAAACAAGTTAATTTCAAATGACTCGTACAATTTCGGATGTATATATAAAAGAAACGATGCAAATATAATCTACAGACAAGTGTCAGATAAGAACAGAACAATATCTAGAAATGACGGAAATAATTTTTAAAATTATTATAATAACATTGCTTTTCTACAAGAGTGCTACTACTACCGCTGTAAAGGATCGTTTCTATCCGCGCTATCACCTTGCACCTCCATTCGGATGGATGAACGACCCCAACGGCTTTTGTTATTACCAAAATGAGTATCACCTATTCTACCAATATAACCCATTTAGCAGTGAATCTGCCGGTGTAGCGCACTGGGGTCATGCGGTCAGTACTAATTTAGTAACTTGGAAACATTTACCCATAGCAATGAAGCCTGATCAAAGCTACGATAAAACTGGTGTATTCTCTGGGAGTGGAATTGTTGTCAACGACATATTATATTTATTCTATACAGGCAACGTCAACTTTGAAGATCAGATTCCAGATCGCAAACAAGTTCAAGCTATGGCTTATACAACAGATGGAATCAATGTAATAAAATATGATGGAAATCCTATTATTAATGGTACGAAGTTTCAACCAGATTTTAGAGATCCAAAAGTCTGGAAACATCACAATGACTTTTATATGATATTAGGACATTCACTCAACAATAACACTGGTGAAGTATTATTATATGAGTCAAAGAATTTAATAGACTGGAAACACAAATCAGTGTTGCTGAGATCGAATGGCTCTTTAGGATACATGTGGGAATGTCCAGACATCTTTAAGCTAAAAGATTATTACGTTCTGTTATTCTCTCCTCAAGGTATACAACCTCAAGGTGACAAATATAGAAATATTTACCAAACTGGTTATATTTCTGGATATCTTGATCACAAATCTGGATATTTTAAACCGTTAAGTGAATTCTATCAAATTGACGAGGGATCTGATTTTTATGCAACCCAAACTATGTTGGATAAGAAAGGGCGTAGAATTATGATTGCCTGGATGGATACATGGGGGGAAGAGTATCCTGAAAGAGCGGATGGCTCAGCAGGACAAATGACACTCCCAAGAGAATTGTTCATTACTCCGGAAGGTCAAATAATCCAGAAACCTATTGATGAGCTTGATGAGATACTAGGTGAAATAATATACTCAGGAAAAGCACAGAAAGGTTTAAATATAACACTGCCAGATAAAAGTGGTAAAATTGTAATTCGTGCTCCAAAAGTAGCCAACTTTAGTTTACATGTTCAAGACGCTTCTAACAGTAGCAATGAAGTGTTAATCCATTACGATTACGAAAAACAACGTGTGACAGTCAACAGGCAAAGTTACGATGGTCTTAGACGTGCACATTGGAGTCCAAAGGGAGAATTAAAATGGGTTGTATTTATCGATGCAAGTTCCATTGAATTATTCTGCGGCGAAGGAGAAGTAACTTTTTCATTCAGAGTTTTTCTCTACGGTGATATAATAGTGACATTAGAGAATGATGCATATCATTATCATGTACAAGCAATAAACCGAAGTATACCATTACCTAATTCCACATAGAAAGATTATCTTGCAAACCTGTGTCGCCAGATATATTTTTGTTTTCAGACGGCTCTTGTATATCGCGACCCATTATCATGGTACACGGTATTTGCGAAATTTAGTGTCATTAAACGCACATTTTCCTACACACAAATATGTAATTCACACTAGTATGCGAAAAGGTTTCCATTTTTGTTTGTTCTCTCTATAATAGGTTTTGGTTTATACAAACTCTGGCTTATTGCTTTTTAGGTGTGTTCTACTAATTATCCTTTTTTGTGCTTTGTTTTGGTATTTATTTTTTTATGCATTAAATCTATAGTGTTACTCAACATTACCTTATTTATAATTATATTTTCTTTGATAGTAAGTTAGTTTTGGTATATTTGTATATGTAGGTCGAACACAAAAAAGTTTTACATATCTACAGGATAAGAATACAAATGTTGGAACAATATGTTTATATGTTTTGATTCGCAAACATGGACTGTGCTATGTTCATATAAAAATTCATGCTATATTCATGTAAAAACTAAACAATATTTCAATGTTGTTTAATTTTTGCATGTTTCATAATTAAAAGTTTATTTTTTGTCAAGGGATTATGTTTCGATATTCAGTATCCGAACAGTCTACAGTAGAGACATTTTCGTTTAAACGAGAGCAATAAAAAATATTTATTTTTCTAAAATATATATAATAATAAAAAAATCATGAACTAATAATGTACATACATACATACATAAATAACATCACGCCAGTTCCCTTGCGCGGTAGGCACGAACAACAGAGTGCCATTCAGGCTTATTCTTACACACCTCACTTGCTTCTTTGACATTCATAACTCTTGTCATGCACGCTCGTCTGTTCTTAAGGCTCGTGACATCACCATCTGCCGATACACGTCCGTAAGCAACTAATAATGTGCTTACGGAATTTATGTAACTTGAACACTTTATCTTCGGTTTTTGTGTTTGACCAATATAGTCTTGGATATCAACAGATTTTGTAGGTTTTGTAGATTGGTATTCTAAAAACTGAACACAAACATGAGGTATGTTTTATTCCTGAAACGTTGACATCGTTATTCAAAATACTTAAATGAGGTTTATAGGCTCGTAAAATGAGATAAAAAAGTGTGATTCATAATCGCATTCATCTTCGAAAAATACTTTTTTAACGACCCATAAATATTTTTTATGAATAAGGGGGTAAGAATTCCCGTTACATAGAGCACCAAAATGGTAAAACCATATTGAACCTCTTAGTAAAATAGTATTTCCAAATCGCTAATAAATAATAAAAAAGCGTTGTGCAAACTATTAGATATAATATAAACAAAATGGCAAAGTATCTTATTCTAAAACAATGAAGATTTCGAGTGTTAGTGAACATACTCGGTTCTATTAACTTATCTATGAAACCATAAATAATTTTTAATGAAAATAATATATTTTGTACATTATTTTCTATATATATATTAGGGTGCGGCAAAAAAACCGACTAATTTTGTTTTTATTCTCGAGTGAAAAAATGTTATTTTGATGTCATAAGAACTCCCTCCAGAGGACACTACTTACTACTTTAGATTTTTAGAGCGAGTAATGCACTAGTAAATTAAAAAAAAATTGAACTGAAACTTTTAGGAAACTTATTATTTTTTGAAGAAAGAATGACTAAACAGATATACAATGCAAAAGTGGATGGATGCAGAAGTCGTGGAAGGCCACGAAACACCTTCCATGATCAAATTGATCGTGTACTAGCAGAAGGTGATGTCAGGAGCCTTAAGAACAGACGAGCGTGCATGACAAGAGTTATGAATGTCAAAGAAGCAAGTGATGTGTGTAAGAATAAGCCTAAATGGCGCTCTGTTGTTCGTGCCTACCCCGCAAGGGAACTGGCGTGAAGTTATGTATGTATGTATGTATTATTTTATGGTCTCTAAAATTATACCGTAACGAGAAACAAAATCGATTTTGGCAATTTTTGAAATCTTAAATAATTTTGAGTGACCTCTTAAAATTTTTTTTTGAGCTGTCTATTGGGGGCAGTTCTTAAAACATCAAGAAATCTTTTCACTAGAGACTCAAAAATAAATATAACTATAGTTACAAAATTATAATCTACAAGTAAAAAATAGTCTCCAGGTCGTTGTCGCTGGGGAACGTGCCCAAAATGCTGGCCGCATTTCCACGTTGGATGGCAACGTTGATGCGTTTCCCTAGGTGCAAACCAGCCTTTTGTTCACGCGAGGTCAATTACACGCGTTGAGTGGTCTCGATTGAGGTGATGAGCTCCATTCCCCCACGGCCCCAGGGTTACAACCTCGAAAGCCACAAATGTTCACCCGTTACCAATGGACACATATTTGCAGCGTTTTAGGGCCTCCTGATGTGCGGCAGCAGTCCCAGCTGTCACGGCTGTGACGGGGAGATGGGAGGCCGTCAAAGTATCAACACAAGATGCGTCCCATACTGAGGGGCGACGAAAATAATTAAAACAGCACATTGATTCGATAAATAGTTTATTTAAATAACAAGAAATTTTTAAAAATGTATCGTGTTCTCTATCTTTTCATATATTCTATCTCAGTTGCTTTTTTTTTAAACGCTTCAATGTACAGTTACGGCATTTTTATAATTTTATAATATTATATTCTACCTATATATTTATGTAAAACTTAGATATTCATATACTGTCACTTGTATTGAAATTATTCAAGTTCTAATATACATATTGGCAATTTCCATAACAGCAAGTAGCAAAATGGCGGCGTAAATGGGCGACACGAGTATGTAACCGCAACTTATTAGAACATTTGATCCTCGCGGTGCCCAATTTACTCGTCTGCTAGCTGCGATGAAAGAAAGATAACAGGCTTGAGTTAGTTTTGTTTTAATTTACATTCTATCCTTAATTAAACCTATGTATTAAGTATCTGGATCACATAAAATCATATAAACTTAATAAAGAAGAAATGCAAAAATCACATACATAACATTGAATAGTGATAAGTTGTCTTTTTAACATTCTGTGCCAGACTCAACATGTTAGACAGTTGCATCTTATGTCCAGTCTCTATATTGCAAAAGCGATTCGATTTTGTTACCGACGGTTAGAACATTACCGCCTGATAACTCTACTGATGTTTCTATGAGGAACTGTTCGTAATTGGTTACGCATGAAACCGCCAATTACCAATGGGAGGGATTTTCTAAACGATCGGTAGACTTTTTGTATGGAAACGACCGATGAACATACATACATACATACATAGTTTCACGCCAGTTCCCTTGTGGGGTAGGCACGAACAACACAGCGCCATTCAGGCTTGTTCTTACATACCTCACTCGCTTCTTTGACATTCATAGCTCTTGTCATGCACGCTCGTCTGTTCTTAAGGCTCCTGACATCACCTTCTGCTAGTATACGATCAATTTGATCATGGACGGTGTGTCGTGGCCTTCCCCGACTTCTGCATCCATCCACTTTACCATGAAGTGTTACTATATTATAACCGCTGGTTGTCAACACTATTATTCGTAGGAATTTTATTACCACCCGATTTCGTGATTTTAAATTAATTTGAACTCAATGTTTTGACTTCTTTTTTTGACTTGAATTTAACATTATTATTTATATCCTTCTTATTTGCTATTTCTGTCTTTAACAGTTCTAATTCAAATTCAAGTATTGCTTGACTATTCATCTCTATTAATATTATAAATGAGAAAGTAACTTTGTCTGTCTGTCTGTTACCCTTTCACGACAAAACGACTGGACCGATTTGGTTGAAACTCAGTATATATATTTTTTTGATGCCGAGGATGAACATAGCATACTTTTATCCCGAAAAATGGGATAGTTTCCGGGATAAAAAAAATATTTTTCTGTTTGCCTATAATGCTTTCACGGAAAACTATTGGATCGATTTGGCTGAAACTTGGTATATATGTAAGTTCAATATCTAGGAGAGACAGGATACTTTTCATTTCGGACAAGAGATAGAGTTTGGGATAGATTTATGTAGATTTTGTTGTACATTTGTAATTTAAAACCTTAAAAATGACTATCCATAAAACTAGCAGATTAGCTGTTATATGTAAGAAGGTATCATTAATAATAATTACAGTGCGAATGTGTACCTCTTTCTTTAATTACAAAGAAAATTATTATAAAGCGTGGCTTGTACAACTTACTTAACATTTAGTTAATACTTATTTACTTGGGTACTTGTTTGTTCACTAACTTAACCAACTTATATCTTACTTTAGACAAAAGATTTTAAAACATTTCTTCATTCATCAAACTTATAGAACTTCTGTTGTACTCCATAACTTTAGTCAAAAGATTTAAGTTAAAGAGAATTAAGTGCGTATTCCAGAATCATAAACAGGTTTGATTCATAATAAAGTTATATATAAAGTTAGTACAGTTTTATTATGTATACAAGTCGCGAAAACTTAAGAAAATATTAGGTTTGATTCAAACATCTTAAAATAAAATGATGAAATCAGTAAAATTCTTCTCTTTCTTGTTAAATATGGCTTTGCATGATTTATGTATCTATTCAGCGTCAAATATTCACGAAAAGGCATTTTTTTGAAAAATTTGCAAGTTAATGTCTCAGCCAAATTATAGGTCTTTGTCTGACGCAAAACGAGGAAGATTTTTGGCAGCTCAAAAAGACTCATTACACCAAACAATAGAAACTCTCGACACAATCACAGAATTAGACAATTAATATTCTACAGACTGTTCAGTTTATTCACCTATATTTAATTTTTTTAATAAAACTGCACAGCTTCACACAGGTTTATATACAAAGTCACTTTACTTAATTCTCTCCCTAATATCATACAATTACTTTTCCATGAGCCGTGTAAGATAACTATAATTTCCTTTTTGGAAATTTCCTTGCAGATATAAGAAATGAGTAAAAAGTATTTCGTAATCACTGATCATCATCAGGCAGTTTTTTGACTCGGGGCACCATTGCAGTTAGTATCTTTAATTATTACTTTAGTATAAAATCTCTCAAAATGTTTATTAACACAACTGCTTATTTGAAATTATTTGCACATTCATTCAAATTATTCATGACCATTCACGACTAAGTATTCTGAATACTATCTTATATATAAAGGGACTTAGAATAGACCCTTGCAGAACACCTTTGTAAGTTTTATATTATCATTAAGTCAACGTTGTATTTTCATGTACATGATCATGACTTGCACCTGAAAAATCTTCGATCATACCCAGAATGGAAACATAGGATCCCGATACTAAGGCTACAATCGATATTAATCCTATAATAGTATTCTTCCATAAAACATAGTTGCAGAAACCCAAATTTTTGTCCCACCGATAGACTGTTTCTACAACTGCTGGGATGAGAAGGCCGAGAGTGGAGAAGAAAATAGCTCCAACTAAACTGATGACCAGCTCCAAATTGGGAAACGCGCAGGCTATTGCCACTGAAATAGAATAAATAACGAACTGAATTATTGATTTCTAATACATTAATTGTAAACTCTCTTTTTTTACCAAAGCCTTAATTAATAGTTCAATCATTTTTAAAAATCTCAGTGGTCATAAATTCATTACTTTTATAAATAACATATGGCACATTTAAAGAGCAGAACTTTACTAAATATTACGGTCAACGATATAATGCCAAATAATGTTTATATTTACTTTTTATTCTTCATACATTGCGTCTGTAATATTAATGTTTAATACTAAATGACGAAAATTCGCTGACTATAAATACTTTAGCCAGTACAAAGTACAGATACCTAATGACTCTTTTGACATTTAGGTATCACTCAATTTCACCGTTTTACTTCAGTGTCTATCTGTCTGTGTCAGAGTTGATTAATGATTATCTCAAGAGTTATCTACTACGGTAATTTATATAAAATTTGTCCTAATTGCAGAAATATGTGGGACATTAGACACTCCATCTATATGCAAATTGCACTTAAGCACAAGATTTATAGAAGCTTGTTAGCGAAGTTAATTTTAGTTCCATCTAAAGAGGTGGGTTCAAATTTGGCAGATGATATGCTCCACTTCTTGAGTATGTGTTCAAATAAACACGTTCTGATGGCGAGAGAAAACATCTTCAGGAAAATTACACATCAAGATTAATGATATGTCACAATCAACTATCTGTATTAAATAATCTTGGTCCAAAAGCCACAGTCACACCACAGATATACCTTCCTATTCAATTCATTCTACTTTCACATCATCCGGTGTTTATTTTATAATAGATAGTCTAAAACACAAGAGTGTTACATGAGAACTTACCAGATATAGTAACCATAACTGTTCTTATAGTGATCTGAATGAGATTTTCATATCTATCAGATTTCCTCTCCTTCAGATTTCTGGTAATCATTTCCATTGGTACGTAGAACTGTAGTGCGTAAGAGAGGAATATCACAAACGCCATCAATAATTTCGCTAGTTGGGCGATACTAAAAAAGAAAAGATAATTATTAAAAATTTGAAGACTTTCGTAAACAAATTGTGATAATTTAAGTGTCCCATGAGCCTTTGTCTCAACAGCAAAAATAATTTAAAATAGGACATATTTTTATGACTTGGTATCGAGAGTCGCAGGATATGATATCCCGAAATGTATTGCCTTTATCGGAGATTCATCAGTACGGCTGATAGAAGTTTCACGCGACCGAAAGGCTGGACTGTAATTAGAGCAACGTATAAGACTTGGTGCAAACGAGTCACCGACCCCAGCCACCAGTGAAATACAGTTCACACGCTTTTTCATACATTCTGTAGGGACTCGCCGCACACGTTTAGCTGGTGACAGCCACGTGCTACAGCAGTGACTACTTGCCCCTTGCAGCGACTACGAGCCACACGCATCACCGTCACTTGCTGCTTCAAAACTGGCGATGGCGCACCTCAGCCACCGGTGGCTGTGGTTGGTGGCTCGTTTGCGTTCAGCATAATGGGTGCTATGTAATGTCGCAATGCGGCCATTATTTTAGAAACGTTCCAAACAAACGTCGATTTAGGACCCGTATCTGGAACTCGCTCATTTGGTAGAACATTGACGTAATTACTAGTTTTGCAGTTTTACAAGAGAGCGATTAGTGTTTTTTTTTTGGAGCATTTTAGGAAGGATTATGATTATACTAGATATATATTACCGATGCAATATAGTAATATTTCTCCGAATGTATGGAGACCCTTGTTACATGTGTTTTGATATACTTAAGTCAAGTTTTATAAAATTACAATTAGGTCATTGTTCCACCAAATAAGTGAACTGTTTTTTGTTACCTCAATAAATCTTATAGTAATAGTAGATTGTTACACGACGTGTAAGTGACCTATTTAGGCATGAGATGGTTTGGCGCACGAGCGTAGCGAGGGTACTAATGTTTTGAGTGTCTAAAAAGGCCTTTCAGCCGAGGTCAACACTCTGCTCTTGATTTCGAATATGAGGAAAGTAAATGAAAACTTATTAGTTAAACAAACAACTACTTCTCTAATAAAATTAGGCGTTGAATCCATATCTAAATCAGATGAATATACAAATGCCTTTTAAAAGCCTATAGTTAAGTATCAAAAACAGTTGAACATTAAACGTAAGTGTCTAGGACCCATTGTCCAATTCTGTATTTTACTGACTTTTCTAGATTGACATGTACCTCAAATATTACAAGCAGTTAAGTATCGAGGGAAGTGGGCAGTTCTACGTAGTTGGCAGGGAAGTTATATGTACAGGGAAATGAAGTGGGCAGGGTATGGTGGTGGACTGGTAAGAGAAGTGGGCAGGGAGGTGAAGTGGTCAGGATAGGGATGTGGGCAAGGAAGGGAAGTGGGCAGTGCGATATGTAAGCGCAACTTAAATGAACATTTGATACTTGGGTTCCCCACTTTCCTTGTCATTTTCCTGCTTGCTACCATGGAGGTAAACACCATGAAAACGAAACGTTAGAATCACAGTAAAATAAATACAAAACATGCTATGTAACTTACATATCTTCCTGTGGTAAGTTAAGGGTCACGCTCCCTTTAACCGCATCCCCAAATTGCAAGTAGCCAAAGAACCCAACGATACCGTACAAAGTGATAACAATCACCATCGATGTGTTTAAGACCCCTGGGCAACCAAGGAATTTCTGGGGCCTTGCCATTTCATTTTCCACTGGCATCACCACCCCTATTCCTTCCATGGCGAAAATTACTGTGCTGCAAAGAGACAATTACTTAAAGGAAGTGATTACGAGTTAGATATTGAAGAAGAGTATAAGGCTGATCAAGATCAATCAGATGCATCAACCAAATTGATTCAATTTGGTTGATGCAGAAATGAACCATCTAATAAGCCTAGTAAGAAATCATTATGATCCAGACAAACTTTTATATAATATATTAAAACTTCAAAAGAAGGAGTTTCTTAATTCATCTGTATGTTTTTTTGGACGTTCGTTACTCGATTTCTTCGTCAATTGTGAACCGATTTTCAAATTTTTGCTTTTAATCTAAAGATACTCCCGAATTAATCCAATCGTCACCATGTCAGGACTTGATGAGTGGATTCCAACGAATTAGAGAAACTCACGAAAATTGTTAGCCAACTTCTTCGTAACACGATATCTCCGTCAATTGTTAACCAATTTTCCAATTATTTCCTTTACTCGTAAGTGTATACTCCCGAAGTAGTCCGATGGTCACCAAGTCAGGATCTGATCCCAAGCCTATCGAGCATAACTGATGGTTATGGACCGGGAAATAATACAGCACATAGTATGAATACTAGCAGAGTTTTATTCTTACATTCATATACGGATAACAGATTACTTGGAAACCTAATAACAATAGACGCAAAGACGTACTATATTCTAATATCATTCAAATATAGAAAACGCCCTACAAAATGTTCCTATTAATATGAGAGGTTTATTTCAACAATTCCCCTTAAACTGAAATCATTTTAACAAGAACATTTTTGTAGGGCGTTTTCTACGTTTTTTATAATAAAATACGTGTATAGTACGACTTTGCGTCTATTGTTATTAAGGTTTCCAAGTAAACGCTTCCTTATTAAAGAACGCCGTGCGTCTCGGAAAAGATCTTGTATACGCGTGTAGCTATTACATTTTCAACAGGCACTTAATATTTTTTTCTCCGTCAGTTGTGGCTCAAATTTAAAACTTTTTTCTTTATTCGCAATTTTTTCGTATATACTTCCGATAATTAGTGGGTCTCAGAGAAATCGAGAGGAACCCTTAATAAAAAAACGCCGAGAACATGTTTCCGAAAACAAAGCTTGTATACGCGTGCTAGTATTACATTTTCGATAGGCGCTTAATTTTTTTGTAGGCACGTTTTTCGCGATTTCTTCGTCAATTGTAGACCGATTTACATTTTTTTTTTTACTCGCGAGATAGTCCCATAGTCACCAAATCAGAATCTATATTTTTGGATCGCAAGGAAATCGAGAGCAACCCTTGTTGAAGAGCATATACACCGAAGCCGAAGCGGGCCGCTAGTGTGTACATAAACCGTACAACAAAACGTGTGCTTGACCGGCAATTGGGTCGCTTTGCTTCGAGCACATGGATCAGTTCGCCGACAGTCACAACATAGTGGTATTTTTACATATAAACAACACACATAAGCAAATAAACACCGACATAAACCAAATGATTTAACAATCACAAAACAAATACACTTCAAATCAAAGTTTACAAATTTAAAACACCCGAACACAAAAATAAAACTAACACACAAGACAGTAATTAAGCTAATTATAAGTATTAGGTATATATATAGAAGTCGTGGAAGGCCACGACACACCTTCCATGATCAAATTGATCGTGTACTAGCAGAAGATGATGTCAGGAGCCTTAAGAACAGACGAGCGTGCATGACAAGAGCTATGAATGTCAAAGAAGCAAGTGAGGTGTGTAAGAATAAGCCAAATGGCGCTGTGTTGTTCGTGCTTACCCTGCAAGGGAACTGGCGTGAAGTTATGTATGTAGGTATATATTACCTAATACTTATAATTAGCTTAATTAGTACCTTGTGTGTTAGTTCTCCTTGAGTGTAGACTGCAAGATGCTGTATAAAATGTTTATTTTCTTGCTTTTTAGTCCGAAGTCGGTTTTTTTTTATCTGCGGCCAACCGGACGGCTGACTGTACTGCGGCTAACCACATAATACGTAATACGCACTTCAATAAGTCTTAATCGAGTATTAGAACTGAATAAATAATTTTTGTTTGCACAAACCTAGTAGGGTGGTATTAAGGTGTATTAAGGTATAAGGTGTATTTTAGATAATAAGCGTAGTATTTATGGTAATACTGTGTTGCTTTAGTCTTTATTTCACTAGATGTCACTGATGTCGATTCATCGCAACGTCACTTAAGTACGTAAAATCATAGTGCCATTATGACAATAGTGCTGGACCATTTATCCGTGCAGGAACAGAGAAAGAATACAATTTCCTGCGGCCGGGCGGCTTGCCGTAAGAGGCGACAAAAAACCCACAGTCACGTGGTAGGGTATTTGCCCGTCTAGATGGCTACCATCCCTAGTATAGAGTATGCCACCGTAACAACCTTGTGTTGTATTCCGAAATTAGTGGCCAGGCTGCAATCTCCCTTTAGAGAGCAGCCGCGCATTTGTAGCAATTTTGGTGTTTCAAATGTCCATAGGCGATGACAACCGCTTTCCATAAAGTGGGTCGTCTGGCTGTCTGGTGAAATCACGCAATGAAAAAACCTATTTTGACACAATTGTAATAGCAGACTTGGGATTCTGATGTACCTACGTAATATTACGATGAATCGATAATACCTACATGTAGTGAAAATAGTGAAACCAACCATTAAAGCAACATATTAGCACTAGAAATACAATGCCTCATGATATTCTTCTTATAGTTAGTTAACAATTTGCTAATCAAATCTATTTCGAAGTACCCATATATCTATCTATTATAATAAATCTGTAAATGGTTCGATGTTGAACATGTCATTTAAAACTGTGAAAAAATCACGTGGGATAATTCGGACCAGGGGCTTCCGAAAATACAATTAGTAGAATTATTGTCTGTCTGTTAGAGACGGATTTAAATGAAACTCTATATTTATTTATTTTTTCATTGCAGGAGTTCAGCAGACAGGCAGACGGCCCACTTGATGGAAAGCGGTTACCATCACCTATGGACATTTGTAACACCAAAGGTGTTAGAAATGCGCTGCTGCTCTCTTAAAGGAGACTGGAACCTGGTCACTAATGCCGGAACACAACACAAGGTTGTTATGGCGGCATACTCTAGACCAGGGGTGGTCGCCATCCAGTCGAGCAAATACCCTACCACCTGGCTGTGGGTTGTTTAGTCGCCTCTTACGACAGGCCGCCGGGCCGCAGGAAATTGTATTCTTTCTCCGTTCCTGCACGGATAATTAGAGCTACCTTTTATCCCGGGGCGTAAGTTAGGATACTTTTTATCCCAATAAATAACGTGGTTTTCGTGGGATAGACGAAAACTTCCAAAAAGATGGCGCTGCGATCGCATCTTTTTTTGAAACTACTGAACGTATATGAATGAAATTCGGCATAGTGTTGACTTATAACACGAGTTAACACTTAGGATACATTTTATCCCGATAAATGAATTCATTTCCTTACAATAGACGTATTAACAAAATAGATGGCGCTGCAATCGCTTTTTTTATTAATTCACCAACAAACACCTGCGTTGTGACAGATGTTCTGCTTGTGAAATACAATTTGAAACTCGAGACATTTATTACATGATCTCAAAGAATATTTTCAATTTATTCGCACCTACAAAGACCATAGAAAGTTTAATAATAGCCGTTGGTAACATTATTTACAGTCGCTTGAGTTTAGTATAATTTCTCAAAATAATTATTTTTTCCTAGTATTGTTTCAATTGTATTTCGATATGAATTTCAGTACAAAAATAGTTTGAAAATAAGAATAGGGGTGTGGACAGTTAATTCAATCGAGATACTTTTTTCGAGCTTACTTCTACTTATCTTTGCTTCAATATGACGGCCTCTGTGGTTGAGCGGGCTAAGCTTTTGCCTACCTCACTGCAACGCAGAGGTTCCGGGTTCGATTCCTGGTATAGTAAATTTCGGAAACGTACTTTCTCCGTTATTTACTATGGTCTGGGTGTCTGGGATCGGCCCCAGAGTAGTCCGTTGTATATTACCCATAACACAAGCGTAACTTGTTTAGTTTGGGGATATACAATATGTATGTTTGTCTGCCGATATTATGTCTGCCGATATAATAACGTGATAAGTCTAACAATTTTTTTTTTGATTGATCTGATGATGATTTCAATCTTTGCCCATAACACATACATGCTTTGCAAGTTTGAGCGTTAGTTTTCAAAAATTTAATTAATTACTTTTAGATTTCCATAATTATTTATATTTTTTACTTTTTTAATGAATACATAAATAATAAACTATAAATCAAACTAACAATGATAATCATATTACCAACTACTGTCCTGCTCTGAAAAAATAAAAATCTAGGACCCGATTCCAGCGCCACCTACCGATTCCAATTGTGAATCTAAACCATCCGGGAACCCACTCAAACACTCAAAAACAAAATCACCAAAATCGGTCCAGGTGATTAGGAGGATTCTAGAACCCGATCTCAACGCCACCTATCGGTTCCAATGGGATAAAAAATATCCTATGTCCGTTTCCTGGTTCTAAGCTACGTCCCCACCAATTTTCGACCAAATCGGTACAGCCGTTCTTGAATTATAAATAGTGTAACTAACACAACTTTATTTTATATACATAGATTTTTTTATTTTGACTGTTATAATTATGTGTATGACTGTGGACGCTATTTATTTTATTTTTTAATTGAGATTTTGACATATTATAATATTTTAATTAATTGTATAAGTAATGTAATATTGTAATTAATTAGCTAAATCTGCACGCTAATCTGGCAAAAACATGTATAGCTAAATATAACTACTGTAAAACCTTTTAAACCGTGTTTATGCATGTAATAGCACTCTCTGTTACAGTTTTAATAATGTTCTGGCACCTAATAAAGTACATTACATTTTTAATTATAATCATAATTACCTTAAAAACAATGGCCACTGGCTCACTTTGGCTACCGTTTCCCTTTCAGACACTGGTGGCAAGTCGCTGAATACATAATAGAGAGTGATCGAAAAGACCACAACAACTAGCGCGTTGGCAATAGCTGAAAATGGCACCAGATACTTCAAGTTCCTTATTTGGCAGATGAGGACTAGAGGTATCAATGTTAGGGCACAATACGTCTGTATTGATAATTCGAATCCTGTAGTGTAGACCTCAAGCGCCTGAAAAATTAAACAGAGCAATTTATTGGTCGGACGTTTTTTTGCAAAGCAGAAACAGAACGCCTTTGAAGAATTGCTTAGTGAAATTGACACGTGTCTAGATATACTGGTAGTTGTAAGATATAACATATTGGTACAACCTAGGCCCCGACAAAGAAAAATTCCACGTACAGATCTGTAAAAGCATATTTTATTACCTGTCGGCATTTGAACTGATTGTAAACCTTTTATGATCGTCTTCTTTTGTTCACTTATTTATTGGCATGCGTTTCTAGTTATTGTAGAGAACAGCCTACTGTTCTATTGTACTCGTTTACGGCCGCTTGCAGGCTGCATCATTAGCCAGGTGTTGTGGATTATAATTACAAGCTAATTCTAGGAAATTGTGTCGACGTTGCCGGGCGGGCACATTTGCATTTGCGAAGTATAAAACGACGGCCTGATTGAGAGAGGGGTCAGTTGAGCTACAACTACGGGCGTGACGTGTGTACTTTCGGGAATCTAATAGTGACGGACTTTGCGCTTTTTATTGAATTACGACCTTCTGCATTACGTTTAGATTTCTTGTGTTTGGTTATATTTGTACCTGTGTTATACGTGTTTGTATAGTTCTAATAAACTCTATAATAATTCTAAGGCCATTTTAATTCGAGTCCCGCTAACTCGTAACAATATAATTTTACTTTATGTTGATACTTGTCATATACATAACTTTGGACTTTTTTTGTTAAAGTACACAAAAGAGCTATGGTAGCATAGTACCTAACACATTAGTGTCACAAACCCACGTTTCAAATGACGTGGGTTAAAATCCTGGTCGAGAAGCTTTTACCCTGTTTCCTGAGCTGAGGCTTAGAAGCAGCCGCATCAAGAAGGACTTGATATTGTATTTTCAAAATGTTAAAATAGTGCTTTTTTATGGATGTATTGGTTTGCGTTTGACCACTGTCTCACCTGATGTTGAGTGATGACGCGGTCTAGGACGGAGCACGCTTACCTAGAAGATATCTCGTCCCTTGCAGACTTCAAGATTATATTTGTCAGGGAACACAGACTCCGTCAAATTATTCCACTGTTCGGCAATGGCCACCAGGAAAGATGAAGCGAAGCGCTTGGTTTATACTGGTGGTGTTTCCACCATGTAACGGTGGCGCAAACCGGTGCGTCTGGTTATCCGATGTTAAAATGGGAATGGAGGAACCAGCTCATGTAGTTCTAAGGAGCAATTTCCGAAACAAATAGCCTTTCACCCGTCGACATGGTGAACTTCATTAAGGTTGTAATTGAATTACTTTATAGACCGCTTTGAATAAGACGCTCTCGAGGAGGCTTTCTATCAATAAATCAATCTGGCTGTCTAATGCATACCCTCCGAAAAATTGCGTAGGCAATTAACAATAGTCACTTCTCACAGGCAATCAATTGTCCCAATCTGTTAAATTTGTACTGAAATAAATATTTTAATGATACGCCTGATAAAATTTTACTAGCATCGCCGCAAGTTGGAGAATCCTAATTTCATATTATGTAGGTAGATATAAGTCATCTGTATGTGTATGTCACTAAACTTCTTCTAAACAGCTGCACCGATATTGATAAAATATTTGTTTGTGTTTCAGTGGGTCCCTGGATGGTTTACCTTTACAATTGGACACGGTAGATACCGCTAGAATCGGATTTCAGGATTTTGATGAAATGGTTTGTGTTTAAGTAGATCTCTAGATGGTATATATTCACAATAAGTGATGAGGAAAGTAGGCAGTGCGAGTATTTCAATCCAACTTATAATATGGCCATAACGTGCAAAGATATTGTTGTTTTATATAAGTACTCCCAAGTTGACCTATATACTAAGTAATACTAATAAAACAAAAAAGATTATTTTTCCTTACTTCTATCTATAACAGTTCTTGTTCTGAAAGTAAGCGAGCAATAAGTACGTTATTTAGAAGAAATAAGTTATATAATATAATCTTTAATTATCTGTTCTAAAGCTGATTTGCCACTGAAACTAAAGTCATTATGTAGAGTATTATAGTAACCGATTGTGGCGCACTTTTCTTTGCTACCGAGCGCGGCTTCGGCCATAACAAGGTCGCAGGGTGTTTGGGTGTTTATGTCGCGAGTGGCATTCGGCGGCCGTGTGTACTGCACACTCTGTACTATAGGCAAAGGCAGCCCTGGCTCTCTTTTATCTTAAAGGCTGACAACGCGTTGCATTCGCCCTTAGTTTTGCAAAAGTCTATAGATAACGGTCGGCACTTTCTATCAAGTAGATCGTCTACTTGCTTGCCGGATTCGCAATAAGAAAAAGCTATGCGGCTGCCATTTTTGGTCTATTTATGTTCTTTCTTATATATCCAACATTGTGATTTATGTATATGTAGAAATCGTATTTTTTATTATAAAAAAACCATATGACGGAAGTAGTCAATAACCGGATAGAGTATTCTTTCATGTAGTAATCGGAAGTCGTTTAACCGGATGTCAACGTAGAAGCATTTATTATTAAGCTAACGGATATCGGAAATGGAGTAACCGGATGTTGGAAGTTAATACGTATGGCGGAAGTTGATTTTATGATGTGAAACTGAAGTGGCGTCACAGCATTACCGGATGGTGTCACTGGGGCGCGCTACGAGTACCTTTTAAATACGCGGTGTTCGGGCAGAGGAGGGGCAGTCTTCAATCGGCAGTCTACGAGTCTACAACGACAGTCTTGGACGAGGACCACATAATATATTGTGGTCGATAATTACTGCTTGATAATCGCAGTATTCTTGAAGGACAAATTGCTGCTCGACACCTAACAAGCGTGGATGCAACTCTTGGAGTTGTCCTAATATTTCTGTATATTATTGTGCAATATTTAATATCGTAATTGTAATAATTCTAGTGTAATAAACTTTGATTATAATATTTCATATTATTATTGCGCTATTCTCGAAGCGGCATTCGTTCGCTCCCGGCGTACACCCGACATATATGTAGATCCTAATACACCTGCTAGGTATGTTTGCTTTACATGCGAACATCTTGTGAATTCCTGTGTTTATATTATCAAAGTAGCAAACAAAAACATACTGTTTATAACTTCCGTTGTCATCTTTATGATCATTATATTTGATGTAAATTGTTCAAGTGTAAATATCAGTGCCTGATTTGCTTCGATAACATAATTTTGTTATTGTTATATAATGGCTACGTTCCATTCACGATTTTTCCCGTTCTACTTGCTTGCCGACGTTACAATCGTAAACCCAAGTGGAACGGTTATTCGACCCACCTCTTGATATGGGTCGTTGTGAGCGTTGTGTGATCGAAAATGATGACGTCATGAGTGATGTTTTCGCCGCGACCACGATGGCCGCGGTCGCCTTGTGGAGCGGTTAACGGAGCATTTTGGGCGTTGTGAGCTACTAATGGAACGCGCTGATTGGAGAATTTGGTAAATTCCAAGATTTTCCAATTACCAACTCTTAAGGGTAATACATGGCCCTTTTTTTTGTTGCAGGAGTTCAGCAGGACAGGCAGACTGCCCACTTGATGGTAAGCGGTTACCATCGCCTATGGACATTTGCAACACTAAAGTTGCTACAAATGCGCTGCTGCTCTCTTAAGGGAGACTGGAACCTGGTCACTAATGTCGGAACACAACTCAAGGTTGTTATGGCGACATACTTTAGACCAGGGCTGGTAGCCATCCAGTCGGGCAAATGCCCTACCACCTGGCTGTGGGTTGTTAAGTCGCCTCTTACGACAGGCCGCCCGGCCGCAGGAAATTGTATTCTTTTTCCGCTCCTGCACGGATAAGTATTGTGCTGTAATTCTAAATAAATATTCTTTCTTTCTTTCTGTTCTTCTTTCTTACATCGACCTGTTATGTGAAATATAAATCTTAGGTTTTAGGAAGGTGTATTTTATTATACAGAATGGTTGTAATGACAAAGAACTAAGTACCTAATAGAGGTGGCCGAGATATTTGTCTAATTTGCCGGCCTACCTCACTGCAATACAGAAGCTCCGAGTTCGATTCCTAATATGGTGAATTTCGGAAACGACTTTTCTCCGTTATTTACTATGGTCTGGATGTCTAGGATCTGCCCCTATGTGTTTGTCTGCCGGCTATTATTATTGTTACTATTTTTTTTATTTTAGCTATAGGTATGTATTGTGTAATATCTATGTATTGTATTTAATTTAAACGCCACTGTAATACACTTTCTTTACCTTTCACACAATCTATACAGCCCGGGATGTCTAGGAGAGATCGCTCTAAAACAATATGGCCGCATTTTGTGCCTTTACACGAAATGTAAAAAGTCGTGGTAGCGTAATTAGCAAAGGCCGCGGGTTCGATCCTGACCGGAACGCATGCACCACTTAGGCAGTTCTCTGACCAAACGTGCATATTGTTACAATTACCACGGTGAAGGAAAACATCGTGATGCAACCTTATCCGTGCAGGAACGGAGAAAGAATAATTTCCTGCGGCCGGGCGGCCTGTCGTAAGAGGCGACTTAATAACCCACAGCCAGGTGGTAGGATATTTGCCCGACTGGATAGCTACCACCCCTGGTCTAAAGTATGTCGCCATAACAAACTTGAGTTGTGTTCCGGCATTAGTGACCAGGTTCCAGTCTCCCTTAAGAGAGCAACAGCGCATTTGTAGCGACTTTGGTGTTGCAAATGTCCATAGGCGATGGTAACCGCTTTCCATCAAGTGGGCCGTCTGCCTGTCTGCTGATCTACTGCAATAAAAAAAAAAATTAAAAAAAAATCGAGATGACCGATGTGTCAAACCTGCCAAGCTGCCTTGGACAAGCGTGGCGGGTATCCTGTCCGTTCCCCCTATAATGGAAGGCCCAAGCCCAGCAGTGGGACATTTATGGGCTGATATTATACACGAAATGACTAGATTATTTTCTTTAGGTGTATGTGTGAACAAAGAAAACTTTTCTATCTTTCTATCTATGAATTTAACAAGCTTCTTAACTAACGAAAATGTTAATCACGTTTTAGGCGCTACTCTAAAGTAAGTTATGTTATATATAGCTATATAGTTAGCCAGGTGGTAGGGCATTTGCCCGACTGGATAGCTACCACCCCTGGTCTAAAGTATGTCGCCGTAACAACCTTGTGTTGTGTTCCGGCATTAGTGACCAGGTTCCAGTCTCCCTTAAGAGAGCAGCAGCGCATTTGTAACAACTTTGGTGTTGCAAATGTCCATAGGCGATGGTAACCGCTTTCCATCAAGTGGGCCGTCTGCCTGTCTGCTGATCTCCTGCAATAATATATATATATAGGTATAATACACCTCTTCAAGGGAATATTATGTAGAATATATATTACTAGCTGCCCCGACAGACGTTGGTCTACCCTGAAGAAATAAAATTTAGAACCCGATTCCAGCGCCACCTACCGGGTCCACATGTAAGCTATCCTATCTTTTAAGTCGGATCAAGCTGCACGCGGTGTGCAAATTTGATTAAAATCGGTCAAGTAGTTTAGGAGGCCATCGCGGACAAACAACGTGCCACCTAATTTATATTACCTCTTTAAGGGAAGTTCCAATAAATACTACGTAGACACAAAGCACACTGAAGTATGTAACCGCCATGGAATAGTCGACAAGTGTTCTGAAACAAGAAGAAAGGAATGTATAAGCAAGCAAAGTGGCCTAGGGCTTTACTACTTTCACGGCCTCTGTGGTTGAGTGGGCTAAGCCTTTGCCGGCGTACCTCACTGTAACGCAGAGGTTCCGGGCTCGATTCCTGGTATAGTAAATTTCGGAAACGTATTTTCTCCGTTATTTACTATGGTCTGGGTGTCTGGGATCGGCCCCAGAGTAGTCCGTTGTATATTACCCATAACACAAGTTTTGACTTCCTACATCTTTCTCATTCCCGTTATTTGCGCTCTAGTAATAATCTCTCCTTAATGACACCTGTACACACTTCTTCCTTCGTTGACAACTCCTTCACAGTACAGGCTGTCCGTTTATGGAACTCACTGCCACTCAACATCAGACAAGCTAAGTCAGTATCCTCTTTTAAAATCATGGCTTTTAATTATTTTTGGTCCTCTCAGATATAATAGTGCTGTATGTATTGTGATATGTACTGTGTTTATATAGTATATAATAAAGATTTTTATTTATTTTATATATTTTGAACATTTCATATTATTTATTGTCTACACCGCCACTGTCATGTTTTAATATGTTCCTTAGTTTAAGGGGTTGCCTGGAAGAGATCGCTTTAAGCGATAAGGCCGCCCTTTGTTCAACATTTATTGTGTCTAGTTGTTAAGTTTAAATTTTTGGTGAACAATAAAGTGTTTTCATTCATTTCATTCATTCATTCATTCATTCATTCATTCAGAAGCGTAACTTGCTTAATTTGGGGATATACAATGTGTGTGTTTGTCTGCCGATTATTATTATTATTAAACTTATAAAAATCTCGCTATGAGTGTCTTAATCATTTCTTATCGTTTCTTCTTTTATAAAATTGAAATGGGTGTTACTTATCTAAGAATTAATACTTTTTTTTATCTCTATTTTGTTAGTAAATATTGTACATACACATACATAACTTCACGCCAGTTCCCTTGCGGGTTAGGCACGAACTACAGAGCGCCATTTAGGCTTATTCTTACACACCTCACTTGCTTCTTTGACATTCATAACTCTTGTCATGCACGCTCGTCTGTTCTTAAGGCTCCTGACATCACCTTCTGCTAGTACACGATCAATTTGATCATGGACATTTTTTCAGTAATTATTGTGACATTTTTTCCATTTTATTCAATATTGACCTAATGTAAATTAAATTGACATTTTATTTATGTAATTTTCGTATAATTGTATATTTATTTTTTTGTAATTAACTATTTGAGCCAATTTTTATTTTTATTATATAAATCATTTTTTAGTGGAAACTTGATTTGTTTTATATTTAAGAATATTAATTATTGTATGTTTCCCAAACAAATGAAATAAATAAATAAAGAAGCCTACAGATAAAAGATTAAAGAGAGCTGAATGGTAAGCGTGGTTGTGACTAAAATAATTGACTAAAGATCGAAAAAGAGCAAATATTGTTGTCAAAACTACGGTTTTTGAATCTGTATCTCGTGATTTTGATACCTGTTGTTCAGTAAGTATAGCTCATATCTGTCATTTGTCGACGAAGCGACGATACAAATCGCCATCTTGTCCCTTATCATTGCTTAAACCACAGAGTAGATTGTATACACAGACTACGTACCACAAGAGGCTCACAACGACCACGTTCAAGACCGCGATTTTTCCCGTTTCGCAAGCAAGTGCTTACGGACGTTACAATCCTAATCTCTAGTGGAACGGATTATAGAGCGTTGATGTCATAAATCACGAAATACACAAATGTCATTGGTTAATTTGAAAATCGCACCTATTTCAATGTCAATCCATAGAGAGAATTAATGCTCCGTGGTGAACTCCCAATTCGACCCACCTCTTGACATGAATCGTTGTGAGCGCTGTGAAACCATTCCAAATAATGAGAATACAGAAGATAGTCGTAAAACTGGTTTTTACGTTCGTATAGATTCACGCGAGAATGTGGAGGGTACATAACAGTTTTTAGAGCAGATTAGAAACGACCGATTGTAATTGAATTATTACGCGTAATAACTGTGACAAATATTCTTATTACAAATACCTTTTATACATGCTTTCAGTTTATTAAGCAATTATACATGGCAACTGGGGAAACGGACAAACCCTTCACTTATTCATTATTAATCCATTATAATATTGAAATAAATACGGACTAATTTTCAATTTTTGACATTTCTAAAGTGACAGTTTAAATTTTGGACGATTGATTAAATTATTAAATAAATTCAAATATGAAATACCTGTTCTAGAGATATTAACATACAAATATGCTATATATATACATATACTATAACATTAAAATAGACTATACTAATTTTTAAAAAATCGATTAAATATTAAACATAGTAGAAGTGAAACTTCAACGGACAAGTGGAAAAACGAATGGCAACAAAATTTTAACTTGAAGTTTTACGGGCAAATTGTTAATGTACTTGTCCAATTTGAAAACCCGTAAAACTATAAGCTAAAATTTTGTTGCGATTCGTTTTGTCACTTGTCCGTTGCCATTCGTTTTTCCACTTGTCCGTTGAAGTTTAACTTCTACTATATGTCCCAGCACACATTTCGATTCTTCGCAGGTTTACTGCAAATTATGATTTGATTAGGTTAGGCACATTTTAATTAATGCATTTTTTATTTAAACATATTTTATTTTACCAAACAAAGAAACTGAATTCGATCCGGAACCAAAAAACGAATCCATAGTCTACTCTAAAATTATGCCTCCTTTCACCACGTCTAGTCTAAATTTATGCCTCTCCTCCACGCAGCCGTAACGCTTTTTCGTGACAGAAAAATTCTAAGACCCCCGTTTATATAGAAGTTTCACTTCAAAAAAACTAACATAAGTATATTAAAGTAATATATGAGATTTTAAGTTTCGAAAATGATTATTAATTTGCAAATTTCAGATTAGTTTTAATTGCAATTTAAGTTAATCAATACCTAAATGCTAGGGTAACCTCTTATAAAACCAGGGTAATCATGAAAAATTATAAGAAAATTACTTCACAAAACCGCTCCAACGCTGCAGTTTTTTCGGTCCCACGTCAAACACTGCGCCGCAAGTCTCCGCGAAACTTAGCAGTGGTTTCTTCACGTCGACGCAGACTTCTTGTGATGTTTTTACCTAAAAGGAAAAGTGACTAATTAAGTTTTAAATTACTATTGCGTGATGCAGACATCAAGGTCTTATGATTTATAAAAACAAGAGTGACGGAAAATATAATAATATACTTTAAGATGTACAAGCGGAGATACTTTGTGCAAAGTTACAGAATGTCCCAGCCTTATTTATAGACTTTGCACGAGCGTACTTAATTATGACGTCGTAAGTACAGGTAAAATGAGACAAATAGCGCATTAATTATTACTAGTGGTCGCCCGTGGTCGAAATTCGATCATAATAATTAATTTAAATTATAAGTTTGAACATTACTAAGGTTCTGTTGTCAAAGACTACACTTCTATAATCAAAGATTTCACCAAGGTAACACTGTTAATTTGACTTGAACAATAAACAAGAGTAGGTATATATGCATGTGTGTGTCAAATACATGCAAGTGTGTGTCAAATACATGCAAGTGTGTGTAATGTTTTTTTATATTGATTTAATATATTTTTTATGGATATTAAAAAAAATGCATTCTGCAGTTCTTCTCTATATAAACTATAAATGTCCGACATTTCATACTATGATAAGATGTTCTTTTAAATGTAATTATATTCGAATTTAGAATTTATTTTGACATGTGTCCTCATTCCTAGTTTTAGTTATTTAGGTTTATGGCTTGGCAGCTAGGCCTTTAAATCAGATCTTAGATTACAATATAGTTTCTTCATTTTCTGAAGCCTATGTATAGCTCAGCTGAACTGTAGGTTATCAGCTGAAGCCAATCAACGGAGTTCTTGTGACAACTCAAAAGGCCACATTTGACTGTACAGTTCACATTTCTCACAAAACACATAATTAATATAATATTTTCTTAAGTTTTCGCGACTTGTATACGTAATAAAACTACGTTTTGACGGTTTTAAGCGCGATAATTTTATTTGATTTTGGTTTTTCCGACGTTTCGGCCACTTTTCAGTGGCCGTGATCACGGAAGACAAAGATGTCAAGTAAATTAGATTAGGCTCCCATAGAGTAAATAATAACCATAAACAAAACTAAAATTAAATAATTAAAATTAACAAGTTGGCGCTAGGCTAAATAAAACTTTAACAATACTCGTTGACACTTGACATATTTGTCTTCCGTGATCACGGCCACTGAAAAGTGGCCGAAACGTCGAAAAAACCAAAATCAAATAAAATTACCGCGCTTAAAATCGCTAAAACGTAGTTTTATTACATAATTAATACTCAAAAACTATCAATATCCTACATCTATTGTTCATTTTAGAGTAATTTTACACATTTTTAGAAAATAAAACTGCACAGCACAACATCTCCTTTCAGTTCCCGCCAAAGACTCCTCATTCCTAGTTTAAATATCTGCTTTGTTGTTCTAAATTTCACATTAAGCGCACAAAGAGAATCAAACAAAAGTCAACCAAAATTGGGAAACTATCTTCTCACACTGTTACTTCAACCAATACACAGTGTCGCGTATAATGGCGGGTCCGTTTTTGGTGTCGTTTGTTTATTTTACTAGTTCATAACTTAACATTACTAATAACATACATTCAACGATAAATAAATATGAATATATAGGTAGGTATTTAAAGTAAATATTGTAATAACTACACAGTATATTAAGTTACAAACAAAAATGACCGCCAGGGTACCTGCCGTTCTGGAACCAAACGGCTTATACCGCTACTTGCGTTGGCAGTCTGGCGGCGTCCCATCTTTCAAGTACTGCTGCAGCCGAACAGGAGGCCTTCAAGCGCCGCAAGTACGCCGCCATCGCAAATAGTTACATATTTGCGGCGTTTGGGGTGGAAACTCTGCGTCCGTGGGGTCCTAACGCTCTAAAAGTTGATCGAGACGTCGCCGAACGTTTAATAGACTTCTCACGCGATCAAATTGCTGACTAGTCTATTTTTCTCAAAGGTTAAGTAAGCATTGCTATTCAATGTGGTAACACCGCCAACCTTTTGAGAACGTTCCCGGTAAGTTACAGTTGTTTGGCACCAACATTTTATTTATAATTACAGCCTCTTTTTTATTTATATATAATAACAGCCTATAACTGTCCCACTACTGGGCTCGGGCTTCCCACTATATAGGGAAACAGACAGTATACCCGCCACGCGTGTCCCAAGCGGCTTGGCAGGTGTGAGACATCGGATATCTCGATGTGTAGGTTACATCACGGTCTTTTCCTTCTCTTTTGCTAGAACGAGGTTATTGTGACAATATGCACATTAGATCAGAAAACTGACTATGTGGTGAACTAACCCGCGCCCTTTGAATTAGGGACGTGTGCGCTAGCCATTACGCTACCACGACTTATTATTATTTTTAGATTATTAAAGTACAAAGTGGGAAATTAAACAATAGAGCGGACGCTCTAGCGAAAGCCGCCGCTCAGTCCCTGAAGGTAAAGCCTCATTATGACAGGTGTCCGGTTTCATTTGTCAAGCGAATGATCCGCATTGAGACGCTTGACAAATGGAACCGGCGATACAGGGACGAGCCAACTGCGGCCGTCACTAAGTTTTTCTTCCCGGAAACGGCGTGCGCATACAAAATCATCAGAGCACTAAAACCAACGGGAATGACGACCCTATTGTTCACGGGGCACGGGAGGCTCTCCCAATACTTGCATTGTTTCAAGTTAAAGGGAGACCCTTCACATAGTGTTTGAATGCCCCTCTTTGCAAGAGAGCGATATAACGCGGAATACGTCCTACGAACCAAGATATGCAGAGACGAAGTACACGAGCTGCTTGGTAAAACGAAGAAGGAGGTTTTTGTAGATTTCGCGATTAAAGCAATAGAAACCGTGACCAAGAGGTATGCTAATAATTAACACTGCACACATATTATTATATATGTACCGACAGTGTTTAGACTTAATAGTAGTAAAGTAATACAATAATCCCTAGCAAGTAAGAATAGTGTATAGATGTATAATAGAAGAAATGTAATATAAAATGTAGTAATAAAAAGTATAAAATAGTTAAATAAACATAAATAGATATATAGAAAACGTAAGCTAAAATAAGTAAAAAAGAATGAAAATATATGAAATAAAAATAAAGAATCCCTTAGCTTTCCCCGTGTTAGTAGATTTAAGAAAATAAAAAAGAAAAAATGAATAAAAAAAAGACCGCCATCTTAACCAATGACGGAGGAGAAGGCGATAATAAAAATAAAAAAAAAAGTGGGAAATTAATTTGAAAAGATAATATTATCCAATTGACGATCGTTATGCAATTAGTACACTTATAATTTTGAACGCAGATTGGTGATAACAGGCTGACTCGTAGATTTTGATAGTGTCACCAGCTCTGACGTGATGTTTTGTTTGTCGTTACTGGGCAGAGGAGAACCCGAGATGACATAAACGACCCCTGCACAGCCCAAAGGTTTTGTATTGGCCACTATGTCTGCTAAAGGCATAATTGGTCCTTACTTTCATGAAGATTGAGGGGATCAAACTCTATGTTTACGCCCTTTTTTAAGGGCTAAAATAGGGTGTAACGCGCCGCAAGATCCCTCCCGGTATGACATGAAAAAGCTTTCGCCACGTGCAGTTATCTGAATTCCCAATCGCCGGCGAGCGGTGCGATGGTAAAATGATGATGGAAGCACCAACTCAAATAGCATAGGCACTAAATCAGAACACTCCCCGTTTAAATTTAATACTTATCCATAAATACTCACAAATATGGAAACGGTGTGTGTGCAAATGAATCCAGCCATAATTGTACCGATAGTGCCTAGCAACAAGCCTGAGTTCTTGAAAGCAGCCGGCATCGCCAATATGCCTGTGCCCAGGCACGCTTTTAGCAAGTGAATTATTGAGCCGATTACTCTGTAAAAGCAAATTGAAAGTTTTTCACAATTGGTTTCGTGTTCTCATTCGTGGAATACGTACTGCGATGAATTCTTGTCTTAGGGTGACCGCACACTGGATACATAGAATAATTGCGATACTTAAATGTCTTCCCATTGTCATTAGGCCGTTTTTAGATTTGCCGATGCATCAAAGATGCGGAATCGTTATGCTCGGTACACGCGGTTCTGAAAGCTTACTAGTACCGCTATGTAAATCTTCCTTCAGCCTATTCAAACTTTTCTTCCAACATATTAAATTCTTACTTTAAATCTGGCGGCGTGCTTGTTTCGCACGCACGCCGGTCATTCATCTGATGTCATCAATAAAATAAATTAAATGGCTCCGCACATAGTAAATACCTTTAATAAATTAATTTAAAATAAACTATAACATAATTAACAAAGGTGAAAGTATGAAGTGCAATGAGGAACCGAGGAGACGCCGATATCCAGTGCTTCATCAAACAGGTACGTGCGTGCTCTTTCTTTCCACTACCCTTCAATATTGTACTATTCGCCTTTTCTCCATATTTGACACAGTTCGCTTATCATCAAAACCAGCGCCGCAGCAACGCTAACCGAGCGGCCTTCTTTATGGGTATATCCTGATTTACTCGGTATCAGTCTTGGAGAGACAGATACAGACACTCAGCGAATCAGGAAACGCTCATCCGATTCCGTCATCGCTGCTGTACCGACAAATCAGAAGGTAGGCTTAAGATACATTTGTCCCGTTTCTTTTGTGTTGCTGGAATATGAGAACAGGCTAACGGCTCAACGACATTTGCAACAAACAATAATGAAAGTATACTCTAGACCAGGGGTAGTAGCCATCTAGACAGGCGAGTGTCAAAATCTGCTATTACTGCCTCGTCGAAATCGCCGGCCACTATTGTCTCAATCGTAGGTTTGCCTGATTTCAGTATTCTGTTGATTCCAAAGGCGTGGGAAGCCATTCTGTCTTTATAAATATTTATAAGTGAAAACTCGCAATAATAATTTTTGCAAATTTTCGTAGTTTTCAAATTTCAATACAGCTAACGCCATTTAGGCTAATGGTAATACCATTTTTTTTCTACTATGATTCTGCCGCCACGATACCGTGAGAACATTGTGGATTTAGTGGAATACGATTTTTTGACAGAAGTAGTGGTTCAATCCTGGCCGCAACGCATGCACCACTTAGGCAGTTTTCTGACCTAATGTGCATATTGTTACAAATACCACGGGCTAACAACGGTGAAGGAAAACATCGTGATGCAACCTACACATCGAGCTAACCGATGTGTGAAACCTGCCAAACCGCCTTGGACAAACTAGGCGGGTATACTGTTCATTCCCCTATAATGGAAGGCCCAAGCCCCAGCAGTGGGACATTTATAGAATTTTTGACAATATCGCAATGGGATCGTATTTTGAACATCTTCACGGCGCCAAGATGTTGAAGTAGTATAGTTGGGCTCCTGACTGTGGGTTATTTTGTCACCACTTACGACAAGCCACTCGACTACAGGAATTAAGTACTCCTCCTCCGTTCCTGCACGGATGCTGTTCATTACTTACGTATTTGGATGATCTATTTGTCTGTGCTCGAAGGGATTGTACGACTTTTCACCACTTTTTGTATCAATGCTAACTGATGATGGAAAACCAGGATTGTCAGTCAAATTTGCCCTGTAACAAAAAACAATGAATTTTATGAATTATATTAAAATATAAAAAATAGAAGCAACAACACTATGCGA
The DNA here is from genome assembly GCA_019925095.2 of Dendrolimus kikuchii. Classification (NCBI taxonomy): domain Eukaryota; kingdom Metazoa; phylum Arthropoda; class Insecta; order Lepidoptera; family Lasiocampidae; genus Dendrolimus; species Dendrolimus kikuchii. Next base: position 3,452,034 of record CM034394.1, on the reverse strand, counting down.
CTAAAAATAACTTATTTCGCAAAAGAATTTAGAATTCGCATATAGGGCAAACACAATTGATAGAGTGGGGATTATTGTTATTTAATATACAGTACAAGCGATTAGAGACTGTGTAACAAATCGCTGCTAGATGGGAGCGTGCCCAGAAGGCTGGCTGCATTGCCGCGCTGTATGGCGATGCTTATTTGTTGGGCGAAATATGAGCCAGCCTTCTGATCACGGGTGGCATCAAAGAGTTTCTTGCAAATCTCTTTGAAGAAACTCTTTGCCGACGGACCCCACGGACCTAATGTTTCAACTCCAAACGGCACAAATATGTAACCCCTTCCTAAGGTTCCATATTTGCGCCGTTTGAGAGCTTCAGCTTTTGAAGCAGCGTTGCCAGCCTCTAACTCAGTCATTGGAAGATGTGACGGGGCTAGAGTGTCTACACATGTCGCGTCCCAAACAAGCGGCCGTCCCATCTTCCAAGGAATAAGTGACATACTATCCGGTCTCTTGCCATCGTCGCGTACCAAGCCATTCGGTTCTAATACGGCCGGTACGCCGACGCTGACAAGAGCCCGGCGGATGATGTCATTGAGGTTGGCATGGCGAGATCTTCGACCAACACTATGTAAACTATGTATTTTCGTATTATAAAAATACGAAAGTAACTTAAAATTCTCATTGATAGAGTTATTATTATGTCTACGTACTGAATGCCGACTCATTATTAGAAATGTGAAATTATCTGCAGAAGGTGGTCTGGAAGAAATCGCTGTTAGCAATAAGACCGCCGATTGTACTAGTTATATGATTGTAAACTCATGTGTATTATTTTCTTGTGTGCAATAAGGAATATTCTATGTCTTAAGATATTGCGCAGTTGTTATTTTATTTGACGGGCTCTGTGGTTGAGCGGTATACCTTTTCCGGCCTACCTCACTACAACGTCCTTTGCGTCCGGGTTCGATTCCTGTTATAGTAAATTTTGGAAACGTATTTTCTCCGTTATTTACTATGGTCTGGGTGTCTGAGATCGGCCCCAGAGTAGTCCGTTGTATATTACCTGTTGTATATTGTCTGCCGATTATTATGTATGTCTTTGAAGGTCACGGGCCATAAAAATGGCCCGGACTTTTGCAGGGCTTGCGTGGGTCCATGGAAAAGCCAACACGTAGAGGCCCCCTTTCAATCATAATACAGTGTAGCGTCGATTATCCGAACTACGTCGCTTGCAAGTTTAGTTAATGAACAATACAATTGGTGTTTCTAAAGCGTTTACATGCTTAGATATTGCCTTGCGTTGGTTTGAAACACAAGCTGAAAGTGACCAGTATCAAATATCTGTCCTTAAAATAGTACGAGACCTAACCGCTCGTAAGCAAGTAGACTTGCTTCAAAAGACAAATATTGAAGATTACATACTTTGTTTTATGACTGTCTGCACTTCTTTTGTTTCATTCCTATTTATTATTAAAGATATAAATATGTAAATAAGATTTTCATTCATTTGTACTCAAGTACGTATGGCTGAATCAATACAGTTCGATTATCCGAAAAACCGATGAGTTTGAAATCGATTTTTAATTAAATTTATAACAAGGTAGTCTACAAACATTATAAACTGTGTACGTATTAATATTGATTTCCTTTTGTTTCAATAATCCAAATTTATATCTGGAGTTAGGCAATACGGTCTATCGCCAAAAAAGGATGTCTTCTAGACGGAAGAGGCTTATGGCCAGAGGACCCTACGTTCCTAGCGTCACAACAGCAAAGGGTACAAAGAAGTAACTTCCAATCCAGTTAATTTGAAAATACAATGAAATAGAGAAGAAATAGCAGGAGAGCAAACCCTGGGCTCTGAAGTGTATGATCTGAACGCAATCGAGATCAAGGGGTTGAATAATGGTATTAAAAACATAGTAGTAAGTACAAAGGAAACTAATCTAATTTTACGTAAAGAGATCAAAGCTAACTCTTACTGTTTGTGTAAACGACAGGTTACAACATCAGACATATCCGTTCAAAACATTAACAAAAGTTTTAAAAAGGTCTTCAAAGCACTGGAAATTTCTATCCTTAAGTTAGCTAACGCTTCTACGCTTAAGAAACTGAAGACTGATTATTTAGTAGAATATTTTCAATCGGTCTCGGGCGTCTGGACTGCTTTTCATTTAGCACTTTACCGTTTCTCCGAACATCTTTGTTTACTCAAAGAAGAAATTTTTTTACAAAGGCTATCAATATCAGTTCATAGTTAAGCACAAGCTGCCACTCACTACAATCATTGATGACGAATATTAGGAATAATTATTAAATAAAAATAATAATAACAAGCCCTTTTATTCCGAACTACATGCAATTTAACATTTTTGATTTTATGAATTTTATTCCTTATAATATGTCTCGCAATTCGGCGTGCCTCTCGGCATAGGCCTCCTCCAGCTCTCTCTATTGAGCTCGGTCTTCTGCAACTCTGGTCCAGTATGGTCCTAGGGTTAGACGGATATAGTCACTCCATTTTGTTTTCGGACGTCCCTGTCTTCTGATGTCCCCTCTTGGATACCATAAGGTTACTTGTTTGCTGCATTTATTAATTTTACAACGTGGCTTATGTCCTGTCCAACATCATTTTAGATTATCTATACAAGTTATTATATGCGTTACTTTTGTCTTCCTTCTTATTTCCAAATTTCGGATTCTGTCATTAAGGCAATCTTAGTGGCAGAATTAGGAATAATTAGCGGCCAATAACAAAAGTAACTCGGGAAAGAAGCTGAATCATTCGTGGCCAAATGGAATTTTAATTGTATCTTATTTAAAACAGACTTTTGAATTAATATCATTTAGATTTTTTTTATGAATATGCTACGGTGGATGTGTGGAGTCGTGCAGAAAAACCGCGTTAGGAACTGCCTTCATATTCGTGACATAACATTATGTGGCAATAAATTAGTCCACGTACGTGATATAACACGGCCAAACTGTAAAAATGTCCCTAACATTGGTACGACCACGTTCAACAAATACCAGCCAATTACGTAGGGATTAATATCTAGACATGCCGCCTCCACCAGGTCCCAGTCGAAGGCTACGATGGATGTGTGGATTCATGCGGAAAGACCGCGTTAGGAACTGCCTTCATATTCGTAATGCAAAGAAATTATTCCACGTACGTGACGTAACACGGACAAACTGCAAAAATGTCGCCTACATTAGTACGACCACGTTCAAAGAAAACCAGCCAATTACGTTGGGATTACTGTCTCCATCTCCCCCAGGTCCCAGTCGAAGGGGTAAACCCGAGAAATGTTGGCTTGGCATCGTAAAGCAGGACATGCATGCCAATAGTCTCACCGTTAGTGATGCCACCTGACGGCCGACTAACATAATTACTCATTTACCTTGCATGTTTATATTTTTGTCTGTGCACAAACAAATCGATGAACCATGACTGAAATTGAAAGTCAAATCAGACCATATCAACCCATTGTGAATCAGACAAAATAACGTTCCAGTTGAATGGCGGTGATTGCCCGAGATCATCGCCGAAGGTCATCCAAAGATGGAGTAATAATGACCTCTTTTATTTATTGTTTTGGACACAAAAAACAATTCATTTTTAGGGTCTCCTAGCTACATCTGTAAAAACGAAATCCTTATGGAATAATTTGTACGCCATCTGTTCATCTTCTGTCTGGGATCGACCCTAGAGAGTTTTCCGTTGCATTTTTTCAATTGGCAGCCAAATACACAATCTACATACATACATAACTTCACGCCAGTTCCCTTGCGGGGTAGGCACGAACAACAGAGCGCCATTTAGACTTAATCTTACACACCTCACTTGCTTCTTTGACATTCATAACTCTTGTCATGCACGCTCGTCTGTTCTTAAGGCCCCTGACATCACCTTCTGCTATTACACGATCAATTTGATCATGGAAGGTGTGTCGTGGCCTTCCACGACTTCTGCATCCATCCACTTTGGCATTGTATATCTGTTTATTCATTCTTTCATCATGCATTCTTTCCACATGCCCGAACCACCGGAGCATTCCTTTCCTTCCCTTCACCCCGACACTCTCTTTCAGACCAACTCTCTTTCTTACTTCGGTATTACGAACGCGGTCCGCGAGCGTCACTCCGCAGATTTTGCGCAGTGCTCGCATCTCGACCGCGTTTACTCTACTTTCATGCTCTTTCTTCCATACCCAACTCTCGCTTCCATACATGAGTGTAGGTACCAGCACCGTGTTGTGTACGGCGAGCTGGGCCTTCTGGCTGAGGTTCTTAGCGCCTAGAAGAATACACAATCTATATACTCTATACCTTCAACTGTGACGGAGAAGGAGGTGAAGAAAATCGAAATGTGTGCTGGAACACATAGTAGAAGTGAAACTTCAATGGACAAGTGGAAAAACGAATCGCAACAAAATTTTAACTTGAAGTTTTACGGGCAGGCTTTCAAATTGGACAAGTACATTAACAATCTGCCCGTAAAACTTCAAGTTAAAATTTTGTTGCGATTCGTTTTGCCACTTGTCCGTTGAAGTATCACTTCTAATATGTGTCCCACCACACATTTCGACGTTTCGCAAGTTTACTGCAAATTATGATTTGGTTAGGTTAGATACATTTTAATGATGCATTTTTTATTTAATCAAACAAAAAAACTGAATTCGATCCGGAAACAAAAAACGCATCCATAGTATACTCTAAAATTATGCCGCCTCTCACATCTAGTCTAAATTTATGCCTCTGCTCCACGCGGCCGTAACGCTTTTTCGTGACAGAAAAATCCTAAGACCCCATGTTATTTAATCAAACAAAAAAACTGAATTCGATCCGGAAACAAAAAACGCATCCATAGTATACTCTAAAATTATGCCGCCTCTCACATCTAGTCTAAATTTATGCCTCTGCTCCACGCGGCCGTAACGCTTTTTCGTGACAGAAAAATCCTAAGACCCCATGTTTATATAGAAGTTTCATTTTAAAAAAAATTGGAAAGGTCGTTTACGAAATGTACTATGCCAGCCAATGGTCCCGAAACCTCTGCTTTTCAGGGAGTTAGGCTGACAAAGACAGACACACTTAGGCTATTATCATCATTATATTAATACGTGAAGCAAAAACTTTGTACTCCTTTTTACAAAAATTGCACGGACGGAGGAGTATGAAGATTCGCACACTTATAGTTTATATAGAGAAAGAGTGCAGAATGCATTTTTTTTTTAATTATGCATAAAAATATGTTAAATAAAAAAAACATTACACACACTACCATGTATATGACACACACGCATATATACTCTTTTGTTTATTGTTAAAGTCAAATTAACAGTGTAGCCTTGGCGAAATCTATGATTATAGAAATTGTAGTCTTTGACAACAGAACCTTAATAATGTTCAAACTTAGTTAAGGTTATTATTTAAGTTAGATTAGACTCCCAAAGAGTACTAAAATGATAATCACAAACAAAAATTAAAACTTAATAATTAAAATAAACAAGTTGGCGGTAGGCTAATTAAAACTTTAACTATACTCATTGATACTTGACAACTTTGTCTTACGTGATCACGGCTACTGGAAAGTGGCCGAAACGTTGGAATAACAAAAATCAAACAAAATACCGCGCTTAAAACCGTTAAAATGTATTTTTATCACCCAAGCTATAGATTATAAGTCTCATCTGCCAGCTGTAACTGCAACCGAGGGGATACAGTAACGTGCTCTGTAATGTCCGCTGACAATGATCTTCGCTTTGTCGGCGCGTTGCATGCGCGCCGTCTGCCACTCTCCTCAAGCTCGCGGCTTGTACACACTCAGCGCGTTCCATTAGCAGCTCACAACGCCCAAAGTGCTCCGTTAGCCGTTCCACTAGGCGACCACGGTCGTTGTGGTCGTGGCGAAAACGTCACTAATGACTTCATCATTTTCGATCACACAACGCTCACAACGACCCACGTCAAGAGGTGGATCGAATAACCGTTCCACTTGGTCGTGAACGTGGTAATTGTGAGTCTCTAATGCCAATTAAATAGCCACTATCATTGTTGGTTACAGCAACTAATGACGATTACTGTTAAGGCTCGCTGATTGACAGGTGAGTACTCGGGCTTTATGTCTGAAGTAATGCAATGTATGGTGGTGGTGCAAATTAGATTTAAAAAATGTATGATCTTATGCGCAAAACACACCAAAGCCGCCGACGTGTCGCCGACTTTTTGTCGGTGGGTTAGTTTTTTTTTTATTGCAGGAGATCAGCAGACAGACAGACGGCCCACTTGATGGAAAGCGGTTACCATCGCCTATGGACATTTGCAACACCAAAGTTGCTACAAACACGCTGCTGCTCTCTTAAGGGAGACTGGAACCTGATCACTAATGCCGGAACAAAACTCAAGGTTGTTATGGCGACATACTTTGGACCAGGGGTGGTAGCCATCCAGTCGGGCAAATGCTCTACCACCTGGCAATAGGCGGCTTCACTCATTCCAAGTTGGAAAACTGTCGGCGACTCAAGATGAGGAACAAAACATACAGCACCTCACTACAACTTGAATGTTGCTTGCATACGCAAGCCGCCGACATCCGCCAGCATGTCGGAGAGCAACACACATGTTACCAACATTACTCTTTTCATATAGCCGGGCTGTGTCGGCGGGTCGGCGGCTTTGGTGTGTATAGAGCTTTAGAATATTGTAACACATGTCGTCTAGCCAATTACTAAGCAAATTATTACTTAGCTTTTAAAGCCAATAATCCAGAGCAAGATACGGCCAGACAAAAGTAATTAAGTCGATTAATCCTAACAATAAAACAGGACATAAACAAATTCGGTATAAAATTAAACCACTTACGTTGAGGCAAAGTTGTTTAAATCCATTACGTCTTTTTTGTTCTTTTCCATTTTGTGTAATAACTTCGGTAGGTACCTGGAATAATTAAAAATGAAAATTAGTATTGCTTTCTTCTCGCATTTTCCCAATGATTTCTGGTCGGTTCAAAATTTATATGTCTTCCTATGCTGAGCTTCTCATGCTGAGATACATACATACATAACTTCACGCAAGTTCCCTTGCGGGTTAGGCACGAACAACAGAGCGCTATTTAGGCCCATTCTTAGACACCTCACTTGCTTCTTTGACATTCATAACTCTTGTCATGCACGCTCGTCTGTTCTTAAGGCTCTTGACATCACCCTCTGCTAGTACACGATCAATTTGATCATGGAAGGTGTGTCGTGGCCTTCCACGACTTCTGCATCCCTCCACTTTTGCATTGTATATCTGTTTAGTCATTCTTTCATCATGCATTCTTTCCACATGCCCAAACCACCGGAGCATTCCTTTCCTTACCTTCACCCCGACACTTTCTTTCAGACCAACTCTCTTTCTTACTTCGGTATTACGAACGCGGTCCGCGAGCGTCACTCCGCAGATTTTGCGCAGTGCTCGCATCTCGACCGCGTTTACTCTACTTTCATGCTCTCTCTTCCATACCCAACTCTCGCTTCCATACGTGAGCGTAGGTACCAGCACCGCGTTGTGTATAGCGAGCTGGGCCTTCTGGCTGAGGTTCTTAGCGCCTAGAAGTTTTCCTCGTGCTGAGATAATACTATATAATGCTTTGTCTACATTGTGTCCACTTCTGCGGCAGCTTCCGCAGCAGCAGAGTAGTACTATAAGGCTGTAAGATCTTATTCCTTTCCATCTTTTGTCTGCTTCCATCTTTTGCGTCCCTCACTGTCAGACCATTGATATTTTGTTATCCCTTACGACGTATGGAGGACGCATAAAAGCAATTTTTATTTGTCCGTCTGTCTGAAAGTTTGTCTTGAGGAAGCTCAGAAACTGTTTTAAATTAAATAATCTTATATATAAAATTCTCGTGTCACAATGTTCGTTCCCATACTCCTCCGAAACGGCTTGACCGATTCTTATGAAATTTTTTATGCATATTCAGTCAGTCTGAGAATCGGCTACTATCTATTTTTCAAACCCCTAAGTGATAAGGGGTGTCCACCCCAAAATTATTTATAAATTTTTTGGAAAAACAGTTTTTTAATATTTTTTAAGGATACAGCATTAAAAAATACAACCCTAAATTTGCACCCCTCTACGATCAACCCCTATTTTTTATTCGTTATTTATAAACTTTAATTTTTTGACAAGATTTTTAATCTTATTTTGTCATGACTTAGAATAAAAAAAATATATTACTCTTTTAAATTCACAATTAGAACCGGTAGGTAGCGCTGAGATCGGGTTCTGGAATCCTCCTAACCACGTGGAGCGATTTTGGTGATTTTGTGTTTGTGTGTTTGAGTGGGTACCCGGATGGTTTAGATTCGCAATTAGAACCGGTAGGTGGCTCTGGGATCGGGTTCTAGAATTTTATTTTTTAAAGGTAGGACAACGTCTGCCGGGGCCGCTAGTAATATTATAAAATTCTAAACGAGCCGTGTCTGTACATTGAAAGTATTTAAAAAAACAACTGGAATAGACTATATAAACGACAGAAAACATGATGTCAGGAGCCTTAAGAACAGACGAGTGTGCATGACAAGAGCTATGAATGTCAAAGAAGCAAGTGAGGTGTGTAAGAATAAGCCTAAATGGCGCTCTGTTGTTCGTGCCTACCCCGCAAGGGAACTGGCGTGAAGTTATGTATGTATGTATGTATGTAAAACATGATGCCTTTTTTTTAGATTTCTTGTCTATTTGTCTGTTTGTTCGGTATCTACGTAAACACTACTAGACAGATTTCGATGCGGTTTTCGCTGCTCGATAGCAAATTCTTAAGACTTAAAATCTGCGCTACTTTTTATCCTGGAAATCCCGCGAAAAATTTTCAGGTAATGATTTAAAATGACCAAGTTATAAAAAAAATCGTGTTCGAATGTGATTTTTTCACTGAGCGATAGCAAATTTTATGTAATAAAATGTGTGAATTATTTTATCCCGGGAATCCCACGGGAATTTTCCCAAAAGTGTTTTGTAGTTGTTCGGAACAAGTCGCGGGCATACCCCAGTAATAATAAATTTTATAGTGTAGTTTAATTTTTAAGATAGCTTTGTTTATAATTTAAGTACATACATACATACATAACTTCACGCCAGTTCCCTGGCGGGGTAGGCACGAACAACAGAGCGCCATTTAGGCTTATTCTTACACACCTCACTTGTTTCTTTGATATTCATAGCTCTTGTCATGCACGCTCGTCTGTTCTTAAGGCTCCTGACATCACCTTCTGCTAGTACACGATCAATTTAATCATGGAAGGTGTGTCGTGGCCTTCCACGACTTCTGCATCCCTCCACTTTTGCATTGTATATCTGTTTAGTCATTCTTTAAGTATATAATTTAAGTAGTTAATTAATTTCTTTGTAAAAATTAAGACGGCTATATTTTGACATGATAGAGCCATGCTAGAATAATTGTATTTATTGCAATTCGCTTGGCTGGATTGATCCATATGATACCACGCTCTCACAGAATATCAACGTGAAATGGTTAGTCTTCAGCTAGTCGTATTTTGTACGGTGAGTGAGAGTTACCCCTATTTTTAAAGCAGGCTGAGCGCATGTGCACATACCCTCGGGCCCCGCGGGAGGTCATCGATGGGTATGTGGAACTTCCGACGACCGACGCTATACACAGACTTCTGATAATAGAAGGAGAATTTTGCCAGGTAGTAGGGTATTTGCTCGACTGAATGGCGACCACCCCTGGTCTAGAGCATGCCGCCATAACAACCTTGTGTTGTGTTCCGGCATTAGTGACCAGGTTCCAGTCCCCCTTAAGAGAGCAGCTGCGCATTTGTAGCACCTTTGGTGTTGCAAGTGTCCATAGGCGATGGTAACCGCTTTCCATCAAGTGGGCCGTCTGCCTGTCTGCTGAACTCCTGCAATAAAAAATAAAAAAAAGAATTTACAGTTCCTACAAACACAACCAAACCTTAGGTAAGATCATAAAAAAATGCGCAGGATCTGTCACTCAAAGATTCCTGTTCTGCATGTACACTTAATAACTCCTCGATCGCAGTTGAGACTCAACTAACTCTGCTTCAACGGGGCGACCTTATATATTTGCTAAATACACATGGAGCTGCAATAAATATGGCTTCATTGCAATTACAAAACTTGTAAGCTTAATCCGAAACAACATAAGCCATGTTGTTTCGGATATATGAAAGAAATTAAGCGAAATTTGAACAATAGAAACAATTTATGATATCTTTTTTTATTGCACGAGTTTAGCAGATAGGCAGAAGGCCCACCTGACGGAAAGCGGTTACTATCACCTACGGATATTTGTAACACCAAAGATGCTACCAATGTGCTGCCGCTCTCTACAGGGGTGACTGGAACCTGACCACTAATGCTGGAGCACAACTCAAGATTGTTCTGTCGCCTCTTACGACAGGCTGCCCGGCCGCAGAAAATTGTAGTCTTTCTCCATTTCTGCACGGATAAAATGTGCAAAATGAATGCGTAAAATGTTTTACTCACATTCAAAACCAAAAAGATTAGCGATTGATAATAGACAGTTACATTTCAGTACTTAAAAGATCAACACAAAGAGATCACAGTGAACAATTAAGAAAATCAATTTCCAAGAGTAATAGAACAGGTTTTGGCAAAGGATTGATATCGGTTCGCAACACTACTAAAAGGTAACACCCGATAACCTTTGAATGGACAAGTGCTTATTTAAAAGAGAGCGTTGGCGTACAGTTTAATTAAATAGGGTAGTTGACAATGAAGCCAAGTGAAACACTTTTTATAATCTTATAAAACGGCGAAGTTGTTTAGATTTTGTACGAGAATAGCAAATAAGGAAATCATTATTTAAACTAGTCAAATAGCTTATTTATTATTGTTTACACGGTTACTAAGGTTATTTTTATCATTACACCTTAAAAGTAAGATAATAGTAGTAGTGTTTTGGAATTTATTATAACGTCTGTCATCTGCCTAATATTAATGCCTATCGTACTTACCTACATGTAAGTCATGTAACTAAATGCATAAACTTACATTTTAATATTTATGAAACTATCCTTATATACATTTTTGGCCTTACTTATAATCGTTTGTTAAATTTTAAGAAACTGCTCAGCAACTCATTAGTGAAAATCTTATTTTTTATTTTTTTATAGCACGAGTTCAGCAGACAGGCAGACGGCCCACTTGATGGAAAGCGGTTACCATCGCCTATGGACATTTGCAACACCAAGTGTTACAGATGCGCTGCTGCTCTCTTAAGGGAGACTGGAACCTGGTCACTAATGCCGGAACACAACTCAAGGTTGTTATGGCGGCATACTCTAGACCAGGGGTGGTAGCCATCCAGTCGGGCAAATACCCTACCACCTGGCTGTGGGTTATTTTGTCGCCTCTTACGACAGGCCGCCCGGCCGCAGGAAATTGTATTATTTCTCCGTTCCTGCACGGATAAAACTTCGTAATCTGCACCGATTTTGATGATTTTTTGGTATGTTTAAGTGGATCCCTGTATGGTTTAGATTTACAACTGGAACCGGTAGGTGGCACGGATTCCAGCGCCACCTACCGGTTCCAGTGATAAGTCTAAACCAACCGGGGACCCACCTAAACACACACAAAAAGTTTAATCAAAATCGGCATAGTTCTCAAGTTATGGCGTACATACATTTCTACGATTCCTTCTTATATACAAAATTGAAAGAAATAACTGCTGTTCAAATGTCCTATAACTGATAAACAGTATAACATTAGTATAAGTTTAGTATTAAAATTAGAATAAATTAATATAATAAGTTATAATTAAGGTACACCAAAACAGAAAAATTACTACATATAATGTCACATACACTAACAAAAATAAACAATAAGCGTGTATGGAGTCTCAAATTTTTCATAGAAATTAAGTAGTAAAAAAGGGTACGGAACTCGAGTCCGTAGAGATATTAATAATAAAAAAATAATAAAAAAAAAAACTGATAAACAGTAGCTCCCACTTCAAACGTGATATGAGAATTATTTTGTCAAATGTCAATCACACTTGACACGTACGGAAAATTATTATTTCATCATATATCGGACATGTTTACTTGTAACTGAATTACACAATTTAGTTACCTAGAAAAATTCCTATTTACATTTTTGACCGATATACTACAGAGTGGCTACATACATACACATTGTCACGCCTGTTTCCCATTGATGTAAGTCCCCTTGTCCTGACAAACACTTTTCGATTCATCAACATCCATTAATCTCTTCATACGTATACGCTTATTTAAAGTACTTTTCATATAACCTTTCTTTAATATATCTTCAATCATTGTGAGTACGTCGTGGTCGACCAGCATCGACTCTATCACTCACATTACTGTCATATACTTGTTTGTTTGTTATGATTCTGCTTTCATTAATTCTCTCTACATGCCCAAACCACCTTAACATCATAACATACCATCGCATTGCATTACACGCACACTCCACAAACACACAAAGAGCCTAAATATTAATAATGTGTCTGGGACAAAGAAAAGAAAAAACCAACACACATGGCACTAGATAGGACTATATATACGTATAGATATAAGGCCAACACTGCACATGCACTTCCTCACAACACCAGCATGTAACAGATACACTCTACATTAGTATAAGTTTAGTATTAAAAATAGGATAAATCAATATAATAAGTTAATCTTAAGGTACACCATAACATATAAATCACTAAATTAAGTCACACGCTAACAAAAATAAACAATAAGCGTATATGGACTCTAAAATTTTTCATAGAAATTAAGTTGTAAAAAAAGGTACGGAACTCGAGTCCGTAGATATGTTAATAATAATTAAATAAAAAATAAAAAAAACACCTTAACATTCCTTCTTCAACTCTTGTCACTACATCTTCTTATCACACTGTTTCTTATCATATCACTTACATTAATCCTACATATACTTCTCAAAGCTCTCATTTCAACTGCATGCTACTTTCATGATTCTTCTGCCATACCCAACTTTCACTCCCATACATTAGAGTTGGTTCTAACGTGAACTAAAGAATGGCTAAATGTATTAAAATTAGGTTTTAGGAGTGTAATGGAGATAAATATATATACTTTATACAAATAAATAAAATTGAAGTGTCTGTTTGTAATGTCAACATAACAGCAATTTACTAAATGCATTTGAAAGTACATACGGTACTTATGTCAGAAAACCAATTTTGATTTTTTTTTTGTCTCTCTCTTTCAGTCTGTCTGTTTGTTTCGGCTAGTCTCTGAAGCGACTGTACTGATTTTGACGGCACTATCACTGACAGATAGCTAATGCTATAAGGAGTAGCTTTTTTTCTTTTTTTTATAGCCTTTATTGCTGAAACTAAACAATGATTTTACATACAATAGCAAATAGTTTTAACTTAAATCTAATACATCGGGTTTCCCGGTTCAGTGCTTAGCGTGTCCAGTGACACATAGGCCTCTTCCAGCTGCTTCCATTCTTCTCTATTGGTAGGTTTTCTAGACCAGGTTATCCCTCCGATCAACTTGATATCATCTGTCCATCTTTTAGCTTGTCTGCCTCTTTTTCTTTTACCATCACGTGGCTGCCATTCTGTTATAATTTTAGTCCATTTCATTCTACTTTCCCTTGTCATATGTCCTGTCCATCGCCATTTTAACCGTCTTATTTTCTTTAGTACGTCTTCCACCTTTGTTGTAGATCTAATGTCTGCTGCTCTTTTGCGGTCTTTTAGCGTCACACCCAACATACTCTTAGGGTTCCGCGAAAAACAATTCTACGTGGACGAAGTCGTGAACAACAGCTAGTTTTATATAATATTTACTAATGGCCGGCCGGAAGCCGGAAATGCTCGCATACATATCACACTTAATCGCACTACTGTACTCTGCCATTCATCATTATATTCTCTGTTCTGTAACTCGTCTATGTATAGTTTTAATTTAATTGAACATAACGCCAATAATAGTCATACAGTCCATATCGAGTTCTATTTGGAAGTAGCAACTGCCACCAATAACTTTTAAACATCTGTATGTGTACATATAACTAGATATATCAGCGTCATTGTTCTGGTATTAGTACCTACTATTCAATTTTCTAATAGTATTTATTTAAGATCCTGGGGGCTCAAAGCGACCGCTCTTTTTATATAGCTGGAGTACAGCAGACAGGCTGACAGCCCATCCGATGGAAAGCGGTTATCGTCGCCTATGGACGTTTGCAACACCAGAGATGTCACCAACACGCTGCCAGCCTGGAAGAAATTTTATGATACCCTTTTTGAAAAACTCCATATCGTAGTGCTCTAAGAAAATTAGAGCTCATTCCAAATCCCTACGGTACGCAAGAGAAACGTTCTACAGAACCGTTGCGTACTCAAGGAAGTGGGGGGGACCTAACCGATGGCGAGCGATGCGATGGTAGAAAGAGGACGAAGGCACCATTCTAAACAGTTCTTCGGAACACTCCCCGTTATACAGTCGGTAGAATACGCAGAGAGAAGCGAAGTCTCTCCTAAGGCCAAGCGTATCTAGACCGTCTGTGAGTATGGGATCATAAACAACGCGAACGGCTCGACGTTGAATACAGTCCAGGGGATTCAGTTGGTCTCGCAGATTCGTCTTACGAAGTATCAAAATAAAGTGGAAAGTTATGATAAATCTTACACCTACCACTATATCAAGACCCGTGTGAATTCCACTAAATGCTTCTACAAAACCGGCGTCCTTGGTCACGCTAACAATTTCATTGATCTATAAATTAACATTTCCAAACAAAAGGATACAAATGGTCCTTTTTAAATATGGTATTTATTTTCATATTATCGACAACTGTATTAGTGATGCAACCAAGAACCGCTTCCGAAAATGGTAAGGACCTCGTAAAGACCGACTGACCTACTGATATTTAAATGAAATTAAGAAATTGGTTTTTTTTGTCTTAAATATGCTTATTTACAAATTATTTTACAAGGTGAAACTGATGTTTAAATTGTATTAGTTACAATTATATCTATACTAATAATACCTATATAAGGTGTCTAAGCCTTAAATTTTTCAACAGTGACTAGTCACCTCGGTGCCTTTTCTACGTTTGCATGTTACTTTTAAGCAATAGCTTATCCGTGAAAACCTGTCATTGGCTTTCTTGTATTAACTATAGTTATCTAATCAAATGTATTTAGCTGTAGGTTTTCCAAAAAATAAATAAATAAATAAAGAAGAAAGGTTTGTATTTTTGTATTTTTTATGTTTGTAACGAATGAACTCAAAAACTACTAGACCGATTTCAAAAATTCTTTCATCATCCGAATGCTACGTTGTCCCTGAATAGTTATAGGCTATTATAAAAATTAGGGATCCCTACTAAAACTTCAATAATGTAACCCATCAATCTAAACAAAATACTTGGCGCTAGAATAGGGTTCTAGATTTTTATTTTTCAGGGCAGGACAACGTCTACCGAGACCTCTAGTCTCCTATAAAAGTATAAAACATTTAAAAAAACAATGATTTTTAAGATCTGACTAACGATACGTGATACGACTGTAGTGGAACACTTACAAGCCAATAGATGGCGCTGTGCAATAATTGAGGTCACAAACGTTTCCCGAAACGTAAAAAGAATATATAAAAATTTTCAACAATAACAGACGGGCCTAGACCTGCGAGGAACGACAATAGCCTCGCTGGAAGATCTTCCTTTGAGACGGAGGAACGTTCCATCTCGCTCCTCCACCCTATACGGGACACCTCCGTCACGACTATGAATAAATTAAAATGGCGGATGGCGGGCAACCGTAATATTTATTACTAACTGTGCCCGCGTCGTCGTCCGCGTAGAATTTGTTTTCAAAACCCCCCGATTTTGAAACGATCTTCATTGGTGCTCCGCCCCTATTGGCCTTAGCGTGTTGATGTATAGCCTATAGCCTTCCTCAATAAACGGGCTATCTAACACTGAAAGAATTTTCCAAATCAGACCAGTAGTTCCTGAGATTAGCGCGTTCAAACAAACAAACTCTTCAGCTTTATATATTAGTATAAGATATAAGATTTCACAATTTTAGTACGTTATCGTACAGCAGCATGTAGATTATATATTCCGCCTAAATTTAATCCATGTAAACTAAGTCGTTTCTAAGAAATATTCTTGTAACTTACATAGATAGAGAACAGTATGACGTATATACAAGACAGATTGTATCCGTGCAGGAACGGAGAAAGAATACAATTTCCTGCGGCCGGGCGGCCTGTCGTAAGAGGCGATTTAACGACCCACAGCCAGGTGGTAGGGCATTTGCCCGACTGGATGGCTACCACCCCTAGTCTAGAGTATGTCGTCATGACAACCTTGAGTTGTGTTCCGGCATTAGTGACCAGGTTCCAGTTTCCCTTAAGAGAGCAGCAGCGCATTTGTAGCAGCAGCAACTTTGGTGTTGCAAATGTCTATAGGCGATGGTAACCGCTTTCCATCAAGTGGGCTGTCTGCCTGTCTGCTGATCTCCTGCAATAAAAAAAAGAAAAGAAACAGATGCCCTAAAAAGCTAGACTTAACATCGGGTTGGCAATTGATCTAGGGCCCGAGTCTGCTATTCCAATAGTGTCAGTATGGTCGATCATGCCACCAGTGAGACGTTCTGACACTATTGGAATAGAACTAGAGTAATGCAACACAGTAATTGATGGATTCCAATGGCATCAAAGCGCAAGGTACCTTGGAACACATTAAATAACTTATGACGAATATTGCGACTTGCGAGTGCTTCGAAATCCGGTTGTATAACAAGCAAACCAATAAAACGGGAGATTTAAATATCTTGACCTTTACCTGCAGGTAAGAATATCCAATCCAAGTATAAGTGGGTCTTTTGGATGTTTTCCTCAACTATAAGTTAAAGATTTATATATAAGAGTGGAATGGGTAGGCTAGGGAAGACAGGATATGGAATGGATTATTATCATCGGTTACAAAATCATAATTAATTTCCTATATATTTTGACAGATTTTGTCCAAGGCAAAATATATTATATATATTTCTAATTTATAACATTCTCGTGTCGCGATGTTTGTTACCAAACTCCTCCGAAACGGCTGAACCGATTTGTATGAAATTTTGTGTGCATAACTGGTAGGTCTGAATGATAAAGGTGACCCACAGCTAAAATTTTTTTTTTCCGGGCAATTTTTTTTGTTTTAATTTTTTTATGATTCGGCATTAAAAAATATACATAACCCTAAAGTTTCACCCTTGTACCACCAACCCCTAGTTTTTTATAGCTATATTAGTACTTTATTAATTTTCTAGTGAGGTGTGTAAGAATAAGCCTAAATGGCGCTCTGTTGTTCGTGCCTACCCCGCAAGGGAACTGGCGTGAAGTTATGTATGTATGTATGTATTAATTTTCTACTCTTGGCGGTCGATGATTGATCAGTTACCACTTAATTAGATATTCGAAAATGATTATATTAATAATTGGTCCCGGGCGATGGCGCTGCAATCGGGTTTTAAATTTTCATGTTTAAGAGCAGAACGTCTGCCGGGTACAGCAAGTATATATATATAAATATATATATATATATATATATATATATATATATATATATATATATATATATATATGTGTGTGATCCCTGTATCTGATTCTCTTTATATCATCCCCTTAATCCCAGCCCTTCTATCCCAACCCCTATCCTACCCTAAAGGCTTGCATCGCGTTGGCATTGCCTAAGGTGTCGCGGTGGCTCTGCCGCTGTTGTTGTAAAAATGTATAGGTCACGGTAATTAGGTGGTTAGGTGGGGCGTATTTCACTTAACCAGCTTCGCAATTAAAAACGCTAAAAGAATAGTTTCGATTTGTTTAATGTTTGCAAGTATGCAAGCCGACAGACATTCCACCTGGTGGTAAGCGGTAAGGGGGCCGATAAGGTGCGTAACTAGTTGGGACCTTAAAAACTTTTACGCGCCTTTTAAAAGTCCCCTGTTAAATGTTATATATATCACTGTAGGAAAATCTATGTTAGGATCTTATTTCACAACTCGTATGGTATGTATGAAGAAAGGAAGGGATGCCAGAAATTTATGAACGACTGCCAAGTGTCGAGGAAGTGTGATTTTTCTTATGTTTGCTTGTAGGTGATGGCAAGTAGCTGAGATATCTGCAATACTAAGGGAGCCGATGCGTTGCCTGCCTTGTTAAGACTAAATATTTGGTTAATCCCTTTTTGAAGAGCCCCATATTGTAGCGCTCTGGGAAAACCGTGGGGTGGAGTTCATTTCATAGCTTGCTTACTTATGGCATAAATGAGTTCCTGGTGTCAAGGAAGCGTGACTGTACTCCGAGTCACTGGCGAGCAGTACGGTGGTCAAATGGAATGAATTGCCATTTACCAGTGAGAGGTGTGATGATGGTATAGTCACAGGCACCAGTTCAAATATCTCTTCATTATACAGACGGTGCAATAGTGGACCCAAGGTAGCGCGACATCTCATCACTAACCGACTTTCAAGAGGATCTCAATTCGGCTGTATTTTTTTTTTGTATGTTTATTACGCAAATTCTCTGTCAATTGCGAACCGATTTTCAAATTTTTTTATTCGAAAGCGGCCATCCGTAAATGAATCCAACATCACACGATAATAAGAGAGGGGGTCGACGAAGTGCAACATTGTGTGACAAGGGTCCTAAGTTTCGTGACGTCACATTTTAAAATATAATATATTTAAGCCTTAAAACACGAAATTCGGACTATTACCGAAAAACTTCAAAATACATATTGCCAAGTCTATCTATCTTTTTCCTTGGAAGATGGGACAGCCGCTTGTGTGGGACGCGACACGTTGACACTCTGGCGGCATCACATCTTCCAGTGACTAAGTCAGGGGCTGGCAACGCTGCTTCAACAGCTGAAGATCTTAAACGACGCAAATATGGAACCTTAGGAAGGGGTAACATATTTGTGCCGTTTGGAGTAGAAACTTTAGGTCCGTGGGGTCCATCGGCAAAGGGTTTCTTCAAAGTTTATAAGAAACTCTTTGATACCACCTGTGATCAGAAGGCTGGTTCGTATTTCGCGCAACGAATCAGCGTTGCCATACAGCACGACAATACAGCCAGCCTTCTGGGCACCTTACCCATATAAGACGGTGATCTAGGCTCAGTATCCTACTTATAGTTTTGAGAGACTATGCGTAGGGACAATACAAATAAGTTAAGTTTTCTTGCATTGTATTCGATTATATGTAATTCAATATATCTACATCATATATTTATAATTTAGTTTTATTTTATTTTATTGTAAAACAAGTCTATCTGTATAAGCATAGTGTTTAAATTATTAAATGATCCCATTGTCACCATGTCAGTAAATGATGAGTGGATTCCTGTTCAATCGAAAGGAACCCTTATCGAAGAGCGCCTACATTCGCCGAAATGCAATATTGCAATATTGAAAATTCTTAAAGTAATGGAACGAATCGTAATACTTCAAATCATGTAAAACCACCTCCTATCTTTTTTTCCTCTCCTGTACATACCCTAGCAAGCAGAAGAAAGGAGACGACATGAGACTTCAACTGCATCGCTATATTGGTCATCGGATATAATAGACTTCATCGCTTACGAACTGCAACGCATACGCATCGCTTTTGAATATTATAAACAATTTTCGTCCATATACTTTATATATAACAAACTAGTTGGATTCGTGAAATTGTGCGTGTCGTGCTAACTTTAAGAATCACGGAGAAAACCATCGCTTCACTACGCAAAGGTACTGTACCATCCTTCCTTTATATAGCTGCCTATATTTCCCTGTGTTCTGTGCAGCTACATTTCCATCATTGTGGTTTTACAACTAAGGGGAACAAATATACGTAACAATTATCAATTCGCGTAACCATTAATGGTCCTTCGAGCCGGATCTATATACACCAGTTATAATAATTAGTAATTTCTTCAACACAGTTGTATTGCATTGATTCCCGTGTTTTGCGAAAGTACCTACAATCTGTCGTTTATTTTCTTATTTAGTATAGTATTTGCGTACTAAAGGCTTATTTATTTAATCTGTTTTATTTAATAGGATGTTAGGTTGCTAATTAAAATTAATTATATAAATATTTATTGATAATTGTTCGAAAACAAGTTGTTTTGAGATACGTATTAAAATTCAGCACAAGTACCAGCCAGGCGGCCATCAGCCGTCTGAAGATAGAAGTGTAAGATATCTTTTCAGTATTTGTTTTATAATAAAAAAAAAAAAAAAAAAAAAAAAATATATATATGTATATATATTCCCAATATTATATTAATTATATATTACATATTATACAATAGCTTAATTTACACGTACTTGTATATTAGCAGTGGGCAATATTAGGAATAGGTATTTATATTTTATTAGTATTTGTGACGCTTATAATACATTTTTTTTCTATAAATTGTTGATTTTTCTATAAATTCGTTCTCCAAAGCTTTACGTTATCACTGTTCTTGTTATTTGGTAATAAATCTTTAATTAATTAAATCTTGAATATTAAAAAAATGGCTACAGGTTCAGATAAAAGCACTTTGGCAGTTGATTCAAAGTTGAAGATCTTGTATGCTAAAAGAGATCGAATGTTTAGTCGTATGCAGAGTATTTGTAATCGCGTGAACGATCTTCATGAGGAATCTCATCGCGAAAGGTTTCTGTGCGAACTAGAAACTGTAGACTTATTGCGCTCAGACTTTGAAATTGTGCTAGACAAAATTAACGAGTTACAGCTATTTTCGAATCCTAAATATGTACTAGATTATCAACCGCTCTCGTCGTTTGATGACTTGTTTAGCAGTGTAAAGCGCGCCGGTAGAACGTTGCAACAGTCTGCACCTAGTATACAACCTATTGTTCAACATAAGACGCCTAGACTACCTCCTATAGAGATTCCTGAATTCGACGGAGACATCAAACACTGGCCGTTATTCCTTGCCAGTTTCGAAAATTCAGTGCATAACAATATATCGCTTTCAGAATCGGAAAAGTTATATTACCTTATTGGCAAGCTTACTGGAAAGGCTCGTTCCATCTGCGCTGGTATAACGCCCTCTGCACAAAATTATTCATTAATTTTCGACTTGTTAAAGAATAAATATGAAGATAAGCGATCGGCGGCTTCTTCATACCTAGACCAAATATTTGAATTTAAAAGCATGTCTACCGCAACAATTAATAATTTAGAGTTGTTTTTGGATAAATTTGCGACCTCCGTGGCAGCCTTAAAAAACTTTAAATTAGATGACTTGTCGGATTTCATATTCTTACATATCGCACTTAAAAGGTTAGATTCAGATACAGCGCGATCTTTCGAGTTAGATAGCCGTGGTTGTGAAATGCCTGCGTTTGGAGATTTGGTGCTCTTCGTGCGCAATCATATTAAAATATTACAACGTACTTCATCGGTTAAACACGAGGCTACAAAGAAAATTACAGACCGTCGACCAGATGCGCTATATAGACCACATACGTATGCTTATGTTAATGCTGACTCCGACACTCAATTTAGTTCCTGTTCCTTGTGCGATTCAGCTCACGAACATATATATAATTGTTCGGTATTCCATAGCTATAGTCCCAATGAGCGATTTAAGTTTGTTAAATCTAATGACTTGTGTATCAATTGTTTAAGTAGAGGCCATCATGTCTCAACGTGTAATTCTAAGTCACTTTGCCGAAAATGTAGCAGAAAACATCACACGTTGATTCATTTCACAGAGAACAACGATAACAAGCGTGATAATTATTCCCCAGTTGTCAATAGCTCAATAGTTGCGCACCCTACACCGCTGCGGGCTCACGCACCCGTTGCATCTGTTACTGAAAAGGACGGCGCGTGCGCTTGCACCGCACGCTGCATCCGTAGTGATGACGTCGCTCTTTGTTCGCTCTCACCAAAGGCAGCAACCAAAAATGTAACATATGAACCTACTACTGTACTACTCGCTACCGCTCGTGTTATTGTTATCGATTCGCATGGTAGGGAACATAATATTCGTGCTTTATTAGATAGCGCCTCGCAAAGCAATTTTATTACCCAAGATTGTTGCCGGCGCCTAGGTTTGGATTTAAACACAAGTCTTTGTTCAATAGTAAAAGGAATTGGGGGTTCAACGAAACCTATAGAGGGTTCCGTGAACATTACTTTTTCCTCACGTTTTAATCGTAATATTAATTATAATATGAATTCATTAGTGGTTGATAAAATAACCGAACATTTACCAACTATTTCTGTAAATGTTTCTTCTTTATCGTCCTTTTCTACTTTGCCTTTAGCTGATGACACCTATTCAATTAGTAGTGGAATAGACATCTTGATTGGTGCAGCAATTTTCCCTCATCTTCTTTTGTCTAAAAGGGTTCAAGGCTCGTCTTCGCGACTGTCCCCTATTGCGTTAGAAACAGTTCTGGGTTATGTTATAGTTGGAGAAGCTGTTGCTAATGTTCACGGTAAGATATCTGTAACATGTTGTTCTACTACCGATTTTCTCGATTCCACTCTTCGTAAGTTCTGGGAACTTGAGGAAGTTAATGTACCGCCTTTACCTAGCACTGATGATATGCTCTGCGAACAAATTTATACTCATACAACTACACGCAACGAGGATGGCCGTTACGTTGTATCTCTTCCATTCAAAGGTGACATCAACACTCTTGGTGATTCCAAGGAGGTGTGTAAGCGTCGATTTCTTTGTTTAGAGAAGAAAATGCTCGCGTCCCCATCATTAAAAACTGCCTACGATAATGTTATAAGGGAATATTTAGAAAAGGAGTATATCGCGTTAGCATCCACAGAGTTAGAAGACAACGAGAAAGACCCTTCATATATTATTCCACATCACGGGGTTCTTCGAGAAGATAAAGTTACATCAAAATTGCGCGTTGTTTTGGATGCCAGCTGCAAGACCAGTTCTCATGTATCGCTTAATGATATTTTGTATAGTGGACCTAATCTTCAGGGGAATTTATTCAATATAATTATAAACTTTCGTTTATTCGCAGTAGCACTTTCTGCAGATATTCGCCAAATGTTTCTCAGTATTGGTGTTAACCAACATGATCATAAATTTCAACGTATATTATATCGATTCTCTCCCAATGAAGCCCTTCAAGTATATGAATTTAAACGTGTCTGCTTTGGCATTAAATCAAGCCCTTATATCGCGCTGCGAACTATTAGACAGCTTGCATCTGACGTAGGTGATCGATATCCTATTGCTAAGGCAGTAATTGATTCAGGCTTGTATATGGACGATTTTGTCTATAGCGTCCCTGACGAATCGACGGCTATATCTTCAGCATCGGAGATGATAGGACTGATGAAGGCTGGAAAATTTGATCTCGTTAAATGGACGAGCAACTCGCAAGTGGTTCTGAATTCTATTCCGGAATCGCATCGTCTCTCTTCACTAAAAGAATTCATCGACCCTGATTCTCATAAAATACTTGGTTTATGTTGGTCACCTCTTACAGATAAATTCAGTCTTAAAATTAATGATCCTGCATCTTCTTGTACTAAGCGCAGCATTTTATCTTGTGTCGCAAGGTTATGGGACGTAATGGGTTTTGTGGCACCCGTTGTCCTGTATGCTAAATTACTTATCAAAGAACTTTGGTTGTGTGGATGTGGTTGGGATGACACTCCGCCTGAAAATATTGTTAAATTATGGTCTCGATATAGAAAAGAGTTACCCTTACTCACCAATTTACAGATTCCAAGGTATGTGGGTATTAATCAAGATAGTGTTATTACTGTTTTGGCGTTTGCGGACGCTAGTGAAAGGGCGTACGGAGGAGTAGTTTATTTCCACGTCAAAAATAATGATAATATCGGTTTGTATCTCATTAGTGCCAAATCGAAAGTAGCTCCTCGTAAGGTTATTTCTCTTGCTAGACTAGAACTTTGTGCTATATTACTTTTGGTTAAATTGATTTCGTGTATAGTTAGTGGATGTGATAACCGCATTAATATTCGCAATATTTTTGCATTTTCGGATTCAAAGGTTGCTCTTTGTTGGGTACATTCTTCCCCACATAGATGGGATACATTTGTTGCAAATAGGGTTACAAAAATACAGAGTTACTTACTACCGGGTAATTTGCATCACATAGATGGAAAAGATAACCCGGCGGATTGTTTATCTCGTGGTCTAACACCTGCTCAAATTATAAAACATTCTCTTTGGTTTAGGGGGCCGTCGTGGGCTAATTTAGATTCAACACTGTGGCCAATCGCCCCTTTTAACCCCTCGACAGTTTCGGAGGTACCTGAAGAAAAAAGGCATTCGTTAGTTACTGCACCATCTACAGAAGAATCTCTAATTATTTCGTTAGCTGACCGTTTCTCGTCTTGGACTAAATTTTTAAATTGTTTGGTATATATTTGTAGATTCGCAAAATTACTACCTCGTCGTAATCAAATATGCTCGTCTGACTTAGAATTTGTTGAATTATTAGCCTTTCGTGAACTCCAAAGATTTCATTTTGGAGATGTAATTTCCAGACTACATGCCGGGAAATTTTGTAGTCTTTCAGTACAACATCTAAAGCCATTCCTAGATAATGGTCTTATACGAGTAGGAGGACGCTTATCTAATTCAGATCTAGCCTATGCTCACAAACATCCAATCATGTTACCGCGAAAGGGTCACATCATAAATTTACTTATAGATTATCACCACAAAATCAATTGCCACGCAGGTCCCGATCTTTTAATGTCACTTTTAAGACATAGATATTGGATTATATCGGCACGTCAGGTGATTCGGAGTAGATTACATAGATGTCTTCCTTGTTTTCGGCTCAGACCTAAGCCATCCCTTCCCGAAATGGCGGATCATCGAGCATGCCGTGTGATACAATGTGCGAAACCCTTTATTCACACTGGAACAGACTACGCCGGCCCATTTAGGGTTTCGTTGACACGTGGTCGTGGTATTCGTGCAACTAAGGCATACATTTGCTTATTCGTCTGTCTCACAACTCGTGCAGTGCACATTGAATTGGCTGGTGATTTAAGCACTGCAAGTTTCATGGGAGCTTTCAAACGATTTATTTCACGTCGTGGGCCCGTAAGTAGAATCTATTCCGATAACGGAACTAATTTTATAGGCGCTAAAAGGAAACTATCAGAATTACATGACTTACTATGTTCAAATAATCACAATACAGAGTTTGGCAAAATTCTAGCGGAAAATCGTATAAATTGGACATTAAATGCTCCTGCTGCTAGTCATTTTGGTGGAAATTGGGAGGCAAACATAAAGAGTTTAAAGGTACATTTGCTCCGGGTAATTGGAGAACAAATCTTAAGTTTTGAGGAAATGAGCACTGTACTCACCCAGGTAGAAGCAGTCATGAATACGCGACCTTTGTGTAGAACACTCTCGAGTGACCCTTCAGAATCTCTTGCGTTAACTCCCGCCCATTTTTTGAATCTGACCCCTTTAAAATATTTACCTGCTAACACTATTGATGAAGGCATTCGAACTCTGATGCGTTACGAGCTTTTAGACAAACTTGTTCAATCCTTTTGGAAGCGTTGGAGAATGGACTACCTGCATACATTGCAATCACGTTATAAGTGGAACACACCTGTGAACCCGATTACGATTGGCACTGTGGTAATTCTTATAACAGATAATTGTCCACCTCTACACTGGCCCCTGGGCATTGTTGAGGAAGTCTTTCCGGGTTCTGATGGTGTGACTCGTACAGTGCGCATCAAAACTGCGACTGGATCTTATTTGCGTCCGGTTATACGTCTTTGCCCTATACCCAACCAATAATTTATAGAGTTTCCTTTATATATAATATATATATAGATTAGTTAGTAGGTTAGGAAATAATATTGTATCATGTCGTATTAGTTATATATTAATTATGTATTTAGATTGTAATGCAATTTTGTTGAAGCCGTTCCTTCAAGCCGGGGCGGATGGTCGCGCGTATTTAATTTAATATTAATATTGAAAATTCTTAAAGTAATGGAACGAATCGTAATACTTCAAATCATGTAAAACCACCTCCTATCTTTTTTTCCTCTCCTGTACATACCCTAGCAAGCAGAAGAAAGGAGACGACATGAGACTTCAACTGCATCGCTATATTGGTCATCGGATATAATAGTCTTTATCGCTTACGAACTGCAACGCATACGCATCGCTTTTGAATATTATAAACAATTTTCGTCCATATACTTTATATATCACAAACTAGTTGGATTCGTGAAATTATGCGTGTCGTGTTAACTTTAAGAATCACGGAGAAAACCATCGCTTCACTACGCAAAGGTACTGTACCATCCTTCCTTTATATAGCTGCCTATATTTCCCTGTGTTCTGTGCAGCTACATTTCCATCATTGTGGTTTTACAACTAAGGGGAACAAATATACGTAACAATTATCAATTCGCGTAACCATATATATATATATATATATATAAAGCAGTACGTAATGAAAATGACAAATTGTGCGAGAGAGTCGAGAGAGACAGTGGTAAGTCATCAATGAGAATTGTAAATTAAGAATTAACAATTTTTGCCTCCAAGGACGTCCCTATATCCCGTGTACCGTCCGACGCCTAGCTGCTAATTGTGCGAGCTATGGGCATCGGCGGTATGCGGGGCGCGGAGAGTAGGTGTGCTCCGGCGGGCGGGTCAGGGGAGTGCTCTCTGTCCGCAACAATTTCTATAGTTATTCAAGTATTTGTTGTATTTTTAATAAAATAAGTTATATTTTCGTAACTAAAAAGGAGTTCTTTTTAATAAAAGCAAAACTAACTTCGAACTAAAAAGCATAAAATAAATATTATCTACAACAATTGAAGTCAACCAAGTAAAACAAAAAAAAAATCACTGACTTCAGTATTTTGTAGAAATTATTCATCTTTTTAATTTCAAGTCGGTTTTGTTTATGTTAAAAAA
This sequence comes from Dendrolimus kikuchii, assembly GCA_019925095.2. NCBI lineage: Eukaryota > Metazoa > Arthropoda > Insecta > Lepidoptera > Lasiocampidae > Dendrolimus > Dendrolimus kikuchii. Next base: position 3,425,047 of record CM034394.1, on the reverse strand, counting down.
AAATATGTCTGTGCAGTTCACACGCAATAGAAGTGAAACAAAGTGTGACAAGGGGTGGGAGGGATTCTAAATTTCATGACGTCATATTTCATATATCGATGTAATATATTTAAGCTTAAGCACCTAGGACAAAACATCAGCGTTGCCGTCCAAGATGGAAATGCGGCCAGCATTCTGGGCACGCTCCCCGCCGACAGCGATCTGGAGTCTTTTTTTTTACAAGCTTTTATTGGATGTACCTATGCATGTATGTAGTATATATGTAAGTTCGGGTGGAATCTTGCAAGTTAAATTTGACCAACTTCCCGGTTTCCGATTGAGCTGAAATTTTGCACACATATGTATATCGCGTGACAATGCAATAGTATGGTACCATGGAGCTGATCTGATGATGGAGTCGGAAGGTGGCCATAGGAACTCCTGCACTAAACAAAATTATCACGTCGTGTTTGGGCTAGTTTTACTTGAGTTGGCTAGCACTCTGCTGCTACATGATATCCAAGATCTCAAAAGCTTGTATTTAAAAACCTTTTAAAAAAAACTTATTTACGTATAGATTGTTATTTTGTAAGTAATGTTATATTTATAGTACAGTTCAATTTTAATTTATATTATTTTATGTCAGGAGCCTTAAGAACAGACGAGCGTGCATGACAAGAGCTATGAATGTCAAAGAAGCAAGTGAGGTGTGTAAGAGTAAGCCTGAATGGCGCTCTGTTCTCATGCCTACCCCGCAAGGGAACTGACGTGAAGTTATGTATGTATGTATATTATTTTATGTAGAACTTAGTTTATTTTTTATACCTAATTGTATTTTTCACTACTTTTTTCGAATATAATATGATTAAATTTTATTATTAACTTAAATGAAACAAACTCAAAGTACGTATGTATTTAAATCTGAAAACTACATTTAAGCTTAAAAACACGAAATTTGAAATATTAACAAAAACTTCAAAACATTTCCAACTCCATATGCATGCGTATTAAATTAATAAATATAATGTATTCTATCTCATTCTCTCGCAGGCTTAGTCCTATACTACTCTTTTTAGTGTCGCTTTTTCGTTTCATGCAGTTTCAAATCACAACGATTCTATAGAAGTTTCACTTCAAAATGATATCCACTATACTAGCAATGCTTTATTACTATTACACTAGTTTACAGGCCTTAGTTTTAATAATCTTCATTAATTTTATTATTATCAAATGATAATCCATTATCACATTTCTTCATATTTTCCCGGAACAATACAGGGAAATGCTTGAGGTTATAAGTTACTAACTAATAGCATTCATGGACAAACACATTTCCATAACTATTATGGGTTACAATGTCACGTCATTATCATGATACCTACTATACTTTTTCCTTGTTACATTTTTTTTCTTTTTTACCTCTAACGTTAATATATAGTAGGATATTTATTTAAAGCCTGTATAATATTAAAATTTATTTTCTCTATTTTTGTCGTGGCATATAAAACTAGGGTTGCCAGTTTTTTTTTAAGGGAATATAATATTTTTGTTTATTTTAACCGTAAAAATACTAATACTTTTGGGAAAGTAAGGGGAAAAATAGTACACATTTATTTTTCATTAAATATTTTATTCACTTGATTATTTAATTTTTCATATGTATTTATCATGACCATTAGCTTTAGGCAGCAAAGATCTTTTTTTTTATAATTATAAGAATCGAAGCGTCAATTGAATTAGCGATGAAAATATAGTACATTTCATAGCATATTATTTTTCTATAATATATAGTACAATTGGGTAAAATAAAGTAGGATACTAAATAATATGGTACGGTTGGGAACTTTATACAAAACCGCACTATTTTTTTATTGCGAAGCTGGCAAAGGCAGTTGACCCAGCTCAAAGCGGTTACCGGCGCCCAGAGATTCTTGCAGCACCAGGGGCGATGACACCGATTTGCCAGTCTTTAGGAAGCATAGTATAGGAGGGACGATCCTACCCACAGGACATCGGTTGGAGGGATCAGACAGAAAGAATAAGATACAGGGATCGGATTGGCGAATAGGTTAGAGATGGGGAACTGACCCATCAGAACTCTCACCCATCACACGAAACACGATTAGCTCAAGGCTAACCGTTTCACGCCGATATTCTGTGAGAACGTGGTATCACACCGATCGATTCAAGTATATAGTATACTAACAATTAGTGTTATAACGTTTTCTTACATTTTATATAGACGTTTTAGCAAGCACGTGCAAGTTCGCACAAATTTAAAATGCGTCCTTGAAGTTCGTATACGTCATTGCGCTGAAAACAGTTGTAAGGCTCACAGACTGAGCGGAGAAGGGAGAGTATCCGGACCCACATTCCATTTCCTTCGCACAACACATCGTAACATATAAACGTTAACATTTGACTCTAACTGTGGAAACTTACAGAACTAAATTCACGAGAAACGCATTTAAGTTTTACGTGTACTGTACTGGACAGCTCAGCGACTTTATTCGCCCACCAATCGCCGAAGTATACGAACTTTCAGAAGCGAATAAATTCGTCGAGCCATAAGTACGAGTATTTGCTTGCACGTCTATCATCCGCTTTAAACTTGAAATTTGCATTTCATACAATGACTCGAATTGCAAGCAACAATGACTCATTTTAAACATGTTTTTATTGATATAAACCTGTTTTGTTAATTTAGTACAAAATAATCCTCTTTTCGGGTTACGTTGCAATCGAATGATATAATTCTCTTTCCTACAATTTATTTCTGGGTGTAAATAAGATTACGGTCTAAAAATTAATTACATTACAGACTTATGAAGGAGCACTATTTAACTGTATAACGTGTTTATTGTTTGTTTTGTATGTCTATGTACGTATATATTTTTATAACTATAATATGTGTATTATAATTATTTTATTAATATCTATTTCAACTGCACACCAACACTATCTATGTAATTAGTTCTTGTCCATCCAAAGGTTGCCTGGAAGAGATTGCTTTTAGCGATAAGTCCGCCCATTGTACTACCTTTTAGTGACTAAGTTTTTTGTGTATTTTTCTATGTAATGTTGGTATACAATAAAGAGTATTGTACATTTTTGATTAAATATTTTTATTTGATGACTTAACTTACGTAATTATTATTATATCTATCTCATATTATAAAGAGGTAAAGTGTGTGATTTGGATGTTCGGGGTAATCTCCGATACTACTGATCCAATTTTGATATTTTTTTCACCACTAGAAAGCTACATTATTCCCAAGTGACATAGACTATATTTGATGGTGATTAATGAATAAAGAAAACGGTTAAAGTGATAATGTTCTATGCAAGAGTCATGCACATACTCGTAAGAGGCACTGCGTGTGCTTTCTGCGTTTATGAATTAATTAAAGGTTACAAGACTTAATTAAACCTTGATATATATTAACCTTGTGAATGTGTGTTTTAATGACGCCCAGAGAAATGGGCACGGGTCAGCAAAGTATTTTTTTTTATTGCAGGAGTTCAGCAGACAGGCAGACGGCCCACTTGATGGAAAGTGGTTACCAGCGCCTATGGACATTGGCAACACCAAAGGTGCTACAAATGCGCTGCTGCTCTCTTAAAGGAATTTCAATTTAAATATAGGTATTTGATTAGTTACATTATTTGAAAAGAAATGAATTAAATACATTTTATAAATTACTAGCTGACCCGGCCAACTTCGTATCGCCTCGAAATCAATAAATAAAAAACGTTGATTTCTAAACGACGGGACGAACATAAAATGACATTGACATTCAAAACCAAAAAATGAAAAAAAAAGCTTTATATACATACATACATAACTTCACGCCAGTTCCCTTGCGGGGTAGGCACGTACAACAGAGCGCCATTCAGGCTTATTCTTACACACCTCACTTGCTTCTTTGACATTCATAACTCTTGTCATGCACGCTCGTCTGTTCTTAAGGCTCCTGACATCACCTTCTACTAGTACACGATCAATTTGATCGTGGAAGGTGTGTCGTGGCCTTCCACGACTTCTGCATTCATCCACTTTTGCATTGTATATCTGTTTAGTCATTCATTTAGTCAAAAAAAGGTTTATTTTAAATTTAATTTGATTTCTGAACGACTTTTAAATTTAATTATTTTTAAACGACGGGACGAAAATAAATGTTTGACAGGTAGGAATAGTTTCTAAGGGAAAGCGAAATTGTTGTTTTTACTATATTCCAAGCATTTTTTCATATTTACTCACCTTTTAAACCTTCCCTGGACTTCCACAAATAATTTAAAACCACAATTAGCCAAATCAGTCCAGCCGTTCTCGAGTTTGAGCGAGACTAACGAACAGCAATTGATATTATATATAAGATGTGTAAACTTTTAACAGTCCTAGTCATTTATTTGTAATTATTATGTAATCTGAGAAAACTAATACAATATTAAATAAAAATACTATAGTTTGCAATTCTCTCACACTTTGGCACCAACATAATTAACCAATAACTCAAATTCTTTTATTAAAAAAAAAAATAAGCGGGTTAAAATATACGGGCTTTGAAATTGAAAAACAAGTTGATAAATCCTATGTCATTAATTGCATTACCCAACCAAATGTGAAAGTATTTTCGAGTGTAACATTCGTTAAAGATTTATAGTACTTTTTTATTTTGAGGAGTTATCATGTCGAGCGTGGCTTTACGCCTGAGCATTGTTTTCATAAACTCCAATTGTCTCTACCTATAATGTCTCTGCTCCGTCTAGAATTTTAATATTAAACCCTTTAGCTTACTATTAGCACATATGTGTCCACGATGAGAGTGCAGATCGCGTTTGTGCACGTGATTGTTAATTGTGTTGTTGTCTCACTCTGTTTATATAGGAGTTGTATGCTTTGTATGAAATGGGTAAATTTTCTTGATATATTACGAGATAGTGATAGTGCTAGTCTTGCGGGTTTTTGGTATATCGGTAATTGTCTTAAGGGTTAATGACAGTTTCACGAAGACGTGACGTTGCACTTAATCCGTTATTTATGATGCCACGTTACACAGGACTATGCTGAGTGCAAAACTTGTTTGATAAAATTCTCAAAATATGCTCTGTGTATAATAATGTATAAGGAATGTAATTACGTCCTTATTTCTTCAAGTCTTTCTTTCTTTTCTTTCTTTACATCGTTATTAATTGTTAATGACGTTAAACATTGATAGATAACGTATGTACATGCATACAGGCGATAGTAGCTGAGACAAGGTGCGATATGCTGCATTTTTGTAAATATTGTAGTAGAAATTTATCCAAATAGGTTAATTTGTGAGTCTGTTCATGTAAGGGACAAAATAAACAAATTCGTGCGTCAAGGCTTCGCTGGACTAAATTTCAAAAATTTCCTTCGTACTATCACATTTTTTATATAAAAAGCGTCGTATGTATGCACTTGACCGAAATTACAAATATAAAGTACTTCGTGACACAATCTGTTAATTCTCAAGGCGCTGATGGAAGGAAAAAACAAAACCATTAAAATAATGTCACTTATGTCCTATACTAATATTATAAAGAGGTAAAATTTGTGAGTTTGTGACGTTGTCGGGGGTAATCTCCGAAACTACTGAACCGATTTAAAAAATTCTTTCACTGTTCGCAAGCTACTCAATCCCCAGTTGGCATAGGTTATATTATATTTTTTTTAAATAGGAATCCTTACTAAATCTCCAATAGTGTAACCCAAGGTGTAAAAAAATACCTAAAAACGCGTGCGCTGCGAAAACTATTGGTCATGGAATAAAATAAAGCACTACGACTTTGTAGAACACATTATTATTAACAAAAAGTGTCGCGACAGCATATGTCTAGCTATTATAGTTATGCTACAATAAATGTTCTTTTATTTTAAAAATTTAATTAAAACGTCGCCGCTAGAAAAGGCTCTTTATTTGTATCGTGGTATTCATCCTTATCAAAATAAATTACTTCATATTCAAGACTGCTTCAATACCTTTATATACATACATACATACATACATAACTTCACGCCAGTTCCCTTGCGGGGTAGGCACCTTTATATAACTGTTTGAATTATTCAATTCAGACATTCCATTCGAAAGATATCATGAGTTTAAAAATGTAAGTATTAGAAAAAAGTTGCGTGGTCGCCGCGCACCCTAATCGGCTAGATAGGCTTATGCGATGTAGGCATCACTAGGGTACGGGCAGTACGGGAGGGGAAATATTTTGAATTCGCTTAGTAGTTAATTAAACTCAACAAAAAATGAAGAGGTAAAGTTTGTGAGTTTGTGACGTTGTAGGGGTAATCTCTGAATGTACTAAACCGATTTTAATAATTCTTTTACTTTTAGAAAGCTACGTTAACAGGAAGTGTCATAAGCTATATAATATATATATAGTAATCTTTAGCTAATCTGTTAAAAGAAGGTAATGATCGTGTCTGCTTGATATTTAGTGGCAGGCATTCCAGAGTTGAATGGCCTGGACGATAAACGACTTGTAAAAACTTGTTCTGTTGATAGGCGTTTTTATATATTTTCATAATAATACAGATAAAAGAATGTGTATGTGTGCAGTTCACATGCAGTAGAAGTGGAATTGCAGAGAATATACTCACAGATAATTCTTCTCTAACTTTTATTAATATAATATATAGTTCCTTTAACCTACATCAACATAATATAATTAAAAATAAACCTCTTAGGTATCACTTTCAATTTTTCACTGTTTTAGTCTAAAAAATATAAATATCAGTTTTATTTCGGTCCAACTTGGACCTATGTTTAATCATCGATCTTATTGTATCTCTAATCTGTGCTGCACAATGTAAAACTCCTATCTTATTCTCTCGCAGGCATAGTCATATAGATTTATATGCTTGTCTCTTTTTAGTGTCGCTTTTTCGTTTCATCGAGTTTCAAACCGTTGTGATATGATTTGATTCTAAAGAAATTTCACTTCAAAAACCATTACCCTGCTGAAAATAACCTTTGTTTTTATATTTAATAACTGTAAGCTGTCCAACGTGGATAAAGCCGTGGGCAAATGCTAGTTATAAATACAAGTGTTAGTTTGCTTGTTTGTTTGTGGCGCTTCGACACAATAGATCGATCACGAAGTATGTATACACATTTTCAGGGGTATACCATAGGATATAGGGAAACTTTCATCCTGAAAATAAATATTGTTCCCGAGGGATAGATGAATACAGTCTTTTTTTATTGCACGAGTTCAGCAGACAGGCAGACGGGCCATCTGATGGAAAGCGGTTACCATCGCCATTGGACATTTGCAACACCAAAGGTGCTACAAATGCGCTGCTGCTCTCTTAGGGAGACTGAAACCTGGCCACTAACGCCCGAACACAACTCAAGGTTGTTATGGCGGCATACTCTAGACTAGGGGTGGTAGCCATCCAGACGGGTAAACACCCTACCACCAGGCTGTGTGTTGTTTTGTTAGCTCTTACGATAGGCTACCCAGCCGCAGGAAATTATGCTCCGATCGCATTTTATTGGCGCCACCGTCACAGTTCACTAATAAACACATCATCATGGCAACGACAGTGACAACGCAATTTTAATTTGTTGTTTAATTTTAATAGGTTAGTTCCACCTTCACTAGATGGCGTGACGAATATTTTGAATTGCAAATTCAGTTCGATATTTCTAAGGAGGGCACTCCCAACGGTCGATCTTCCACTATGTCAACAAATTTTAATTTACGCGAGGGAAGTCGGGGGAGAACGCTAGTATTTATATAATACCAGGCATTAAAATGGATGACGTTACACTATTTTTATAGTTTAACAGTTATTGCAGACAATAAGGATGGGATTACACACTGTAAGTAAATAATTAAAAATATTATGAAAAGATTAACTTGGCAAAAAATGTAAATAGCAAGTTCTTAGATAAGAAAGAAATGTTTAAATGTATCACGCAGTTAAATGAATGAGAATAGATTAGATATAAGACCATTGCAACAGGGAGCGGATAATGAAATCAGCTGTGATACGTATTATATATGTAATGGAACACTTACAAGCCAAAAGATGGCGCTGTACAATAATTGAAGTCGCAAACGATTCCCGAAACCTACGGAATATATAAAAATTTCCAACAACAATAGATAGTAGAGTTAGGCAGGACTTAATTTTAATATGAGTTTGTAAGAGTAACAAGACGTTTTGTACTGAACCAGTACAATGTACCACTTCAAATGAGGCGAGGTGATTTGTAATTGTATGGTTTGTACCGCGGTAGTGCATTAGAAGCGATGAGGCCGGTGAGGCGTCATTCCCTCATTTGTCCCGTACAAAACTTCTAATTCGGAAATATTCGTTAAGAATCGGATGTGATCGGCCTCGGTCACTTCATTTAGCTAACAGTCGTACATGTCTCATGTCATGTCCCGTTTTGTCATGTGAATGTCCATAGAGGCGTTATTGTACTATTGTAGCAGAAGCCTCGTTCCGTCCTTCCTCTTACATTTGAGTCGCGAGTTCATTGAGTACGTAATAGCGCGACAAAATGTTTGAAGCATTACTTTTTTGGATTTTGTAGCGTATCAGTACAAATGGATTTTGTACGGGACAAATATACTGGCTCGTACGGGTCCGACGCAACTCTAATAGATGGGCCTAGGCCTGCGGAGCATAACAAAAGTCTCGCTAGAAGATTCCTTTGAGACGGAGAAGCATTTCATCTCACTCCTCCGCCTACTCGGGACATGCCTAAATATATATTTTACGTGGATATATTATAATATACAGGATGGCCAGAACAGAAAGAAAGAGAAAGAAAGACACCACGAAACCATGGAAAATGGAACTCATACAATAGAAAAAACACTGCAATTATAAAATTTAATAATCTATAAATAAATATGTTAGTCAAGGAATATCGAAAATGTTTTAAATTAATTGTCTGAACGTATTTAACAAAATTTTATTCAGGAATTGTATCTCGTAATAATAATAAAAACAATGTATAGAAACTAAACAAAACGCGTTTAAAAGTCACAGAAATCACAAAACGCTTTACAGAAAGTTACAGAAACTACAGAAAAATAAATATATAGGATGCGTAAAAGCCGTTTCTATGACTCTACTTTCGCTTTCAGTGCTAATTGAAAACAAAAACATTAGCATATTATTGTTAAGCATTCATTTCTACACAATGTACTTTCAGTTTCGCTGAAGTAATAGACTGAACACATCTCCACACAGCTGGATGTGATGCTACAAGAAAGGATAACGTGAGAAATGAGGTTACACTTTGAAAGTCTGTAATACTTGTAACAACTCAGGGTTTTTGGAAATAAAGAAAAGCAACTGATCACTATACTTATACTATACCTTACGGCTTACATATATTTCATATACCGACTCTACACAAACATTTTTTATCCGTGCAGGAACGGAGAAAGAATACGATTTCCTGCGGCCGGGCGGCCTGTCGTAAGAGGCGACTTAACAACACACAGCCAAACAAAATGGTAGGGCATTTTCCCGACTGGATGGCTACCACCCCTGGTCTAAAGTATGTCGCCATAATAACCTTGAGTTATGTTTCGGCATTAGTGACCAGGTTCCAGTTTCCCTTAAGAGAGCAGCAGCGCATTTGTAGCAACTTTACTGTTGCAAATGTCCATAGGCGATGATAACCGCTTTCCATCAAGTGGGCCGTGTGCCTGTCTGCTGATCTCTTGCAATAAATAAAAACACCTCGCCATCCCTCCAACGGTTTTACAGTACAAGAAAGTTAGTAAATTGGCACAACTGATAGAGGATTGAAGTAATTGATAAACTATTTTAATTAAAAGAGTATGAATTCCAAGAATCTAATATATTATTGTTTGGAAATTTTAGATAATATTTTATATAAGACTAGCTCTCCCGGCAGACGTTGTTCTGCCTTGAAGAAATAAAATTTAGAACCCGATGCCAGCGCCACCTACCGGGTCCAAATGTAAACTATCCTATCTTTCAAGTCGGATCAAACTGCACACGGTGTGCAAATTTGATTAAAATCGGTCAAGTTTAGGAGTCCATCGCGGACAAACAACGTGACACGTAATTTATATATATTAAGATATTTTAGAAAATATTCTATTTAATACTTTACATGTAATAAAATAAATCGAACATAGTATAAATCTATCGCGTCTGCCAACATGAAAATAAAATGTAGTGAATACCGTCTATATACAATTGAGAGATTTTGAATTATAATCTACACAATTATCACATTATATTAGAGAAAAATATTGTTACATAAAATTATGGAGAACTACTTTATACAAAACAGGCGCTAATCACAGAATAAATAAAAATATGACATTATTATTCAATTAAGGAAATGGCCGATTGTATTGTTTAGAAATAAGAGGGTACATAACAAAATTAATTATTAACCTTAAAAAGAAACCATGACAAGAACAACAATGCAACTAAATAAATGTAACAAGTAGCACCCGTGAGTGAGGAAGAAGACTAAGGTGGTATGGGCTTCGGCATGTAATAAGGAGGGATGATAATAATGGAACATAAAGCATGTTAAACTGAAAGACTGATGGGTAGAAATCAAAGAAAAAGAAACAGAGGGATCTTTTGAAAGATTACATGAATATTTGTGGTATGTAAAAGAACGTATGTCAGAATAGAGGTGTATTGAAAAGTAATTATTATGCCGAAAGCACTATCAATTTCACCTCATAACATTCAAAATTCTGTTACAGTTACTTTGTGTAGTAATACTGCAAATATCAACATAAACCCTATATATATAACCCTATAGATTCTAATTTTATGCTATTACAATGATGTAATGTCTACCGTGACGATACCTCATGGGCACAGCGGAAGATCAGCGCTGGTTTTAACCGACCGGCATTACGCTGAGTCTGATGCCCCTTTTGGGACAAGATTGTATGACACTAGTTTTAAATTTGTTAGCAATTATGCTTACTGTATTTATATAATTTGTCCTAAATAAAATTACTTTCTTTCTTTCTTCTTTCTTTCTATATTACATTATTCCGCGAGAGCAAACAAAAAAGTGGACATAACCCCTGGATTACATACCTACTTACACGAGGCAAACAAAAAGTGGATATAACCCCTAGATTACATTATGCCTACATCCATGAGAGCAAACAAAAAAGTTGACATACCCCTAGATTATAATAATATTATGCCTACTTCCACGAGAGTAAGGAAAAAAGTGGCGTGCAGCCCATACACGTCACACTGCTAGGCTTGGGCCTCCTATTATAGGGAAACAGACAGTATTCCCGCCGCGCTTAATTATGTGTTATGTGTTAATACCAGCACGTGGTAATTGTAACAATATACGCGTTAGGTCAAAACTGCCTAAGCGGTGCATACTTTCCGGCCAGGATTCGAAGCCGCGTCCTCTGAGTTTGGAACGCGAGTACGCTAACCAGTAAGTTACCACGGCGTTTTTTTGTTAAGGCAGAAGATTGTCTTTCTTTCTTGCTTTCTTACCAGACACCCTCGGACTATGAATACGGAGGAAGGCCAAATGCAGCTAGTAATGACACCTGCATGAGACAGAAGCAGACCTTGTCCCGGGGGGCGGAATCCGACTAAACTATCCACTAAACCCAACCTGCGCCCCATACTCGCAGTTTAACTGGACGTCACGGGATCTAGAACATAGTTATTACACCGTAACGCCCTCGTGCCAGGCTAAGTTAGTACACCACAGAGAGTAGGATGTACCGCATCATCAAGCAGGGAGGGTGAATTCGTATACAGCGGCCAGCGCAAGGAGGAGTTCCGAGGAGGACGCGTCGTGTTCCGGGGGCGCTCATCTCTCCTCTCGTGTGACGAGTCATTTTTCTGCCCCACGCTAGAAAGAGACACAATGCTGGGATCTATGCTTCCACCCAATAGTGGATGTGATACTTGGGCTCCTGCGTGCCAGGATACGCGGAGTTGGTGTAGCTTCTGCTTCTCCCGTAGCCTTGGTATACGGCGAAAGAAGGAACATCAAGAGGTACTACTGGCTATCCGACTCGGGTAGCAATTTCTTCGGAGGTGCTATATCTACATAACTGATCCCTCAGAAATGGCCATTATGTTAATCTAATATATAAAATTCTCGTGCCACAGTGTTAGTTACCATACTCCTCCGAAACGGCTTGACCGATTCTCATGAAATTTTGTGTGCATATTGGGTAGGTCTAAGAATCGGACAACATCTATTTTTCATCCCCCTAAATGTTAAGGGTAGTCCACCTCTAAATATTTTTTTTCTTAATTTTTAGATATTTTTTTTTATTTTTTAGGATACAGCATTAAAAAATACATACAACCCTAAATTTTCACCCCTCTGCTATCAACCCCTATTTTTTATTTGTTAATTATAAACTTTAATTTTTTTGACAAGATTTTTAATCTTATTTTGTCATGACTTAGAATAAAAAAACTTATATTACTCTTAATTTTCCACCTCTCTACTATCAACCCCTATTTTTCCATCGCGATTTTTTATTTTAACTATCAATCGATCAGACGCTAGATGTCTACCGTTGTCACCTCTCATCCAGCAAACATCACGGAGTAGGGATGAGTTAGTTCCCGGATGGTTTAGATTCACAATTATAACCGGTAGGTGGCGCTGAGATCGGGTTCTGCAATCCTCCTAATCACCTGGAGCTATTTTGGAGATTTTGTTTTTGTGTGTTTGACTGGGTACCCGAATGGTTTAGATTCGAAATTAGAACCGGTAGGTGGCTCTGGGATCGGGTTCTAGAATTTTATTTTTTAAACGCAGGACAACGTCTGCCGGGGCCGCTAGTAAGGTATAATATTAAGAGTGCAAGTACATACTTTAGCATTCATTACAATAAAATGCAGGCGTGAGAACATAAAGGCTGAAGATTCTACTTGTTTGAAATAAACAGAACAGATAGAATAGAATAGAATAGAATACACTTTTGTTCACCAAATAAACAGTTACAGAATAAATAATTACAATTATTTAACGGCAAAACAAAAGGCGGCCTTATCGCTAAAAGCGATCTCTTCTAGGCAACCTCACTGAGAGGATACTTTTAACATCTTATGTCCAGGTAAAATTAAATTAAAATGAAGTAAAATAAAAAAAGGAGAAACATTACAATATGGACAGTAAACAGCTAAGTTAAGAATAGATTTTTTTTTTATTATAAACTAGGGTAATGGTTTTTGACAGATTTTTTAAATCTGGCAAGTGATTTAGCTTTTCTGACATCTACAGGTAAAGAGTTCCAAAGGCAAACAGCCTGCACAGCGAAGGATTCGGAGTAAAATATTGAAGAATGTGCCTTGATGTAGAGAACATACATACATACATACATAACTTCACGCCAGTTCCCTTGCGGGGTAGGCACGAGCAACAGAGCGCCATTCAGGCTTATTCTTACACACCTCACTTGCTTCTTTGACATTCATAACTCTTGTCATGCACGTAGAGAACAGATGTACAAATTAAAAATCTAGCAACTGACATTCTATTTTAAATGAATGTTTATTGCATTTATCGTCGTGCTAGGCATTTCCTTATTGTACTATGTTTGCTAAAACATGCGAAAACTATATTAAAATATGATATTGCTAACAATAAGCATATTAAATAATTATAAAATGGCATGTCGTTAAAGTTTAAGGCTTTTTTGTGATAACATTTCTTAGGAAACAGTTGCTGGGTTATAAATTTGTACAGCAGTGTAAGTTCGTAGAATATTGATTGCAAAAGTTGTTTGTGTGGTAAATGTCAACTGGTTTTTGAAATGTGACTTTTCGAGTTGCCATAAAAATGACGTCGCTTGAGTTCAGTCAAAAACCTACAATTTGACGGAGACTGGGTTTTTTGCAAATGATAAATATGACGTAAGACTCGGCTAAAAGATCTTTTCCGGTACAAAAATAAAAATAAATATATTTATTAAATCTAATCTAATTCGAACCAGCAGAAACAGCAGATTTCGAAAATGCAACATTTAGAATTTTTGTCTATCTATCTGTCAGAGCATCACGAGAAAACTACTAAACAGATTTGAATGAAAACTCGGTACAGATATAGCTTACATACGTCATAGCAACGCAAACAAATGCTTATGAACAACAAACTCTTACTGTATTTGCAGCTTATTTGTGTTGCAAACTATTTTATACAATTAATAAAATAAATAACAAAAATTAACAAATTCATTCAAATATCTTCAATATTATTAAAATACCTACTACTTGTGATTATTTTTAAATAATAATAAAAATAACAGACCTTAAAAATATTGCAATAAATACACACACGCGCGCATTTCACATTCGAAGTAAAAACATAAACTCAGGTACGCGTTTAGGCGACACTCGAAAACTGACTGACCTGCCATGCGCAAGAGTTTCTCAATGCGATCTCGAAGCAATCATTCATACGTACAAAATTCAACCTTATACGGTCGACTTAGAATTTCATATCGCTCAACAATATGGAACTTGATCAAGGTTAAAAATAAGAGCCTAATTGTTTTTATTGTGAATTACTAATGAATATTAATATCGAATACAATTAGATAATTAAAATGCAATTTATTTATCATTGTGAAGACACAGCGTAGGATGTCACTTGACCTCCATTCAGGCAAACTATCTCCAAACTTCTTGGTTCCGTAAAACTGGTATCAGAAAATGATAGTCAAGCATATACACAGCTGAATTATTCAAATCCTGGCCTTCAGGGCCAAATCTTAAACTATACAAATAGCGAACAATATTCAAAGTTTGGAGACCGATTTTAATGTAAACGTGACGATGGTAGGCGTCCCGACGGAATGACTCTAATTCCCTGGCAGCGTGGCAAGCCTTTGGTGTGGGATGCGACTTGCGTAGACACGTTGGCCGCATCCCATTTACCAGACACGTCTATATCAGCCGGTCTATATCCCTCAAGCGGCGCAAATATGCAACCCTCAGTGAGAGTTATATGTTTGTGCCGTTTGCTGTCGAGACGCTTGGACCGTGGTGTCCTTAGGCCTCTACGAAAATTTATCGAAACGACTCATTGACTCTTCAGGTGATCAGAGGGCTGGTGCTTACCTCGGCAAATGGTTCAGTATGGCGATCCAGCGAGGAAACACAGCCAGCCTTCTGGGCACCTTACCCATAGAAGACGGTGATCTAGGCTCAGTCTACTTATAGTCTTGAGGGACTATGAGTAGAATACAATATAAATAAGTTAAGTTTTCTTAGATGTTAGTTAGACTTAGTTTATTTATAGTATTTAATTATACTTTTATTTATTTATAATTTAGTTTATTTTTAAGTATTTAGTTTAATATATTGTTACAAGTAGCAGGACTCGAATTAAAATTTAATTACTAGAGATTCTAGTTATAAAAAAATTAACATTAATAAAATTAACTATCTATTCTATAATTTTCTTGCATTGTATTCGATTATATGTTATTATTAAAAAAAAAAAAATTAACCTAAAGTGGTATTCTTTCTTGAAATTAAATTAAATTAAATATTTATTCTTGCATTGATGTAGTTGTATACAGGTGTCATTTCTAGAAATACATGGTTTAGTACATTTTACCAGTTTCACTGGTATACAAGTAAGCAGAATCTTAATCGTCATTATTTAAATAATTAGTTCCTATTTATTTTATTAAGTACCTTTTATGTAACCTAGGTAATATGTATTACCTTTATTTATTAATCTTCAAAAATCTCAATTTTCTGCGGCCGGGCGGCCTGTCGTAAGAGGCGACTTAACAACCCACAAGGTGGTAGGGCATTTGCCCGACTGGATGTCTACCACCCACGGTCTAAAGTATGTCCCCATAACAACCTTGAGTTGTGTTCCGGGATTAGTGAGCAGGTTCCAGTCTCCCTTAAGAGAGCAGCAGCGCATTTGTAGCACCTTTGGTGTTTTTTTTTATTGTTATTATTATTATCATCTCTACGGACTCGAGTTCCGTACCCTTTTTTACTACTTAATTTCTATGAAAGATTTTAGAGTCCATACACGCTTATTGTTTATTTTTGTTACTGTGTGTGACATTAATTTAGTAATTTTTATGTTGTGGTGTACCTTAAGAATAACTTATTATATTAATTTATTCTAATTTTAATACTAAACTTATACTAATGTAGAGTGTATCTGCACCTTTGGTGTTGCAAATGTCCATAGGCAATGGTAACCGCTTTCCATTAAGTGGGCCGTCTGCCTGTCTGCTGAACTCCTGCAATAAAAAAAAAGAAAAAGGAAAATCAATTAGTCTATCTAATCTGATTAGGAATCGAATCGTCTGATTTAAAAAAGTATAACTGCCTGTTATATTATTATACTGTGAAGGAATGTCAAATAAAAAATCAAGGAAGAGTTGTGTTTGAACAAAATATTCTCTTTTCTATAGATTAATTAAGCATTTAATTGCGCCGGGCATTTTACCGCAACTCATTTGAACGCTTCAAACGCTCCCCTTTCCTTGTCACAGCTGGTCACATTCGTGGGACTTCTACCTCCCTAAGGTGCGAGGTGGTAGAGTATTTTCTCGACTGGTTGGCGACCACTCCTGGTCTAGAGTATGTCGGCATAACAACCTTGTGTTGTGTTCCGGCATTAGTGAACAGGTTCCAGTCTCCTTTAAGATAGCAGCGGCGCATTTGTAGCACCTTTGGTGTTGCAAATGTCCAAAGGCGATGGTAACCGCTTTCCATCAAGTGGGCCGTCTGCCTGTAAATAATTATAAAATAACAAACAAAGATTGATTGATTGATTGAAAAGCTTCAATTCACACTCTCTAAAGTATATGCGATAGAAAAGCGTTTTTTTTATTATTATTAACATCTCTACGGACTCGAGTTCCGTACCCTTTTTTACAACTTAATTTCAAGATTGAATATTTTTTTTAATATTACACGCTTATTAGTTATTTTGGTTCTTGTGTGTGACATTAATTTATTGATTTTTGTGTTGAGATGTATTTATCTTACGAATAACTTATTATATTAATTTATTCTAATTTTAATACTAAACTTATACTAATGTAGAGTGTATCTGTTACATGCTGGTGTTGTGAGGAAGTGCATGTGCAGTGTGGGCCTTATATCTATACTTATATATATTGTCCTATCTAGTGCCATGTGTGTTGTTTTTTTCTTTTCTGTGACTGGATAGAAAAGCGTTAGGATGGCCATCCTGCGTTTACGTTCAAGACTTTGAATTTGTCATTATATTATACCTGGGGCCCAATTCTGCTATTACTATCTCCTAAAAATCGTCAGACACTGTCGCCTCAATCGTAGGTGTGACTAATATCGGTATTCTATTATTCTATTAACATCAATAGCGTGCCTTATATTATTATATTATATATATATATATATATATATATATATATACATATATAAATCAATTGCTGTTCGTTAATCTTGCTAAAACTCGAGAACGGCTGGACTGATTTGGCTAATTTTGGTTTTGAATTATTGTAATTGTGGAAGTCCAAGAAGGTTTAAAAGGTGAGTAAATATGAAAAAAAATGCTTGAAATATAGTAACAACAATAATTCCGCTTTCCCTTACAAACTATTCCTACTTGTCAAACATTTGATGTTCATCCCGTCGTTTAGAAATCAATTAAATTTAAAAGTCGTTCAGAAATCAAATTAAATTTAAAAGTGAAGTCTTTTTTTTTCATTTTTCTGGTTTTGAATATCAAACGTTTGATGTTCGTTCTGGTTAAGTTTCGACCGCGTTTTTTACTAAAGTTGAAATATTCTGCAATTATCATTCAGCTTTTTTATTTCTTGATTCTGAGGCGGTACGAAGTTTGCCGGGTCAGCTAGTACATTTA
Source organism: Dendrolimus kikuchii (assembly GCA_019925095.2). NCBI lineage: Eukaryota > Metazoa > Arthropoda > Insecta > Lepidoptera > Lasiocampidae > Dendrolimus > Dendrolimus kikuchii. Next base: position 3,407,180 of record CM034394.1, on the reverse strand, counting down.
TAAATTAAAAGTCGCGAAATAAATGTTTTAAATATTTGATCGCTTTTCAAACCTCATTTCGGGTAACACCAGTTCTGCTAATGGTCATACCGTTTCTTTTGTTTTATTATTCTGCCGCGACCATATCGAGAAGATATTGTAGATTTAGTAGAATACGAATTTTGACACAATCGCAATGGAATCGTACTTCGGATATCTTCGCAACACGAAGATACTGAAATAGTAGAATTGGGTCCTTAGTAGAGTTGCCTATCAGCTTCCTGGCTTTCCAGTCAATCGACTCTAGCATTTCTTTCTTTGAGGTTATGAATTATTGTCTATACATACTCTGCTCTATACATATGTATATCTAATACTAATAAGTAACAGACTATATTTCATGGAAGGGTCTCAATATAATGTCTATAGAGTAAGAAAGAGGTAGGCACTGAAAATCAGTGTCAACATTTAAGTGTCAGCCTCGTTTGTCCAATTGCGGCATACAATTTAAAATGTTACTAAGCTCTATTTGATTAAATCAATCAATTAAGGAAAGTTAAAAATAGCACTGCGAGAGTTTTTTTATTAATACACTAAATTTGCACCATTATATTTCGAAGGGAAAATTTTCTATTATGACAAAAGTGACATTTCAATTGTTTGTTGGTGTTGCCAACACTATTAACCTTATATATTTTGTGTGTGTCGCCTTTGCCAAATAACCGGTTCTTTTTTCTTTGCCCAAAAAACCACAAAGTAACTATAAAACTCCTGATTATCTTATACTTAATATATAAAGCTGAACAGTTTGTTTGTTTATTTAAACGTGCTAATCTCAGGAACTACTGGTCTGATTTGAAAAATTCTTTCAGTGTTGGATAGCCCATTTATCGAGGAAATCTATAGGCTATATATCATCACGCTAAGACCAATAGGAGCGGAGCAGTAATGAAAAATGTTTCAAAATAGGGGGGGGGGGGGGCTTTGAAAACAAATTCCACACGGACGGCGTCGCGGGCACAGCTAGTCCTATATATTGAAGAAAGATTTCTCACTGGTTCTACTCCTTAACAGCGATAACTCGTTGCAAAATTGTATCAATTAAAGATAGTGGTAAATCTTATTTTTAACCCATGACCTTAAAACGGTGGTCCGATGAGTTTAATTTAGATAAAACCCTTTTAATGTAAACTTTCTCTTAAAATTTAAATAAGGGTTAACTCCATTTAAACTTTAACACCCCCAATAGGTTTGACAGTTAATATAGATAGACCCTTTGTAATGTTAAAGTTATTCCCGAGTCTAACTTTAGAATTCATCGGTCTAGGCTGTACCGATATACTTTCTATGAAAGGCTAACCATCTTAATGACCTTCCGCATTAACAAGTATATAGAAAGAAAGAAGAAGAAAGAAAAAATATTTATTTAGGACAAGATACAAAAAGACTTATATGATAATATATATAACAATAAATTGTGATGTCCTAAAAAGGCTCTTGCTCAGCATATTGCTAGTTTCACAACCAGCGCTGGTCTTCCGCAAGTACCTGTAAATGATGCCACGGCTTGGCTCCACAAAGCAAATTAAAACGATAAACATTTGTTGTAAAATTATACAAAATAAATTACTAATTATTTGAACATTGTTCTATTACAAATAAAAGAAAAAAATAAAATAAAAAAACTGGACAGAAATGACGAACAAGACAAAAAATAATAATAAATTGATAATGGTTTGTCATATCGTAATAATTGACATATTATAAAATACTTGTGTCGTATTTAAGGTCTCTCTGGCGAAATTGATGGTCAATTAAGAATTTTTTTAAGTTAGTTCGGAACCCAAAAACTGACTGCAGCTTCCTTATCGGCGGCGGTATGTTATTCCAGCACTTCGATGCAGCGTAACGAAAACTCCCCCTGAAGGCAGCCGAACAATGCTGCTGAGTAGCGAGCTGCACCGAGCCTTGCCTACAACCGAGTGACCTTCTTGTTGATATCCACGAAAGCTTTTCGTAAAGATATAAAGGTGTTTTATTATTTATAACACCAAAAAGCAAGCAAGCTAAATGTAATTTTTGACGATGTTTCATTCTTAATATAGAATGCTTGTTTAGGAATGGTGTAACGTGACCTCTTAACGGAACTTTGAAACAAAACCGTACACAAGCATTCTGTACTCTTTGAATGAGACGCTTAGTTTTAGCAAGAAGCCGAGGACCAAAAATCACATCTGCGTAATTTAGATGTGATAGAACAAGAGATTCCACTAGTTGAATGCGTAATGCTTCATTTATAAATGGTCTTATACGGTATAAAATTTTGAGCTTATAGAAGCAAGTTCTAACTGAGTTAGCAATATGTTTCTCAAACTTTAAATCGCAATCTACATACAACCCTAAGTTACGAGCTACGTAAACTTGTTCTACGGGTTCACCCATGAGCATTACTTTTGCTGATGGGTGAAGAATATTGAGTTGATGTTTGGAACCAAAAACGAGATATTTAGTTTTAACAGGGTTAAGAAGTAAGGAATTAGATTCAGACCATTGAGCTATTCTATAGAGATCTTCGTTTATTTTGTTTATTGCATTATTTATCTCGGATGGTTTAAATGAAATATATATCTGTGTGTCATCGGCGTAAAAATGAACTTTACAATGTCTTATATGTGTTGCTAAGTCTGCAGTGTACAGGATAAAGAGAATTGGTCCTAATATTGATCCTTGCGGAACGCCTCTATTGATTGGCAAATTTTCAGAAAGCTGTGAGCTACCATCAATATTATTGAGCTTAACTTGCTGGTATCGGCTAGTGAGAAAACTTTGAAACCATTTAACAGTTTTTGCTTTGAACCCATAATAACTCAGCTTAGAGAGTAACAAATTAATATTGATCGAGTCAAATGCCCTTGAAAAGTCTAATAAAACTAATAGCGTACACAACCCATTGTCCTGCGCGACGAGTATATTATCAATTACATCTAATAGTGCAGTTGACGTACTGCGCCCCTTCCTAAACCCCGACTGGGCTTCAGGGAGAATGCGATTTGCTTCAAGGAACTTAGTTACCTGAAAACTTACTATTTTCTCCATAATTTTAGACAAGCATGGTAAAATACTAATGGGTCTTAAATCTTTAAGCACACATGGGTTAGAAATTTTAGGTAGAGGGCGAACAATAGCATGCTTCCACATATCCGGAAATGTGGACGTGCAGATTGAGATATTTATAATAGATAGTATTAAATTTATACTGTGAGGAAACGTCATTAAAAGCATATTCAAACTTATGTCATCGCTACCAACTGCGTTCGATTTCAGACTTTTAAATGTTTTTTGTAGAGTTTTTAAATCGATTGGTTCTAAATCAAACACTGAGTCACTAAAACTATGAAATACATAATAAGTTAATAAAGAGAAACTAACCTCAGCTGTGCCTGGTATATTTAAAAAATGATTATTAATGATATCAGCATTATTAAAGTGTGGAGGAAGATCTACATTATTTTTTGGTAAAATAATATTTTTCAAATTTGTCCAGAGAGCTCTTGGTTCACGTATTTTGTTGATAATATTATGTTTGAAATATGCTGACTTTTCAAAAAAGAGTGCTTGGTTTACTAGTGATTTCAGACTCTTATAATAATCTTTTTTACTGACCGATTTATTTTCGGTCAGTAAAAAAGATATATATATATAGATGTAAAATCTATAAAATAACTAGATGACCCGGCAAACTTCGTACCACCTCAGAATCAATAAATAAAAAACGTTGATTTCTGAACGAAGGGACGAACATCAAACGTTTGATATTCAAAACCAAAAAAAAACGAAAAAAATACCTTCACTTTTAAATTTATTTTCATTTCTGAACGACTTTTAAATTTAATTGATTTCTAAACGACGTGACCAACATCAAATGTTTGACAGGTAGGAATATTTTCTAAGGGAAAGCGAAATTGGTGTTTTTACTATATATATATACACCTTTTAAACCTTCCCTGGACATTTCCACAAACAATTCAAAACTAAAATTATCCAAATCAATCCAGCCGTTCTCGAGTTTTAGCGAGACTACCGAAGAGCAATTGATTTTTATATATATAGATTACAATAAAATTAATATGCTGCGATGGATGTGTGGAGTGACGCGGAAAGACCGTGTCAGGAACTCCCGCATCCGCAGCAGTCTTCATGTCCGTAACATAGTAGACAAACTGCAAGAGTGTGGCTTACGCTGGTACGGCCACGTTTTACGAAGACCGGCTAATTATGTGGAGAACAAATGTCTAGCTATGCCGCCTCCGCCAGGTCCCGGTCGAAGGGAAAGGCCCAAGAAAGGTTGGCTTGACGCTGTGAAAGATGACATGCGTACCAATGGTCTCAAAGGGGATGCTGAAGACCGCACGAAGTGGAGTAGAAAAAGTAGAAAAACGGACCCTGGGCGTCGGAGTGAACGCTCCTAACGCAGCCGGGATTCAACGCTCGGATGATGGTGATGAAATGTAAAAGTGAATGATTGGATGTTTGGTAGTTCCTGCCTCGTACTTTGGAATAAACATGCGCGGATAAATATGGACGGAGAGATGCTTAGCTGGACGCAGAGGAAACAGCCGCCCACGTCCTGATTATATAAATACACTAGGATATGCCCGGTACAAAGTACCGCAGCATTAGAAAAGAATTTAAGCCATCGCTTTAGTGAAAACTGTATAGGAGTACCGAACAACCTCAAACCGCCCCCGAGAAAATTCCCACCGGATTCCGGGGATAAAAAGTAGCGCAGATTTTAAGTAAGAATGTGCTGTCGATCAGTGACAACCGCATTGAAATCCGCCCAGTAGTTTTTACGTGAATTCCGAACTAACAGACAAGAAATCTAAAAAAATTGCATCGTGTTCTCCGTCGTTTACGTAATCTATTCCAGTTGTTTCTTTTTTATATAGCTTCAATGTACAGACACGATATGTTTGGAATTTTATAATATTATTTATTTAAAAAAAAAAATCTTTTACAAAAACTTAAAATAAAATATTAAGACAAAACACATAATCTTGATGCACGTTGTCAATGGGACTTGTGGTCGAAGCTGACGGTGGACATTCCAACCTCCTCACAATTCGTATTGTCTAGGACTGATGCCGTCTGTATTTAAAGTTATTGTTCACCCTCATCAAGCAAGCTGTTGTTTCTCCACTGTATTTACAACTTCATTATGTACACAGTTTAACAATAAGGCCTGACACGCATTAAATCTCTAACTCTCTACAAAGCTTATATGCTGTACAAGATTAATTCCTCAGTGCTCGTGCTTCTCTAAAGTTCTATAAGTTAAAACAAAAATATTGCTCAAAAAAATCACAGTCCGAATTCAAATCTTGTTTAGAAATTAATTCCATAATGCGTGCGCTTCTATGGAGTTCTATAAGTTACAACAGATATTACGGAACAAATCACAGTCCGAATTTAATTGAGGTTAGAAATTAATTCCGCAATGCGTGCGCTTCTATGGAGTTCTATAAGTTACAACAGATATTACGGAACAAATCACAGTCCGAATTTAATTGAGGTTAGAAATTAATTCCGCAATGCGTGCGCTTCTATGGAGTTCTATGAGTTACAACAGATATTACGGAACAAATCATAGTCCGACTTTGATTGAGGTTAGAAATTAATTCCGCAATGCGTGCGCTTCTATGGAGTTCTATGGGTTACAACAAATATTACGGAACAAATCACAGTCCGAATTTAATTGAAGTTAAAAATTAATTATTGCGTGCTTGTCTATAGAGTACTACGCCCAAATTAAATTTGCGCACTTATCTATAGGTACAATAGATAAGTACGCAAATTTAATTTGGGCGTGGAATTAATTCCGTGGCAAGCGCGATTCTATGCTGTTTCACAGATTTTGCGGAAAATAATCGCACCGAATTTGTAGTAATGTCTAGATCTAACAAAGAAATTTATAATATTCATGTGTAATTCCTACCTCGGACAACGGATTAGTATGGCGATCCAGCGAGGTAACATAGCCAGCCTTGTAGGAACCTTACCCATTGACTTCGACGACCTAGGCTCAGTATTCTACTTACAATATTAAGGGATTATAGATAGAATACTGTTACGAGTTGCAGGACTCGAATTAAAATGCCGTTAGATTACTATAGAATTTATTAGAACTATACAAACACGTATAACACATGTACAAATATAACAACACGCACAAAGTCCGTCACTATATAGATTATCGAATGTACACACGTCTTGCCTTGATCGTGATTCTCGCTCGACTGACCATCGCTAGACCCCCGATCTCTCTATTGAGCCATTGCTTTATACTGCACCGATACAAAATGGCTGCCCGCCCGCATGGATCCAATTTCTCAGAATCAGTTCGACACACGTGTCTAGTGACTGCCATAAAAGATTACAATACACAATAGGCTGTTTTTCTAATTACAAATTTTAAACACAACGTAAACAAAAGAAGTCCAATTGCGGAAAGGTAATAAAGTGTGTGTTTTATGGTAGGCAGGTGTAGATTTTTGTCGGCGTGTAACAATACAATATAAGATTTTACGGGAAATATGTTTTGATATTTTAGAGAGCCTATGCCGTTCAAAAATGACCTATAGTCATGTATATTGCTATTGTGACTGATTTTTGTTATTATTCTAACGTAGACGAAGTCAAGATGTTAACAAATAATATACACCCATTCTTTCTCCTTATCCAGACATATTTGTTTTCCAACCCTTCGGAATTGCTTCGTAAATCCTGACCTTATTTAAATCGGGATTTTCGCTTATTTGTTGAAATTCTTGTCCTCGATATCAAATCCTGTAATATTCTTATTTTTCTTAGAATTTCGTACCGAAATAAGATTTGGTCGTGTTGTAATTGCTTTTTAAATATGGATTGGCTCACAGACGCTATTTACATGCTAACGCTTGTATTCACAAAGAGTTAAGTTTAAATCCTTCTTTAAGGCTCAGTTGCACGTTCCTGGGTTAGCTCAACTAACTTGAAGTTAACTGCTAACACAGGGTTAAATAGGCGTGGTAAGAGGCGACTTAACAACCCACAGCCAGGTGGTAGGGCATTTGCCCGACTGAATGGCTACCACCCCTGGTCTAAAGTATGTCACCATAACAACCTTGAGTTGTGTTCCGGCATTAGTGACCAGGTTCCAGTCTCCCTTAAGAGAGCAGCAGCGCATTTGTAGCAACTTTGGTGTTGCAAATGTCCATAGGCGATGATAACCGCTTTCCATCAAGTGGGCCGTCTGCCTGTCTGCTGATCTCCTGCAATAAAAAAAATGTTGTGCGAACAAAAGTTAGAAGTAAACCCAGGGTTAAACTTCTAAATATTTAACCCACCGATATGGAAAGGCTAATGTTTCAACTCCAAACGGCATAGATATGTAAGCCCTTCCTAAGGTTCTATATTTGCGCCGTTTGAGAGCTTGATCTTTTGAAGCAGCGTTACGATAGTTTTTTATAGTGAATATATCAATAGAGTAACGAATATCAGGACTAATTAGGGGGATATGGGTGTTCGGAAAACTGGTTTTTTCGGATAATCAAACTGTATTGATTTAGCCATGTATATTTCTGTACATTATACATTTAACGACAAATAGGAATGAAACAATTAAGTACAGACAGTCTAAGTACAGTACTAAGTATCATTAACGCTTAAAAAATCTCCAATATTCCTCTGGTGAGCAAGCTTACCCGCTTACGAGCGGTTAGTTCTCGTACTATTTTAAGGATAGATATTTGATACTGGTCATTTTCAGCTTGTGTTTCAAACCAACGCAACGCAATATCTAAGCGATTAAACGCTTCAGAAGCACCAATTACGTTTCCATCTTCATTGTCTGAACTTGTAGGCGTCGTAGTTCGGATAAGCGATCGTTCGGTTGTACGATGCTCCACTATTAAATTCTTCTCTTTGTTCGTTATATACAGTGTTAACTCCATGTAAAACGTTACTCGATTTAACGACAAACTCCCTTAAGCGTTGAAATCATTTGGCTTTGGTTGGTTTAGCTTCTCTTCCATACAATGATATACTCTATATAGCATTACACCCACTCTCAATAACGACAACAATTAAGTAATAAAAAGAACCTTTTAAGTCGCCAGAATTAGTAATAGCTGCGCAGCTATGTACATGCTTTTATCGCTTTATTATCCCGACCCGTAATAAACTCAATTTTCAGTATTATGCCTACCGAAATTTCTAAGAAACCCCGAAATACCGAAATTTCTATATACTTTCTTTATCACCATGATGCCTCAATATCGCAAGATATGAATAAAATAAGTAAAAAATACGACAACATTACCGGCGCAGCAAAAGACGTCAGACAAAAATAATAGAGTTCTCTCCAATTAACGACAACTCTCTATAACGCCATAAAATGCACAGTCCCTTCAGTGTCGTTATATAGAGTTTACACTATATTATGTATTTTTTCAAGTGATTTAACAATATCGAGTCTTGATTGATTCGGATCTACGGCATTAGATGGAGGAGCCTACGTGGTGCTATCAAATTTTCATTCTAATAAATCCTTGTCCTTCAATTAAGCCGTTTTAGACATTTTCTCGTTTTAACCGCGATAGGCAGTAATCTATTAAGAAATTTTTTATCGAAGTAATCTATCATCTAGATGGTGATATTATGACAAGTGTTTTGATTCAATACAGGTGTAGATAAGATTTACGTAATCCGTTCACAATTCATTTTTTTTTATTGCATGAGATTAGCAGACAGGCAGATGGCTCAATAGATGGAAAGCGGTTAGCATCGCCTATGGACATTTGCAACACCAAAGGTGCTACAAATGCGTAGCTGTTCTCTTAAGGGAGACTGGAACCTGGTCACTAATGCCGGAACACAACTCAAGGTTGTTATGGCGGCATACTCTAGAACAGGAGTGATAGCCATCCGATCGGTCAAATACGCTCCCACCTGGCTGTGGGTTGATTAGTCGCCTCTTACGACAAGCCGCCCGGCCGCAGGAAATTGTATTCTTTCTCCGTTCCTCCACAGATAAAGCAATCGGATAAATAAATATAGTTACTTTATTTTATTTTTATTGCAGGAGATGAGCAGACAGGCAGACGGCCCACTTGAATTTTGAAGACACACACATAAACATATATCTATCTCGTTCTTACTCAGCACTGTAACTCGCAGGAAAACAATATAACAGTATTTCAGTGCGTACATAAAGTGGAACATGAATATACGTAAATACCTAATGAGGCCGAAAATCCGCCATGTTTAGTGCACCAAATGTCATTATCAGTCAGTGCACCCGGTACTTGTCCTGTCAAAAAGTCGTGGTATAAATGAAAATAACTAATTATCTTTCAATATTTTGCTTGTGATTTAAAATAATTGAAGCCAAATATAAATAATTACGTCGCAGATATGTCCGTGTGCAGTGTAATAGGGTGCGGCATAAGAAAAACACCAAATCAGTCATCTTTAACCATACACAGGTACGCTGTAAATAACATTAAAAATATTGCTTATTGTTAATGTTTCCGGGAAAATAAAGGAAGATTTTCATTATAATTAGCAAGGTTCTTATGTGCAGTTATAGGTCATGAATGGATTTAACTTATTTAACTATATTTTTACGCTTAAATAATGTTAATTTATTAGCTGGGGTTGTACATTATTTATCGACTTTGATATCGATATAATATGATTGCTTATATAAAATTTCTTATTTTATCATGCTACCCCGCTTAAAACATACAAAAATAATAATTAAAACATATTGTATAGGATCCCAAGAAATGAGCGTATTAAGAAAAAGTGGCTGGAAGCCATTGGAATGGAAAATATAAAGCCAAATGCAAAATATATTTATATTTGCTCGCTACATTTTGATGATAAATGTTTCAACAAAACTCTGGATGTGACTCGACTACGAGATGATGCCGTGCCCTTCAAATTTGTAAGAGTACGTTAATACTGTATATACTTTTATAGTTAGTATTGATATACTTTTTTTAAATTATATACATATTTTAATACATACATATTATTTTATAACAAAACGTGCTATAAAAGGATCAAAATTAATATACAAGTTTTGTATGGTGGGACGATGATCAGCAGGATAATCGTTGGACTGTCGGCTTATTATATAATTCCTGCTCCGTCTTCGCAGTCGAAGGCCTTAATATGTCTTCTCGTGCCTCTCACTCATGGAGACTGCTCGTATAATTGAAATTTGTACTTTTACTTTTAGCCTTTGATATACTTGTTGCTGCTACCTTATTACTGATATGCTAGTTACTAGTTGTAGTCTATGTCATTCTCATTCTATATAACCATTTTAGAAAAACTTATGGGTTTTGTGGCTGTGATTCCATCCAAGAAATGTATTTGCCCAATTTGAATAATAATGTCATAATTTAAGCAAATTTTATGAAAAAAATACTGTGGACACAATTATTCTAAACTAATATTTCAATATTTTGCAGCGACATGCCAGCCAACATAAAACTGGCATATTAAAAGAAAATCAGTTGGAAACAATTCCTGTTTTGGCCGGTCCTGACACCTCTACCTTGGTAAATGCTGCACATTTAAGGATTCTGCTGTTCTTTAGCTTCAAGAGAAGATGTTAGATTTTGTATATACAGACTCTTTATAGTGAAGCTATTGAACCTACTTAGATAAAAGTAATATGCTTTGACATCTTTAGAGGAATAAACCAAAACTGATGGTGTCACTTCTTTGAATTTTGTATTCCATGTAAAACATCTAAGGTACAAATAAAACTCATATTATAAACTTATGCCTTTATTAGTTTTACTTTAATAAAAACTATTGTAAATTCGTGAAATTTTTAATAATTAAGTGATTTTAGAGCGTAAGTCATAAGGAATGACGTTTTTTATTAAATAAATGTTCTGAAGGTGTTTTGTTTTTTTTTTATCACGCGGCCCTTAATAAGTTTAAAATTTGAATCACTCTCACTTATGGTGCAGCGCACCTATCTTGAGGTGCGTTGCGGTAATGTGTTACTTACTTTAGAGTCAGCACACAATTAAAATAGATTGTAATAGAGAGGTAAGTAGTTTAGACTACTTACCTCTCTATTACAATCTAATTAATCTGTTTTGGATATCAAAATAAGAGTACGTGTTTTTCATAGGAAAAACACGTACTCTTATTTTGATATCCAAAACAGCATAGCTAGCTAGCATGCTAACGTTTTATCGCCGACATAAAGCTTCCATCCCTTTCCGGCATATACGCAAGTGCGAGCGAGACGGCAACATATGAAACGACGATAAAATTTAGCATGCTAGAGATGGGCAGATGGCCCTGTACTACGCCATATGTTTATGTTTTGTGGTCACTGTGTTGTCAAACAACTTTATCAAATCAGTGTAGCAACTTTTAAAAATCGTCATATCGTTTACTTGATAAATTTGAAACACGAACTTGTCTTAGATTTCACACATCTAAATCAAAGTATCTTTGCACATAACAATATACTTACTTCCTATTAAAGTATAAATTCTACAAATAATTAATACTCAATAATATTGAAAATAAAATGAGCCAAGGACGTTTATCGATAAAACCTAATAACATTAAAATCTTCTGGACAGCACTAAAACCGCCATGTTTAGTGGCCAAATGACGTCACAGTGGCACGCATTTTTTATTGACGTTTCATTTCCATAGGTTTCCTACAGTTCTTTTTAAATTAATTATCGATACTCGAGTAGCTAACAGATTAATATATTATAGTATAGGTATTACTATACTTAAATTTATAATAATTTGCATAGTATCAGTAATAATTTTCAAGTATTATTATGTTTCAAATAGTATAATAGTTTTCCAGTATTATTTTGCTTCAAGTAATATAATAGTTTTCAAGTATTATTTTGTAACCACAGACGGACAGTGGACACTCCAATTTTATTAGTAAAGATGAATGAATGAAAACAAAAAAAATACTTGGTTAAAAACTAGGTACAATAATTGTTGAACAAAAGGCGGCCTTATCTAGTACTGCCTCTTTTTTGTAAAGAAAATTTAATATGTTTTTTAACCGTAAAATATTGTACTTTTGGGAAAATGGAAGAAAAAATAGTACAATTATTTTTTTTTCATTAATTGTTTTAATTTCCCCTGTGTATTTATTACTATTTTTTTACTTGGATCAGCAAAGTTCTATTATTTTTAAAATAATCATAATAAACTGAATAAAAAGCGTGACAATAATACAATTTCCTGCGGCCGGGCGGCCTGTCGTAAGAGGCGACTTAACAACCCACAGCCAGGTGGTAGGGCATTTGCCCGACTGGATGGCTATCACCCCTGGTCTAAAGTATGTCGCCATAACAACCTTGAGTTGTGTTCCGTCATTAGTGACCAGGTTCCAGTTTTCCTTAAGTGAGCAGCAGCGCATTTATAGCAACTTGCTGTTGCAAATGTCCATAGGCGATGGTAAGCATCTGCTGATCTCCTGCCATAAAAAAAATTGAATTAGCGTTGAGAATATAGTACATTTCGCACTACATTATTTTTCTATGACATATAGTACAGTTGGCTAAAATGTAATACAAAGCTATAAATTATGGCAAGGTTGGAAACTCTAGCCTAATTGCTTAAAGCAATCTTTTCAAGGCAATCCCCTAAACCAAGGAAAATATTAAAGATGTTACCATTTAATTTTAGGTCTTAATTGTACACATTAAATTGTGTTTCAATTTTGGATTAACGTTTTATGGTTATCATTACACTTAACGATGTTTAATTAGGTATATAATAAAGACGCGACCTTAACACAATGTGCCAGTTAACAGAAATTAGTTAACTAAATAAAATGTCTGAGATATAGGTAATTGTTTAACTGAGCATCACTCTACAAATGATTAAATACTCTTAATTATAAGACTTAAGTATGATACGGTCGAGCGCACGGATCAGTTTAAGTACTTGGGATCTGTACTCAGTACGTCCGGGATTATCGACCACGACGTCAAGGCCCGTATCACAGCAGCTTGGGCCAAGTGGCGTGAGGTGACAGGTGTCATTTGTGCCCCAAAATGCCGGTTAAATTAAAAGGACAGGTCTATAAATCCATCATTAGACCTGTACAAAAGGTTGTATGACAGTGAAGCGTGGCCTGTACTTGAGCGACATAAGCAAGAACTGCGTGTCACGGAGATTAATATGCTGCGATGGATGTGTGGAGTGACGCGGAAAGACCGGGTCAGGAACTCCCGCATCCGCGGCAGTCTTCAGGTCCGTGACATAGCAGATAAACTGCAAAAGTGTCGCTTACGCTGGTACGGCCACGTTTTACGGGGACCGGCTAATTATGTAGGGAACAAATGTCTAGCCATGCCGCCACCGCCAGGTCCCGGTCGAAGGGGAAGGCCCAAGAAATGTTGGCTTGACGTTGTGAAGGATGACATGCGTACCAATGGTCTCAAAACGGGGGATGCAGAAGACCGCGCGAAGTGGAGTAGAAAAAGTAGGAAAGCGGACCCTGGGCGTCGGAGTGAATGCTCCGAATGCAACCGGGATTTAACGCTCGGATGATGATGATGATGATGATGAATTATAAGACTTAAGTAATTTAAGCTTTGGTCAATATAGAATTATTTAAATAATTTGTTTAAAATTTTAATTCGAAAATACTTTCAGAATGCAAGAAGAAAAATAAAAACAAGGGAGCCTGACAAATATGAAGTGAAGTTAGCAAGACGTGATGCTGCGGAGTTTCTTGCCGCCTTTTCCTTAGAACATGGAATGTCGGCGGCAGACCCGTCCGTGTCGTGAACATTTTAGCTACCCTCATGTGGCGTTCCCACCGTTGGGCAATGGTAAAATCGAAGAATTTTGCCACTGGTTACATTTCCTATGAAATATAATGAAGAATGCAATAGAAAAGATTTTTGAATCGTTGTGATTTAAAACTCGATGAAACGAAAAAGCGACACTAAAGAGAGATAAACACATTAATTTATAGGAAGCCTGCGATAGAATGAGATTAGAATATATTATATTTAATAACTTAAACACTATGCTCATAAAGATAGAGTTCGAAATGTTTTGAAGTTTTTCGTTACTACTTCAAATTTCGTGTTTTGAAGCTTAAATATATTATAACGATATAATATATGAAATGTAACGTTATGAAATTTAGAATCCTTCCCACCCCTTGTCACACTTTGTTTTACTTTTACTGCGTGTTAACTGCACCCACATGTAATTTTTTATATATATTTTTTTATAAATAATACATATTGTTAATGGTTTATCTCATTTTACGAAAAGAAAGTCCGGCCGGCATTCTAGGGGCTTAAAACACAACACGTTGCGAAGCCCTGTATGGATATGAATTAGACTATAATATAAAATGTGTTTACTTTTAATAGAATTACATTATTGTTCGCATGTAGCTATATGTAATGTATATTATTACTAGCTGATACCCGCCCGCTTCGCGTGCCGTAGAATCCGTTCTTAGCTGACCTCTACTTGGCGAAAGGAAGGTTCATGCCAAATTTCAAGTCTATAGGTATTATAGTTCCTGAAATATCGTTATAAATCACTATATACGTGGATTTCAATGATATATATAAGCTATTTAATTATGTATATCTACAGTAGTTTTTTTTGTTTTTCTTTAATTATATTTAATTACAATTAAGTTAGTTAAATCAGTTTAGTTAAACCACCAAATATTGTTAATTTTCCTTTTAATGTCTCGTTGGACACCAGGTTGCCTGGAAGAGATTGCCATAAGCGATAAGGCTGCCAATTGTTCTAATGGAAATGTATTTATATTAAATGTCTAGGTTTAAGTAATGGTGAACAATAAAGAGTTTTCCTTTATTCATTCATTCATGAATACTTAACAAATTGTGCAATGTCATAATTAAAACTACGTTTTAAAGGTTTTAGGCGGGACATTTATTTGAATTATTATTCGTACATTTAAACTTAAGAAAATACTACGTGAATTTGCGTGAAATCTGTTCGGGGAGTAGAATTTTTACAATGAATTGAAAAAAAAATAGGCGATTAATTTGGACGACATACTTTTCAAAATGCAATTATTAATTTGTTTCATTCGAGTATTAAATGAAAACTAATGAACGGAATTAAATGAAACTCAACACAGAACTAGCTTACATTCTAGGTCGAGACGTAGGATACTTTTTATTATAAATAGTGTATTTTCATGAGATGAACAAATATATCCAAAAAGATGGCGCTGGTGTCGCATCTTTTTGGTGCCGCCGTTGAATTCACTGAAAAAGTCAACTTTATGGTAACGCTAACGAAGTTCACTAGCACTCTTAGTTAAAAATAAGAAGTAACAAGTCAACCACGTGATACTGGCTAGGTATGTACATACATAAAGTGTTAGGCAAAACTTAAATTTTTTAAGCGCCTGAAAAAAAACTTATAGCAAAACATCGTACAGTGAGAAAACAAATAGTACTTTAGCAGGCACCTACAGTTGAACGAAAACTATAATAACTATTCGAGTGCAGTATCATATTTACTCTGAGAATTTGTTCGCAATTTCCTGTCTAACTAGTTATTAGTGTATGGTTTTAAACTTTAACCTATTATAATATAGCCATATTATATTATTAGTTCGTTGGTTTCATTCATTAATTTATTTTATAAATTTATTTCGTTAAATACAGTATTGAAGTATACAGCCTATTTACAAGATGTGTTAAATAAAGTACGATCGATCGTTACATACTGCTATGAAGTCCATTGACGAGAATTTGAGGGAAAAACCAATTCTAAAAGAGAGTAAAGTTAAGAAGTCTTATACATGACGACAGGATAGGACCTCATACACTCTATGTGCAACACGCTGTTGAGTATCATTCGCACATCAAAACAACACCGACTTTAGTGTGAAGGTCGTTGTGGTCGTGGCGAAAACGTCACTAATGACGTCATCATTTTTGATCACACAACACTCACAACGATCCATGTCAAGGGGTGGGTCGAATAGCCGTTCCACTTGTGTTTACGATTGTAACGCCGGCAAGCAAGTGGAACGGGATAAATCGCGGTCATGGACGTAGTCGTGGTGGGTCCCTAATGGAACGTAGCCTTAGTCTACTTAATTCGACAAAGGAATCCTAGAGTTTTGACAGTTCCACTTATAAGTCACTATATTCAACTTCTAATCCAAAAATAATTTAACTACAAAGTTTAATTTGACTCAATTTCTAATTAATTTATAAGCTTATTAACCTAAATACGTTAAAATTTAATGGACTTAAAGTTACTTTGTATAAGTACTAGACGCTCGTGGTCTACAATTCGTCTAGACTACATTGTTTAGTTTTATTCGGGTCGTAGATGCTTAGATAGGTTATATAAAAATCAACAATCCTTTCTCTAGTTTGAAAATCATTATAATGTAAGTACCTACGTGTAATAAGCGACTGACAAATGTGCGAGCAAGTATGCGTAGTATTTATGGCTCGATGACCTTCAGTGTGTCATCTTAAATACTTTTTGATACGAACATCGTCGAGTTATAAATACGTGTGCTTCCTTGCATTTAGGTATATCACACGCTTAAGCGCGTATATACGATACCGCTTCTGTGCCGTTGCCGTGCCGCCGTCGCGCCGCCAACTTTATATCTAGACTAGGTGCGACCGTGTTGCCACCGCCACCTTTTTTACCCATATGTCATATTAAATACCATTTCTTCCATGTTAAATACGCAAACTTTTTGAAACGAACATCGTCGAGATATAAATACGCGTACTTCCTTACATTTAGGTATATCAGATGCTTAAACGTATATACACGACACCGCTTCTGTGCTGTTACCGTGCCGCCGCCGCGCCATCAAACTTTATACTTAGACTAGGTTTATCCGTGCAGGAACGGAGAAAGAATACAATTTCCTGCGGCCAGGCGGCCTGTCGTAAGAGGCGACAAAACAACCCACAGCCTGGTGGTAGGGTATTTGCTCGACTGGATGGCGACCACCTCTGGTCTAGAGTATGCCGCCATAACAACCTTGTGTTGTGTTCCGGCATTAGTGACCAGGTTCCAGTCTCCCTTAAGAGAGCAGCAGCGCATTTGTAGCACCTCTGGTGTTGCAAATGTCCATAGGCGATGGTAACCGCTTTCCATCAAGTGGGCCGTCTACCTGTCTATGATCTCCTGCAATAAAAAAAACCGCGTTGCCACCGCCACCTTTTTCACTTCCATATTAAATTTGTGGCACATGTATTGACTTTAGACATAGAACATTGAATGCTGTCACGAAGCATTTTGCATTTTCAAACATTTTCATATCACCTAAATAACTAACATTAACTTATTGAAAGTGCAAAGGCATCTCTCAAAATATATTGTGACCATTTCAGACAAGTCCCATTATTTTACTTTGTCTAGCTCATATCTATTAAAGAACTATCGATAACAGACGTATAAGCAATATTGCACTTAAGCAGATATACCAGCTACCGAATGTAAGTATAATGTAAATTAATTACTGTAGGCGACGCTCACATATAATAGATATTATATATTTTGCTTATATATCTGTTGTTAATAATAATAAAACTATGATGTTATTTTTTAAGCGCAGCTTATTATGCTTCACTAGTCGCGCTATTTACGGCGAAATGTTTGTTATTTTATAATTAAAATAAGGGCAACACGACGGGGTGCGCCACACGGTGCTATTGGCCAATTTGAAAAATCAGTGTCACGGGAGTCCCCGTTCGAAGCGAGCGCAACCGCCGTAATTGATTTCCAACGCCGTGTACACACTCCCGAAGCCTGGCAGCCATATTTTTTCGTTGTTTTATTTAAGTACTACCAATATCCCCTACAATTACAATATAAAATTTGAGCTCAGTCCCCAGCATAGAGGATTGGGAGGGTAAATGGTACCATTGGCATAACCTTTAAACGTTTTAATTCAAGGTAATTCAATAATACTTTTGCAGTCATTAGTTTCATTAGGCTTTTTTTTATGCAGCACCCGTGGTCCCAGACGAACAAGATTGCCCGGGCCTAAATACATGATTTACTTATATCTAAACTTGATATAATAAATAATTTACATCTAGGCTAATACAATATTTATACTACTTATATGTGGTCGTGTATGCGTGTTATGGATAGGTTTGGATGAGGTTAGGAATGGTTAGTTGTGGTTAGGTTTTACTTCATAGAGAAAAGTGTTATATCCCACCAGGAGAAAAGGTCAGGCCAGCCGGATGGCGCCGGACAGGGCCGCGTCCGCGACGGCTGCACTAACCGCCGCGGGGAGCGGCAAGGAGTAACGCCCGTGGCGGTAAGGCCACGGGCGGGCGGCAGCGAGCGTTGAGGCCACGGGGATCAGACAAGCCTCCGCCCGCACCAATGCCGCGAGACGGCGCGAGAGGCAGCCGCGCGACCCTCTCAGGGCCGGGGAAGTTTTAGCTCCCCGGCCCACACTGGAAAGGCCGCCCCTGCTTATGGGGCGGCCCACTGCTCGCCGGGGTTGCGGATTAAGGCTCAGGCTGTGTACCGCGACCCCGGCACTAATGCGGAACTAGGCTCCCATGGGGTTTTAGTGGGTATACCCGGCGCCGGTCGTATTGATTAATCGGCGTCGGGAGAGCCCCACACACCGGCCGCGTCGATCCCCGCGCGGCTGACGGTGCGGTAACGCATTTCCCCATGTAAAAAAAAAATGGAAAACTGTTATATGAACGGCTACTTGGCACAGTTGGTAGTGCATTAGCTAGTCGATCATTGTGGTTAAGCGTCTCTTGGTGCGGTCAGTACTTGGATGGGTGTAAACATTCATTCAACGGAAAGCCGTACCACGATACGCACTGGGAGTTCACGGCACTACCTTAACCGGAGTGACGTAGGGAGTCAATTCGTGGCGTTCCGTACCCAACATTAAAGGCCGGAGAGGAGGGACGCGCGCCGATCCACGCGCCCCCTCTCACCTCGCGTTGAGGTAGAGGAGCCGGAGAGACCCAGATCTCCGGCTACCAAATAGTGAGGTCAGCCCGCAAAGGGACCGGCCGCCGTCCGTCTGGGCTAGTGGTGAATCCGCGAGCGAGCCCACAGCCCGGACAAAGAACGCTCGGGATCGGACAGGGGTTTTAGTGGGTATCCCTAACCGCGGCGTGGCAATAGCATCTCACATCTCAACGTGGGGTGCTAGTGCCACCCCGACCTGGCGAATCCCACTCACGGGCCGCGACCTCTCCTCCTCGCGCGGCCTACGGTCCTCAAACGGATTTCCCCTGTATAAAAAAAAATGGGAAAAGTATTATATGAGGGAGTGTTATATATACGATTTTCTTATATACATAATACATATACCTATATAGACATTTATATATACGTGCATGCCCGCGTATCCCTTCCCGTAGGTCACCATCACCCTTACAACGTATGTTGCGCAAGTGATGATATGATAATACTTTTGCAGTCATTAGTTTCATTACGCATTGAATAATGAATTAACAATTTCTTATTTATTCACTTTTCCCTTTAAGCAGTGACATTAAAAGGGACGGTAGGCCTGGGGCAGCCTCAAAGCAGACAGAGTCTAAATAGACATTGCGTCTGTCTCGCGCGTTCCTCCGTTCAGCAGACTACGAGCCCATCGAGAGTACTCCAAGCAGTCAGATTCAGGTAGGCGAGTGCAATCTCAAGCGTATTCTATACTTCAGCAGACTATGGGCACCACCCCAGCCACTTGTCTTAGCTTTCACAAGCACATGTATTCCAGTCGAATCATCCAAGGTGGTCGAAGTGATTGAGTAATACTTTGGGAGATCCTAAAGTAAAACACCACTTGAGGCAACCACCCTGAATCAACACCAATTGGTATTGGATTACCAAGAATGAAAACTCATTACCTCATTAAGTTTATAGAACAAACTAATAGTCTTAGCTACCAAAGTTCCCTTGATATATACTTCTATGTATGTTTTGTAAAGTACAAATGGAAATGTGTGCTGGGACACAGCGCTTTTCCACCTGTCCGTTGCGATTCGTTTTTGCACTTATTTGCTGCGATTCATTTTCCACTTGTCCGTTGAAGTTTCACTTCTACTATATGTCCCAGCACACATTTCGATTTTTCGCAGGTTTACTGCAAATTATGATTTGGTTAGGATAGGTATGATGCCTACGTCACTGTTTTACCAGTGCATTGCTCGCTGGCAATTGGGATGTCATAAACACTACCTGCACAGGCTAATTTGGGCAGGAAGTGTTTATTAGGATTTTTTCTGTCACGAAAAAGCGTCACGGCCGCGTGGAGAGAGTAGAAGGTATATCGCGTGGTGACAGGCGGCATAATTTTAGAGTAGACTATGTTTTTTTTTTTTTGGTTTCGGAACGAATTCAGTTCTTTTCTTTGACAAAATAAAAATAAAATAATTAAAAAATGTATTTATTTAATTGAGAGTTGGTCTGAAAGAGAGTGTCGGGGTGAAGGTAAGGAAAGGAATGCTCCGGTGGTTCGGGCATGTGGAAAGAATGCATGATGAAAGAATGACTAAACAGATATACAATGCAAAAGTGGATGGATGCAGAAGTCGTGGAAGGCCACAACACACCTTCCATGATCAAATTGATCGTGGACTAGCGGAGGGTGATGTCAGGAGCCTTAAGAACAGACAAGCTTGCATGACAAGAGTTATGAATGTCAAAGAGGCAAGTGAGGTGTATAAGAATAAGCCTAAATGGCACTCTGTTGTTCGTGCCTACCCCGCAAGGGAACTGGCGTGAAGTTATGTATGTATGTATGTATTTATTTAAATGTTTAAATATATTATATTAATTCAACATTTAAATAAATGCATTTTTTAATTAATAAGTTGATAAGTTTGACTGCCCACTGATTTGGTCCTTCATTAAAAGAACTAAATCAGTGCTAGTCATTAATTACTAACATAGACATAAGGAAAAAAAACTAATTACTAATAACATTATAGTGTGTATTTTTGTGTATATTTGTATTAGACTGTTTATTCGTGTATGTAAATTTGTATTGGACTGTGTTGTCTTTAAATAAATAAATTATTATTATATTATTTTTTAATTAAACATTTTTTATTTTGTCAAACAAAAAAACTAAATTCGATCCGGAACCAAAAAAAACATCCATAGTCAACTCTATAATTATGCCGCCTCTCACCACGCGATATACCTTCTACCCCCTCCACGCGGCCGTAACCCTTTTTCGTGACAGAAAAAATCCTAATAAACACTTCCTGCCCAAATTGTCCTGTCCAAGTAGGGTTTATTAAATCGCAATTGCCAGCGAGCGATGCAATGGTAAAACAGCGACGTGGGCATCATCAGAACACTCCCCGTTGTACAGGCGGTAGAACACGCTTAAATGTCTGTCCACGTTCTCTAAAAAGGTAAGCGGATAACGTTACCATAATATGCAATTATGTAAACACTAACTCGAACTAAACGTGATGCAATTTAATAAGCAATTACATACTTCCTTTCTTAAGACGTCAAAATTAATACTAGTTCTGTAAAAAGTCTCCTATATAATTTTGCATGCGACAAAGTACGTGACGATTCATTCCAGCGAGATTGTTTAACAAATTACGAGTAGTATGTTGTTGTTATGTGTCTAAAAATCCATGTCTATGTCCTAGACCATAAATAGAAAGATGGAGTCTCGGAACTCTGACAGTTAAGCGAGCCAAAGGAAGACGATTTTGGAATAGGAAGCCGGTTTAAAATTAAGATACTTGGGAGTAAATATTTCTTGTCAAGTTTTTCGTAATTTGCAAAAAGTAAATAATCTTTTAGTTTAGTTTTTTTTATTTCCATTTTGTATTAATCTTTCTTAGATTTTTCTAGTCTATAATGAAAAGTACATTTTAAAAAAGCTACACCAAGCGACAGACTGCGCGTGTTATTGAATTACGATCATCTGCATTACGTTTGGACTTGTTGCGTTCAGTTATATTTGTACCTGTGTTATACGTGTTTGTATAGTTCTAATAAACCCTATAATAATTCCAACGGAACTTTAATTTGAGTCCTGCAACTCGTAACAATGTTGTGATTTAGGTCTTAATAAAATATAAAATATAAAAATATTTTTTCGTATCTTTTATTCCCTTTAATATAGCAAATAAATTAATATGCAATAACGATGAAATCAATAGTTTCCAGTGGCAACACTTTTGTTACCCCCACAGACGTAAGCCGTCTGTATACTGCATATTATGTCTACACACATAAGTTTTCAAAGAATGTTTTCACTTGGTTTGACGCATTTGTTTACGACATACGAGTTAATTACGTCTATATATCAATGGTGTAAGATGCATGTATATATTTCATAGCTAGCCTAGTTACTCTGTTAAAACCAAAGGCACAAGGTTAAGTAGTATTGTTACGAGTTTAGCGGGTCTCGAATTAAAACGCCGTTAGAATTACTATAGTTTATTAGAACTATACAAACGAGTATAACACAGGTACAAATATAACCGAACACAACAAATCCAATCATAATGCAGAAGGTCGTAATTCAAAAAAACGCGCAAAGTCCGTCACTATTAGATTCCCGAATGTACACACGTCACGCCCGTATCGTAGTCGTAGCTTGACTACCCCCTCTCTCTATCAGACTGTCGTTTTATACTTCATAAATGCAAAAAAATCCGCAACACCTGGCTAATGATGCTAATGGACGAGTACAATAGGACAATAGGCTATTCTCCACAATAATTAGAAACGTATGCCAATAAATAAGTGAACAAAAGAAGACGATCATAAAAGGAATACATACATACATACATACATAACTTCACGCCCATTCCCTTGCGGGGTAGGCACGTACAACAGAGCGCCATTTAGGCTTATTCTTACACACCTCACTTGCTTGTTTGACATTCATAACTCTTGTCATGCACGCTCGTCTGTTCTTACAGACGGATTACAATTAGTTCAAATGCCGAAAGGTAATAAAATGTGCTTCTACAGATCTGTACGTGGAATTTGTCTTTATCGGCGCCTAGGTTGTAACAGTATGTTTATTTTCAAAGGATGTCTGTGATAGAAAAATAATAAGAAACAGGGAATATATAGATATTATATTAAACCAAAAATTGAATATGTGTTATTTATAATCCAGTATATTCTTCTATAAACTTCCTTATCTTCGGTGAGCGAATGGATGTGAAAACGCTGGGTGCAAACATCTGCCCACAGATTCTACCAAATGACACAACGCCTATTACTTTTCCGTCTTGAATGGCGGCACCTCCTGAATCACCCTGAAAAAATAAAAAAATAAAATTACTTTTTGATAGTTTCTTTTTTTTGGGAGGGGGGGTTATTTTTATAATATCTATTTTATAACTAAGTTTAAAAATTTTCAGTATTTATTTTCAAAAATCCATATTTAATATTATAAATGCGAAAGTAACTCTGTCTGTCTGTACGTCTGTCCGTCCGTCTGTTCCGTTTTCACGGAAAGACTACTGGACCGATTTGGCTGAAAGTCAGTACATATATTTTTTCAATGCCGAGGATGAACATAGGATACCTTTTATCCCGAAAAATGGGATTGTTTCCGGGATAAAAATATATTTGTCTTTCAGCTGGATATACTTTTACGAAAAAAGTAATGGACCGATTTGGCTGAAATTCGATATATATGTAAATTTGATACCGAGGCTGGATAAGGGATACTTTTCATCCCGGATTATGAGATAGATTTATGTAAAGGTTATCCCAGAAAATATTATAGGTTTTTTATTTCTGGTGTGCCATTTTCGCCATTTTGTTTATGTTGGTCAATTTGGTCGATTTGGTCGTTTTAGTAGTTTTGGTAATTTAGGTAGTCTCGGTGGTTTTGGTAGTTGTGATGGTTTTGGTAGTCGTGGTAGTTTTTCTAGTTTAGGTCATTTATGAAGTTTATAGAGAGATAGACGGAGACATATAAATAAAAATAGAACGGGTTGAAATAGGGGTTAAAGTTTGTATGAGACACCAATCATGTCTGAAGTTTATAGATATAAATACATAATATTCATAATCTATAAAAAAAAAGCGATAATAACTCGATCTGTCTATCTGAATACCGAAAATGGACATAGAAACTTTTTATCCCGGGAGATAGGATAGTTTGCGATATAAAATGAAGTAAATCTTCCTAGGTCAAATTGCACCAACATGAAATATAAAATACAATGTACATACATACATAACTTCACGCCAGTTCCCTTGCGGGGTAGGCATGTACAACAGAGCGCCATTCAGGCTTATTCTTACACACCTCACTTGCTTCTTTGACATTCATAACTCTTGTCATGCACGCTCGTCTGTTCTTAAGGCTCCTGACAAACACAATGTAATCTGTATTAACGCCTACTCTTTAAACAAGAGGTACGCACTAGTACTAGTAGTAACTCCAGTATGTAATATCCTTTAAACAGTGTGATATGCGAACGTTGTGGATTGAAGATCTAACAAAACAGTATTTGAAAAAGGATAAGGTAGTTTAGGCGTGTAGAGAGAATGGATGAACGTGAATTCCCAAAACAAGTGTATGACAGCATTGTGAATAGTAGAGTTGCTGCCGGTAGACCGCGACGTACTCACCATGATCAAATATCAAAAGTATTACAGAGAGGTCAGGTAAAAAGCAGAAGCGATTGTTGTTTGTCAGGATCGTCGGAAATGGAGATCTATAGTCTCTGCCTAGCCCCATGGGAAACAGGCGTGGTAAAATGTATACGTATGTTCGGTTTCTTATCTATTTTGGGAAAAATAGATACGAAACCGTTTTATCCGTGCAGGAACAGAGAAAGAATACAATTTCCTGCGGCCGGGCGGCACGCATGCACTTCATACATGTAGAGCTAGTACCACCCCGACCTGGCGAATCCCACACACGGGCCGCGATTCCCCCCCTCGCGCGACTCACGGTCCTCAAACGGATGTCCCCTGTATAAAAAACAGGGAAATAAGGACCAAAAGTGGCAGCTCTGCTCTCTCTTTTCTTTCACCATATCCATCTCCGTCACCATCTCTGCTATTTGATAGAATTTTGTTCGTAAAGTAGCCCAGAAATTTACAGCGTTAATTATGAAATGTATAGTATTTAGAAAACGTGTAAAAAAGATGTTAACCGATAAGACCTATTACAGTATCGATGAATATTTAAATGACAAAACTATAATATAAATTGTATGAATTTTAATTGACATAATCATAATTTAATACACAATTTTATAATTTATTGTTTGACATTTTATTAAGTAAATAATTAAATAAATAATAATAATAATCGTAATACCGAAGTAAGAAAGAGAGTTGGTCTGAAAGAGAGTGTCGGGGTGAAGGTAAGGAAAGGAATGCTCCGGTGGTTCGGGTATGTGGAAAGAATGCATGATGAAAGAATGACTAAACAGATATACAATGCAAAAGTGGATGGATGCAGAAGTCGTGGAAGGCCACGACACACCTTCCATGATCAAATTGATCGTGTACTAGCAGAAGGTGATGTCAGGAGCCTTAAGAACAGACGAGCTTGCATGACAAGAGTTATGAATGTCAAAGAGGCAAGTGAGGTGTGTAAGAATAAGCCTAAATGGCGCTCTGTTGTTCGTGCCTACCCCGCAAGGGAACTGGCGTGAAGTTATGTATGTATGTATGTATGTAAATATATTATAATAAAATTTTGTAAGCAGGATACCTATACATAATTATGCATGCCGAAAGGCGGAATTTGGAGAGCTGTACTTTGTTAAATTTAACACCTTTTGTATACCCATTTTCGCATTAAATAAATTGAATTTATTTTTATTATTCAGTAATTATCTACATCAATTTACGGATTAGTAAATAATTACTCTGGCAGGATTAGGTAAGTACGGCGATAGCAGCGCCGCGTCTGTGGGACTTCTTTCGTCGCGCGTACTCCAAGACAAAACTTACATATTTATGTATTTAGTAGTACTAGTGGTCGCCCGTGATCGAAATTCGACCATAATACTTTGATGTCAAAGACTATATTTCTATAATCACAGATTTCGCCAAGGCTACACTGTTAATTTGACTTGAAAAATAACCAAAAAAGTACATATGGATAAAAAATTAGCATTCTGCACTCCTTCTCTGTATAAACTATAAGTGTGCGAAATTTCATACTCCTCCGTCAGCGCAATTTCCGTAAAAAGGGGTACAAAGTTTTTGCTTCTTATTTAGGTTTATGACTTGGCAGCTAGGCCTTTACGCCAGATCTTACATTACAATATAGTTTCTTCATTTTCTGAAGCCTATGTATAGCTCAGCTGAACTGTAGGTTCTTGTGACAACTCGAAAGGCCACATTTGACTGTACAGTTCACATTTTTTACAAAAACACAATTACTACTCAAATACTATCAATATCCTACAACTACTGTTCATTTTGGAGCAATTTTACACATTTTTAGAAAATAAAATTGCAAAGCACGAACAAGTCGCTCCCATCTGGCAGCGATTTGTTACGCAGTCTATAATCGCTTGTACTTTATAACTTAGTTTATTTTAGTTTTTAAAAGACACATACATACATACATAACTTCACGCCAGTTCCCTTGCAGGGTAGGCACGAACAACAGAGCGCCATTTAGGCTTTTAAAAGACAACGTACTAATATATTTAAATCTTACGAATTGTTTTGAAATTACAAAGCACAACATCTCCTTGCAGTACCCGCCAAAAACTCCAGTTTTTGCTTCACGTATTAATTATACAGATGGTGTCTTTGTCGTATAGAAAGAAAGAAAAATGTTTATTTAGGACAAGGTACAAAAGGACAAAATAGTAATATAACATCAGTTATGGTGTCCTAAAAAGGCCCAAGCTCTGCATAATGCTGGTTTCACAACCAGCGCTGATCTTCCACAAGGACTTGTAAGTAATGCCACGGCTTAGCTGTACAAAGCAATTTAATGAGTTATTATTACTGTACATATATACACCTTCCATGATGAAATTGATCGTGTACTAGCAGAAGATGATGTCGGGAGCCTTAAGAACAGACGAGCGTGTATGACAAGAGCTATGAATGTCAAAGAAGCGAGTGAGGTGTGTAAGAATAAGCCTTAATGGCGCTCTGTTGTTCGTGCCTGCCCCGCAAGGGAACTGGCGTGAAGTTATGTATGTATGTACGTATGTATATATTAATACCGTGTTATATAGGTAGTTTTAAATAAACAGTTCTACCGTTGACTTGGTCTTGTTTCATTGTTCACTTTTTTTTTCTCTTATAAAACCTTAAATAGTCTACAAGTATATATTTGGAAAGAGGGAAAATATTTTATTTAGGACAAATACTAACTTAATATAAATAGAAAATGAAACAAAGGAGTCCTAAATTGGACCCAGTCTCAGCATAATGCTAGCCAACAAGGACTAGTGCTGTTCTTCCGTCTGAGACCATAAAGTGAAGTCACGGTGGACAATACAACACACACACAACAACAACAATATATGGAGTTTTTGGCGGGAACTGAAAGGGGACGTTGTGCTGTGCAGTTTTATTTTCTAAAAATGTGTAAAATCTCTCTAAAATGAACAATAATTGTAGGATATTGATAGTTTTTGAGTAGTAATTATGTGTTTTTGTGAGAAATGTGAACTGTATAGTCAAATGTGGCCTTTCGAGTTTTCACAAGAACTCCGTTGAATGGTGTGGATTGTAGCCTATAATACAATTGCGCCCGGCTTAAAGGCCTAGTTGCCAAGCCATAAACACAAAAAAATATATATATATACAGTATAATGCAGTTTGATAAAGGTAAATTAATTGCAGACTAAAAACAATATAACAAAGCTATAATTTAAATAACACATACATATTATTATATTATACTAGCTGTGCCCGCGACGTCGTTCGCGTGGAATTTGTTTTCAAGACCCACCGATTTTGAAACATTCTTCATTGGTGCTCCGCTGCTATTAGTCTTAGCGTGATGATATATAGCCTATAGCCTTCCTCAATAAATGGGCTATTTAAAACTGAAAGAATTTTTCAAATCAGACCTGTAGTTCCTGAGATTAGCGCGTTCAAACAAACATACTCTTCAGCTTTATATATTAGTATAAGATTGGTGAGCATATGCTGAGACTGGGTCCAATTTTAGGACATATTCTGTTCCTGTTCTACTGTTTGATAATACTTTGTATTGTTTTTGTCCTAAATAAAATATGTCTTGCTTTCTTTCTGTATATAAAATTTAGGAATCAAGTTTATTTATTTTACCTGACATACTCCTTTGCCTCCTAACCAGAACCTGCCTCCACAAAACATATTGTCCGTGTAAACAGTTGGATAAGAAATATAACACTTAATTGGGTCCACGATAGTTGTGTTCACTGCCATCAACCTTTCAGGTATTGTTGGAGCACCATGCTGAAAAACAATGCATAGTAAGTAGTAACAGATAATATATGATTACTTGACTCACATACACACACTCACACAAAAATAAACGACGAATTAACCCTTCATCTCTTCCAAAAGCCGCAAGACTAACACTATCACTATCTCGTAATACACCAAGAAAATATACCCATTTCATACAAATCCTATACAAACAGAGTGAGACAACAACACAATTAACGATCACGTGCACAAACGCGATCTGCACTCTCATCGTGGACACATATGTGCTAATAGTGAGCTGAAGGGATTAAGAACCTCCTCCTTTCTATGTCGGTTAAAATGAATGAGGTTCAATTATTCGTCATGTAAATATTTTTTATGTTCAATAACTTTTTGATTCAGAATCGATTTTAATAATTGTTTTTGCGTTGGATTGAACAAAACTTTACGATGGTCTCATGTTATTGGTGGCAATTGCTTCTTTTAAAATGAAACTCGATATAGACTGGACTGTATGATTATTATTAACGTTATTTATATTTACAATTAAATTATACAGAGAAGAAGCACGTATTGGTGCTATTAGGAATGAGCAAGTAAGTGTGCGAGAGAGTCCAGTGAGAGTGGTAAGTGGGTCCTTCCGGCCTCCAAGGCCGCTCATATATCCCGCGTTCCGTCCGACGCCTAGCTGCTAATTGTGCGAGCTATGGGCGTCGGCGGTATGCGGGGCGCGGAGAGTAGGTACGTAACTTAAAAGTGAAAAATAAGAATTTCTAGGAAAAAAAGAAGCAGACTTCAAGTGTAACTAAAAAGCAAAATATAAATATGTTCTACAACATCTTGAAGTAGGTAATCTATTTATATATAAAACAAAGTCGTGTTAATTACACCATTTATAACTCAAGGACGGCTGGACGACTTTTTATAATTTTCGTGTTTTTGAAATTGTCTTTGTCCGGAATAGAATAATAAGAATTTAAATATGATATTCATCTCATTATCATGAAAAAAACATATTAGTGAAAAGTGCAATATTAGTGAGAAACATAAGTGAGGTTATTTTTACAAGAACATTAATATCTCAGCAACTATACATTTTCTTGACATAGGGATTGCAGAAGGGGTAAGTATTCCTCCCTACCCTCCCACTCCATCCCCCTCCACCCCTCCAAATACTTGAAATGCAGGTATATGTATACCGCTCACTATTTGTGTAATAATACTGCGAACGCTTTTTGTATCCATTTTGTAAGAGTTTTTATTGATATTGTTAGGAGTTGCGAGTTAATATAGAGTTTATTAGAACTATACAAACACGTATAACACAGGTACTAATATAACCGAACACAATAAATCCAAACGTAATGCAGAAGGTCGTAATTCAATAAAACGCGAAAAGTCCGTCACTATTAGATTCCCGATTGTACACACGTCACGCCTTGATCGTGGTTCTCGCTCAACTGCCCCCCTCTCTCCATCAGGCCGTTGTTTTATACCTCACAAACACAAATGTGCCCGTATCGTAGTCGACGTAATTCGCAACACCTGGCTAGTGATTCAGCCACAAGCGGCCGTAAACGAGTACAATAGAAGAATAGGCTATTCTCTAGCAACGTATACCAATAAATAAGTAAACAAAAGAAGACGATCATAAAATAATTACAATTAGTTCAAATGCCGACAGGTAATAAAATGTGTTTTTACAGATTAAGAGTGGAATTTGTTTTTGTCGGAACCTAAGTTGTAACAATATTAAATAAAGAAAAGTTTTTATAGTACTACTAGCGGCCCCGGCAGACGTTGTCCTGCCTTTAAAAAATAAGATCTAGAACCCGATCCCAGAGCCACGTACTGGTTCTAATTGCGAAACTAAACCATCCGGGTACCCACTCAATCACACAAAAACCAAATCATCAAAATTGCTCCAGGTGATTAGGAGGATTCCAGAACCCGATCTCAGCGCCACCTACCGGTTCTAATTGTGAATCTAAAAGAGTAATATATTTCTTTTTATTGTAAGTCATGACAAAATAAGATTAAAAATCTTGCCAAAAAATTTAAGTTTATAATTAACAAATAAAAAATAGGGGTCGTAGAGGGGTGAAAATTTAGGGTTGTATGTATTTTTTAATGCTGTATCCTAAAAAAATAAACCAAAAAAGAACAACATTGGGATGGACTACCCTTAACATTTAGGGGGATGAAAAATAGATGTTGTCCGATTCTCAGACCTACCCAATATGTACACAAAATTTCATGAGAATCGGTCAAGCCGTTTTGGAGGAGTATGGTAACTAACACTGTGACACGAGAATTTTATATATAAGATTATATAGTATAAGTAAAGTTCTGGATGCAACAGCCTCAACCTGATTCGCTATTTGAGAACCTAACTCAGTGTCATGAACGCCCTCAGGTGCGATATTTCAAAGGGCAATGAGGTTTGAGAGTCCATATCGGCCTCTGTGGTTGAGCGGGCTAAGCCTTTGCCGGCGTGCCTCACTGCAACGCAGAGGTTCCGGGTTCGATTCCTGGTATAGTAAATTTCGGAAACGTATTTTCTCCGTTATTTACTATGGTCTGGGTGTCTGGGATCGGCCCCAGAGTAGTCCGTTGTATATTACCCATAATACAAGCGTAACTTGCTTAATTTGGGGATATACAATATGTGTGTTTGTCTGCCGATTATTATTATTATATCGGGAAAGCTCATAAGGATCGAAATGTACACTCAGCCTCTTTGCCTTTACCCAAACTGTTTTTGACTCTACCCACGAAGACTTCAAGTGACAACGAGTATTGTTGAATACTCATTATTGACAGTTGACATCTTTGTCTTCCGTGGTCACGGCTACTGAAAAGTGGCTGAAACGTCGGAATAATATAAATCAAATAAATTACCGCGCTTAAAATTGTTAAAACGTAGTTTTATTATATTTAGAAATTAGTTTATTTTTAATAGTTAATTGTATTAATTGATAAATTCACGTATAATTAATTATTATAATTACGGCATACATATTTTTCTTTAAGTTGCTGGAGACGCAATCA
Organism: Dendrolimus kikuchii; assembly: GCA_019925095.2. Lineage (NCBI taxonomy): Eukaryota > Metazoa > Arthropoda > Insecta > Lepidoptera > Lasiocampidae > Dendrolimus > Dendrolimus kikuchii. The sequence goes on along the minus strand of CM034394.1, from coordinate 3,375,707 downwards.
GGCAATCTCTCTCAAGTTATGTGCTCAATACATGGTCATCCCATATTCCCCAATTAAGAACTGGTACCCGGAGAATATTAAATCTTGCACTTACCTCTGTAACGTAATATTACATAAATATTTAAAAATAAATATTAAAATTTAAAATATGCACCTAGAACAGAAAAATACGGCAAAAGAAATATTTTATGCGAAGGAGCCAATATTTACAACAAATTACCAAATGAAGTAAAGGAGTGTAAAAACATAAATTCCTATAAAAGGAAATTAAAAAATTATATTTCAAAAATTAAATTTAAAGAAATCAATTATTTACAGGAGACTATTCAGAAAATAGTTTCGTTCAAAATTATGTTTCTCTGTTCACCTATTTATTATTATTATTTTTTATCTATGTCTACTCACTCTTAGATTTATAGGACCTATGTTAGAATATAAATTTTGTATCTCATATAAGTGAACTGTAATGTTCTTTTGAGAATAAAGTTCCTTAAACCCAAATTTAAAATAAATATAAATATCATATTAAAATAATAAACGCGAGCATCGCCGCGTTACCGCACTAGCTTTTAGTGGTCTAAGCAACCGGTCGCGGCGGCTCGCAGGCCGCGCGTTTTGACAGCACATCGGTGCTCGATGGGTCACTCATTCGTCGTAGAATTGAGAACCACCAACACGTGGTTCATATAAAGTTTTGCTCGTAACTTAACATACATACACACATACATACATACATACATAACTTCACGCCAGTTCCCTTGCGGGGTAGGCACGAAAAACAGAGCGCCATTTAGGCTTATTCTTACACACCTCACTTGCTTCTTTGACATTCATAACTTAACATTTCTCCTACATATATTTAGTGTTTATAACCCACGTTTTGGGTTTCTTTATAATTACTCTGGAGTTTTGGTGGAAAAGAAGTGAAGGACACATTGCGCAGTGCACCTGGAAGGTCATCCCTGGCAGTCGAAGTTACCAAGCTCAGCACCGTCGGCACCACCCCTGGACTTGCGGCCACTTCAGGGCAGTACCGCCCCAAAAAAATCGAAACGACAGCCAAGGCAAAACTAACCCCGCTCTCTCGTAATTATTATTTTTTAATTTAATATATGTATGCGGTATAATATAGTTTTTTATTATATTACCCGCTACACCTCGTAGTCAGCCACCAACCCACGACAGCGCTGGTTCAGGGGGTCCGCCGCTGCTTATCACGTGGCGATAGAGGTGGCAAGGTCCTTCCACACGAGCCCCGAGGCGCAAGGGACGCAGATACACTGACCACTTAAGTTATAAATTCATTGAGGCGGATGTCCTAGTATCTAACTGGATGCGGAAATCTCCGATAACTAAACTAGCTTGTAGTTATGAAGGCGGGTGCGATAATATTTTATGAGCGTCGCGGTAGCGTAGGGTTTGGCAACGTACGACTCACGTGCAGCGCAAGCGGCGACAACATGCGGGGTTGCAAGACACTATAAACCCAAGGTACAATTGCTAACTGGGAAATAGGTGTCGCCAACAGTTACTAACTTACTAGAGGGGAGGGGGAGGTTGCCTAGAAGACATCTCTTTAAGCCATAAAGCCGCCTTTTGATCAACATTTACTCAGTTATTAAGAAGGTAGTTTTAATTTTTAATGAACAATAGAGTGTTTTCATGCGTTAATTGATTCTAATACTTACTTTAGTTCTTCCCCATCCAGCAACTGTAAATACTGAATTTGGCTCCAATATATGTCCAGATTTAACCATTTCTATTGGCTGTACAACATCATTAAACGAAATAGGTTGCGCTGTCTTGAATATTGCTACATCTGCATCAAAAGGCTGGACATTGTATTCCTCGTGCCATTTTATATCCTCGATTTCTATTTTGATACCCTTGCCTCGATAGGTACTGCCAACTGTGAGATCCACTTGCTCCGGTTTAACGCTGTAAAAGAGAAATTATAGTGATATAACATATTGGAGTACATAGACCTAAAATTATTAACACACACAATACCAAAATATTTGTATCTGCAAACAAAATTATAACTCAAGTTTTCAAGGTAGTCACTTTTGAAACTGTTGCGGGCAGAGAGCACCCCCCTGACCCGCCCGCCAGAGCACATCTACTCTCGCGCCCCGCATACCGCCGACACCCATAGCTCGCGCAATTAGCAGCTAGACGTCGGACGAAATACGGAATATAGGAGCGGCCTTGGAGGTCAAAAACTTACTTACGACCTATTTAAACCACTCTCACTCGGCTCGGATCCTCTCACACAAAGTGAAAACCCACCAATCGCACCCACTCATTACAAACACAAGTAGCCATACACAATCAGCTTAGGCGTGTTGCTGGAGAGTTTCTTCCGCTGCTTATTCTCCTCCAGCTATAACACGTTACGAAGCGGTAGTAAAGACAGACTAGGATCGACTCCGCCAGCGGAGTTGATAACGACTCCCCATTTTAACACTTCAGCCTGTTGGCTTAGCTCGTTCGCCTTTCACTACTTAATCCTATAGAGTCAATCCTCCGCAGCAGTCGAGCCGGGGTCGAACTTCACAGGAGGTGCCTCCTCTTGCGCGCTGCTTCCGGGCTGAATGCTTCCGCTCCCACGGATTCGGGAAGCCCCCAAAGTCGGGTATCGCTGAAACAGCCATCTGTGGCTATTCAGCTGGATCCTGCTCCAAAAACAAAAAGACTCTCACTCGACTCTCTCGCATAATTACTAGGTCATTTCAATACGTATACACAGTATACGTATACGTATATACAGTCCAGTCTATATCGAGTTTCATTTTCAAAAAAGAAGCAACTGCCACCAATAGAAACATTAACTACATTGTAAACATGTAAAACTATCTAGGCCAGAAGAGTGACAATGAAAGAGTTGTTACATCAAATTTCGTAACGCCATCTACTAGAGCAGAAACAATATAGACGTCAATTTAGATCTATGGTTGTTGTCTATGGTAAATTAGAGTGAGTAGAGGGCAGAAAAGCCTCTCACCCTTCGTGACCAGAGCTGCGCTTGGGGACATGGGGAGTTCCCCTCGCGTTGGCCTGACCCGTGCCTTGCTCTGTAACTCTGAACAGTACGTCCAGCTGCAGGTTAAGCTTCCTTCACGAGAAACAGCAGGTGGCGTCTATTCATTTCATAACTTTCCTAATCTTAAAGAACAAAGCTCAAACTCACTTTTATCTGCATTCGATAGCCTAAAGCCGAACTTACTTCTGAAAGAGCTAGCAAGATATAGTCTTGAGGTATTTAGGTTTAAACCATGCCGTTATTATAGTGTAGCAAAGTTGTTACCTAAGGTAGTTTTATATTCTGTTGAATTTAGTCTTTGAATAATCTATTATTCTTAGAATATTTACACATATTATTTTATATTTGTCTTTCTGTATGTGTACAATTGTTAATAGGAAAGCGGTACCCTGCTACCCTACCCTACATCAAGGGGGTCACAGACAGAATTGGCCACATCCTCAGGCGAGCTTCAATCAAAACATATTTCAAGCCGCAGAAAAAGATTACCCAATTTCTGAGACCTGTGAAATGCAATATCCCACTCCAGGCTGCAGGAGTCTACAAGCTCGATTGTGAGTGTGGATTATCGTACATTGGGCAAACAAAGAGGAGCATAAAAACACAAGTAAAAGAACACATTACTGACATAAAACACACAAGGTCTACGAAGTCTGCGATCAGTGAACACACGCTGGATAAACCCAACCACTACATCAGATTCGATAACCCACAAATCCTCGCGAAAGAGAACCGTTTCATACCTAGAATGATGCGTGAGGCTATTGAAATAAAAAATCACCCAAATTTCAATAGAAAAGAGATGGTTGGCAAGTACCACCTGTTTGGGATCCAATCATCAAAACTATTAAGACCCAAACCCAGCAAAAGCCAGCTGCCAGACCTCAAGACACTGTGAGCTCTTTCTGTGTACAACGGAACACAAACCAACTTGACTGATAATTACTTTTATTTTTCCTTCCACCCATTTTAATATTATATAAAATTATTAGAGCTAGGCATGTTTGCCGAAGAATTTCTTGCGCCGCTTCTTCTCTTTAAGCCATAACATGTTGCGAAGCGGTAGTAAATTAGATTAGGCTCCCATAGAGTAAATAACAACCATAAACAAAATTAAAACTAAATAATTAAAATTAACAAGTTGGGGGTAGGCTAAATAAAACTTTAACAATACTCGTTGACAATTGACATCTTTGTCTTCCGTGATCACGGCCACTGAAAAGTGGCCGAAACGTCGGAAAAACCAAAATCAAATAAAATTACCGCGCTTAAAACCGTTAAACCGTAGTTTTATTATGTATAAAAGTCGCGAAAACTTAAGAAAATATTATAAAAAATTTCGGTATTTCGGAATTCCTTAGAAGTTTTGGTATGCATGATGCCGACAGTCGAGTTTATTACGGGCTAGGATAATAAAGCTTTTAATTTTGGCAACTTAAAAGGTATTTTTGATTACTTAATTGTTGTCGTTATTGAGAGTGGGTGTAATGCTATATAGAGTGTGTCATTGTATGTATGACAATAGAGTGAGATCCCTGTCACCCCAGACATACGTGATTTTAGGAAAGATGAAATTTTTAGGATCGATAGTTTAACATAAACTTAGAAAGGAATAGATACTCGCTAAGCTGAAAAGGGGGACGTTTTACGGGTAACAGATATCAAAGATAGAAAAAAACCATGCTAACTGACGTCTATGTAGCAAGGCTAGTTTTTACATATGTTATATATTATATTGTTATAAACAAAGATATACAGTTTCCAGACACTTCCTGTGGGCCATAACTTTTGACAGACACTTTAAAAAAAAAATATGTGGGAACTTACGTCATTTTAGGAAGGCTGAATTTTATATCAGCAAATATAATATTTTAAAATATTTTCTAAAGAGTCAGACACGGGCCAAACATCTTCCCAGGCTTGTTAAGGGTTCCGTTCTGTGAGGAATCTTTCGCTTTCAGCTTAGCGAGTATACATTCCTTTCTAAGTTTATGTTAAACTACCGATCTTAAAGATTTCATCTTTTCTAAAATCACGTAAGTCTGGGGTAACTGGGATGTTGGACTAATAATAAACTTACTTGGCGCAATGTGCTGCAGTCATAATATATCTATCGCTGATAACACTACAACCACAAAAAAAAGATTTATTCCCAATAAAAGAACACTGGTACGGATGATCTTCAATCTTTGCTTCTTGACCTCCAATTATTCTGCTATCAAATTCATTTTCTTGATCCACTGCGTAGACCTCATCATAAGCATCATATTCTTCGTATTCAAATGATTCTGATGCTTCTGCTGCAAAAATATCGTCGATTAAACGATCTTTTTGTTTATTGTATTCTAATATATAAAGCTGAAGAGTTTGTTTGTTTGACTGAGCTAATCTCAGGAACTACTGGTCTGATTTGAAAAAATATTTCAGTGTTAGATAGCCCATTTATCGAGGAAGGCTATAGATTATATATCATCACGCTAAGACCAATAGGAGCGGAACACCAATGAAGAATGTTTCAAAATTGGGTTTTTTTTTAACAATTCCACGCGGATGAATTCGCAGCCAGAAGCTAGTTTTTCATAAATATTTAAGAATAGAAATTTTAAAATAAATTATAGTAATTTTGTTGGTTGGTATGTCATTTCCTATTTCGCCTTTTGGTAATAGATCAAAGTGGATTATATTTCTAAAGAGGCAAAAGTTTTAAGGTTGCTAAAGTTTTCGGGTAACTCATCATATAAAGCGCAGATAGTTAACACTTTGATTTCCCGCAAACTTTCCTCATTACAAAACACGAAATTAATATTATATACAACTTAGACTACAAATTGTTAAGTAAAACTAATATGAATAAGTGTCGTATTTAATTTCGAAACCACTCACCGTAAGCAAGAATTAAAGATGTACTTAAAATGATTACTAATACTTGTAACATTTTCACAATCGTTCTACTACAAAATGTCAAGCAGAACAGTAGCTGCATTTATTTATCATATATTGTTTATACGTAATGTAAATAACCCGCATGTTGTTCCAATTTTTATCATATTTTCATAAGTAAGGGCCAAGGTTTGTAAACACTTTACCATTGTATCTTTGCACCTGCATGCAATGTGATTCCGTCCTTTCTGCTCTTCGCACTTTCCGTATTGTACAAGGAGCAAGTGAGACAGTATACGTGATGTCACTGTACTCAGATGCAAGTTTGGGTTGGTGAAAAAGGATATCTCTAAAGGCGAGATGGTGTTCAATGTTTTTCCCATGGACGCTACACTTTCAAAATACTGTTAAAAAAATTACTGATGCTACGATAACGAGGTACATATAAAGGGTGGAAACTGTGAGCGGGGCAGTAAGGGACAATACGTTAATCGTTGCAGCTACACTAAATTAGTCATACGAGACTAAACCTAATTTTTCGTGAAATATCGATCCCCATTCTCAGATATTTTTTTTAAATGTACAGTTAGGAAGAAAATGGACATTTTACACACATTGATGCCTATTGGTCCTGTGTCTAATACTAACCAAAAATTTCTATGTGACCAATCCAGGTTGAAGTAATAAAAGACAGAAATTGAAAAAAAAATCTCATGGATATGCAATGATTTTTTCTACGAAATATGTGTTTTTTTTGTTGCGATTTCTGACTTTTTTAGTATGGCAACCTGGATGGATCTCATAGAATTTTTGAACAGCATTACAAACGGGATCAATTGGCATCAAAAAATGTTTTTGTTTAAAATCGTCATCTTTTTGCTAGCTTAGCTTCGCTACCAATTTTAAGAAATTAGAAATTGTTTAAAATTTTCAATAAAACCCTCTACTGTTCCAATACATTCCAACAATAGCCGATGGATAGCACGTAGCCATCCCTGTCAAAGGAAGTGCAAAGGGAGAGGCTCGGAGAGCCTAGCTTAATTACAGGTAAATTGGCTTCGAGACGTTTTTACATCTGTAGTAGTGTACGGTCAGCACATAAATAAAAGAGCTAATACTTTTTATATATTTTTATAGGCAGGTACCTCATATGAAACTAATAATATTAAACGATATTAATATAATAAATATTAATAATAAACACAATTTTTAATGCTAAATTGTTGGTCCCTGTTCTGAAGAATGATATTTGCTTTCGGATAGCAGTCAAGTCAATAATATTCTAGTAGACTTAGTAGCTAATTGAGCGAGAGTCATAATACTGCTCGGATTTCTATTGCACTTATTTTCATAATATTTGTACAAATTATACAAAACTTCTTTAGTTTGGGAAGTCGAAGGCTTGCTTACCTGGACCACATTTCAACATCGGAACCATTTTTAAGTAACTATTTTAATATCAAACTAGCTTCTTCCCGCGACTTCGTCCGCGTGGAATAGTTAAAAAAAAGTGAGTTAAAAAAGCCCTCCCGATTTTAAAACATTCTTCATTGGTGCTCCGCTACTATTGGTCTTATCGTGATGATATATAACCTAATTGTTTTTTCATTGTTTTATTGTATGATGATAATACCGGCAATATCAATATTTAATTAGGTGCATAAGTTGTATATTAAGCTGTTTAAGTAATTAAAATTTCTTTAACTATCCCACGGGAACTCTTAAATTTTTCGGGATCAAAAGTATCCTATATATTACCAGGGATATAAGCTACCACCATAAAGAAATCATTTAAATCGGTCCAGTTGTTCGGAGATTAGCCGGTACAAATAGAGAAACAAACAGAGAAACAAAAATTTGAAAAAAAACTAAATTAGTTCTATTTCACTTCTTACGTCTAAGTCGTGGTAGCGTAATGGCTAGCGCACGCGTTCCCGACTCAGAGGGCGCGAGTTCGATCCTGGCCCGAACGCATGCACCTCTTAGTCAGTTATCTGATCTAATGTGCATATTGTTACAATTACCATGTGCTAACAACGGTGAAGGAAAACATCGTGATGCAACCTGCACATCGAGATAACCCATGTGTCAAACCTGCCCAGCCGCCTTGGACAAGCGTGGCGGGGTATACTGTCTGTTCCCCCTATAATGGGAGGCCCAAGCTCAGCAGTGGGACATTAATGGGCTGATATTATTATTTATATATCACTTCTTACATCCCCCTGACTCGGTTTTTAGCATTTTTTAATTGTACAGAAATTCAGCCTCTACAGTTTTATTATAATTAAATGTATAGATAACAACAATTATCAACAAATAATAATACTGAACCAAAAATAACAAGAAAGAACCACAAATAAAATCAATTAATTCATTAATTATCAAACCAAAACCAAATAGTCAGACTACAACAAATATCAATGTAAATAAGTAATTTTATTTGACTTTCACCATTGACTTTTGATTGCAAATATATTTTCTCCTTCAAAATGTAAGGAACCTCTTTTTGCTGACTGTACAAGGAATATTAAATTTCAAGTTTGGCATTCCTGTAAATATATAAATATACAAACGAAAAAACTTCTCGAAACTAATTTACCTATACAGGATGGAACAAAATTAAAGAAATTTGATTAAGGGCGTCAAATTTTTTTTTTGTTTTAATCGGCAGACAAACGCACACACTGTATATCCTCAAATTAAGCAAGTTACGCTTGTATTATGGGTAATATACAACGGACTACTCTGGGCCCGATCCCAGACACCCAAACCTTAAATAACGGAGAAAATGCGTTTCCGAAATTTACCATACCAGGAATCGAACCCGGAGCCTCTGCGTTGCAGTGACGTAACCGGCAAAGGCTTAGCCCACTCAACCACAGATGCCGTCAAATTAATATTAACTTTAGCTCACTTAGCTCGAGATTTGCATACACAACTAAGTTAGCGTCATATATTTTAGATAGTTTACAGTCTGCACACAAGTATAATAACTACCTCAGCTATGGTAGCTACGTTGAAATAACTAAGCTCTCGGTGTGCAACCGGGCTTACCGTGGATGTTGTATACCTGCCTTTCTAGACGTCTACGCCCACGGGTTGAGAGTCCTTTGATAATGTGATCTTATTATGTGATATGTTATCAGCAATTGGATAAATGCCTTTGGAAGCCTTAGCTTGTACACCAATAATATATTTGGGGATACGAAATTGTTGTATTATGATAGCGTTAATTGTATGAATTTGTATATTATTGTTAAGATGTACACAAATAAATAAAATTGATTTATTCGTCTATAATTGATTCGTCTATAATGTCAAATAAATGTCAAAAGTTAAGTGAACGCTGTTAAATTAAAATAGGTATATTTTCATGCCAGATATTTTTTTATGCTTGCCTTACCTAGTAGACAGTTCTTCTATAGTACTGTGCTATATGTACAAGTGTAACTAACTAAGCTAATTTGATCGTGTAAGTACACGATCAAATTGATCGTGTACTAGCAGAAGGTGATGTCAGGAGCCTTAAGAACAGACGAGCGTGCATGACAAGAGTTATGAATGTCAAAGAAGCAAGTGAGGTGTGTAAGAATAAGCCTAAATGGCGCTCTGTTGTTCGTGCCTACCCCGCAAGGGAACTGGCGTGAAGTTATGTATGTATGTATGTAACTAAGCTGTTTTGCAATATATGGTCTCATATATTTAAACGCAGCCAGCTTTCTGCATGCCTTATCTATAGAAAACGGTGACCTATATACTCAGTGTTCTACTTAAGGGATTATAGGTTGGTAGAATACTGTTACGACCTAGGTGCCAACAAAGACAAATTCACACCTGCAGCCCTGTAGAAACACATTTTATTACCTTGTCGGCATTTGGACTTCTTTTGTTTAATTTGTGTTTAAAAATTATGATGAAAAAAAAACAGCCCATTGTGTATGTAATCTTTTACGGCCTATTGTTGTATTGTGATCACTACCAGGTGTCTCGGGTTTAAAAGCACAAACTGATTCTAAGAAATTCGGTCCACGCGGTCGGGCAGACATATTGCATCTGTGCAGTATAAAGCAATACTCCAATGGAGAGATCGGCAGTCAAGTGATAACCACGAGCGAAACAAGACTTGCGTACATTCGGTAATCTATTTAGTGACGGACTTTGCCCGTGTTACTGAATCGTGCATTACGTTTGGACTAGTTGTGTTCAGTTATATTTGTACCTGTGTTATACGTGTTCGTATAGTTCTAATAAACTCGATAACAATTTCAACGGCATTTTAATTCAAGTCCTGCAACTCGTAACAAAACGAATAGAATGGACAACTGCAAGATTACACAATATCAGCCCATAAATGTCCCACTGCTGGGTTCGGGAGTCCTGTTATAGGGGGGAACAGACAGTATACCCGCCACGCTTGTCCAAGGCGACTTGACAGGTTTGACACATCGGTTATCCCGATGTGCAGGTTGCATCACGATGTTTTCCTTCACCGTTGTTAGCACGTGGTAATTGTAACAATATGCATATCAGAAAACTGACTAAGTGGTGCATGCATTCTGGCCAGGATCGAACCCGCGCCCTCTGAGTCGGGGACGCGTGCGCTAGCCATTACGCCACCACGACTTACTGGTAAGACGACAACTGCAAGTTTGATGGGTACAAATGTAAAGGTTGATCAAAAAAGAGATGGACGGGTTGTGTGAAGGATGATATGATTATTTGTGGTGTGACAGATGAAGAAAGTCATAATAGAGTAGTGTTACGAGTTGCGAGACTCGAATTAAAATGCCGTTGGAATTATTATAGTTTATTAGAACTATACAAACACGTATAACACAGGTACAGGTTTTCATCCGTGCAGGAACGGAGAAAGAATACAATTTCCTGCGGCCGGGCGGCCTGTCGTAAACCCAAACTTAATGCAGAAGGTCGTAATTCGATAAAACGCGCAAAGTTCGTCACTATTAGTTTCTCGATTGTACACACGTCACGCCTTGATCGTAGTTGTCGCTGAACTGCCACCTCTCCCCATCAGGCCGTCGTTTTATACCTCACAAATACAAATGTGGCCGTATCGTAGTCGACGTAATCCGCATCACCTGGCTAATGATTCGGCCGCAAGCGGCCATAAACCAGTACATTAAAACAATGGGCTGTTGTCTAGAAACGTATGCCAATAAATAAGTAAACAAAAGAAGACAATCATAAAAGAATTACAATTAGTTCAAATGCCGACGGGTAATAAATGTGCTTCTACAAATCTGTACGAGGAATTCGTCTTTGTCGGCACCTAGGTTGTAACAGTAGTATGGAAGGAAAAGACATAATGTGCTGACCCTAAATATTTGGCAGAAGGTGAAAAAAGGAGGTAGGTACAATACGATATACGATTATACCCGTGCAGGAACGGAGAAAGAATACAACCCCTGGTCTAGAGTATGCCGCCATAACAACCTTGTGTTGTGTTCCGGCATTAGTGACCAGGCTCCAGTCTCCTTTAAGAGAGCAGCCAGCGCATTTGTAGCACCTTTGGTGTTGGTCTACCTGTCTGCTGAACTCCTGCAATAAAAAAATAATAAAAATAACGATATAAATAATATTAATAAATTAGGTTTATAGGTCCCGCCACGTAAAAAGAACGCTGAGCGGTAGTGGAGGGGATGTGTCTGCGCAGGTGTACAGTCCTATCCTAAAGTACTAGGGTAATGTTTTATAAGTAATTGTTTCATTGTAGAATCTTATTAGGTACTTTACTAGCTACTTAGTACTTTGGAATTGGCTGAAATTCCCGTCTCGCCCCCTTCATACCACCAATTTGAGCGATAAAACGCTCACTGATCAAAGATGACTGTCAGGCGAGAGGCTTACATTTGAATGCGAAGAAAACAAAGGTTATGGTGTTTGAATGAGAAGAAACCAGAAAGAATGCAAGAATAATGGTCGATGATGTTATGCTGGAGCAAGTGAGTGAGTTTGTATATCTTGGATGTGCTTTTAGCAAGGATGGAAGATACACCGCTGATATAGAAAGAAGAGTGAATTTGGGGAATAGTGTGAATGGAGCGTTAGGTAAACTTCTAGGCGCTAAGAACCTCAGCCAGAAGGCCCAGCTTGCCATACACAACGCGGTGCTGGTACCTACGCTCACGTATGGAAGCGAGAGTTGGGTATGGAAGAGAGAGCATGAAAGTAGAGTAAACGCGGTCGAGATGCGAGCACTGCGCAAAATCTGCGGAGTGACGCTCGCGGACCGCGTTCGTAATACCGAAGTAAGAAAGAGAGTTGCTCTGAAAGAGAGTGTCGGGGTGAAGGTAAGGAAAGGAATGCTCCGGTGGTTCGGGCATGTGGAAAGAATGCATGATGAAAGAATGACTAAACAGATATACAATGCAAAAGTGGATGGATGCAGAAGTCGTGGAAGGCCACGACACACCTTCCATGATCAAATTGATCGTGTACTAGCAGAAGGTGATGTCAGGAGCCTTAATAACAGACGAGCGTGCATGACAAGAGTTATGAATGTGAAAGAAGCAAGTGAGGTGTGTAAGAATAAGCCTAAATGGCGCTCTGTTGTTCGTGCCTACCCCGCAAGGGAACTGGCGTGAAGCTATGTATGTATGTATGTATGTAAAACGCTCACTGCGCAGGTTCAGACCCAGCGTTCTTTTTACGTGGCGCGTACTATACTTAATATAAAGTTTTCTATATTGTTCTAGTTTAGACTGTTGCCAAAAAAAAATAACACAAATATTTTAATTTATTGTAATTAATTTATTTTGATAAAAAGAATACTATTTTTATAGGCCTGTGTGTTTCTTAATAAATTCTCGGATAGGTGGTGAAGCGATGTCTGCGAAGACGCTGGGCGCTAATGGCTGGCCACAGCCTCTGCCAAACGAAACCACACCCACGGCCACTCCATCCTGTACTGCTGTACCACCAGAGTCACCCTGAAACCCCAATTTTACCATATAAGCAACTTATAATAAAGTATAAAATATATATCTGTAGGAATCGTATTTGTTATTATAAAATAACCATATGACGGAAGTAGTCAATAACCGGATAGAGTATTCTTTCATGTAGTAATCGGAAGTTGTTTAACCGGATGTCAATGTAGAAGCATTTATTATTAAGCTAACGGATATCGGAAATGGAGTAACCGAATGTTGGAAGCTAATACATATGGCGGAGTTGGTTTTATGAAGGAAGTGTAACTGAAGTGGCGCCACAGCATTACCGGATGGTGTCACTGCGGCGCGCTACGAGGACCTGTTAAATACTCGGTGTTCGGGCAGAGGAGGGGCAGTCTTGAATCGGCAGTCTACGACGGACAGTCTGCATTGATAGTCTTGGACGAGGAGCACATAATAACTGCTTGATGATCGCAGTATTCTTGGAGGGCAAATTGATGCTCGACACCTGACAAGCGTGGATGCAACTCTTGGAGTTGTCCTAGTATATCTGTGTATTATTGTGCAATATTTAATATCGTAATTGTGGTCATTCTAGTGTAATAAACTTTGATTATATTATTTCAGATTATTATTGTGTTATTCTCGAAGCGTCATTCGTTCGCTCCCGGCGTGAACCCGACATATCCATTTAGATGTTTCTAGAATACAATACTAGCAGAAGGTGATGTTAGGAGCCTTAAGAACAGACGAGCGTGCATGACAAGAGTTATGAATGTCAAAGAAGCAAGTGAGGTGTGTAAGAATAAGCCTAAATGGCGCTCTGTTGTTCGTGCCTACCCCGCAAGGGAACTGGCGTGAAGTTATGTATGTATGTAGAATACAATAATCGATCGTCTCAAGTAGTTAACCACAGATTGGACATTTTACATTTGCAACAAGGCATTACAAATGCGCTGTTGCTCTCTTACGGGAGACTGGAACCTGGCCACTAATGCCGGAACACAACTCAAGGTTGTTACGGCGGCATACTTTAGACCAGGGGTGGTAGCCATCCAGTCGGACAAATGCCCTACCACCTGGCTGTGGGTTATTTAGTCGCCTCTGACGAGAGGCAGCCTGGCCGCAGGAAATTGTATTCTTTTTCCGTTCCTACAAGATTCCGATAAAATACCTATACATAACATTTAATCTTTCAAAACTTATGAAGTGCTGAATATCCAAAACAGTTGTTTTTTATTGCAGACGGCCCTCTTAATGGAAAGCTGTTACCATCGCCAATGGACCTTTGCAACAGCAAAGGTGCTAAAAATGCGCTGCTGCTCTCTTAAGGGAGACTGGAACCTGGTCACTAATGCCGGAACACAATTCAAGGTTGTTATGGCGACATGCTTTAGACCAGGGGTGGTAGCCATCCAGTCGGGCAAATGCCCTACCACCTAGCATAACAGTTTTGGATTAAAGGTCTTAAAACCAAGCCGTAAAATCCAAGACAAAAAAATATGATTCTTTCTGGTTCCTATCATTTTTTATTGCGAAGCTGGCACAAGGGAAGACGGCCAAGTTTTAGGAAAATGGTTACCGACGTCTATAGAAGTTTGCAACATCAGCGGCCAAGCAAACGCGTTGCCAACTTTTAGGATGGAATAAAGGAGACCAGGCTATGAGAAAAAGGAGTCAAACAAGAGGGATAGAAGAAGTGCTCCATCGAACTCTCATTCCTCTCACGAAATAAGATTAGCACAAAGCTAGCCGTTTCACGACGATATTTTGTGAGGGCGTGGTATCACACCGATCGAGCCGGCCCTAATAGCTGTAAGGTTAGTATCAAAAACGGTACCTGACAAGTGCCGGCGCCACCCATAAAGTAATTGCCTCCACACCACATATTCCTCGTTAAGACTTCGATGTAGCTGAGGTAACAGGCAGCATAGTACACGACTGGTACCGTCACTTGCATTAGATTCTCAGGTATCGAATCACTACCTTCCTGTAATCAGATTTTTTGGTAGACTAATTATTAAGAAATTTCTACTTTTCGCTCGCTTAAGCCTAGTTCGCACTACGCTAGTAATTTAGTCGAGTACCGAGTAATTTAGTAACTAAACGCGTCTGAACAACAAAAATTTAGTCGAGTAGATTAACAAATCATTTAGTCCAGTCGATAGCTTTTTTGTTTTTCAGCGAGTAGCGCCTCCCACCACGCGTCACTGCTTACTCATTCATTAGTTTTAAACATGTACGAGCCCGTCGCTTTAGTCGAGTCCATTAGCTGCCGCAAAATGTCGTTTCGCTGGAGTGAAGAAACCACTTTAAAATTTGTTTCTGTATATTAACAGCTTAAATGCTTGTGGAATGTTAAGTCCCCATATTACAAAAATAAAGAAAAAAATCGTAGCTCCTAGTTCATCTCTTATATTAATACATTGTCGTACCCATAGCTTTTTTCTCCTTATTACACAAATTTCATCAATCACCTCTTCTAAAATAGCGATTGCCAGTAGCTTTATTAACTTATTTACTTTATTGCGTTGAACGTTCATCTTGCAAAACACCACTCACTTGTGTACTGTACACGACAGTAGCGAGTATTCTAGTTACTAGACTACTCGGTACTCGACTAAATTACTATCGTAGTGCGGACTAGGCTTTAATGCTTGGTTCCATATAGAGCTTAATTCGTGCAGTTTCCTGCGGTTTGTGCTTGTTTACTTAGATTCTCCTAGGAATTGTAGAAAAATCTACCTATACTTAGTAAATTTATAAAAAATTGTTTCATTTGCAAGGGCGTGGAAAGAATGCAAATTAATTTACATAAGTTTAACTTATATTAGTGTTGTTTGATAATAGATAGTGAGCTAGGCTCAGTAGAATATCTACTAAAGTTTAAAGGGACCATAGGACTACGAAGCTAGTATTTATTAAGTTCACGTTAAATTCTCTTCATTATTAAATTTTTTTTAAAGTAGTTTATCTTTTTAGAAACACGGAAATTTTCGCAAGACGTTATAATAAGATACTAAGTGGCACAGACTACAGTAAATGTTACGCCTTTGACAGGCATATAAAAAAAATGTAGTTTCGGTTACAATAAGTAGGTAGACTAGGTACGGTTGTACCAAAGGACGGTTTTATAGTATTATTATCATCTTTAATATTTGTTATTTTAATATCGTTTAATATTATTAGTTTCACATTAAGTACCTGCCTATAAAAATATACAAAAAGGTATTAGTTTATTAATTTATGTACAATGCAAAAGTGGATGGATGCAGAAGTCTTGGAAGGTCACGACACACCTTCCATGATCAAATTGATCGTGTACTAGCAGAAGGTGATGTCAGGAGCCTTAAGAACAGACGAGCGTACATGACAAGAGTTATGAATGTCAAAGAAGCAAGTGAGGTGTGTATGAATAAGCCCGAATGG
The DNA here is from genome assembly GCA_019925095.2 of Dendrolimus kikuchii. Taxonomy (NCBI): domain Eukaryota; kingdom Metazoa; phylum Arthropoda; class Insecta; order Lepidoptera; family Lasiocampidae; genus Dendrolimus; species Dendrolimus kikuchii. The sequence continues at coordinate 3,359,441 of CM034394.1, read as the reverse complement.
CGCTCTGTTGTTCGTGCCTACCCCGCAAGGGAACTGGCGTGAAGTTATGTATGTATGTAATTTATGTGCTGATAGGCTGAATTTACCTATAACAGTCGTGATATTCACGAAACTAAAGAGAATACCGGTAAGGTTACAAGGGAAAATGGGTGCGGCGTGGTCATCTGAATGTAGAAGCCGCGCGCAGAAGGTTTGCCGATGACTACCTACTATTATTGTATTGTATTACTTGCTATTATTGTATATACTTATTTAAAGTATATACAATAACAAATTTATTTCTTTATAAAACACAAATTGCTAACAGTACCGTCATTACGAGTATACATCCTCGAAGTAGCCATGTTTGTTAGATATAATAAGGATTTATTCCTATGTATGTCAGATGGTTGTAGCGGATAATTTTTTTTTTTTTTTGCAGGAGTTCAGCAGACAGGCAGACGGCCCACTTAATGGAAAGCGGTTACCATCGCCTATGGACATTTGCAACACCAAAGGTGCTACAAATGCGCTGCTGCTCTCTTAAGGGTCACTGGAACCTGGTCGCTAATGCCGGAACACAACTCAAGGTTGTTATGGCGACATGTTGTAGACCAGGGGTGGTAGCCATCCAGTCGGGCAAATGCCCTACCACCTGGCTGTGGGTTGTTCTGTCGCCTCTTACGACAGGCCGCCCGGCCGCAGGAAATTGTATTCTTTCTCCGTTCCTGCACGGTTATGTTTACGGATAATATAATAATACGACTATATTACTGCATACATGTATTAAATAAATAAAAAATATAAGAGAGCGGGGATAGTTTTGCCTTGGCTGTCGTTCGGCTATTTGTGGCGGTTCTGCCCTGAAGTATCGCACGTCCAGGGGTGGTGCCGACGCTGCTATTAAGACTCCTCCTTCGCCGGCAATAATGTCGCTGGCGCGAAGAGTAGGTGGGTACTCCACAACCCAAAGTCCAAATAGGATTGAAAAAGAAAAACCCAAAACGTGTGTTATAAACACTAATTAAAATTTAAATTGACTAAAAAGAAGCAATAATTATCTTAATAAATGTTAAGATTAAATAGCGTGCTGGTTGTTTCAAATTTTACAACGAAATGACTCATCGAGCACAGATATGCTGTCAAAGCGCGCGGCCTGCGAGCCGCCGCGACCGGTTGCTTAGACCACTAAAGGCTAGTGTATCACTCGGCGTTGCTCGCGTTTATTATTTTATTAATTATTTTTAAAATATATGTAATATTACTTTACATGGTTTACCACGAAACGCCAATAAATGCTATTACACTATAAATTAATACAGAAATAAACTATTTATGTAACCTTTTTTTTATCATGACCATCGACTGAATGGTCGAAGCCATCGACGCGTGACATCGTGAAGCTATCGGCAAACCTTCTGCGCACGAGTAGTAAGTATGTCACACTACTGCGTCCACCATCACACGAAATGGTGGATGCTTAGATCATATAAACGTCTAGATCACGCATCAATTGCACAAAAACGGCCCAAAAACAGTGCACCAAAATTGGTGCACTGGCTTCAGTGGCTTCCCACGCCTGTTAGTGTCGTTTCGATTACTTTACTGGTTAGAGCTCTCGCAAAAATAATTATTATGCCGGCCTGCGCTATTAAAATGTATCGGAACTATTTTAAAACGGGAAAGGATAAGGATGAGATGTCATTTAATCGGAAAACTTAACACTTTTCTCATGATTTCTTTGTAAAAACGTGAAATTTAATTTCGACATTTTCAAGGTTATCGAATTGATTGATGTTGTCAGGTGAGAAGTGTGACTTATTTTCCAAAATTTGGGGACTTTTGTTACGATTTTTTTTTTATTTATGAAATATGAATAATTGAAAAAATGTATAGAAAACAGACATGTAATGTTTGTGTGTCCGGTTTTCTTAAACTAGTTTATATTACGTTTTAGACTTCCTACGGATCCAATTGTAGCATATTGTTGGACAAAGAGATGGATTTTGAAAGGAAATATTTTGAATCATTTTTGGAGATATTTTTACACTATGTTTTTTTATATTTTCTTATCAACGACACAATTGTATTGAAATAAAGTACCTAAAATAATTATATATGATCATGACCGATAAGATATAAGTTGTGTGAAGGATAATTAGAAAATTAAAGAATTAACCATCATATAAAATTATTTCTAATCTAACCTTAGCGCTTTGGACAATATAAACTTTTTAATGTAACTTTATGACGTTTGACATAGAATTGACAGAATGTGTGCTGCAAATATCGTCAAAGAGGATGTAAAAAAAACTGAAAATCGTTTAAAGCAGATGCTTCGGTCGGAGTTATCTGTACTAATATTATAAAGAGGTTTGTAAGTTTGTGACGTTGTAGGGGGTAATCTCGGGATCTACTAAACCGATTTTAAAAATTATTTTACTGTTGGAAAGCTACGTTAACAGGGAGTGTCATAGGCTATATAACATGACGCTTTATACCACGGGAGCGGGACAGATCACGGGTGAATCCGCGCCGGGCCGCTAGTAATATTATAGATAACTCTTTATTGTCATAATTAAGATATTAATTTTGTCTATATTCTGTTAGCTGCATCTCCATTAATTCCTAATAAAGAAATAATTTAATATATTAATATGATAAAAAACAAATTTTAGTTCAGAGTATAATCAAACTAAACTAGTTTCAATAAAAACTTTTGGATATGAATATTTTTATTTCTATAATAGCCCTTTTCAAGTGGTTTAGTTGCACTGAAGTCCTTGCATTAAACTATCCCGTGTAACTACCCCGTAGTTCCTACTACTGATATAAACTTTGGATTATACATAAAGCCTACTACCCAATATGAATCTATCGAATCGTTCCAAGTCTACTATTACAAATGATTTCACTGACTTTTAGCGCAGGATAATCTTTGGGTTATAAATAGTCATCTAATAACCTTCGTTAACATGATGTGTAACACAAAAATAATTTGCCAATATGAATAGGTTTTTTAGAATTATTAAATTAGTATTGGTAATTAACAGACTTATAAATATGTACTAATATCTGTACAGACATTTTATTGCGAATTAAAATTACTACATGTGCTATGAATGTGTTATGAATTTATTTGTGCATGTATTTTTTTATGGTTCGTTCCAAGACACACAACTTTTGTTGCTAATACTTTATTTAAAAAAAACTGAAACCTCTGAGTAATATTAAATTATAACACATTAAGCGATTAAATCATAACGAACATTTAAACTTTTCACTTATTTTGTTTGATTTCTTTTTATAATTGTTGTTATATATGTACATACAGAGTAAGGAGTGTGAAGCGTAGGAAGTCTTCAATGTAGCAACCCTTTTGCGTGAAATGCGTATGTTTTCAATATTTTGCGATTTTACAATAATTTTTGTTGCGCGTAAAGTTGTTCGTCGTCGTTCCGTCCTTGATTTTTCGAATATTGGCGGTTGGCCGTAGACAAATGAACGTTTGTCATAGGCAATTTTGATATTGCGTGTACACACCGGCGCGAGCGTACTGATTTCATACTCGGCTGGACCGGTGTGTACCTTCCTGTTGTAAATCGTGCCGCGACAGAGTGTCTTTGCTTACCATAAGTTAAGCATTATTAACTAAATAGCAGTGATAATTTTGTACGTAATTTGTTTTGTTTCTTCATGTTACTTTTGTGTGAAGGGATGAGGTTGAGACACAAGTAATTATTTTTATTTTGGTTTTAGATGCCTAGAAAACGATTGAGGAAGACCGAAAGAGGGCAGTGTGACATAACGTATGATGAAGCTTATAAATAACTGAAACGCGGGACTTCTTTACGAAGAGCTGAGAAAACGCATGAAGTTAATTATATCATTAAAAATGTTTAGCTTTTGTAACTGATTGTACATACATACATAGCTTCTCGCCAGTTCCCTTGCGGGGTAGGCACGAACAACATAGCGCCATTCAGGCTTGTTCTTACCATCAAAACTATTAAGAGCCAAACCCAGCAAAAACCAACTGCCAAACCTCAAGACACTGTGAGCTCTTTCTGCGTGCACCGGAACACAAACCAACTTGATTGATAATTTATTTATATTTTTCCTCCCACCCATTTTAATATTATAAAATTATTAGAGCTAGGCATGTTTGCTGAAGAGCTACTTGCGCCGCTTCTTCTTTTCAAACTACAACATGTCGCGAAGCGGTTTTAAATTAGATTAAGCTCCCATAGACTAAATAATAAACATAAACAAAATTAAAATGGACAATTTGGCGGTAGGCTAAATAAAATTTTAACAATACTCGTTGACACTTGACATCTTTGTCTTTCGTGATCACGGCCACTGAAAAGTGGCCGAAACGTCGGAACAATAAAAATCAAATAAATTACCGCGCTTAAAACCGTTAAAACGTAGTTTTATTAGGTAAGTACTAATTATTCAATTTATCGTATATTTAGCTATTTCTATTAAGTATTATGCAATTAAATTAATCTGTTTCATTAATGCAATAACAATAAAATTATTTGTAATTAAGTCAATTTATTATTATATAAAGTTTCTAGCCTCGGTTTGTTTCAAATTATACTATTCCCCAATCGAGTAAAATGGAAACGATTAGAGAAATTAAAAGGTTAAAAGCTTATGCTAAAACTTAGTCACTTAAAACACCTTTCGCTTGTAAATCGTCGTTTGATATAATCTAATTTTTCTCCGCAACCACATTGTTTTAAAACTCGTTATTGGTGGCAGTTGCTTCTCGTGTTTGGAAATTAAAACTCGATGTAATAATGGACTGTATGATTATTATTAAATTATAAATATACATTTAATGAGTAGAACAAAGTATGCAAGAGAGTTGAGTACAATATATGAATGGTTGAATGGCTGAGTGGCTGAATTCATAGTTGTTGTAGTTTTTTCAGCCTCCTATATCCCGCATTCCGTCCGACGCCTAGTTGCTAATCGCGCTAGCTATGGGCGTCGGCGGTATGCGGGGCGCGGAGTGTAGATGTGCTCCGGCGGGCGGGTCAGGGGGGTGCTCTCTGTCCGCAACACTCGTAATAGGCCATTTATTCTAGGTTACTTGAAACGAAGAATTGTTCTGGACAATGCGTCCAGTACGTCCAGGAGATTAATCCAACAACGATAGGTTAAAGGATTTAATTGGAAAGTTGTAACATACCGTTCTTCCCCATCCGCTTACAGTAACGTTGGTCCCTCCCCTCATAGGCCTTCCCATTGGTGGAAGGGCTACAGGTTGGACAAATTCATTAAACTTCAAAGGTTCAGCAGTCTTCAGAACAGCAATGTCATTGTCAAAACGAGGACTGTCGTAATCTTCATGGGGAATAACTTCAGCTATTGGAATTTGAGTGCCGTTCTTTCGTAACGAACTTCCCACACGTAGATCGACTCCTGAGGCGTTTAAGCTGGTGAAAGATTTTTATCGTGTTTTAAAATTAAGAAAAATTTAATATAAAAAATATTTTAGAAAATCATCTTCGTAGTCGTGATTAAAGTGAGAGGAAGAAGAGTAAGTAATCAAGAGGCATGCCAATCGAGTACCAAAAGCATGTAAACTAAAAGTTTGGTGAACATTTAATAAAGGATTGAACAAAAAAGAGGAATGGGTTGTTTGATAGATGACATAAAGATAGGGAGACAGTAGAGAACGTATACCAGAATAGAGGAGTATAGAAGAAAAACAACTAAATGTTCCAAATTGGATTAAAAAGGAATAATCATAATAATCAATGACTTGAGGGATGAAGATGGTTAATTACTTTTGAGCACAATGTCCAGCAGTCAGAATATAATTCTCGCTAACAATGAAACATCCGCAGAAAAATTGCTTGTTTCCAACAAACGAGCACTGATATGGAAAGTTCTCGATTTGGGCCTCGGTCCCTCCTATTATTCTGTCGTCATATGTCAGAGGATCCCTCAACAGTTCCGCTATCGTTGGAGCATTGGCGAGGTTGAAACCGTCACCTAGAACAGACCACAAAGATAGTATCATCGTTTAAATGAACTTTCACACATTTCGCAGGGTCCTCTGCAAGTTATTGAATGAATAGTCTGTTGGAAAGCTAAATTTAAGGCTAATATATGTTTATAGTAGAGTTGCCAACAGTCCTGTTTTTCCATGAGTCCTAGTTTTTATAGTGTCCTGGGATGTATTGGACAGTTTTTAAGCAGCACCTGTGTAGTGGAACACTTGCAAGCCAATAGATGGCGCTGTCCAATAATTGAGGTCGCAAACGATTCCCGAAACGTACAAAGAATATATACAAATTTCGAACAATAACTGATGGGCCTAGGCCTGCGAAGAACAACAATAGACTCACTGGAAGACCTTCCTTTGAGACGGAGGAGCATTCCATCTCGCTCCACCATCCTATACGGATCAGCGGGGTCGCTCTAAGCGTGTGTTTTTAAAGCTCCCTGACAAGGTCATGTATTTTAAAATTCGCGCGCCAATTATAATGTAAGTATTTTACAATTCTTATGTTACAGGCGTCCTCGCGAGTCGTGAGTCGTCGAGTCGTGATTCAAATACATTTATTGTTAAAAAATATAATAATATCATTACTTGAATTTCATTTAACCTATTGTCTCTAAATTAATAATTAATGTAACTATTGCAACTCTATTACTGCGTCCTGTTATTAAACTGAATTTTTGCAACTTCAAATCCTTTTCAGCTTCACCAGCTTTTTAAATTTGGGGTTGGCAACCCTAGTTTATAGGAGGTATTATGAAGCTACAGTTGTTGTTGTCACTTGTATAATCTATATATATAAAAATCAATCTCACTTTTCGTTGTAATTTTATAACTTGAGAACGACTTTACCGATTTTGATGAAATTTTGCGTGTGTATTTGAGTGGGTCCCGGGATGGTTTAGATCCACAATTGGAACATAGCAATTTTCAAAATATAGTAATTTTTATGTTTTACTTTGCACCGACTTAAAGATGTTTTAGATAATATATATTAATAATAATAGCTTTCGAAATAAGTTATTTTATACTTTTTAGTTTTTTAGTTTTTGAAGTCGGTTTATTAAACGAAGTTTTTTTTATTTTTAAAGCTCCCTGACGAGGTCATGTATTTTAAAATTCGCGCGCCAATTATAATGTAAGTATTTTACAATTCTTACGTTACATTAGTTAGTAAATACTCGCTAAATCGTGATTCGTCGAGTCGTGGCATTTCAGATAGCGAACATTTATTTGACGATAGTTTCAAATAATATATAATATTTAAGCGGCTCATGAAACTAGGTAAACACAGTGTTCTACCATTCGCCAGGTGCTACGATCGTAATAATCGAATTGATGTAAGTGTTACATTTGTTTTTTTTTATTTCAAAGTCTATATAGTGTTTATGTGTAGAATAGAATAGAATATGCTTTACTGCATAATATTAAGATACAATTCAAGAAGTTTAAGTACAGAAGACAATAGGCGGTCTTATCACTAAAAGCAATTTGGGTTTAAAGAACTTTATTCTCAAAAGAACATTACAGTTCACTTATATGAGATACAAAATTTATATTCTAACATAAGTCCTATAAATCTAAGAGCGAGTAGACATAGATAAAAAATAATAATAATAAATAGGTGAACAGAGAAACATAATTTTGAACGAAACGATTTTCTGAATAGTCTCCTGTAAATAATTGTTTTTTTTATTACGTTTTTGAAATATAATTTTTTAATTTCCTTTTATATGAATTTATGTTTTTACACTCCTTTACTTCAAATTTGTTGTAAATATTGGCTCCTTCGCATAAAATATTTCTTTTGCCGTATTTTTCTGTTCTAGGTGCTCGAGCTTAAATTTATTTAAATATTTTATGAGTGAACTGAATGTTTGTTTGCATGATATTGTCCATGAGTTTTTTAACTAGAATGCACGTATTATATTTATATAGTTGTGTAGATTTAAGATTTTACTTGTATAATCTATATATATAAAAATCAATGTCACTTTTCGTTGTAATTTTATAACTTGAGAACGTCTTTACCGATTTTGATGAAATTTTGTTTTTGTGTGTTTGAGTGGGTTCCTGGATGGTTTAGATCTACAATTGGAACCAGAAGGTGGCACTGATATCGGGTTCTACAATTCTCCTTAGCACCTGGAGCGATTATGCTGATTTTGTTTTTGTGTGTTTGAGTGGGTTCCTGGATGGTTTAGATTCGCAAAAAGAGCCGGAGGTGGTGCTGAGATCGGGTTCTAGAATCCTCCTAATCACTAGGAGCGATTTTGATAATTTTGTTTTTGTGTGTTTGAGTGGGTACCCGGATGATTTAGATTCGCAATTAAAACCGGTACGTGGCTCTGGGATCGGGTTCTAGAATTTTATTTTTTAAAGGCAGGACAACGTCTGCCGGGGCCGCTAGTAATGTTATAATTTAATAGATTATATTGGGTATCACGAAACAACAGCTATTTTAAGACAGAGGTTTATTGTTCTGTTACAGTGAATAAAGGATTAGTTAGTAAATACGACCCCTTCATGTTTGCTAAATGGCTTGGTGCCATTTATAACAGATATTAAAAAGTTGCTAGGCATTTCAGATAGCGAACATTTATTTGACGATAGTCTCAAATAATATATAATATTTAAGCGGCTCATGAAACCAGGCAAACACAGTGTTCTACCATTCGCCAGGTGCTACGATCGTAATAATCGAATTGATGTAAGTGTTACATTTGTTTTTTTTTATTTCAAAGTCTATAGAGTGTTTATGTGTAGAATAGAATAGAATATGCTTTACTGCATAATATTAAGATACAATTCAAGAAGTTTAAGTACAGAAGACAATAGGCGGTCTTATCACTAAAAGCAATTTCTTCCAGACAACCTTAGGACGGATTAGAAAAAACATTGTATAACATGTGAGTTTTACAATATAACTAGAGTAAAAAAGTATATTCTTATACATAAAAATGAATCGCAGAAATCTATGTACGCACATAACTTGAGAACGACATTACCGATTTTGATTAAACTTTTTGTGTGTTTGGGTAGGTCCCCGGATGGTTTAGATTTGCTACTGGAACCGGTAGGTGGCACTGGGATCAGGTTCTAGGATCATTCTAATCTTCTGAGCCAATTTTGATGATATTGTTTTTACGTGTTTAAGTGGATCCCCGGATGGTTTAGATTCACGATTGGATCCGGTAGATGGCACTTGAATCGGGGTCCAGATTTTTAGTTTTTCACGGCAGGACGTCTGCCGGGAAAGCTAGTTATATATGTATAAAATATAGTTATATATATATATATATATATATATATATATATATATATATATATATATATATATATATATATATATATACGGGGTGACTGTAACGGGGCACGGGGGGTCCTCCGGGGCAGGTCGGGCCTATTCTTTAAGTCATGTATTTATTGATTTATTGTGTTATTTCGATGACGCTTACAAGTGCCAATTTCCAAAGTAATTTATATACAATACTTGAAAGGATTATTTTTGAACTGCATTGTACCTGGACAGTATATTGAAATATCCTATTCTTTATTTAAAAAATATACACGAGATTGGGTATCGAGCCGGTGTCAAGTAATCAGGAATGTTTAAGTTGTAAGATAATAACCAAAGACCAAGCCGTGTTTATAAACTAAAGCCTTAGCCAAATTGTAGGTCTTTGACGTCAAACAAGCAAATTCCTGTGGCAAGTCAAAGAGGCAAATTTCACTGAATAGTTGAAATTTTGAATATCAATAAACAATTCTTCGTGGATGATGATGAGAGATGAGATGGATCAAACAAATTGAATCAATTTCTTTGATAAGCACAGAAATTTAAGTCTTTATATATATACAATGTACTTTGTGACTGAAAGAGCACGACAGTGTCTGATTACATTGAATAAAAGAAAAAGAAATAAAAAAAACTTTTATTTTTAAATGAGACACACACAGAACAACTGAACATATATAACAATAAAAACTATATTTAATTAAAGAGATTGTATGTCGCAAATTGAGAGATGAGGTAGACACACTCAATATTTTTCTATGCTGAAACTTAATCCAACATAGTACTGATTTTCAGTCGCACCCTCCGAAATCACACATGCCATGCATAGAGTTCATTAATATAATAGGAGAATGTCGTGCCGAATCATGTGACACACTTTAGAATACAAAAAACTAATAATTATAACTAGCTGACCCACGCCCGATTCGTTAGGCGCTACTCGAGATATGCCAACATATAATTACCCAGGGGAAAAACACTCCTTCCCTTGCCCTCTTTGCTAGGCGCTACTTGAGATACGCCAACATATAATTGCCCATGGGAAGAACACTCATTCTAGTGCCCTCTTCGCTGCGCGCTACTCGAGATACGCCAACATATAATTGCCCATGGGAAAAACACTCCTTCCCGTGCCCTCTTCGCTAGACGCTACTTCAGATACACCAACATATAATTTCTCATGGGAAAAGCGCTCCTTACCGTGCCCTCTTCGCTGGGCGCTACTTGAGATTCGCCAACATATAATTGCCCATGGGAAAAACACTCATTCTAGTGCACCCTTCGCTGGGCGCTACTCTAGATACGCCAACATATAATTACCCATGGGAAAAACACACCTTCCTCTGCCGAGTCCGCCGGGCGCTACTCGAGATAAGTCAACATATAATTGCATACATACATACATAACTTCACGCCAGTTCCCTTGCGGGGTAGGCATGAATAACAGAGCGCCATTTAGGCCCATTCTTACACACCTCACTTGCTTCTTTGACATTCATAACTCTTGTCATGCACACTCCTCTGTTCTTGAGGCTCCTGACATCACCCTCCGCTAGTACACGATTAATGCAACATATAAAAAATATTACACGACAGGTACGGCATATAATTGCCCATGGGAAAAACACTCCTTCTCCTGCTGACTTCGCCGGGCGCTACTCGAGATAAGCCAACATATAATTGCCCATGAGAAAAACACTTTTTCCCGTGGCCACTTCGCTGGGTGCTACTCGAGATAAGCTAACATCCAACATATAATTACTATAACAACTGTTACCATGAAAACGGTTACTATGGCAACGGTTACCATGGCAAAAGCTGCCAAGGCAATGATTAACCATACGTTCACCGTAGCAACGATGGTATCATACGTGATGGCAGAAAAAATATTTTGAATAAGATTTTCGTAATATCCGTTTTTAGTACACGTCCACGTTGCGAAAGGAGTACCTATACAAAATTTAAAGTCAATCTCAAAAAAATCTTTTTTTATTATAAATTAAATTAACCTATCCTCTGTTCTTAGTTGGAACCAATTTAGCAAATAAAAATATTATCAAAATCGGTTGAGTAGTTTCGAAGTTCATCGCGGTCAAACACGGTGACAGGGAATTTTTATATAGAAGACGCTTTTTTTTATTGCAGGAGATCAGCAGACAGGCAAATGGCCCACTTGATGGAAAGCGGTTACCATCGCCTATGGACATTTGCAACACCAAAGGTGCTACAAATGCGCTGCTGCTCTCTTAAGGGAAACTGGAACCTGGTCACTAATGCCCGAACACAACTCGAAGGTTGTTATGGCGACATACTTTAGATCAGGGGTGGTAGCCATTCAGTCGGGCAAATGCCCTACTACCTGGCTGTGGGTTGTTAAGTCGCCTCTTACGACAGGCCGCCCGGCCGCAGGAAATTGTATTCTTTCTCCGTTCCTGCACGGATGAAACGCTTACTTATACACACACACACTACTAAATACGTCTAGATCAGCCGGTTCGGCGGCGGAAATAGCTGAATCACTCAAGCGGCGCAAATATGCAACCCTCAGTGGGAGTTATATGTTTGTGCCGTTTGCTGTCGAGACGCTTGGACCGTGGGGTTCTTAGGCCTCTACGAAAATTTATCGAAATGACTCATTGACTCTGCAGGTGATCAGACGGCTGGTGATTACCTCGGATAACGGATCAGTATGGCAATCCAGCGAGGAAACGTAGCCAGCCTTCTGGGCACTTTACCCATAGAAGACGGTGATCTAGGGTCAGTATTCTACTTATAGTCTTGAGGGTCTATGAGTAGAATACAATACAACTAAGTTAAGTTTTCTTGCATTGTATTCGATTATATGTAATTATTGGTGGCAGTTGCACCTCGGGTTTGTAAATGAAAATTCGACGTAATAATGGACTGTATGATTATTATTTATAAATGTACATTTAAAGAGTATAACAAAGAGAGTCGAGTACAATATAGCTGAGTGGCTGAATTGATAATTTTTCTTGATGTAGTAGTAGTATCAGCAGTATGTTCATTTTTAGTTTTTTCGGCCTCCTATACCCGCATTCCGTCCGACGCCTAGTTGCTAATCGCGCTAGCTATGGGCGTCGGCGGTATGCGGGGCGCGGAGTGTAGATGTGCTCCGGCGGGCGGGTCAGGGGGGTGCTCTCTGTCCGCAACATCCTCCCCCCGGCGCAGATCCTCGAAGCCATCTCTTCTCGTCAGGACGATGAGCCTCCTTACTGGTCTCCTGAAGATGCCTCCCCGCGTTCGCACGTCCGCGCTCCGTATTATGTTGTCCGGTCCGCGATAAGTGCGCTCGATTTGACCCCGGGGCCATACGTTACGTGGCAACAGACCGTCCGCAATGATAACGACGTCTCCAACACGTATGCTTTCCTCACGTCGTCTTACGTCGTCCCTCGGTGCCAATGTAGGTAAGTACTCGCGTAGCCAACGAGTCCAGAACATGTCCGCTAAAGCTTGAGTGGCGATCCATGTCTTCCTGTCTGCTAACTCGTTCGTTCCCGTGATTGGCAAGCCCGTCGCCGACCCGATTAGAAAGTGGTTCGGGGTGAGCGCTTCGTCGTCTTCAGGGCTCACCGACACGTGAGTTAGCGGGCGCGAGTTTACGGTATGTTCTATTTCCGTGATGACAGTCGTAAGTGTTTCTTCTCTGGGAGCTTGTTCCGCCAATGTTGCGTGGAGTGCCGTCTTCACCGACCGAATTAACCGTTCCCAAGCTCCCCCCTGGTTCGGTGCGCCGGGATCGATGAAACGCCACGCTAAGTGTCTCCCTTTTACGTGATCTGGCATCTCTTCCTTCCATCTCGCGTACGCCGTTAGTAACTCTGTGTCCGCTCCATGGAAATTCGTTGCATTATCAGACCATATCACTTGAGGCCAGCCGCGTCGTGCTCCCATCCTTCTTAGGGCCATGATAGCAGAGTCTGTGCTAAGGCTTGCTATAAGTTCCATATGAATGGCACGAGTCACCATACATGTAAACAGCATTCCCCATCGTTTTTCTTTGCGACGTCCTATGGTCACCCATATGGGGCCAAAACAGTCAATTCCGCAATTGGTAAAAGGCCGTGCGTAGGCAGCTAGACGGTCCTTTGGCAGGTTTCCTTTCACCGGTACTGTCGGCGCAGTCTTCTTCAAACGACAGACCGTACATTGCCGCAGGATGTTTCGCACCGTAGGTCGCACTCGTAGCACCCAGTATTTTTGCCGGACGTTGTTTACGACATGTTCTCTCCCTATGTGATGATGCTGTTCATGTTCACCTCTTATAATCAGCCGAGTGAGGTGATGTGACCCGTCTAAGATCGGTGGGTTGCCGGTAAGCTCGCGCAGGGTGGCCGCATTGATCCTGCCGTTTAGCTTTATTACCCCGTCCCCCCCGTATTCGGGGTCGAGCTTATAAAGCCGGCTGTCACGTGACACGCGTTCTCCTTTCTTCAAACGCTCGTAATCCTTCGGGAAGCTTTCCTGTTGCGCTTGACGAATGAGTAAACGTTCAGCTCTCTCTATGTGTCGCGTTTCCATAGTGCGAGTCCTTCGTCTGCACTTGTCGATAAAGGCGAGCGCGTAGGCGGTCGCTCGTAGCAATTTTCCGTATGACGAAAATCTTGTGACGTCAACGAGTGGCTTTTCATCGGTCGTGTAAGTTACCACGACCTCGTCATCTTCGGTTTCCGTCGGTTCTTCTTTCGGCCAATTCGTCGGGGGTCCATGGAGAAATTCCGGGCCTTTAAACCAGCGGTCGTCCGTTTTCATACTCGAGACGTTAATCCTGGTTGCGTCGTCGGCGACGTTGTAACTTGTCGGCACCCATCGCCATTGCTCAGACTCGGTTATTTCGCCGATTTCGCTCAGTCTGTGTGCAACGTATGGGGTATATCGTACCGAGTCGTTTCTTATCCAGTGAAGAACGGTCTTCGAGTCGCTCCAAAAGATGACGTCATAACGCTTGAAACTATGTTCCTTTTTTATTTCCGCCGCTAACCTGGCTCCTATTAGCGCGGCTTGTAGCTCCATCCGCGGGATGCTTTGCGCCTTCATCGGGGCCACTTTCGCTTTTCCCGCGATTAAAGTGACGCCGACGTTCCCGTTGCGCTGCTCAAAGCGCCAGTAAGCCGCTGCTGCGTAGGCCTGTTCGCTGGCGTCCGTAAAGACGTGTAATTGTACGTTCACGACGTCTTTATTCCATCCATGGCACCTTCTTTTCATCTTGCGCTCGTTCCTGCGCATACGGCGTGACGCCGCGTCGTAACTCGGCGGCGTAACGACTCCGTCTTGTTGCCATGGCAGTCTGCATTCAATGAGACTGTTCATTTTCGTAGCAACCTGGGCAAACTCGTTCTGTGCCCATATTACATTCGCTGTAGTTTCCGTCACGGTAATCTTTCCTTCCCGGAATCTGAACGGGATTCCGTGTACGGCGCCTAGTAAGTCTGGCCCATCTAGTAACGCGTCATTTGTGCACGCTCCGTTTGAGCGAGCGGTGGCGTCTAATACCAGTCTCACTTTGTCAGGCTTATTCGGGTTCGTACCGGCGAAGTGAGGCATGTACCACATGCGTTGGTTTCCTTCGTGGCTTCGTTCGCAAGGCTCGGCGTATCCTTTTGCTAGTAGCCTGTTGACCTGGGCTGTGTATGCTTGTTTAAACTGCGGCGATTTGTACACTGTGCACTCGATCCCGCACAGACGACGCACCGCTATGTCATAGCTCGGTGGCATGGTGACGTCATCGTTTCGCCAGGGCAGTCTAACTCCGAAGCGGCCGTTGATTTTCTTCACGGTTTCTGAAAATATCTTCAGCGCCCGTTGTTCTTCCGCTACAGGTTTCACCTTGTTCGATATGCCGAGTGCGTCGACATCGAAATGAGACTTCACTATTTCGAATAATTCGTCCTTTTCCCGCGGCTCTTTATCTTGCCACGTTCGGACGTGTAATACTCTGCCGTTTCCCGTCTTCACTGCTTTCCCGGGAGTGATGCCGTGTACGGCCCACCCCATGAGTGTCAGGGAAGCGGCTGGTTGGCTCTTCTTTCCTGCCAACAGTTTTCTAGTCACGATCAGATGCCAGTTGTCAGCTCCAATCAATACGCGTGGTTTAGCGTTCATAAAACACACATCGTCTGTATGAAGCGTCTTCAAATGGTGTAACTGACGTATGACTTCAGACTTAACGGATTGAGTTCCCAGTGCGAGTTTCCTCACGGTGCGCGCCTTGATAGGATGGTAGTGCGGTTGCGCTCTTCCGCGCACCGCGACGCTCACCATCCTACTTTCCACTTCCCGCTGGCTCGACGTGATGCCGTGAATGTTCAATGGCCTCCTCGGGCCATCTGCCCCTAGCATCCCGGCTATCTCCTCGTCGACGAGCGTGATCGTGGACCCTTCATCCAGCAGCGCGTACGTGCTCACTTCCTTTCCGTTAAGCCCCTTGACGGTAATCGGACACACCTTCAATAACACTCTTCTCTCGGTGTTAGAATTGTGTGCCGATGCCGTCATGACCGACTCCTCTCTGTCGGCCGGTTGACTGACCGACTCCGCTCGGTCGATCGGTCCACTGACGGCTCCAGTTTCCCTTCGTTGGTGTAGAAGTGCGTGATGCGGCTCGCGGCATTCATTAACACCGCACTTCCTCGCCTTACAACGGAACCGTCTGTGTTTACTTAGTAGGCACAAAAAACATATTCTCGTTTCCTTGGCCCACTCCCATCTGGCTGGCAACGACATCGAAGCCAGCTTGCCGCACTGCGTTGTCTGGTGCTCAGCTCCGCAACAGTAGCACACGATCTTGGCTTCCGTTGTAGCATACACACGGCGACGCTCGTTCATCCTCGGCGGCTTCACTTTATTTTCTTTAGTGACGTTTACACTCGTCGTAGGCAGTGATGACGTCATGAAAGAATACTTCATTGCTCTGTCTGCTTCGCCCGTTAGAAATTTCGATAGTGTCATAATCTCCGGCTCGTCTCGGCTCGAGAATTCATCTGCAAAGTCGCACCATTTCGTTCGTAGATGCGGGCTGAGCTTCTCGACGACTTGTCGTGTCAACATAGGGTTAAGTAAATATCCCTTGTTGTCGACACACGAGATGACCGTCACTATATTCTGCAGTTTGGTGGCTAGGCTGTTGAGTTCGCTGGCAGACGAACCCGATCGTGGCAACTTCTTGATGTCTTCCAATGCGCGACTGATTATGATCTCTGGACGTCCATAGCAGCGCTCCAGCGTCTTCATAATGATCGCAGGGTCCACGGCGGTATACAGCAGGGCTGTCACGCACTCCCTTGCTTCGCCTTTAAGGCAAGTGCGTAGACGGCCTAAGTTCTCCGCAGGTGAAAATCCGTGTAAGCTCGTCGACTCGCGCATTGCAGCTTTAAACGGTAGCCACTCTCCCGGGGCCCCGCTAAAGGTAGGCAGCTCCTGGCACTGTCGCGGTGTCGGCCTGTTGCGTGTCATGCGCTCCAGTACGTCTGCTAGACGGTCGATTCCACGATCCCTGGATCTGGTCGGCGTCGGCGATCTTGCGTTGCGCGGCGTTCTGAACGTCACACGAGCGGTCTGGTCGTTCGTTTCTGCAGACCGGTCCCGCGCCATTGGATACTCTTCCCTTGCTCTTCCCGCAGCGTCTAACGGTGGTCGCGGTCCGGCTCCTCTCGTTCCGGGCTCGGTCCTGTCGCCTGCGCTCGGCGACTCCCCCCGTATGCGGGTATTCTTCAACCACTCTGTTATATTTCTCTCTGTTTCCACCCCATCGTCTTCACACACGCTGTTCCCGTCTGTCTGCTCCTTGAGGGCGGCTATGTTCGCAGCGACCCTCTTCTTGATCAGCGACACTTGTAACCGGAGCTCCTCCCGACGGATTGCGGCGATTTGTTCTTCTGCTTCCAGTTCCACTTGCCTCACCAAAGTGGCGGCGCTGAGCTGCGAACGGTGTGATCGGACGGACGGTGATCGCGATTGGCGTTCAGTACGAATCGCGGTGTGTACTTGCGCGGTCGTCGTCTGTTGCATTCCGGGCGACGCGGGTCGCGATACGTTCGGCGCGGACGCGGACGCGGATATATGTACGGACGGCGACGCGGGGGGTTCTTGATACGCTCTCTGCACTCTGTCTTCGGCGGTCTTGCTCCTGGTGTTCGGCATCTTCGGTCCTTGCCTTAGCCTAACACGTATGACCGACTACCCTGACCAGTGTGTATATATGTGTGTGTATAACCGACGATCCTAATTTACTACACTAAACACTAAACACTGAGACCTTTGACCGACCTAACTGGAAACAGCGCACCGTCTACGACTTTGTGAACTGGCCGTTTGGCACCGTTAGGTGGACAGTCACTCGGTCACGGTACGAAGTAACGTTATTCTTTCTTCCGGTCTTGATCCTGCAGACGCGTAGCCTCGGCGTCCGGGGCAGGAACTCTTGGTCTCCTGGTACGTAGTCCGGCAGGAACTCTTGGTCTCCTAGTACGTAGTCCGGGCTGCCCACGATGATCTTCTATAATAATCTTCTTTCTTCTTTAGGGTGCCGCTACGAGACCGTATAGAGTTGGTCTTTCTTCTTTCTTGAGGTTTCGATGGAGCAAAAGACACTGCTCGTTTCTTCTTTGCGATTCTTCTATCCGGCGGCGAAGTACCAAAAAACTATTGGTGGCAGTTGCACCTCGGGTTTGTAAATGAAAATTCGACGTAATAATGGACTGTATGATTATTATTTATAAATACATTATACATTTAAAAAGTATAACAAAGAGAGTACAATATAGCTGAGTGGCTGAATTGATAATGTTTCTTGATGTAGTAGTATCAGCAGTATGTTCATTTTCAGTTTTTTTGGCCTCCTATACCCGCATTCCGTCCGACGCCTAGTTGCTAATCGCGCTAGCTATGGGCGTCGGCGGTATGCGGGGCGCGGAGTGTAGATGTGCTCCGGCGGGCGGGTCAGGGGGGTGCTCTCTGTCCGCAACAGTAATTTTAAAATAATAATAAAAAAATCTGACTATGTATTTTTTATTTATTATTTATTATTAACATCTCTACGGACTCGAGTTCCGTACCCTTTTTTACTACTTAATTTCTATGAAAGATTTTAGAGTCCATACACGCTTATTGTTTATTTTTGTTACTGTGTGTGACATTAATTTAGTGATTTTTATGTTGTGGTATACCTTAAGAATAACTTATTATAGTAATTTATTCTAATTTTAATACTAAACTTATACTAATGTAGAGTGTATCTGTTACATGCTGGTGTTGTGAGGAAGTGCATGTGCAGTGTTGGCCTTATATATGACTATGTATTTTAAAAAATTGTAAAGTATCTGTCGTGTAATATTTTATATATGTCACTTAAGACGTTCTTCCATCACAGGCTGGATATGCAAGGACGAAAAAAATGTGTACTTACCAAGTCCACAGTGCAATGCAGCAACAAAAACAATTAACAATATAGCTTTTTCCATTTTGTAAATAAGCAAAGTTCAACGTTTTAAGAATGTACAGTTTTATTTTTTAAATGCAAGTTAATAAGGCTAGGTAAAGATGAGCGTTTGTTCAATAAAAAATATAACACGATACTTTTGTCACGTAACACACAATGAGTATTGTTGAGAAAATTACGACAAAAACTTTTTCTCTGAATAGTAGAATTGTATTTCTTATAACACAATGTGTTAAGTTAGAACTGACTTTTATCTCGTTAAACATGAACTTTTTAGGTAGACTAAATAACTAAGTACTAACATTGTCTGAAAGGCACTTTTCAACACTAGAAACTTTATCGAAATGAGGGATATTATTGGATGGATGTAAGTTTGATACATCCTAATTGATATGTACATCAGGTGCGTGTCGGGTTGGCTTGGTAACGTTGTTGGAATTTCAAAAGGTTTAGGTAAATATTAGGGTACATTCTAAGGTAACTGTAGTAGACAATGTTGAGTTAAAAGCTTTTAAGTTAATGTACTTACTTCCAATTCAGTATGTGTACGGTTCAACGTACAGCCATTTTCATATACCGCTGTCTATTTAGGTCATTTTAATATAACCTTACACCCGCATTTATTACAAGTTAAGAGGTAAACGCTTATAAGTTAGTAAGTGATAAATTCATACAAATATTATTTAAATCCAGCAAAAAACAACTGCAAGATCTCGAGGCACTGTGAGCTCTTTCTGTGTGCACTGGAACTCAAAACAAACTTGATTGAAAATTACCTCTCACCATTATAATATTATAAGAGCTAAGCATGTTGCTGAAAAGTTTCTTGCCTCGCTTCTTCTCTTTAAGCCAAAACATGTTGTGAAGCAGTGGTAAATTAGATTAGGCTGCTATAGAGCAAATAATAACCTTAAACAAAAATTTCAACTAAATAATTAAAATGAACAAGTTGACGGTAGGCTAAATAAAAACTTTAACATTACTCTTTGACAACTGATATCTTTGTCTTCCGTGATCACGAAACATCAGAAAACAAATATATTACTGCGCTTAAAACCGTTGAAACATAGTTTAACCTAATAAGAAGTGGTTGAACAAAATGGCAAATTAAATGCTGTTATTTTACTTATACTCCGGTAGAGGGCAACAATTTTATTTCATGTTGTACAAACAGTAGAAGTTCAGAAAGATGCAACAAAGTTAATTGTGATAAAATACATAACAATAGTTAAATGTTTTTGTATAGAATTTTAGGATAAGACGTTATTATTAAAAAATGAATATCCATGATCATTATTATCTAATATTAATTATAATATTTAGAAATCAAAAACTTGCAGTGGATCACTTATTATATAAATAATTTGCTCATTAAAATCAAGTTGAAAGTATTTAGCAGTCTTTATTTACATCTTATAAGTACAATAACAAATTTTATATAGTAAAAAACAGACATTTTCATATTAAAAATATCTTAATATTTCTAAAAAGTTAAATTCTTACTTTTAAACTATAAATACAAAAGAGACAAATTTTGTTACTAAAAATAAATAGTGTTCCGCGTTTTAACAGTCGCAGCGTTAAAACGTCAAATGAGAATAGCCCTAAACGTCCTTATTGCGCTTTATTCACTCGCATTGTTAAATTATTATTCTAAACGCAGTCCGGCAATTGCATAGAACTTTCTCCCTTTATCATTCTGCATCAAACGCTCAGTGAAAGGGCGTGTGGTTTTCCTCTTCAGATTTCTAGAATTCCTATTTGATGAACTGAATACAGGCCCAAAAGTCACGTCTCATTCTAGTGACCTTGGTTCTATACTTGGCAGGAATCACGAAATGCCTAAATAGGTTCTTATGTTCTGACAACAGTAGACGGTTACACGAGAGGTGAAAGTGACCTAGTTAGGCATGAGATAGTTTGCAGCACGAGCGTAGTGAGGGCGCAAAGAATTCGAGTGCCTAAATAGGCATTTCACCCGAGGTTAACACTATGTTTTTCATTTTGAATATAAGGAAAGTAAATAAAAACTGATTACTTCTCTAATGAAGTCAGGCGTTAAATATATCCCAAACTGATGCACGCATTTAGTACGTCACATATAAAACGTCAAAAATTTTTTTTTTGTCGCATTCTACCAGCCCCTATTTTTTTGTCACTGATGATAGTAAATATTTAACTCAAATTTATGTAAATTAAACAATAACTTAGTAAAAAGTAATTTATAAGTATAAAATCTGCCAGGTGGTAGGGCATTTGCTCGACTGGATGGCGACCACCCTTGGTCCAGAGTATGCCGCCATAACAACCTTGAGTTGTGTTTCGGCATTAGTGACCAGGTTCCAGTGATTCTTAAGAGAGCAGCAGCGCATTTGTAGCATTTTTGGTGTTGCAAATGTCCATAGGCGATCGTAACCGCTTTCCATCAAGTGGGCCGTCTGCCTGTCTGCTGAGCTCCTACCATAAAAAAAAAAATATAATAATGTTACAAAATTGTTGATTTTCTTTATTACAATTTATGCCGCGAGTTAACAATGGCTGTAAAAAAAGTTGGGACATGAATCGCATATATTATCTATGGTTCGTATAGTTTTTTAAATTTTTTGACAGTAGGGAAAATCGTTTCCCAGGGACGAAAAATACTGTTTTCATCCCTGTGATCAGGCAACTCCAAATGTACTTTCAGAATATGTAAGATATAATTCAATAACCTGGCGAACTTGTATTACTTACAAATGTAGAACGATTCCACTGAAGTAACAAATGTTCACAGTTTTGATTATTAAGTTACAGAAATGTAAAAAACACTCCACATCGCAGAATCTATTAAATCAAACCTAATAATATATAATAGCAGCCCATAAATGTCCCACTGCTGGGCTCGGGCCTCCCACTATAGGGGAACACGGACAGTATACCCGCCACGCTTGTCCAAGGCGGCTTGGCGGGTTTGACATATCGGTTATCTCGATGTGCAGGTTGCATCACGATGTTTTCCTTCACCGGTATTAGCACGTGGTAATTGTAATATGCACATTAGGTCAGAAAATGACCTAAGCGGTGCATGCATTCCAGCCAGGATCGAACTCGCGCCCTTTGGGTCTGGGACGCCTGCGCTAGCCATTACGCTACCACGACTTAATTAAATCAAACTTGCTGAAATTTGTTTTCCGTGAAAGTATTTTTAGAACCCATCATTTTTATTTTCAGAGTTAGACTTTGAATTTTATGTTTATTCATGGTCACCCATCTCTAAGTAACCCCTTTTATGGGGGTGTATCCAATTGAGAACTAACCACCGCGGAGAAGCGCGGTAAAGCTATACGGGATTCGCTACGTTGGGGTAGTACTGTGGCAATAGCACCCCGGACAAGATTTTTTTTTATTGCCTGAAGCAGGCAAAGAGACGAACGATCCGCTTGCTGGAAGGTGCCAACGCGTTGCCGGCCTCTAAAAATTTTTGTAACGCCCTTCTTAAACGGCGCCATGTCGTAGCGCAGACGGAAAACCTCGGCGGGAAGTTCTCTCCGGATCATTGTTGTACGTGGAATAAACGTTCCTGTTGCGTAGTTGAGCGTGGAGCTCCAGGAGATGGGGGTTAACATCCCGTCGATGGCGAACGGTACGGTTGTAAAAAGATAATACAATTCCCACCCTAGTTGGGGTTGCTCATTAAACACCTCGCTGTTCTATCCTTCACATTTATGCCGAGGCCACGGATAACATAGCCTCTCTACTCCGTGTGGCTGTGGCAGCCGGTAGCCCAACGGCTATCTACATCGGAAGGAATCAATCCCCCGGCGTCTACCATCCCCCTTGGCGTGAGACAGTTCGCAACGCGACCTAAGAGAGAGAAAAGCGCGTAAAAACACCGCAGCGTCTCCCATCTCGACCGTCTTTTGGGGTTTGAAGACTTACTTACACGGAGGAAGCGCGGCGGAGACACGTGGGGTTCACTGCGTTAAGATTGCACCAGCAACGATATCAGACGGTGTTCTTTCCTTCGCCTTTATGCCATCGCTACAGATATATGGTGTGACTACTCCGCATCTGGCAGGCGATGGCCCAACAGCCTCTTCTGTTGCCGAGAGGAGTACTTCCCTAGCGCCTTCGTACTATCATTACATAGGGCTGTCTATAACGCGCCCCACGGGAGGAGACGGCATAACGGCTTTGAGAAGCCTCCCCAAGGGACCCACGCGTGCCGCCCGCTTAAAGTTCAAGCTAGCCCTCCGACGCCGAAGCGTCTACTTATGGTGGGAGCGGAGCAGGCTAGTAAGCTTAACTTGTATAATAATAATCTACATGTCAAACTACAAGCTACTTTATTGTTGCATAACATACCTATATAATAATAGGTAATAATAGCGAAACAATTATGCCTCAGCCAAGGCGATTATCTTAGCCTGATCATGACCTTCGTTACTTGACAATTTTCCTTAATAACAATGCTGTCTTACCTTGTAATCCAAGCAGCGACATGTTAATTTTATTTGCTATTAATTGTTGGAGGTGGAAAAATAAGTAGGTCCGTCAATAGAGTCTTTTATCATCATATGGCTCGTTCTTATATCTTCTCAACCGTTCATTTGCCTTTTTTTGTTTTGTTTTTGAGGCGAGGGAAAATGCTTAACCGATTTACGCACAAACTGGGCCGTTGCTAGGGGAACGACACGCGTCGGTCGGGGGCGATAACACTGCAGCAATAGTATGCTCTTGGCAGCGCTCCGTCCGCGATCGACGTCACAGAATAGTGTGGAAGACTCCGAGCGTTGCTACACGAGCGAGCAACCCCAATACCCACTAAAAACCCCCTCCTCCCTGACGACCCTGCGCTTTGTATGTGTTGGAAAGGCTGAGATTTAGAACATAGCTAAAACCGTTCATTTGCCTTACATCAACATGGAAAAAGCCTTCCATGTAATTAATCTAAATTTTACATAAACTCCATATACGGCCTCTGTAGTTGAGCGTGCTAAATCTTTGACGACTTACCTCACTCCGAGTTCGATTTCTGGCAGGGTAAATTTCGGCAAGGAATTTTCTCCATTATTTACTACTAGCTGACGCCGCAATCTTCGTACCGCCTCAACAGCGATAAATTAAAAACGTTGATTTTTGAACGACGGGACGAACATCAAACGTTTGACATTCAAAACCAAAACAATAAAAAAAAAAACTTCACTTTTGAATTTAATTTCATTTCTGAACGACGGGACGAACATCAAATGTTTGACAGGTAGGAATAGTTAGCGAAATTGTTGTTTTTACTATATTCCAAGCATTTTTTCATATTCAGCCGTTCTTGAGTTTAAGCGAGAGTAACGAACAGCAATTGATTTTTATATATAGATGGTCTGTATGTCTGGGATCGGCCCCAGAGTAGTCCGTTGTATATTACCCATAGCACACGCATGATTTGCTTAGCTTGGGAATGTGTGTGTGTCTGTAGGTTGATTTTATATTATACTACCAACAATTTGTCCGCGACGTCATTCACTTTTGACAGGAAATGTAGATTACAGTAATTTTTGGTGCGGTATAGATATATGGCACGTTTATGTATTACTTGAGATATAAAAAAAATTATCCGTGCTGGAACAGAGAAAGAATACAATTTCCTGCGGCCGGGCGGCCTGTCGTAACAGGCGACTTAACAACCCACAGCCAGGTGGTAGGGCATTTGCCCGACTGGATGGCTACCACCCCTGGTCTAAAGTATGTCGCCATAACAACCTTGAGTTGTGTTCCGGCATTAGTGACCAGGTTCCAGTCTCCCTTACGAGAGCAGCAGCGCATTTGTAACAACTTTTGGTGTTGCAAATGTCCATAGGCAATGGTAACCGCTTTCCATCATTTCCATCAAGTGGGCCGTCTGCCTGTCTGTTGATCTCCTGCAAAATATATATATATTAATTTTGGGTGGTTATAAAAAAAATAGCCTATATTAAAAAAGTTCAGAATTGTTTATAATAAATAAATGTGCTGTGTATCTATACCCCAGCCGTAATTTTCCCAGTATTTGAAATCAAAAGGTATTTTCAGCAGGGCAACGGGTCATTTAGTATGAAAATACATGAATGCCGAAGATTCCCGTGAAAACTTGGGAACTACATCTGTTCTACTAAAGACGTGTAATAAATTTTAGAAACTGTTATATCAAGCAAGTCCTAATATCACGTGGTTTCGAAGTTAAAATATCTCGGGCCATATAAAAAGTCCCGGATTATATGGATTTAATATTTTATACCGTACTTGTAAGCAATACAATGCACTCTTTACTAATGTAGATCCTATCATAGTTGTTTATATCAATTTAAAACCCAAATTAAAAAATGTTGTAATTTAGAGTAATGATGTTACAAAATTTTTGAAATTTCTTATTACAATTTATGGCGCGATTTAAAAATGGCTGTAGAAAAAGTTGGGATACGAGTCGCATGTGTTATCTATGGCATAGGTTTTTAATTTTTTGACAGTAAAAAGTTTTGTTTCCATCCCTGTGATCAGACAACTCCAAGCGCACTTTCAGAGTATAAATATATATAATAACTAGCTGCCCCGGCAGACGTTGTTCTGCCCTGAAGAAATAAAATTTAGAACCCGATTGCAGCGCCACCTACCGGATCCAAATGTAAACTATCCTATCTTTCAAGTCGGATCAAACTGCACACGGTGTGCAAATTTGATTAAAATCGGTCAAGTAGTTTAGGAGTCCATTGAGGACAAACATTGTGACACGAGATTTATATATATTAAGATAATATCAGCCCATAAATGTCCCACTGCTGGGCTCGGGCCTCCCATTATAGGGGAACGGACGTATACCCGCCACGCTTGTCCAAGGCGGCTTGGCAGGTTTGACACATCGGTTATCTCGATGTGCAGGTTGCATCACGATGTTTTCCTTCACCGTTATTAGCACGTGGTAATTGTAACAATATGCACATTAGATCAGAAAACTGACTAAGTGGTGCATGCGTTCCTGCCAGGATCGAACCCGCGCCCTTTGAGTTTGAGACGCGTGCCCTAGCCATTACGCTACCACAACTTTCAGAGTATGAGAAATGAAGAAGAGTTCTTCTGGAAGTTCCGTATGCGACGGCACCAGAGCGCGCGACGACGATTCGGAGGCCTCGAGCGTTTGCTCCGAGAGGAGCCTCGACTCGTATGACTTACACTTTTTAGAATTATGCAATGACTTACACTTTTTTATAATTTCCTTTTTTTCTCTCTATTTTGTTAGTAATTCTATTTGTGACTTTTTTTCAATTTGTGTAATTTTCGTAATTTTTTTATTATTAATTGTTTAATATATGTATTAATTTTGTGTTTTATATTTAGGAATATAAATTATTGTATATTTCTCAAACAAATTAAATAAATATTTTAACATACCGCCAAAGAAATGCGCACACCCACCTGTCATAAAAGCGCGGTTTATTGCCTTCCGGATATATGAATTCTTTTGTTTACTTTGAGTTTAGAATTTGTAATTAAGAAAAACATGCTATTGTTTTTCTACTTCTTTTATGGCCGTCATTAGTGTCGAACTAATCGTTATTTTTATTGTTGTCAACTTTGTTGGCCGTTCGTAGGTGTGCAAATTACATTTTCTTGGAAGAACCCAACCCACAAGCTTCCATTGTGTATTGTACAGTCTACTATAAAACAGTGCCCGAACGGAGGGGTGAGGCAGTCGAGTGACGATTACAATACAAGCAAGACGTGTACACTCGACAAGCGATATAGTGACGGACTTTGCGCGTGTTGTTGATCGCGCGGATTATAACAGATAGTGTCTAGTCTTATTCGTACCTGTTTTATACGTGTTTGTATAGTTCTAATAAACTCTATAGTAATTCCAACGGCATTTTTAATTCGAGTCCCACACTCGTAACAATATCAATCGGTTCCTAATCAGTTCATTTTTAGGTGTACTACCACCCACTTTAAACTACTCCCGGGAAAATGGGAAAAAATCGTTTCAAAAAATAATTGTCGGCACAACCTTATTTTTTTCGCCGAAACTACTCACAAAATCCCTGCCGGATTGCCGGGATGAAAAATATCACAGATTTTATTACACAAATGTTGCTATCAATAAGTGAAAAAATCGCATTGGAATCTGATTTTTTTTTTCAGTCTGGTTACTTTGTTATTCCTACAAAAATTCCCGCGTGATGACCAAAATAAATAAGTAGTGTAAATTTTGAGTCTTAAATAATTTGCTATCGATCAGTTAAAACCCATCGAAATCGGCCCAGTAGTTTCTATGCGAATCCCGAACAAACAGACAAGAAATCTAAAAAAAATTGCATCGTGTTCTCCATCGTTTATATAGTCTATTCCAGTTGTTTTTATTTTAATAACTACAATGTACAGACACGGCATTTTTAGAATTTCATAATATTACTAGCTGTCCCGGCAGACGTTGTTCTGCCCTGAAGAAATAAAATTTAGAACCCAATTGCAGCACCACCTACCGGGTCCAATTGTGAATCTAAACCATCCTCGAATCCACTTGAACACACACAAAAAAATTCATTGAAATCGGTCCAGCCGTTTAGGAGTTCACTGTCAACACACGTACAGAAGAATTATATATATAAAGATAGATTAAATAGCCTTTAATAAAAAATACTTTTATAAAGAGAAATAATTTATTTATAGATGACTTTATATTACATAGATACCGTCTAATAACAAAATCGCTTTGTAATGATCCAACTATTACAGGTTTAATAAATTGCTTTTTCCTAAGGTCTTATTTGATTTGTAGGTAATAGACAATACAGTAAATTAATATCCTCATGTGTTGCGATGAAGGTCGTTAGAATTAAAGGTCAAATGTCATAAATACTTGAGTATTGGACTAAGGGTTCCACTCGAACTATTTCTTGAATAATATGCTCATATGTGGTGGAGTTGGGTTATCTGTACATATAATGAAACTGTAGAGGTCGAATTTCTGTACAATGAAAAAAAAATTGCTAAAAACCGAGTCAGGGGGGTGTAAGAAGTGAAATAGAACTAATTTAGATTTTTTCAAATTTTTTGTTTCTCTGTTTGTACGGGCTAATCTCCGAAACGACTGGGCCGATTGAAATGAAATTTTGTATGGTGGTAGTTTATAACCCTGGTTTTTTTTTTATTGCCGGAGATCAGCAGACAGGCAGACGGCCCACTTGATGGAAAGCGGTTACCATCGCCTATGGACATTTGCAACACCAAAGTTGCTACAAATGCGCTGCTGCGCTCTTAAGGGAAACTGGAACCTGGTCCTTAATGCTGGAACACAACTCAAGGTTGTTATGGCGACATACTTTAGACCAGGGGTGGTAGCCATCCAGTCGGGCAAATGCCCTACCACCTGGCTGTGGGTTATTAAGTCGCCTCTTACGACAGGCCGCCCGGCCGCAGGAAATTGTATTAAACAGCTTATTATACAACGTATGCACCTAATTAAGTATTGATATTGCCGGTATCATCATCATACATAAAACAATTTATACATTAAAAAGACGAGATTCCGAGAAAAAGGTTTTACACCTTACAAAAAGTGTCTAGCATAGAGTTTTTCGTCGTCATATTAAGTAAACTAAATGGCGCTGATAGTATTCTGTATCGCGATCGTGACGCAGACGAGGTCGCGGGCATCAGCTAGTTATAAATAAACTAGAGTTTATTTATAACTAGCTTTACCCCGTGGCTTCGCCGTGGCTCAAACTCTAGTGCATACTTCTAGTTTAAATAGGAGGCGTTAATACAGGTTACATAGGTATTACATTTTTTTGTTAGAACTATTTCTCTTTGACTTTATATCGCAAACTATCCTATAGTTCGGCATGAAAAGTATTTATGTCCATTTTCGGTATTAAAACTACATTTAAACAAAATTACAGCAAAACCGATGCAGTACTTCTACTAGTTTTTCCGTGGAAGCTTCACAAACAGACAGATCGCGTTACTATCGCATTTTTTATAGATGATAAAATTTTATATACATATATAAAATTGATATTGAATTTTTGATTTTGATTTTGAATTGAAGAATCCATTCTAGATTTATTTATCTATCCCCCGTCTATCTATCTATCAACTACATAAATGATAAAACTGGCAAATCACAAAAAAACCTATCATACTTCCTGTGATAACCTTTACATAAATCTATCCCAAAGTCTATCCCACTATCCGGGATGAAAGGTATCCATTGTCCGCCCTCGGTATTGAAATACATATATACTAAATTTCAGCCAAATCGGTGAAAATCGGTCCAGTAGTTTTTCCATGAAAGTGTAACAGACAAGCAGAGTTACTTTCGAAAATAAAAGATTATTTATTCACTCCTAATTATGTACATGATTAATATTGTCACGTGAAACGCATCGCAGGTATGGGTGATGGAAGACAACTGCTGCTCGAAGCACATCGCATGGCGTTCGACGCAATTCGCTGAGTAGGCAGTGTCTCAACAATATTATTCTCGTGGAACACTTACAAGCCAATAGATGGCGCTGTACAATAATTGAGGTCGCAAACGATTCCCGAAACGTATAAAGCATATATACAAATTTCCAACAACGATAGATGTGCCTAGACCTGCGAGGAAAAAAGTACCCTCGCTGAAAGATCTTCATTTGAGACGGAGGAGCATTCTATCTCGCTCGTCCAACCATTAGGATCATTCCTAAACAATCACACGCAGTTTATGATTTTAGGCCGGGTCAAGATATCCTCCCGGCAGTAGATGAGACCGACGGGCACCTCCTGCCAGGGCCTACGGTGTGGCCAAATACCTACCTATATATAAAGCCTGGCATAAAGACGAAGGACAGAATATCGAGAGGTAGATATCCCCGACTTTCTTTATATTTGCTTATAAGCAAACTGGCAAATGAACCATCTGGTAGTAGGTGGCTACCGTCGCCTATGAACATCTGCAACACTAAGGGAGCCGATGGGCGTTGCCTCTCCGTTGAGACTTTAAGTATCTATTTACGCCTTTCTGAACAGCCCCTGCCTCTACAGAACTATGGTGGCAACAATCTTCTTTCAGGGATGCTAGTGCCACAAAAACGCCTCCCTCCGCTTTCCCTCGTAACAAAAAAGGGTCAAGTATAACTGTATACAAATGCTCAGGTTTTAGAATAATATTCAAATGTATAAGCACCGAGTTTATGCTGGACACATTGAACCACCATCTTGGACTCAGTCCAAAATGTTTTGGACCAAAGTGAGTATCAGATTATAACCAGCTACGTTATTTTTAATCATCATGACATTCGAAACGATACTTGGACAATTACCTCTACATATAATTTCAATAGAGATCATATAAAATATACAAAAAAAGATATTAAAGGTAATTGCATGTACACAGAATGAGGAATCATTATGATGATTACTTCCGGTCATTTTTCGTAATTTTTAAACAATTATAAAGAAGTTTTATATTTGATAGATTCGGTTTTGCGTGGTATAGGAATAGCTCTTCACATCGCTATGTTTAATTTCAGGCTGCCACTCTGTCGCAAACGGGGACCCCGAACCCACCATGGACCAGGTAGAGCTGGGGGTCGCGATGTTGCGGCTACAAGCCAAGAACACGTACGTGGGATTCTGCCGCATGTTGTCGCAAGGCCGATTCTCGGAAGATGGAGAACCGGGAAAATCGTCCTCTTGCGGAAGGATGGCCGCCCGGCGGACTCGCCGTCCCATTGTATTGATGGACAAAGTGGGCAAACTCTTCGAGAGGATAATCGCAAGCCGCCTCTTCCAGCAGCTAACGATTACTGGGCCGGATCCACACTGGACGCCATCATGTGTGAGAAACCTGGTGGAGGTCGTGGTTTCCCAGTATGAGGTCCTGTTGCCGCTGTCACTTGACATCACCGACGCGTTCAATACTTTGCTCTGGGCTTGCGTCAAGCAGGCACTCAGATATTTTAGGGTGCCGACCTCCCTCCGTCAAATAGTCGTGGCATACTTAGAAGACAGAGCCTTAATCGACCCGGTCCACGCAGGGTAGAGTTGACGAGCCATGGAAAGGAAACGCACTTGTATTCATACAAAATTACAAAATAAACAGAAAAAAAAGAAACAATAATGTTAAATAATATTCTGATCCACCATTATTAGACGTCTGACGTTCAATTTAGTCTAAGAGCTCTTTCATCGGATAATTGCTAGTGCCACCCAATTGCTCTTTCATCCTATAGATTGGAACAAGATCAGAATTATTTTTGGTCTAGTGGAGTAATATAAGGATATTTGTTTACTGTTCTGAAGTTCTGTATAAGCACTAAAGCACACCTTTTAGCGTTCTGTAGCGATTTTGGTAGAAACGGTACCCTATGTAATCGCCCAGCTGTAAATTCACGTCAGTGTCATTTTTGACCCAAACCACTAGGTCTACATGGATGATATTTTACTGAAGGGTGTAGCCAATTTATCGCTACAAAGTTAGGGTCAAAACACAAAACTTTAATGTGACGTCGCATCGTAGAAATCTACGAGCTCGCACGACGCATCGCAAGAACTTGCGAGTTGATTTACAACGCAAATTTACGTCACATTTGTTGACGTCAGTATAGTTCAATCTGAGACAGCGTGTGAGCAAGAAGAAAGAAAAGAAAACAAGTTCTTTAAATAGTTCATCATGGACGCTTTCAAAATGCTTTAGCGAAATCGAAAGAATTTTTTGATACTCTTCTTAAACGCAGAAGACCTGGGAAGTTCTCTGCACAATGTTTTTCTACACGTTTTATCAACTTAATGTCATCATTTTTTTTATTGCAGGAATTCAGCAGACAGTCAGACGGCCCACTTGATGGAAAGCGGTTACCATCGCCTATGGACATTTGCAACACCAAAGGCGCTACAAATGCGCTGCTGCTCTATAAAGGGAGACTGGAACCTGATCACTAATGCCGGAACACAACACAAGGTTGTTATGACGGTTATACTCTAGACCAGGAATGGTCGCCATCCAGTCGAGCAAATACCCTACCACCTGGCTGTGGGTTGTTTAGTCGCCTCTTACGACAGGCCGCCAGGCCGCAGGAAATTGTATTCTTTCTCCGTTCCTGCACGGATAAATATCATATATAACAAATTTATCAGTTATACATCTTCAAGAAATTGCATTACAGTCAAGAACTCCTGGATTCGGATGAAACGAATTCAATTATCTGATAAAAGAGCTCTTAGACTAAATTGAACGTTAGACGTCTAATAATGGTGGATCGAAATATTATTAATTTCATATTTAAACGGTTTTAGTCGGCGTCTGTTGTGATAACTTTATTATGTTTGTGTGGTGACATTTGAATTCACCGGAACTGTATAAATATATAAAAATAGAAATGTAAATAGTAGATAAGAAATAAAGAAACTCGGGAAAAGTAAATAAAACATTATATTGTTACAATTTGGGCCACTTGCATACCTGTAGACAAAGCACATTTATTACCCGCCGGCGTTTGAGCTAATGAAACTATTTATGACTATCTTCTATTGTTTACTTTGTGTTTAAAATTTGTACTTAGAAAAACTGCCCATTGTGTATCGTAATCTTTTATGGTAGTCATTAACCAGCTATGTCGAACTGATTCTAAGAAATTTCGGGCAGACATATTGTATCGGTGCAGTATAAAGCAATAGCCCAATGGAGAGATCGGCGGTCGAACGAGAACCACGATTAAGGCGAGACTTGTGGACATTCGGTGCTCTATTTAGTGACGGACTTTGTGACAAGTATTTAATTTAAAACAAAATTGCCATTTACATCATTCGATTTCAATGAATATCTTAGGAGATATCGCAGTTTTAAAATAACATCGCAACAAAATAATGATCAAGTACAGGCGGGCATTTATGATGTGCAAGGCCGGCGGGCAGTCATGAGGGGGAAGGGTGGTGGGGCACCTTCTACGTAAACAAAGTCGCATGTTAAAGTTAACGTTAGCCCAAAACTAACTAACTAACTATTCCACGCGGACGAAGTCGCGGGCAGAAGCTAGTAATAATATATTATTGCGATAATACTATCAAATAGAATAAATATATAATTACAATATTAATTTATAGTTCTTGAGTTTGACTCTGAACCCCTTAACTGATTGCAGGTTTCTTATAGAGCTCCTACCTTAAGTGTCTAATCAAGATAGAGGAAGAAGGAAGGCCTAATAAAAAATATACAAAAGAAAGAATATATTTATTTTCAAAAAATCTTTATTACACCCTTAAGGAAATAATAATGCAAATTAAAGTACATTTTTTTAAAGAACGGATGCAAGGAGATTGTCAAACCATGTGTATGACAGTATAACCCGCAAGAGTTAACTTGAGACTTCGCACGGAGATGACGTAAGCGCAAGGTACTGACGCATCGATGGCGAGAGCGGTAAAAAGGCGAGTGTCGGGAGGGGAGCGCGCATTCCGCTCAGGTCTCAAGTTAATTCTTGCAGATAGTAGTGTGGATCTACGAGGTACTCACCACGATCATTGCTTGAAAAGCAAGATCGGGCCGAAAGCAAAAATAAACGTGCATGTATAAAGAGATTAATGAAAGTAGATAAAACGATGTCATGTGTATGCCAAGGTCGTTGCAAGTGTAAACTATACGTATATTTATAATATTATAAAATTCTAAACATGCCGTGTCTGTAAATTGTAACTATAAAAAAAATCTGGAATAACGCGATACATTTTTTTAGACTTCTTGTCTGTTTGTCAGTTTGTCTGTTTATTGGGGATTCACGTAAAAACTACTGAACCGTTTGGCTGAAACTCAGTATATATATATTTTAAATGCCGAGGATGAACATAGGATACTTTTTATCCCGAAAAATGGGCTAGTTTCCGGGATAGAAATATATTTGTCTATTTCTTTGTTATACTTTTAAGGAAAAACTATTTGACCAATTTGGCTGAAATTTGGTAATATGTAATGTTAATACCGAGGGTGGACATGGAATACTTTCATCCCGCATAATGACATAGATTTTGGGATAGATTTATATAAAGATTATCCCAGAAAGAAGGATAGCTTTTTTGTGATTTGCCATTTTGGTTATTTTGGTAATTTTTGTCAATTTGGTCATTTTGATCAATTTGGTAATTTTGGTCATTTTGATAATTTTGGTCAATTTGCTAATTTTGGTAATTTTGGTCAATTTGATCATTTTGGTCATTTTGGTCATTTTGGTCATTTTGGTCATTTTGGTCAATTTGGTCATTTTGGTCATTTTGGTCAATTTAGTCATTTTGATCATTTTGGTGATTTTGGTAATTTTGGTCAATTTGATCATTTGGTCACGTTGATCATTTATGTAGTTTACAGATAGATAGACGGGAGATAGATAAATACAACTAGAACGGGTTGAAAGTTTGTATAGGAGACCAATCATTTCTCAAGTTTATAGATAAAAAATGCGATAGTAACTCGATCTGTCTGTTAAATTTTCACGGGAAAACTACTAGGAGTACTGGATTAGTTTTGCTGTAATTTTTTTTAATGCAGTTTTAATACAGAAAATGGACATAAATATTTATCATTCCGGGAGATGCGATAGGTGCGATATAAAATGAAGTAAATCTTCCGGGGGCGAATAACTCTAACATAAAAATTTAATACAATGTAACCTGTATTAACGCCTGCTGGTTAAACAAGAAGCACGCACTAGATTTCGACCCGCGGCGCGGCCGCGGGGTAGACTAGTTGTTTATTAATTATGAAATTATCATATATATTACTATTTATTAATTAATAAACTAAATTATTGTACTAGTGCTGGTTTAGCAACTACAGACTTTTGTTGTACTTCTTATACTCCATCCAAAGGTTGTCTGGAAGAAATCGTCATGGGCGATAAGACCGCCGACTGTACTTGTATATTAATTTAGTTCTTGATTTTAAGTAGCATTTTTGTACAATAAAGTATATTCTATTCTATTAATATATTGTTCCAACTTTGGCTCCGACAAAGACAAATTCCACGCACAGATCTGTAAAAACACATTTTATTACCTGTCGGCATTTGAACTAATTGTAATCCGTTTATGATCGTCTTCTTTTGTTTATTTATTTATTGGTATACGTTTCTAGTTATTGGGGAGAACAGCCTATTGTCCTATTGTACTCTTTCAGGAGCATCATTAGCCATGTGTTGCGGATTATAAGTACAAGCTAATTCTAGGAAATTATGTCGACGTTGCTAGGTGGGCACATTTGCATTTGTGAAGTATAAAACGATGGCCTGATTGAGAGCGGGGGCCAGTTGAGCGAGAACTACGATCTAGGCGTGACGTGTGTACATTCGGAAATCTAATAGTTACGGACTTTGCGCGTTTTATTGAAGTACGACCTTATGCATTACGTTTGGATTTGTTGCGTTCGGTTATATTTGTACCTGTGTTATACGTCTTTGTATAGTTCTAATAAACTCTATAATAATTCTAACGGCATTTTAATTCGAGTCCCGCTAACTCGTAACAATATTAAAGGCATTTAAAGCCATTTTATTAAATTTATATTCATATCAATTATTCGTGATAATCGGAACAGACAGCACACGATCTTGATCGTATCATCATACTAGCATATCGAATAATTGGCTTTAGTACTCATTGCAATTACCCATAATAATGCCGTGACAAATGTCCGTCGGATCAGTATCACACCAGACTTATACAGAGGTAGAAAAACGTTCCTATAAAGTGTGTGATCGTGTTATTTATGGATTCTTGCTATAAGAAGTGTGTTGAAATGTCATTCAAAATTAATATTCTTTTTTAAATATTAAAAGTTGTTTTGCAATATCATCAAAACGTGTGACATGTAATGAGGTAGAAAAATTTATTTATTTCGCTATAAAGTGTTTAATCGTTGTTTTTCTATGGACGATTAAATTCTTCTTGTGTATTAATAATAGGTAAAAATATTTCCCCACTAATACTCGTTTCTAACTCGTGTATTATATAAACTTATTACCTAATCTATTTATTAATACGTGAAGCAAAAACTTTGTACCCTTTTTCACGAAAATTGCG
The DNA here is from genome assembly GCA_019925095.2 of Dendrolimus kikuchii. Taxonomy (NCBI): domain Eukaryota; kingdom Metazoa; phylum Arthropoda; class Insecta; order Lepidoptera; family Lasiocampidae; genus Dendrolimus; species Dendrolimus kikuchii. The sequence continues at coordinate 3,323,624 of CM034394.1, read as the reverse complement.
CGGACGGAGGAGTATGAAATTTCGCACACTTATAGTTTATATAGAGAAGAAGCGATGAATGCTAATTTTTTTTTTTTTATTATACATAAAAAAATACCTTACACACACTACCATGTACTTGACACACACACGCATATATACTCTTTTGTTTATTGTTCAAGTCAAATTATCAGTGTTGGCGAAATCTGTGATTATAGAAGTGTATTCTTTAACATTAATTATTATGGTTGAGTTTCAACCACACGCGACCATTAGTATCTTTAAATCTGCAGTTTAAAACTTAATTTTTTTAAGAGTAAGTTTATAGAAATATAACGAAAATGGTGGAAGAATCCGTCAGTATTAAATCAATATTTTTAAATGCCATTCTTAAAGCAATTAATTGTTGATTAAAACTGGTAATAATGTTGAATTGGTTTATCTTTATATAAAATTAAGATTCGGACGTTTTTAAATCGTAGATAACCTTGAGGAGCTCTAATATGTTTTCAATGTAAATAAATAGAATTAAATTTAAAAATATAAAAAATAATTAGTCTTTTCAACTGAATACAGACAAGAAAAGGTCTTGTTACTCATTTTATTAACTATTTCGTTATATACATTGAAGAATTATTTCTATATTAGAAGGAATGCCGCAAGACACTACCTCTTCTTCAACATAAGAATACAGACAAGTTCTTGTTACTCATCTTATTTTACTAACCAATAGCTGACCCGGCAAACTTCGTACCGCCTCAGAATCAATAAATAAAAAAAGTTGCTTTCTGAACGACGGGACGAACATCAAACGTTCGACATTCAAAACCATAAAAATAAAATAAAAAACTTCACTTTTAAATTTAATTTGATTTCTGAACGACTTTTAATATTTAATTGATTTCTAAACGACGGCACGAACATCAAATGTTTGACAGGTAGGAATAGTTTCTAAGGGAAAGCGAAATGGTTGTTTTTACTATATTCCAAATATTTTTTTCATATTTACTCACCTTTTAAACCTTCCCTGGACTTCCACAAATAATTCAAAACCAAAATTAGCCAAATCAGCCCCGACGTTATCGAGTTTTAGCGAGACTAACGAACAGCAATTGATTTTTATATATATAGACTTCGTTATATGCATTGAAGAATTATTTTATATTTTTAGGAATACCGCAAGGAACTGTCTCCTTAAATATAAACCACTAAAACCGGTTGTGTATTTTCCTATACATTATTTACTTTCACATTGCATTGGTATAAAATTGACCTTTGCCTATATTACACCGTTCATTTCTGTCTTTCAATTTGCATTAATCAATCAAAGCGATGAATGTAAAGATAAAGTAGAAACATTCAATGTCATTGAATAACGTGGTGTCCATTCGGTTCTGCGCTTTACAACAAAATTGATTGAATTTATAACATTACTTGTATAAAATTTTGTTCAATGTTAATCCGTATTGAGGTAAAAAATCGGGAGTAATGCGATCAGCATTAGACGGATCAACCAAATTGATTCAATTTGTTAGAAAGTTATACAACTGAAAGAACAGGTATTCGATGACATTGAATGATTCATATTAATGTTTATATGCATCACTTTGGTTGATCCATCTACATTCAAAGGCAAAAGTGAACTGTCTAATATTGACTTAAGACATATTAATCGGTTTTTCTATTTCTGTTATCTATCTATCTTAAACTTGTTTGAAGATTTTACCTATTATTTCTTCATTGCTAATAATAATAATAATTCATTTATAATAAAACTACGTTTTATCGGTTTTAAGCGCGGTAATTTATTTGATTTTTATTATTCCGACGTTTCGGCCACTTTTCAGTAGCCGTGAGCACGGAAGACAAAGATGTCAAGTGTCAATGAGTGTTGTCAAAGTTTTATTTAGCCCACCGCCAACTTGTTAATTTTAATTCTTTAGTTTTAATTTTGTTTATGTTTATTAATTACTCTATGGCAGTCTAATCTAATTTACCACCGCTTCGCAACATGTTGTGGCTTGAAGAGATAAAGCGGCGTAAGTAACTCTACAGCAAACATGCCTACCTCTAATAATTTTATACATACATAGCTTCACGCCAGTTCCCTTGCGGGGTAGGCACGAACAACAGAGCGCCATTCAGGCTTATTCTTACACACCTCACTTGCTTCTTTGACATTCATAACTCTTGTCATGCACGCTCGTCTGTTCTTAAGGCGAGTTATTTTAATATTATATAATATTAAAATGGGTGGGAGGTAAAATAAATTGTCAGTCAAGTTGGGTTGTGTTCCAGTGCACGGAGAAAGAGCTCACAGTGTCTTGAAGTCTGTAAACAAACCGTTAAAAGTAATTTTATTAATGTATACTAGTCGCGAAAATTTAAGTAAATATAATCCTCAAGGACGTTGGCGTTGCTACAAGCCTTAAGAAACGTTCTCATACAATGCAGCAATCATGGGAGCAAAAATTTTATATCTTCTAGAAAATGTATCAACAATTTGTCTAAAAATATAGATAGAAGCCAAAAATTGGTCAAGTTCGTTGTATTTTAAGCATAGTGAAGTATTTCGTACAAAGAGTGACGACTATTTACTGTTCTTGCTATTTGGCTTCGGGGAACCAAAAAGATCATTTAATCGAAAATTACGTTTAATTTTTTTTTACTGCAGGAGTTCAGCAGACAGGCAGACGGCCCACTTGATGGAAAGCGGTTACCGTCGCCTAGGGACATTTGCAACACCAAAGGCGCAACGAATGCGCTGCTGCTCTCTTAAGGGAGTCTGGAACCTGGCCACTAATGCCGGAACACAACTCAATGTTGTTATCGCGGCATACTCTAGACTCTAGGGGTGGTAGCCATCCAGACAGGCAAATCCCTATCACCTGGCGGTGGGTTGTTTTGTCGCCTCTTACGACAGACCGCCCGGCCACAGGAAATTGTATTTCTTCTCTGTTTCTGAACGGATAAAAAATTTAAGTCAATTCAATTTTTTTTTTTTTTTTTATAACATATAATCGAATACAATGCAAGAAAACTTAACTTATTTGTATTGTATTCTACTCATAGTCCCTCAAGACTATAAGTAGAATACTGAGCCCAGATCACCGTCTTCTATGTGTAAGGTGCCCAGAAGGCTGGCTACGTTTCCTCGCTGGATCGCCATACTGATCCCTTGGCCAAGGTAAGCACCAGCCCTCTGATTACCCGAAGAGTCAATGAGTCGTTTCGATAAATTTTGGTAGAGGCTCATGGCCTCAGGACCGCACGGTCCAAGCGTCTCGACAGCAAACGGCACAAACATATAACTCTAACAGAGGGTTGCATATTTGCGCCGCTTGAGTGATTCGGCTGTTTCCGCCGCTGAACCGGCTGATTTAGACGTGTTTGGTAAATGGGATGCGGCCAACGTGTCTACGTGTCTATATTTTTCTTATAAACTTTTCCATCTTGAATTTATAGACGGACAGGATGGTTGTATGAAGGGTTTTGCCGATTAACTATGGAACCATAAAAACAACATAACTTATAACAAACAGTTAGATATAATCTTCGGCCATTTTTCCTTAAATTCACATACATTCGTTAGATTTACGACTCGTATAAAAATAAACTACGAGATCAAATGGTTGATGTAGATATTTATTTCTCTGTTTCATAGACTTTTTTCAATACACCATAAATCGACTGACAGACAAACACGTTCCCCTTGGTGAAAATAAGGGGCTTGCGAAATTTTCGCGAGAACACCGCGAAGGACGAGAATGTGGAATTATAGTTCGGCCGTTCTCTAGAGCCACATTTGGCATCTATCAAATTGATTTTAGTAGTTACGTGACCTATTGATGGTGATACAATTTAAAATTGGTATCGATATAGGAAGTCGCATTATCGAATCGAATAAAATTTGTACAAAGCTATATTAAAGTCAAAGTCAAAGTAATTTATTTGTTTGAAACATGTATGCAATGCAAAAGTGGATGGATGCAGAAGTCGTGGAAGGCCACGACACACCTTCCATGATCAAATTGATCGTGTACTAGCGGAGGGTGATGTCAGGAGCCTTAAGAACAGATGAGCGTGCATGACAATGACATAAGTTATGAATGTCAAAGAAGCAAGTGAGGTGTGTAAGAATGGGCCTAAATGGCGCTCTGTTGTTCGTGCCTACCCCGCAAGGGAACAGGCGTGAAGTTATGTATGTATGTATGTATGAAACATGTATATTTGCAGATGTTATGCTAAGTCTCGAGTTACATGTTTCGCATTGACAGGCATACAAACTTTTTGTAGTTTCGGTTACAAGCCGTATGTGGTCCTTATGATTACATAGATTTTATGATTGTATTATTGATTATATAACTAATTATGATGATCTTAGTTAAAATTACAACAATTAAATTACATATAATCGAATATGTATACATACATACATACATAACTTCACGCCAGTTCCCTTGTGGGGTAGGCACGAACAACAGAGTGCCATTTAGGCTTATTCTTACACACCTCACTTGCCTCTTTGACATTCATAACTCTTGTCATGCAAGCTCGTCTGTTCTTAAGGCTCCTGATATCACCTTCTGCTAGTACACGATCAATTTGATCCTGGAAGGTGTGTCGTGGCCTTCCACGACTTCTGCATCCATCCACTTTTGCATTGTATATCTGTTTAGTCATTCTTTCATCATGCATTCTTTCCACATGCCCGAACCACCGGAGCATTCCTTTCCTTACCTTCACCCCGACACTCTCTTTCAGACCAACCAATATGTATACGTATATACGAATACCAGTATTCTACTCATAGTCCCTCAAGACTATAAGTAGAATACTGAGCCTAGATCACCGTCTTCTATGCGTAAGGTGCCCAGAAGGCTGGCTACCTTTCCTTGCTGGATCGCCATACTGATCCGTTATCCGCGGTAGGCACCAGCCCTCTGATCACCCGAAGAGTCAATGAGTCGTTTTGATAAATTTTTGTAGAGGCTCATGGCCTCAGGACCAAATTAAATAAATAATCGAATAAAATAAAACAATTTATTACTTTAAAAAATATATTTTGCGTTTTGTTGCCTTTTTTCTCTTTATAGCGTAGACGTACACGTGATATATGTATTATATATTGTACGAATGATAATTATTATATATTCCCCAGATAAATTAAAAAAAAAATGCAAACTTAAATACAACTTATGCTTAAACTTTTCAAATATATATATATACTTACACTTTTCCGGGGAGAGAGAGGCTGGTGATCAATCATACAGGATTTTTCCTTTTACTGATACCAGGCTACCTATCCGTGCAGGAACGGAGAAAGAATACAATTTCCTGCGGCCGGGCGGCCTGTCGCAAGAGGCGACAAAACAACCCACAGCCAGGTGGTGGGGTATTTACTCGACTGGATGGCGACCACCCCTAGTCTAAAGTCGCCATAACAATCTTGAGTCGTGTTCCGGCATTAGCGACCAGGCTTCAGTCTGCCTTAAGAGAGCAGCAGCGAATTTGTAGCACCTTTGGTGTTGCAAATGTCCATAGGCGATGGTAACCGCTTTCCATGAAGTGGGCCGCCTGCCTGTCTGCTGCACTCCTGCAATAAAAAAAAGGCTTTCACCAATTTTTAGTCAATAAGAAACTTTTCTACCAATTACAAATAAGTAAGTATTATTATTATAATGTATGTCTTTGAATACCACGGGCTATAAAAATGTCCCGGACTTTTGGAAAGCTTGCGTGGGGCCATGGGAAAGCCTACACGTCCCTGTTTTACACCACATCAAAATGCACCCAATGACAAGCCCCGGTCAGTGTAGGACTATTGTAGGAAATGAGAACAAAATATTGGGGTGAACTGCTAATGGAACTGGGGATCTGGGACTATGGCGTCTGCTCGTCGCAATGTTCAAGATGGTAAACATAGGCAGACGGTGACTCACTACTCACTGCATGGGCCCCTAAAAATGCCAACAACCAAGAAACACCACATCCAGCAGTAGAAATATCAGATTCCTATGATGATTTAAAAAATAATAGAACTTTGCTGGCCATAGCAAAAAGTAGTAATAGATACACATTGGAAATTCAATGAATAAATAAATAAATCATTTTTTTTTTTTTTATTGCAGGAGTTCAGCAGACATTCAGACGGCCCGCTTGGTGGAAAGCGGTTACCATCGCCTATAGACATTTGCAACAACAAAGGTGCTACAAATGCGCTGCTGCTCTCTTAAGGGAGACTGGAACCTGGTCACTAATGCCGGAACACAACTCAGGGCTGTTATGGCGACATACTTTTAGACCAGGGGTGGTAGCCATCCAGTCGGGCAAATGCCCTACCACCTGGCAATATATATATATATATATATATATATATATATATATATATATATATATATAATTCAATTGCTGTTCGTTAGTCTCGCTAAAACTCGAGAACGGCTGGACTGAGTTGGCTAATATTGGTTTTGAATTATTTGTGGAAGTCCAGGGAAGGTTTAAAAGGAGAGTAAGTATGAAAAAAAATGCTTGGAATATAGTAAAAACAATAATTTCGCGTTCCCTTAGGAACTATTCCTACCTGTCACACATTTGACGTTCGTCCCGTCGTTTAGAAATCAATTAAATTTAAAAGTGAAGTTTTTATTTTTATTTTTTTGGTTTTCAATGTCAAACGTTTGATGTTCGTTCCGGTTAAATTTTGACCACATTTTTTACTAAAGTTGAAACATTCTGCAATTGTCATTCAGCTTTTTTATTTATTGATTCTGAGGCGGTACGAAGTTTGCCGGGTCAGCTAGTAGATAATAAAATAATTCATGAAAAATAAATATGTACTATTTTATCCCTAACTTTTCCAAAAGTACTATATTTTAATGGTCAAAAAACAAAAAGACTATATTTTCTTCAAAAAAAGATAGTAGCCATATATATTATCTTCAGCGGTTGTTTTTTTAAATCCCTTTGGCCCGAGTCAAAATTTGAATAGCTATTTGAGATAAACATAATAATTATGTAAATATTTCCTATTGCGCTTAATTAGAACTGAATATTAGGAATTGAAATTAAAATGTAAAGAACTTTTTCAAATGTTTTGTAAAAACGTGTGTAAATTTTACGAGTTATTGTTCAAATTCAATTTAACTATTATTAGCTTGTTTCGTGGGAATTTTTGAAAACGTGACGCTTGACGGAATTGTTTGTAAAACTTGTAACAAATCAGAAACTAACTTCAAGAGTAACTAAAAGGCATTAAAAAATTCTACATCTTGAATCGGTGCCTGGTAAAACATAAAAATTACTATATTTTGCAATAAATTTTTTGAAGTGAAACTTCTGTATAAACGGGGATAGGATTTTTCTGTCACGAAAAAGCGTTACGGCCGCGTGGAGGAGCGGCATAAATTCAGACTAGACGCGGTGAGAGGCGGCATAATTTTAGGGTCGACTATCGATGCATTTTTTGGTTCCGGATCAAATTCAGTTTTTTTGTTTGATAAAATAAAATATGTTTAAATAAAAAATGCATTAATTAAAATGTATCTAACCTAGCCAAATCATAATTAGCAGTAAACCTGCGAAAAATCGAAATGTGTGCTGGGACACATAGTAGAAGTGAAACTTCAACGGACAAGTGGAAAAACGAATCTCAACAAAATTTTAACTTGAAGTTTTACGGGCAGGTTTTCAAATTGGAAAAGTACATTAAGAATATGCCCGTAAAACTTCAAGTTAACATTTTGTTGCCATTCGTTTTGCCACTAAATAAACTTAGAACGTGTTGAAATGACAAATACGATAGTAACTCAATCTATCTACGGACTCGAGTTCCGTACCCTTTTTTATAACTTAATTTCTAGATTTCTTTTTTTTTTAATTTTACACGCTTATTAGTTATTTTGGTTCTTGTGTGTGACATTAATTTATTGATTTCTGTGTTGAGGTGTATGTGTCTTACGAAAAACTTATTATATTAATTTATTCTAGTTTCAATATTAAACTTATACCAATGTAGAGTGTATCTGTTACATGCTGGTGTTGTGAGGAAGTGCATGTGCAGTGTGGGCCTTATATCTATACTTATATATATTCTCCTATCTAGTGCCACGTGTGTTGTTTTTTCTTTTCTGTGCCTGGGTTATTAATTTTTAGGCTCTTTGTGTGTCTTGGTTTGTTTGTCTGTTAAACTTTCACGGAAAAACTACTGAAGCATTGGAACGGTTTTGGTGTAATTGTGTACATATGTAGTTTTAATACCGAAAATGGACGTAGATACTTTTCACCCCGGGAGATGGATAGGGGAGGGGGGGGGGGTCAAAACGTACTGACATAAAAATTTAACACAATGTAGCCTGTAGGTATTAACGACAAAAGGTACGCACTAGAGTTTGACCCGCGGGATACAATAAAATACGCGTAGACGCTAATTAAGCAAATGTACGAGTTTAAGCGGTTTTATAGTAAAAAAAACTAGACACAAGGAAAACTTGACTTGCATGAGGCGGTAGATTAATAATACGTCTCGAGATGTGTTGCAAAGTGGTCTTGTTCCGTTTTTAAAATTAAAAAAATATAGTGTCGTCCTTTTGTGCAGAGGTTAAAAAAAGTTTTATATATTTTTTATTCATTACTTAAATAGTTAATAGACTTCAGGCTTAAATAACAATAAAATATTTTAAAAGTATTTAATTAAAACATCAGCAAAATATTAATAGCTATTGCATAATCGTATTACTATTGTTAATAATTTACTGATGTTTTTTATTTATGTGGATAAGGGTTTTTGTCTGGAATTAAATAGGTAGTGATTTGACGTGCGATTGATTTTCAAAAAAGTATAAAAGTAAACAATAGTTACATTGATCGACTCTAAGCAAGATAGTGTGAATTGTTTGTTGAGATGTGACTTTACGAACTGCCCCATAATAATATCAACCGATAAACGTCCCACTGCTGTGCATTATACCCTAATATAAACGCATATTAAAGGATTGACGGATTTCACACATCGGTCTCGTCTAATGTCATTTTTTTTTATAATGTGTAAAAGTATTTTTTTATTAATCACTTTACTAAATATTGCTATCTATCCTGTAGAGACTAATGAGTAATTTGATTTTATAATAAAACTACGTTGTAACGGTTTTAAGCGCGGTAATTTATTTGATTGATTCCACCTTCCGCCCATTTTAATATAATATAAAATTATTTGAGCTAGGCATGTTTGCTGAAGAGTTTCTTGCGCCGCTTCTTCTCTTCAAGCCATAACATGTAACGAAGCGGGGGTAAATTAGATTAGGCTCCGATAGAGTAAATAATAACCATAAACAAAATTTAAACTAAATAATGTTGGCGGTAGGTATAAAACTTTAACGATATTCGTTGACACTTGACATCTTTGTCTTCCGTGATCACGGCCACTGAAAAGTGGCCGAAACGTCGGAATAGCCGAAATCAAATAAATTACCGCGCTTAAAACCATTAAAACGTAGTTTTATTATGTATACAAGTTGCGAAAACTTAAGAAAATATTAATTTGATTTTAACCCTTCATCTCACTATTAGCACATATGTGTCCCCGATGACACTGCAGATCCCGTTTGTGCACGTGATCGTTATTATGTTGTTGTCTCACTCTGTTTATATAGGATTTGTGTGATTTGTATGAAATGGGTATATTTTCTTGGTACATTACGAGATGGCGATAGTGTTAGTCTTGCGGCTTTTGGAAGAGCTGAATAAACTATATGTAAGAATATGTCTAATGTTACATGTTTTCGTGTCCTAAACATGAATTATGTACTGTTTTTATTTTTCACTATATCACTTGATGACGCGACTATGATAGAGACCTAGAAGATACCTATTGAGTCCTAACTTGAAAATTCCCAAATTGTAATTATGCCTCGTGACGATTTAAACATTAATAACATGAACTCCCTAAAACTTTAAAAATAATGGGAGTGTTGGATGAGAACTGGATGATGTTGTGTTGTACAGAGTTGTTTACGAAAAATTCACGTACTAAGTATTACAGCAGTGCATTTGTAGCACCTTTGGTCTTGTGAGCAATAAGCGACCAAATACAGGGCTCCGCGGGCTACTGCTCCACCACTACAACGCGCCCGCTCATACTGCACTCAAAACGCACCGTGTGACTTCTTTTTATTCCCGAAAATAAAAAACTAAACTAACCACTTTCAATCAGAGGGCCGTCTGCCTGTCTGCTGAACTCATACAATAAAAAAAGTAATGAAGTTATTTTAATATCTAACAGAACCATACATCGAGTGAAGTTGAGTGATCCAAAATGATGTTCAAAAACTCAAAATTAATGTTCAGTTTATCGGTCGCTTTTTTGATCGTGGCAATCATCCTGGCAACATGGGGTTTCCCGAAAATCATTAATAGGCAAATACAAAAGGTGAGTGAACAAGTTTATTCCCTTATACGCTGTATAATTATTTATCCGTGCAGGACCGGAGAAAGAATAGAAGTTTCTGCGACCGGGCGGCCTGTCGTAAGAGGCGACAAAAAACCCACAGCCAGGTGGGAGGGTATCTGCCCGACTGGACGGCTACTAGCCCTGATCTGGAGTATGCCGTCAAAACAACCTTGAGTTGTGTTCCGGCATCAGTGGCCAGGTTCCAGTCTCCCTTAAGAGAGCAGCAGCGCATTTATAGCACCTTTGGTGTTACAAATGACCATAGGCGATGGTAACCGCTTACCATTAGGTGGGCCGTTTGCCTGTCCCCTGAATTCATGCATGCAAAAAAATATAAGCATTAAAGAATATTGTAAATAAGGTAGTCACCGGTGAAGTCAATTAAACCTCCCAGCCGTGGATATTTGGGGATATTTCAGATATGATCAAACAATCATTTGTATAATACAATGTACAATGGATTTTGACTGAAGTTCCTCGTCAGTGCCTGCCTCTCTTTTTTGATTCTGGCACATTCCGTCAGCAGATTTTGGATATCTTCTAACGGTCTTAATCATATTGATTTATAGTAAGTTTATAATCTTCTTTAAGGTTCTTAAATCATTAGTCTTTACAAGTAGGGCAGTTTGGTGTATCTGCTTTTTACAAGAGATACGCAACACTGTGCTGATAGATAGTGACTAAGACAGTCTTAATTTAAACACGAACAAAATCCATATTAATGGCGTACTAATCATTTTGAGTTTCTTTGCAAATTAATTAAATGCACTACAAACAAGAAATTAAATACTACTATAAACATATTTACAAGTAAAAGATGTAGTCCAGATCGCTGTCGGTGGGGAGCGTTCCCAAAATGCTGGCCGCATTCCCCCGTTGTATGGCAACGCTTATTCGTTGCCCTAAATATAGGCCAGCCCTTTGGTGATCTTTTAAAAAAAATCGTAAACCAAGATTTTTCTCTTGTTGCAGAATATTCAGATAGAAAATTCGTCGGTGATGTATGAAAAATGGGTAAAGGTGCCTGTGCCGTTGGATTTTAAAGTCTATTTCTTTAATGTCTCCAACGCCGATGAAGTTAATGAAGGTTCAAAACCGAAATTAGTGGAAATCGGTCCATACGTTTACAAGTAAGTACATTCAAAACGTTGTATAATTCCCGGCACGATCTTGAGCGTGTTGAAATCTTCAGCAAAAAGTTTTTATTGTGCTTAATAAGGCTTAGAACTGGCCACAATATGTAATTTTTAAATTAAAAACTTTATTGATGTTCTTTTGTTTTTTCATTTTTCTTTTATACATATAAAATTCATCTAATACTATCGTGCAATTTGAACTACCTGTTTAAATATTACACTAACATACATATATACATACATAACTTCACGCCAGTTCCTTTGCGGGGTAGACACGAACAACAGAGCGCCATTTAGGCTTATTCTTAAACACTTCACTTGCTTCTTTGATATTCATAACACTTGTCATGCACGCTGGTCTGTTCTTAAGGCTCCTGACATCACCTTCTGCTAGTACACGATCAATTTGATCATGGCAGGTGTGTCGTGGCCTTCCACGACTTCTGCATCTATCCACTTTTGCATTGTATATCTGTTTAGTCATTCTTTCATCATGCATTCTTTCCACATGCCCGAATCACCGGAGTATTCCTTTCCTTACCTTCACCCCGACACTCTCTTTCAGACCAACTCTCTTTATTATTATTATTATTATATTTATTACACTAACAAATTATTAAAAGTTAAGAAGTGATTTACAGAGCGGTTGGCGGATAAGATTATTGGCGGATCGCTTTACACATTAAGGCTACGTTCCATTCTACGAAACTCACAAGAATCTATTCCACTTGCTTGCCGGCGTCACAATCGTAATGTCAAGTGGAACGATTATTCGACCCACCTCGTGATATGGGTCTTTGTGAGCGCTGCGTGAGCGTAAATCATGACGTCATTAGTAACGTTTTCGCCACGACCATAACGACCGCGGTCGTCTAGGGGAACGGCAGACAGAGCCTTTTGGGCGTTATGAGATTCTAAAGGAACGCGCCCTAAGTGTAGCCAATGTGATGCGATTTATTGACATGTCGACAATGTAACCGAAATACCCTTGTGTATGCACATGGTAACCGCTCAAGAATCGTGTCAAGGACTATATTCTGATTGCTTCTTTTTAGGGTATTGTAGTCATATTGGCAAAAAAAGGGATTCTAGTTCATTCTTCATGTCCCTCTGTCCGTATTTTTCATTTAGGTAAATTGTATTCATATAATAACAAGTGACTACTGTCAAGCATGTATGGTCAGCTAAGAAAATGCTTTATCAGTTTAGACAACCAAATCGTACTTAGTAAGATATTTTAAGTAAGGGCTAAATCGTTTAACGAGAATTAACTAAAAATTCCGCCACCGCGACAAGAGCTGCCTTGGACAAGCGTGGCGAGTATACTGTCCGTTCCCCAGCTGTGGGACGTTTATGGGCTGTTATTATTATTATTAGTACTAGCAAAAGGTGATGTCAGGAGCCTTAAGAACAGACGAGCGTGCATGACAAGAGCTATGAATGTCAAAGAAGCGAGTGAGGTGTGTAAGAATAAGCCTAAATGGCGCTCTGTTGTTCGTGCCTACCCCGCAAGGGAACTGGCGTGAAGTTATGTATGTATGTATTATTATTATAGTGTAACAAGTTGGGCCACCTGCATACCTGTAGACAAAGCACATTTATTACCTGCCGCGGCGTTTGAGCTAATAACATTGAAACTGTTTTACGGCTATCTTCTTTTGTTTGTGTAGAAAACAGCCTATTGTGTATTGTACTCGCTTATGGCCGTTCGCAGGCCTAATTACGCAGGTGTGCGGATTACGTTTTCTGGGAAATTGCGTCGACGCTTGCCAGGTAGACATATTGCATCGGTGCATTGAAAAGCAATCGCCCAATGTAGAGATCGTCAGTCAAAGCGATAACACAAGCGAGGCAAGACGTATGTACATTTAGTGACGAACTTTGCGCGTGTTATTGAATTGTGCATTACATTTGGACTTATTGCGTCCGGTTATATTTGTACCTGTCTTATACGTCTTTGTATAGTTCTAATAAATTCTATAGTAATTCTAACGGCATTTTAAGTCAAGTCCCGTAGTCGTAACAAAATTATAACTAAAAATGACTAAACAAATAATTTACTTACAGGCAGACTCGCGAAAAAGAAGTATTGGGTTATGGGGAAAACGACACAATTATATATAACCTTAAGAAAACCTTCGTATTTGATGCCGAAGCGTCGAATGGTTTAAGTGAAGATGATGACATAACTGTAATCAATTTCTCATATATGGTAAGTGACTTATTTAAGCATGCCGATCTTCACTTTATTAAAACATTAACGTTTTAAAAATAATTAAAAATAAAAAACCAAACACATTGAAACTAAAATACATTATGTAGCAGATCATTGCCAACGGGGAGCGTGCCCAGAAGGCTGGCTGCATTGCCACGCTGTATGGCAATACTTATTTGTTGTGCAAAATATGAGCCAGCCTTCTGATCACGGGTAGTGTCAAAGAGTTTCTTACATATGTCTTTAAAGAAACTCTTTGCCGACGGACCCCACGGGCCTAATGTTTCAACCCCAAACGGCACAAATATGTAACCCCTTCCTAAGGCTCTATATTTGCGTCGTTTGACGTCCTCAGCTGAAGCGGCAGCGTTGCCAGCCCCTGACTCGGTCATTGGAAGATGTGACGAGGCCAGTGTGTCAACACAGGTCGCATCCCACACTAGCGGCCGCCCCATCTTCCAAGGGACGAGTGACATTCCGTCCGGTCTCTTGCCATCGTCACGCACCAGGCCATTTGGTTCCAGAATGGCCGGGACGCCGACGCTGACAAGAGCTCGGCGAATGATGTCGTTGAGGCTGGCATGACGAGATCTTCTTCCTGCGCTTTTTAAACATGACAACCCGTGGTATCCACATCGTTAACGTTTTTATTCATATTGAGTTATAGTAAGTTTGTAGTGTCCTTTAACCCTTCACCCTTTTATCGATATTACCATAATCCGCAAGACTAACACTATCACTATCTCGTAATATACCAAGAAAATATACCCATTTCATACAAATCCTATGTAAACAGAGTGAGACAACAACACAAAAACGATCACGTGCACAAACGCGGATCAGCACTGTCATCGGGGACATATATGTGCTACTAGTGAGCTTCCTAAAGAAGCCTGCAAACTGACTCTAACTCAATATGAATAAAACTTAAATAAAAATTCCACACTAGGATCTGCCCCTGACTTCATCCAAGCTTGAATTGAAATTCCCGCGGGATTACTGGAACGCAAAGTATCGCAGCACTTAAAAAAGAATGTAAGCTATCGCTTTAGTGAAAAGTGTATCGGAAAAAGCCAATTTTTATGCACCCGAACAACTTCAATCCGTTCCCGGGAAAGTTCCCGTGAGATTCCCGGGATAAAAAGTAGTGCAAATTTTAAGTCGAAAAATTTGCTGGCAATCAGCGAACATCACATCGAAATCGTCCCAGCAGTTTTTACGTGAATCCCAACAAACAGACAATAAATCTAAAAAAAAAATGCATTATGTTCTCCATCGTTTACATAGTGTAATCCAGTTGTTTTTTTTTTTACTTAGTTTCAATGTACCCATTAGTATCTGAGAAATATGATTATGACATATAAACACAGACAAATAAACAGCCTAAATGCCTACGGGACGTTCAAAATCGGATAAGTCTGAGATGGCCAACTAAACTGCAGATTTAGCCAATGCAAGGCCTACGAAGACCATCTAACGCTGTAAATTGGCCAATAAGAGCGAAGAACTCAGCAGCTCCAAACCCAGTTACCGGTGGGTAGCTACCTAATTACAACTGGAGTAAAGAGGTCAAACCGCGACGCCCCAACCTCCTCAATGCCTCAAATAGCCATGGGCGCGTGCCTCTAGTATCTCACAACGCCCAAAGTGTTCCGTCTGAAGTTCCACAAGGCGACCACGGTCGTTATGGTCGTGGCGAAAATGACACTGATGGACACCATCATCATTTTCGATCACACAGCGCTCACAACGACCCATGTAAAGAGGTGGGTCGAAGTAGGCGTTGACCACGGCATTCATTCTCTCTATCGATTGACATTGAAAAAGGCGCGATTTTCAAATCAACCAATGACATTTCGCCTGTCCCTATTAACAATGTAGGATATGCAATTTTCGACATTTTGATTTTACATACATACATAGATACATACATAACTTCACGCCAGTTCCCTTGCGGGGTAGGCAGGAACAACAGAGTGCCATTTAGGCTTATTCTTACACACCTCATTTGCCTCTTTGACATTCATAACTCTTGTCATGCACACTCGTCTGTTTTTAAGGCTCCTGACATCACCTTCTGCTAGTACACGATCAATTTGATCATGGAAGGTGTGTCGTGGCCTTCCACGACTTCTGCATCCATCCACTTGATTTTATTTCACTAATGACCCTAAAAAAGCATTGTTTTTCAATAGCAGCAACAAAAAGGTAATTTTTCCCCATAGTTTTTACAATAGCCACATTAACAATGTCATATATGCCACCATCTCCCATTAACAATGACGAACGTTAACTCCCGACGTTATTAGCGGGGCGCGAAGGGGGTATGCGGGGTATATTTTTGTAAGAAAGAAATTACTAAGACTGATTATCTAAGCTAATGAAACCTGAAATATGATTATTAAGTGCCATTCATACAGGTAGACTTTATAATTAATGATTTTAATAAATTTTATGGCAAAGATTGTTTTCATTTTGTCCCTAAATTGTCAATTATGTTTGATTATTTGTTATTTGTGAAACAAATTTATTAAAAATTGGATTTAATTTATAATATCAATTTAAATACGACATAAACTTAAACAGGATTTACTAATGACAATGTTATATGTGGCACTTCTTATAAAGAATAAATATGTTTGTCCATGTAACTTTGTTGGATGTGACAGATCCAACAAATCATGATGACCCATGTACGGATAACAAAGCCATTACTAGCTTTTCAAACATTTAGATAAGTAAAAATGTTATTTAATTGCATTGCAAATAAGCTCTCGAACATATATTAACATATAATATTTTTTTTGAAGATTTAATTCTTGTAGTAAAAAAAATATAAGCAATTCAAAGTTCAGAGCGCTCTCCTGTAAAGTTGCTGATTTGCAGATCTGACTCTGTTAATAGGGACAGGCGATTTGTGTATTTAGTCGTTAATGGCCTCAACACTCCATAATCCGTTCCACTAGAGTTTATGATTGTAACGCCCGCAAGCAAGTGGAACCGAAAAAATCGCGGTCGTGAACGTGGTCGTTGTGAGTCTCTAATGGAAAGTAACCCATAAAGAAAGAAAAACCTAAAAATAAATGCCATTAATATAATCAATTAAACAGAGTGTAAATCAAGGTCTTGCATAGAGACTTAAAAGAAACAAAATTTCGTTTGGCCTTTTGTCTAATTTTCTACCTAAAAACCATGAAACCTCTAAGTGTTTTGTTTAGGAAAAGGTCACCAGTCGCGTGGCTTTTCAAAGAGGTTTTTTTACAAATTGTGTTTATAATTGTATTTATGAACCAAACGACACTCAATACAATCAAACCAATAATTGCTTGAGAACAAAGCAATCATAGTATTATAATTGTTTAGTTAAATATACAAAAATAAGTGTGAAAGGAAAGAAAATAAAAGCTATTGTTCTAAAACAATAGTCACTTGCGTCTTCAAACAAAAATCAAAGGTTAGTAATTATTTTCGCTTTAAATATTTTTTCATATCTTTTTCACTCCATACTTTAAGTTATTACGTCTTTCATTTAACTTTACAGAATGTCTATAAATACTGATATAAAAAAGGCATTAAACGGGCTTGAGATTCAGATTCAGCGGATCGAAATACATATTTTAGATGATGAGGTGGTGACACGTGGCTGATGACGGTATCGGGTGACGTGTAAGAAAAGAAACCACGAAACACCTATACAGTGTTGTTTTTTTTTGTATTTTATGGCTTGGCAGCTAAGCCTTTGAGCCAGATCTTAGACTCAATGTAGTTTCTTCATTTTCTTAAACCTATGTGTAGCACAGCTGAACTGTAGGTTATCAGCTAGTGCCATTTAACGGGAGTTCTTGTGATAACTCAAAAGGCCACATTTGACTTGACAGTTCACATTTCTCACAAAACACATAATTACTACTCAAAAACTATCAATATCCTACAACTATTGTTCATTTTAGAGTAGTTTTACACATTTTTAGAAAATAAAACTGCACAGCACAACATCTCCTTTAAGTTCCCGCCAAAAACTCCTACAGTACTGATGTTTATTCACGACCATAGATAATATTATATATATATATATATATATATATATATATATATATATATATATATATATATATATATATATATATATATATATACATACATACATACATACATACATACATACATACATACATAACTGCGGGGTAGGCACGAACAACAGAGTGCCATTTAGGCTTATTCTTACACACCTCACTTGCCTCTTTGACATTCATAACTCTTGTCATGCAAGCTCGTCTGTATATATATATATATATATATATATATATATATATATATATGTATGTATATATATATATATATATATATATATATAAAATTCACGAGTAAAGGGAGCTAGCGGGCAGCGGCACATACACGCAAAGCGTAATACTGCTGAGCTGACAAAAACCTTACAAATAGTCATATATCATTTTCTGCACTACCTATATTTACGAGTCAATATTGATCGTACAGCGTATTTTACATATAAATACGCAACAAAAAATATACTAAAACAGATGTATTAACATCACCATGCGCGGCACTTGTGCACTACAAGTTGTGTGTCTCAGGTCATCAAACGACCTTAATAAGCAACATACAACAACTCCACGTGGTTGGGCTTGGCAACACCTTTCAAACCGGGGTCCCTTGTTAACGACGATTAGGCCTAGCATCTTTGGAAGTGTACAAACCGTACAACCTACGTCCTTTATATATTTTGATGACGCAGAGGGAATGTCTTTTCTTAATACACCGTCCTCGGGCCTGGGGAGAAGGCTCGCCTAGGGATGTATGGGACTCTTGATCGGCCGTATGCCCCCATAGCGTCCTTTATGGCTGGCGCCTTTTACGAGGCGCCACAGGAACTAGACCAATAGGTACTGCATCTGTGACGCCCTAACGCTTGTCAACGAATCCAGGGTGGCTGCGGGGAAGGACACCCTCTTCAACAACAGGGGGGACAATCTACGTCCTTAAGTTAACTAAAATATTTTAGTTAGGTTTGCCTGCAAAGGATTTAGACCTACAGACTAGTTTGAATGAATGAATAACTTTATTGCACATACATTAAAGTACAATGGGTGCTCTTGTCGCCAAAGGCGATCTCCTCCAGACTACCCTATACAATTATTATCGACACCGACTACGTTATTTACTGACTTCATAATTATTAAATGGAAGATTACAGTGTTCATTTATTCGCATTCGTCATAATTGTATTATTACCACAGTCATTAATTATTATTATTACAACAGTTTGTTTTTGTTTATACATACATACATAAATTCACGCCAGTTCCCTTGCGGGGTAGGCACGAACAACAGAGCGCCATTCAGTCTTATTCTTACACACCTCACTTGCTTCTTTGACATTCATATATCTTGTTTTGGTTTATGATTACTTATATCGTGAACAAATAAAAGATCGCACCACACTGTACCGGATTTACTTGTTTTACTTGTATCTGTGCTAGGTAATTTATTATAAGACCATAACTTCAGTTTCTAGGTAAAATACAAAGTCCGCTGTTAATTTATGCTTCAATGAAAGAAAGGAAATATTTAATTCTAAAACTGCGACACATTAACAATAATTTATAGTAAGTGGCGAGTCACCGTCTGCCCATTTTTCCATGTTCCCTGAACATTGCGACGGGCAGACGCCATAGTCGCCATATTCCCAGACCCCTAGTACCATTAGCAGTTCGCCCCAATAGCCCGGCACTTTTTGTCCTCATTGCCCACAATAGTCCTACACTGGCCCGGCTTGTCCTTGGGTGCATTACTATATGATGTAGACAGCGATCATCGCCGGTCAGTGTCACGCCACATTTACATTAAATTTGTCAAGGGGCCTCTACGTGTTGGCTTTCCCATGGCCCCACGCAAGCCCTCCAAATATCCGGACCACTTTTATAGCCCGTGGTCTTGAAAGACATACAATAATTTATAGTAATAACAATAACACTGAAAATGTGTGCCGCAATTCGCGAAATAGGGTTGCTGTAGCGAAACATAGTCCGACACAGCACTGATTAATGCCCACCTCCTTAATTACAAAGTCATGCGCCCACGGTAAAAACAAGTTAAATAAAATAAAATTATAATCAACATATAAAAAAAAACTAAAGATAAGTACCTAAAAATTAAATTACTTTTTATAACTTCATAAATAAATTATTAATTTGTATAATATACATTATATAAAATTCTCGTGTCACAGTTTTCGTTGCCATACTCCTCCGAAACGGCTTGACCGATTTTGATGAAATTTTTTGTGCTTATCCGGTATCTATGAGAATCGGCCAACATCTATTTTTCATCCCCCTAAATGTTAGGGGTAGTCCACCCCTAAATTTTTTTTTTAAATTTTTAGTTTTTTTTTTAGGATATAGCATTAAAAAATACATACAATCCTAAATTTTTACCCCTCTACGATCAACCCCTATTTTTTAATTGCTAATTATAAACTTTAATTTTTTGGTAAGATTTTTAATATTTTTTGTCATGACTTAGAATAAAACAAAATTATATTACTCTTTTAGATTCACAATTAGAACCGGTAGGTGGCGCTGAGATCGGGTTCTGGAATCCTTCTAATCACCTGGAGCGATTTTGGTGATTTTGTTTTTGTGTATTTGAGTGGGTACCCGGATGGTTCAGATTCGCAATTAGAACCGGTACGTGGCTCTGTGATCGGGTTCTGGAATTTTATTTTTTAAAGGCAGGACAACGTCTGCCGGGGCCGCTAGTATATTATATTTGTATGTCTACGCATGTAATAAACATTATTTTGTATGTAATTAGTTTTTATTATATGTGGGGTCTTCTTTTTGCAACTTAAGTAGGTTTCTCTTATAATTAAATGCACATTTATTACAAATAATATACACACAAGCTGGCCGGAGTAATGTGGCGTAATAAGATTTGGACAGTAATAAAAAGTATTGTAACACGGAGGTTTCATTCCTAAGCTCCAACCTCTACCAACGTTTACAAAGATATAATGTGATGTCATGTAAGTGAGACTTCGCTTGTCTGCGATAATATAAGACGTTTTCTCATTAATTAATATATCCAAATTTATCTATAACATCTTTAATCATTAATTGTGGTAGCTTAATATATTGAATTTTTTAAATCGGTTTAGTAGATCCAGAGATTACCCCCTACAACGTCACAAACTTTACCTCTTTATAACATTAAGTATAATGTGATTCAAATGAGAATAGGATCGACTTTGCGCCATATTGTGACTTTAAATAAATAAATATTATATTAAGACAATTTACTACTAATTTAACCTTTTTATTTAAATTTGATGTAAGACTATTTATTATTGATATGCAAATAAGTTTTTTGCAAACCATACTTTTCAAGTGAAATTTGACAGATAGAGGTTATTGACATTCCTATTCTTATTTGGATCGTACTATATAGGCTACGTTCCATTAGGGACTCACAACGACCACGTCCACGACCGCGAGTTTTCCCGTTCCACTTGCTTCTTGGCGTAACAATCGTAAACCCAAGTGGAACGGCTATTCGACCCACCTATTGACATGGGTCGTCGTGAGCGTTGTGTGATCGAAAATGATGACGTCATCAGTGACGTTTTCGCCACGACCACAACGGTCGCGGTCACCTTGTGGTACGGCTAACTGAGCGTCTTGGGCGTTATGAATTACTAATGGAACGCCCTAATAGATGAGTGTAGGAAACCTACATAGACACTGGCTGTATGGAAGCCTAATTATTTTATAATAAAACCATGTGTCTAATAATATTGTCAGTTGCTATTGAACTGTTGATGTGAAATATTATATGGTCTTTAATTAATACAAAATATATTCCAAGTGTTTCCCGCGCGATCTTCGAGCCCTCGCTAAACCTGAAATGCTAAAATCATGGAATGACCTATGGTTAAAGTCTTGTCAAACTGTCGGCAAGCACTATGCTAATCTCCAACCCCTTATCCCCTCGTTCCCCTGGTTTTTCCGTTTCCGCAATATCCCTAAAAAAAATTCTTCCATCATAATTCGTTTGCGTCTTGGCCATGTTTGTTCCCCCGTTTTTTTTAGCAAAACTCAGGATTCGTGATAATTCTTTATGTGAGTGTGGTCTGGGCGAAGGTTCCATAGAACATATCTTTTTCCATTGCCGTAAAATTTCTACTCCTCTTTATGATATTCTTCCTGCTAATTGCCCTCGTCCTGTTAATAGTAGTGTTCTTTTAACTTTATCGCATAAATCATTTGTATATATTCTTTGTAAATTCTTGACTGTGAATAAAATTATCTTATAATAGATTGTATAGTATATATATATATATATTAATTTTATTGTATATATATATTATACTTAGATTGGCTTGAAGTTAGTTATTATTTAGTTTTGTCCTTTGCTGTTATGGTTTGTTGTAAATATTATGTTTATTGTAGTGTATTAGATTGGCAGAATTTTCTTTTTCTTTTTAATTTACCGGCCAAAATTCCGTTTCATGTCACCTGACTTTTCTTTGTACTCGACATTGGCAAAATCAATGCATAAATGGCATTGCAGCCATCACCTTTAAAAAAAAATAAAAAAAATACAAAATATAATCCAAGTGACATGCAGTCTTCATTTTATATAGATATACGCGCATACACCAGCGAAGCAAGTTACAGTTTGCTGAAAATAAATCTTAAACAGCGTCCAGTGTGCAGTTCAAAAGACAATTAAATATATTTTACAGTGTATCTCTAAAAAACTGTTAATTACAAAGTGCTTGGGCGCTGATACTTGTTTTTTGGTAGGTACAATTTTTTTTTTTACAAAAATTATACATTTTGATAGCTTGAATTCAGCAGACAGGCAGACGGTCCACCTGAGGTAAAGCGGTTACCATTGCCTATGGACATTTGCAACACCAAAGGTCTTACAAATGCGCTGCTGCTCTCTAAAGGGAGACTGGAACCTGGCCACTAATACCGGAACACAACTGAAGGTTGTTATGGCGGCATACTCTAGAGCAGGGTTGGTAGCCATCCCATCGAGCAAATGCCCTACCACCTGGCATGCAATGGGAAAAGGCCCTAAAGAAGATATAAGAAGCTGCATTAATCATCAGGGCCATTACTCGTTCGTTTTTATCATGTCGTATCGTACAAACGTTAAGTTTAGTTAGTTTTTTTATATATAGCGTCTGTAACATCCCCAATCGATCGTGTACTAGCAGAAGGTGATGTCAGGAGCCTTAAGAACAGACGAGCGTGCATGACAAGAGTTATGAATGTCAAAGAAGCAAGTGAGGTGTGTAAGAATAAGCCTAAATGGCGCTCTGTTGTTCGTGCCTACCCCGCAAGGGAACTGGCGTGAAGTTATGTATGTATGTATGTATGTAACATCCCCATGTATTTTGACTACTTACTGATTTTTTTTTTAATTTTCGAGTTATTATTTTTTAGTTGTTTTTGAGAAATTTCGACCACATTGACTTTAAATATTTTAAATGATTTGTTCCCAACCGACGAGGAATTGGGTTCCACTTACTTATTTATATTTTTTCCGACTTTGAATTTTATACCTATGATATAAGAACATGATATCGTCAATCAATGAATTGTTAGGTGTTTATTTGGAAGTTTGTTCATGCAACTAAGTCCTCATGAATTGTACTTTCACGTGTAAAATAATCGGCACCCATCAATAATTGCAAGTTACAAAAATGATGCTTGACAAAAATATTTAGGGCCGCTTGTATAACGTTGCTTAAATTTATTTAAGAAACACAAAACGTATTTAACACCCTTTAGAGGCTATGTACACCTGATTCAAATCGGTCTTTCACTAAATCAGCCCCGCGCAGCTGTTATTTACTTTGATGGAACAGCTCCTAATAAAACTTCAATCGTGGCGATGTAATTTATTTCATTCTGGGGCTGGAGCGAGACAAAATATCCTAAAGTGAAATAGATCGCTTATATGCTTAATAGTTATTGAAATTTTGACATTATTACCTTAGCGGATTTAGCCCAATAGTTTACCAAGCGCAATAGTAAACAGGAGGTACAGGGTTCGAATCCTCGGGCTGTAACGTTTCTTTTTACTTTTCCAACAATTTTTTAGACAGGTAAACTTTATAAAGTGATGTTATTGTATTGTGGAAAGAATGCATGATGAAAGAATGACTAAACAGATATACAATGCAAAAGTGGATGGATGCAGAAGTCGTGGAAGGCCACGACACACCTTCCATGATCAAATTGATCGTGTACTAGCAGAAGGTGATGTCAGGAGCCTTAAGAACAGACGAGCTTGCATGACAAGAGTTATGAATGTCAAAGAGGCAAGTGAGGTGTGTAAGAATAAGCCTAAATGGCACTCTGTTGTTCGTGCCTACCCCGCAAGGGAACTGGCGTGAAGTTATGTATGTATGTATTGTATTATGAAACAAGAATGAATCCATATTATATACATACATACATAACTTCACGCCAGTTCCCTTGCGGGGTAGGCACGAACAACAGAGCGCCATTTAGGCCCATTCTATATACTATAATATAAACGGGAAAGTAAATTAGCGTCTTGCAGAACGCAAAATTTGCCGCTAAATATGTTTAAAGTACTGTCAATATGTTTTGTGTAAAACGTATTTAGGCAGTTTAATATGATTAACTAATTTTATTTAAAGGCAATCTCGAATTTTCAATTTTAAACTTGTAATGATATTAGACGGATCAACCAAATTGAATTAATTTGGTTGCAAAGCGCAGAATTTAAAGGACATGACGGTATTAATTACAAATTCACGTACGTTACGTTCACATATCTTATTATTAGTTAAAAGACAGAAACTCGATACAGGTCAACTATATTATATAGGTAATATTGTTACAACCTAGGCCCCGACAAAGACAAATTCCACGTACAAATCTGATTTTATTACTTGTCGGCATTCGAACTAATTGTAATCCTTTTATGATCGTCTTCTTTTGTTCACTTATTTATCGGCATACGTTTATAGTTATTGTGTAGAATAGCCTATTTTCCATTGTACTCGCTCATTAGCATCTTTGGCTAATGCCAGGTGTTGCGGATTACAATTACAAGCTAATTCTAGGAAACTGTCGACGTTGGCGGGCGGGAACATTTTGCATTTGTGAAATATAAAACGACGGCCTGATGGAAAGAGGGGCCAGTTGAGCTACAACTACAATACGGGCGTGACATGTGTATATTCGGGAATCTAATAGTGACGGACTTTGCGCATTTTATTGAATTACGACCTTCTGCATTACGTTTGGATTTGTTGTGTTCCGTTATATTTGTACCTGTGTTATACATGTTTGTATAGTTCTAATAAACTCTATACTAATTCTAACGGCATTTTAATTCGAGTCCCGCTAACTCGTCACAATACTTTCCCCGTGGCTCTGCTACGAGTTAAACCCTAATAGCTCTATTTTACTTGTCTAAAAACTTAATTAGGTATTTTATATACGAATATATTATATGTATCATCAACAAGCATGAGTCATATTTTTTATTTAAATCATAAAGTCAACAAAATATTTATACTGTTTATTTTATAAAGGTATATATTGTTACGAGTTAGCGGGACTCAAATAAAAATGCCGTCAGAATTATTATAGAGTTTATTAGAACTATACAAACGCGTATAACACAGGTACAAATATAACCGAAGGTAACAAATCAAACGTAATGCAGAAGGTCGTAATTCAATAAAACGCGCAAAGTCCGTCAATATTAGATTCCCGAATGTACACACATCACGCCTAGATCGTAGTTGTAGCTCAACTAACTCCCTCTCTCAATCAGGCCATCGTTTTATACTTCACAAATGCAAATGTGCCCGCCCGGCAACGTCGACATAATTCTCTAGAATTAGCTTGTACTTATAATTCGCAACACATGGCTAATGATGCTCTTGAGCGGCCGTAAACGAGTACAATAGGACAATAGGCTGTTCTCCACAATAACTAGAAACGTATGCTCATAAATAAGTGAACAAAAAAAGACGATCATAAAAGGATTAGAACTAGTTCAAATGCCGACAGGTAATAAAAAGTGCTTTTACAGATCTGTATGTGGAATTTGTCTTTGTCGGAGCGTAAGTTATAACAGTATTACGCCAAAAGGAAGGTTTGCACTGAAAATCAGCGTTGTGTCGGATATTATGCCGGCACAGCAATAAGCCGAATGTAAACCTTGTTTTACACGTGTTACACGTGAGCAATGTAAGTACGTTGCTATTTCTTGAAATGTTTTTCTTTCTTTCTTGTATTCAATTAATTGAATGATTGAAGTTTGTGTTTATATCAATCACTATAGTTAATTCGTCCTAATTGAAAGACAGAATTGAACCGTCTAATATCGGCCTAATTATTGAAATAGGCAGTTCCATTGTTCCGGGGTATCCCTTAAAACCTATATTCGTACTTGTAACTATTACGTGTAAAACCTTTGTAATACATACATACATACATAACTTCACGCCAGTTCCCTTGCGGGAATTTTGTAATAATAAATATAATCGACGTCTGTGTCTATACAAATAATTAAAAGCGAAGTGTCTGTTTGTAATGTCAAAATAAAAATGTAAAAAAAATCAAGACAGATAATTCGGAACAGGAGGTTTCGAAAATACAACTTTTATCATTTTTGCATGTCTGGATGTTTCTGCTAATCTCTGAAATGGCTGAACCGATTTCGACGGGAATTTTACTGGCAGATAGCTGATGTTACAAAGAGTAACTTAGGCTACTTTTTGTTTTTTTAGGTTTGGTGAAAAGAAATTTCTTCGCGGACAAAGTCGCGGGCACACCTAGTCACAAATATTTTTGTTACAGGGTGCAGTATTAACTATCCACGACATGATGCCCACAGGCGTTGCTTACATCAACAAAGCGTTGGAGGAGTTCTTCACAAACTTAACAGACCCGTTTTCAAGAGTTAAAGTACGAGATCTGCTGTTCGACGGCATATTCTTGAATTGTGTTGGAAATAACTCAGCCCTAGGTAATTTCACATTTATTCACTTCCTTTAGGCTTTACATAAGTTTTAAATATAATTATTTCCTGTGACGTGGTGATGTCGCAGAAGGAAGCAGCAGTTAGGGAACAGGAGGACGCCGTAAATCAGGGTGTTAAAGAACCTATCAACAATCCCTACTGTCCTAACAACGACTAAGAACAGTAAGGCAGGAATACCTATTGGTCAGACAATAAAGAATGCGCTGCGTAGTGTGCTCGCATGCGTCTAAAGGCTCTATTACATTAAGCAAATTTAATAGCTACTAGTTCACGAATTCACTATATGCTAATTCACTCAGTAAAATCATATTCACTAGTTAACTAGGCGATTTGAAACAATCTACGAAAAAAGTCGAAAGCAATACTCGCTGGTGTGAAGACTTGTAAGCTAGTGAACTAACACATGTTATCATATTATCATACGAACATGTTATCATACGAACATATCATATGAATATGTTATGAACGTGTTATCATAGTTGCTAGTGAACTAGCTGCGAGTATGTAATTATTATTTTCACTGTCTATAAAATCGATCTGGAAAGCTTCCCCGCTTCGTCTAATTTAGACCAGAGAGTAGCACAGACAGTCACCAAAGAACCCGTAGTTGTTCCCAAAACTCGTCGTCCGACAGCAGGAGCTAAGAAATAGCGATTCTCAAACGAGCCTTTTGCTTGTTTTTTCTCTTTTTCTGGTAACTTTTTTTATTAATTTTGTCATAATTGTCAATGTCATTCATTTTTTTTTTTGTCCTCAAATGTGACATTTTGTTGCGTTTTGATTTTGCTATAATTGTGTTGTTATACTCTTTATATCAGCTATCTTATCCACACACCTGGCAGACATTCTGATTGATTTGTATTTTTTTATTTTTTTTTATAAACATAGTATTTGTGTATTATTATATATTTGATTATTTATATATTTGAAATTGTAATTTATTTATTTATTTAAAGTATTTATTTTGTTCTATGGATAATTATGAGAGTTTTAGTGATTCTGACTCAGAATTTCATTCCTGTTTGTCTTCATCTGACAGTTCACATGGCAGCAACCATAATTTACCTTCACTGCAAGAAGTAATTGAAAATCAATTTTCAGGTCTTTCTCGTAATTTCAATGTGGCATACATAAATGCTCAGAGTATTCCAGCTCATTTCCCCGATATGCTGGCGTCATTTAGTCATAATAATTTGCACGCTGTATTAGTTTCGGAATCCTGGCTTAAACCTTGCCTGTCCTCTACTTCATATTCTTTGCCAGGATATCGTCTAATCAGAAATGACCGTATCGGAACTGGTGGTGTAGGTGTTGCTATATACTTGCGCTCCCATCTAGCATACAAAATCTTAAGTGCATCCTCACAACCCCCAACACCGGATAACGGTGAGTATTTATTTATAGAAGTAGAACTTGCGCATACCAAAATTTTGCTAGGAGTATTTTACGCATCGTCTGTTCGCATTAATTACTTCTCCTCTTTTGAAACTTTACTGGAAAAGTTTTCTCCTTCATATATGCATAGTATCATCATGGGTGATTTCAACACTTGTCTCCTTAAACAAGACCATCGTTCTTCTGCTTTAGAAACTTTAACAAGATCTCTTAACATACATATTCTTCTTCTGAGTGCTACTCATCGTTTCCCTAATTCATCACCTTCTCTTCTCGACCTAATAATGGTTTCATCACTACTTCACGTATCTCATTATGGTCAATGTTCGGCGGATGCTTTTTCCTATCATGACATGATTTTTCTCTCATATAACTTACATCCGCCGAAAGCCAAATCCAAAATCATCCTGCAGCGTAATTTTGGTGGCATGAGCCTAGATGCCTTACTTAAGGACGCTCAGGAAGTTGACTGGTCTGGGGTGGTCAGTGCAACCACTATTGATGAGAAGGTTCATGTGTTTCATGCTGCTTTGATGAAGCTGTATGATATTCATGCACCTTTACACCGTATCAAGGTTAAACATTTGCCTGCACCGTGGCTTACCGATGATATTAAATCGCAGATGCACAAGAAATCTAAAGCTAAAACTCGATATAAAATGAAACCAACCGAAGCGAACAAAGCGGCTTATGTGAGCATTCGTAATCGCTGTAATAGAGTGTGTAGGGACGCTCAACGCCGTTATATTCACGAATCAGTTCAAAATGATAATCCAGCTAAAGTATGGAAGTTTCTACGCTCTTTGGGGATTGGCAAACAAACGGAAAACTCAGTCAGTCAAAAATTCAATATCGATGATTTAAATCAACATTTCTCAACCACTTCTGACTTTGATGTAGTGATAAAGTCTGAAACTTTGAAAAGAATCTCGTCCAAGCCAACACCCAAGCATTCTCCTTTTCTTTTTAGTCGATTTACTGACAGTGATGTTAAGAAAGCTGTGAAATCCATCACATCTAATGCTGTCGGCAGTGATAGCATTAGTCGCAACATGATTCTACCCATACTGGATGTCATTAATCCTACCCTTACCCATATCCTTAATACATCCATAACCTCTTGTGTATTCCCAACAGCCTGGAAAGAAGCCCAGGTTACTCCTTTGCCAAAAAGACCCAATCCCGCTTCCTTTTCTCAATTTCGTCCTATTTCCGTACTACCTATCCTTTCCAAAGTCCTCGAACGCTTAGTTCATCAGCAGCTAAGTGTTTTCCTGAACCGTAATTCCCTTTTGAATCCTCACCAGTCTGGTTTTCGTCCTGGCCACAGCACCACCACAGCCCTTATTAAAATTACAGATGACATCCGGCATGGCATGGACAATGGCTTGCTGACTGTGCTATCGCTGCTCGATTTCAGCAGTGCTTTTAATAATGTTGACTTTGAAGTGCTACTCGGTATCCTACGCTCTATTAACATATCTCCTGAAGTAATCGACTGGTTTCATAGTTACCTGTATGGACGCCGGCAGCGCATTCGAGTTGATGACGACTATTCGTCGTGGTGTGATCTTTCTGCCGGTGTTCCACAGGGCGGCGTACTATCTCCTTTATTATTCGCTGTTTTCATAAACTCAATTTCCAATGAACTTACTTCATCCTATCACCTCTATGCAGACGATCTCCAAATTTACACGCAGGCACCGGTTGCTACACTAAATCAAGCAGTCGCAGCGATAAACTCTGACTTTGACCGCATACTGCAATGGAGTAAGTCGAATGGACTTCTTGTGAATCCTGAGAAAACTCAAGTAATTATCATCGGTAGCTCACGGATGCTGTGTAAAGTTGACTGGACCTGTATGCCAAGTTTTCTCTTTGATGGGAAGCTTATCCCTATTAGTGATAAGGTCAAAAATCTTGGAGTTATATTTGATAGTGAGCTGTCCTGGAGACCCCATATAACGGAGTTGAGTCGGCGGTTATTTCTCTCCTCCAGATCACTTTGGCGGCTGAAAAACTTCCTGCCCATCGCCACCAAAATTAAGCTTGCAGAGTCGTTACTTTTGCCCATACTTGATTATGCCGACGCCAGCTATCTCGATTTGACTCAAGAGCAACTTAATAAACTTGAGCGCCTCCAAAACTTTTCCATAAGGTTCATATTTGGGTTACGCAAGTATGACCACGTATCTGAATTTCGAAAAAAACTCAAGTGGTTGCCAATTCGTTTTCGCCGGAATACTCACATTCTTTCATTGCTTTATAGTATTTTATTCATCCCTAATACTCCACAGTACCTTAAAGAACGCTTTGAATTTATTTCTTGCTCTCACAATTTACGCCCTTCCAGTCAACAAAGACTTATTACTCCTATTCATAATACAACGTTCTTCAATAATTCTTTCACGGTTAAGGCTGTCCAACTTTGGAATTCATTGCCTGTTGCTGTCAGACAAGCAAAATCCCTAATAACATTTAAGAACTTAGTCAGGAAATTCTATCTGCAATATAATGATATGTAATTTTATATAATTAGTAGATATTATATTGCATATAGTTATATGTTTATTATGTTTAAATAGTTGCATATTATCACCATATCTTGTGTATGTATATAACTTATGTGTATATTTGTATATATAGTATAGTTATATATTTATTATTAAAATGTAAGTAATCGTACAATAATTATGTATACCACCGTCGCCACTCCTAATCAAAATATTCTTGCCACGGGTTGTCTGGAAGAGATCGCTTTTTAGCGATAAGACCGCCCTTTGTACCCAACTAGACTAATTAAAATTACCCGCACCACTTTACCTACTTCGCCCCTCACTTCACCGCAACAACATAAAGTCTAGCATAGACAAATATTTTTCTTGGTCAACGCTGGAGCAATGTACACAATTCGCGTGTTGAAACAACACAAATCCTTGCGTAGACCCAGCGACTTTTCTTAGCTTGTACAAGAGCCCTTAGGATGGCAGTTCGACAAAAGTGGGCGAAGCAAATTTTTATTTAAATTTCGGCCCCATGTGAGTCCCCATTTTTCAAGAAATATATCTAAAGTATGTATATCTATACGTTACATTTAATAAAACTGTAGAGGTCGAATTTCTGTACAATGAAAAAAAATGCTAAAAACCGAGTCAGGGGGATGTAAGAAGTGAAATAGAACTAATTTAGATTTTTTCAAATTTTTTGTTTCTCTGTTTATACGGGCTAATCTCCGAAACGACTGGACAGATTTAAATGAGATTTTGTATGGTGGTAGCTTGTATTCCTGGTCAATATATAGGATACTTTTGATCTCTAAAAATTTTCAAAGAGTTTCCGTGGGGTAGTTCAAAAAAACTTACCACGCGGATGAAGTCGCGGGCATCAGCTAGTGTTTTATATAATTAAAAGGTTGTGGTTTTTTGTATATCAAAAGGGAGAAAAGTTCACACTGACAAAAGAGTAATTTGTAGGAGTTTTTATGGAATTACAATTAGTGTTTGAATATCTAAATATTTTCTTATATAATAAAATATTTAAACCATGAGATTAAATGCAAAAGTGTAAGTGTGAGGTGTGTAAGAATGGGCCTAAATGGCGCTCTGTCGTTCGTGCCTACCACGCAAGGGAACTGGCGTGAAGTTATGTATGTATGTATGTATGAGATTAAAATTATACTTAAGGAAAGCAATAACTTCAAGTTGTATATTTGAAATTTGTAATCAACTAAGTTGTTTTTTTGAAGGTCTCATATGTGCAAAAATCAGAGCGGAAGCGCCCTCTACGATGCGGAAAGCTGAAGAAGAAGGTGTAAACGGATTCTATTTTTCAATGTTTTCTCATGTAAGTATGAATTAATTAATGAATAAATTAATGTTGTTTATTGCATACTAGCGTTCCGGCGCGGTTTCACCCGCGCTCTGTCCGACTCGGCGAAGACTCGATATAATATTATCATATGCCATACCATGTCAAATATGCCTATATTTTATGTTGTGTTATCCGTGTGTACATTGTCTGTCACTGTATATATCTGTCATTATACAATTGTGAACACCATTAGTCGTGGAAGGTCACGACACACCTTCCATGATCAAATTGATCGTGTACTAGCAGAGGGTGATGTCAAGAGCCTTAAGAACAGACGAGCGTGCATGACAAGAGTAAATGAATGTCAAAGAAGCAAGTGAGGTGTGTAAGAATGGGCCTAAATGTTGGTCGTGCCTACCCCGCAAGGGAACTGGCGTGAAGTTATGTATTTATGTATGTATGTATGTACCATAAGTCTATCTGTAATATTATAAAATTGTAAAAGTACAGGTAGTCTTTTGTTTTTTAGATTGTTTGTGTTTGTCCGTTTGTTCAGGATTCACGTAAAAACTACTAGGCCGATTTCGATGCGGTTTTCGCTGGTCGATAGGAAATTCCCAGACTTAAAATCTGTGCTACTTTCTATCTCGGGAATTCCGTGGATTTTTTTCTGGAGACGGTTTAAAATGGCTAGATTAAAGAAATTCGAATTCAAATGCGCTTTTTTCACTGATCGATAGCAACTTTTATTTAATAATATGTGTGATATTTTTAATCGCCGGAATCCCGCAAGAATTTTCACGGGGTTCGAAGTTTTTGGGTGCATAAAAATTAACTTGTTCCAACACACTTTTCACTAAAGTAATAGCTTACATTCTTTTTAAGTGCTGTGATACTTGCGTCTCAGGAATCCCGCGGGAATTTCAAGTCAAACGTGGGCGAAGTCGCGGGCATATCCTAGTTTTTAATAAAAATAGTGAAGCGGAAAGTCAAATCAACTGAGACGATGTTTATAACGTCACAGAACGGCGTAGCCTCATAGATTTTGTAGTAGTGTTGGGCAGTACATGATTTTAAAATGAGTTTTTAAGAGTAATATGACATGTTACTCTTACAAACCAGCCAAGCCACAAGCCAGGTGGTAGGGCATTTGCCCGACTGGATGGCTACCACCCCTGGTCTAAAGTATGTCGCCATAACAACCTTGAGTTGTGTTCCGGCATTAGTGATCAGGTTCCAGTCTCCCTTAAGAGAGCAGCAGCGCATTTGTAGCACCTTTGGTGTTGCAAATGTCCATAGGCGACGGAAATCGTTTTCCATCAAGTGGGCCGTCTGCCTGTCTGCTGAACTCCTGCAATAAAAAAATAATTAAATATTGTACTGAACCAGTATGATGCGAGGACATTTGTACGGTTTGTACCGCGGCAGTACATTTGAAGCGATGAGGCCGATGAGACGTCATTCCCTCATTTGTCCCGTTCAAAACTAATTCGGAAATGTTCGTTAAGAGTCGGATGTGCTCGGCCTCGGTCATCTCATTTTACTAACAGTCGTACTATGACATTGTCATGTTGTCCCTCGTTGTCATGTCAATATCCGTAGAGGCGTTATTTTATTGTTGTAACATAAGCCTCGTTCCGTCCTCCCTCTTACTTTTGAGTAGTAGCGACCAACCGGTCGTCGACCGACTGGTCGCCCCAAGTATACTTTCTTCACTCCCCGATCCTCCTCCATCCGCTCTACATGACCGAGCCAGCGGAGACGGTGAGATTTTATCTCCCCAATTATGTTGGGCTCGGCCATAAGGTCTTCTCTTTCGGAGTTGGTTCGGACCCTCCAGCTGCCATCTTCGAACGACTTAGGACAAAATAATAATTTAAAATACCTTTTGCAGCAAAAAAATATACTTTATGTCCAAATGTCCCTTAGGATAAAATGGCGGTAAAGATTCAATATGTCCGCATTCATATTTTGCTATAGGAACCTCTGAAAACATCTTCCAATGTGTCACCATAAAGACTTAATCAACCTCTTTCCCTGGACAGATGAACAGAACGCCATCCGGTCCATGGGCAATGAAACGTGGTGTAGACAATATGTACGAGATCGGTGAAATAGTCTCGTTTAAGAACAAGAAGTCGATGGTGGTGTGGGGAGACCAGTACTGTGGACAGATCAACGGATCGGATTCCACTGTGTTCCCGCCTGTTGACGAAGCTAAAGTGCCTGAGAGATTGTATACCTTTGAACCTGAAATATGCAGGTAAAGTATAGCATTATGGAATCTGCATACGTCTAGTCATCGCAGCGGACGACGAACTACTGGCTAGCGCTTTTTTTTTGTTGGACTTGACTTTATATTGTTGGTCCGAAGATCTTACAACTTAACCGGTGTTTTCGGGGTGAGGAGCAACTTGCTCGAAGGAGCTCCCTAGGGGGTTTTACTTTGGCTGGACTGTTGCCATGAGAGGAGGATGAATCTGCGCATGAATTTATTCTGCACGATTTGCAGTTTATCTAAAAGGGCAGGCTTGGCTTGACCGAATACCACACTCGCGTATATCACGACCGGGCGGATGCATGTTTTATACAGAGTAAGCTTGTGACTGAGGGACGTTTTCCTATGTTTATCTATCATGGGTGCTGCTAGACGACCCATCGCAAATCGCGCTCTATTTCGGACTATAGTGATATGCTCGTTGAAGCGCAAGCTCTGACCTAGGAGTGGCTAGCGCAACGCGGGAGCGCGCATATTAATAGTTGTTCCATCTCGCTCACACATAATCTTGACTAGACTTGTTAATATTTGTACTTAATGTTACCATTTCCAAAATAAATTAGTTCAGTTCAGTTCATATTAGCACTCGACAGTGAAAATACCACTCTCTACCATCTGAAGTATCACTTAACCTCTACCTCTTGCTGCTACAAACCCTCACAAATACTTTGTGATCAAGTTGCTACGAGTTGCTATCAACTAAGTTGAACTCAATGATCAGCATCCAAGCTCAACTAGTGCGAGAATAAATGTAAGCAAAATACTGTATTTTTTTCTTTTTTTTTTTATTGCAGGAGTTCAGCAGACAGGCAGACGGCCCACTTGATGGAAAGCGGTTACCATCGCCTATGGACATTTGTAACACGAAAGGTGCTAGAAATGCGCTGCTGCTCTCTTAAAGGAGACTGGAACCTGGTCACTAATGCCGGAACACAACACAAGGTTGTTATGGCGGCATACTCTAGACCAGGGGTGGTCGCCATCCAGTCGAGCAAATACCCTACCACCTGGCTGTGGGTTGTTCAGTCGCCTCTTACGATAGGCCGCCAGGCCGCAGGAAATTGTATTCTTTCTCCGTTCCTGCACGGATAAAAGTATTTTCTTCACCCTACTACAAGGAAGCGCCAGCCCTCCACGGACTACTGCTAGCACCCACCACTACAAGCAAGAGCAAGTGTACAAACTGTACTTTTGTTATTGTTAATAACTCCTATACACGTCATATATTTACATAACATTAAAAGTATATACGAAGTTTGAATGGTTATTTGCAATTTCTCTCCGTAGATCGTTGTACGTGAGCCACGTCGGACGTCGCACCCTCTTCAACATCAGTGCATATTATTACGAAATACCAGAATCGGCGTTGGCAGCGAAGACGGCGAATCCGGACAACAAATGCTTCTGCAAGAAGTTTGTACTTACACTTTTTATCAGGGTTCTCGCTTGAGTTTTTTTTTTCGCAATTATAGGGCAAATATTTTGTTTCGCGAACTTTTGCGGACAGAAAAAGGTTAGGTGCGTTATTGGGAAATAATATTTTATTTTTAGAGTCAATTAATTGTCGGTTCCTATGTCATATGCCCTTACTATTCATTCACGACCGGTTCCTGTATCTTACCGGCCGTTCATTTTCTTTATCGGTTAGAGTTTGACATAAGTTTCATACAAGTTATGTAATTTATTTTTATTTTTTTTAAGGCGGTGGAACTGCTATTTACGCACAATACTGGGTCCTTTGCAAGGGATTAGACCATAGTTGATCATGGAGGCTTTACCCTTTAATAAGGGGCAATCCAAACAGTAATCAACCAGCTTGTGTGGAGACTCGGAGAAGTTGCACGGGCAACAACCACTACCCACTAAAACCACCCTCCTCCCATGTGCCCCGCGCTTTTTATGTAGGAAAGGCTGAGACTTAGAACGTAGTTACGCCCAGTCCGATCCAGCGCAAAAAGTGCCTGAATGTGCCCCGGGAATCAGAACACATCCACTTCGTCAGCGAGGGTGATGAATCCTTTGCTCCCTTGATAGTTAAAGGCCCCCCGAAGCGGTATTATTCAGGGTGGGAAGTCATGCGCATACCTGCGTCTCCGAATGCCAGCCAACCGCCGGCGTCCGCGTGGAGTCGCATTAGTACGCGCAATAATACTCCTTTCCAATACAAGTTATGTCATAATTCAACCGACGGTAAGGCAAGCTTGCCTTACCTTCAGGTAAATTTTGACATTACTTGTATCAAATTTTAATCGACAGCAAGGGAAATGAAGCGTCGGTAACGTATGGGAACCAGCTATAAAAGGTGAACAGGAAATTGTTATTGGGACGTAAAAAGTTCGAGCCAATCACAAAATTACTTGAAAAATTTAACTCAGAGGACGTACATAATATTAATTAGGATGATGATCTAATGACGCTTCCAGCTGGCGCGACTAAAACCAAAATTATCCAGTTCATTTTGTCTCTTTCAATTTGGATAGAAAGGGGTCAAAGAAAATCTAAAAAAAAAAAATTATAAGTGAGTACAGATAAGCCTGAACGGCGCTCTGTTGTTCGTGCCTACCCCGCAAGGGAACTGGCGTGAAGTTATGTATGTATGTATGTAGTACAGATAAATTAGCTTCGTGACGTTTTTACGTTTGTAGTGGTGTACCTACTGTCAGCACATTAATAAATATTTTTTTATAGGTGATGTCAGGAGCCTTAAGAACAGACGAGCTTGCATGAAAAGAGTTATGAATGTCAAAGAGGCAAGTGAGGTGTGTAAGAATAAGCCTAAATGGCACTCTGTTGTTCGTGCCTACCCCGCAAGGGAACTGGCGTGAAGTTATGTATGTATGTATGTATGTAGGTACTTAATATGAAACTTATAATATTAAACGATATTAAAATATTAAATATTGAGATTAAACATAATTTTTAATACAAAATTTCAAGGAAATTTAAATTTCAAGTTTAGAAGTTTTGTAAATATACAAATGCAAATACGTCTCAATGCTAATCTATACATATAATAAAATTGTAGAGGTCGAATTTCTGTACAATGAAAAAAATGCTAAAAAACCGAGTCAGGGGATTTAAGAAGTGAGATAGAATTAATTTAGATTTATTTATTTCTCTGTTTGTCTGTCTGTTTGTACCGGCTAATCTCCGAAACGACTTGATCGATTTAAATGAAATTTTGTATGGTGGTAGCTTATATCCCTAATCAACATATAGGATACTTTTGATCCCAAAAAATTAAAGAGTTCCCATGGGATAGTTAAAAAACAGCACCACGCGAACGAAGTCGCGGGCATCAGCTAGTTAATAATAATTTATTGCTTAAAACACAATAAGAGCTTTTTAACAGCATAAATAAGCTGTTAAAGCCATCACCTATGACAAATGTTGTGACGAATAAGTTCTTACTTAAACTTTTCATACTTAAAAGTTATTTCCAACTTTTTTTAAATTTCCAACTAGTTTATTATATACAAATTTTCTTTTCTTTTTTTTAAATCTCAAAACCAACTAAAAGTAGGTAATTACAATCAAGAAACTCGGCTCGTAGTAGGTACATCCTATGTGTGAGAATAGATCTAAAATGTGATACTAATTCTACGAATAGCTTATAGTTAACTTGTTTTAATCTCGTGATCTTGGCAGGATATGAGGACAAAGTTATAAAAGTATTGTATTGACAACGATCCTTAATACGTGTACCTACCTATTATCAAGTTACGTTTAGAAACTGGATAAACTTACCTTGTAAAAATCCATTACAAGTCTACATACATACAGGTCAAGCTAATAAAGGCATGTTAAAATAATATAATGCAGCAAGTATCTCATAACTATAGATCGAGCGTTTCCGAAACACAGTATTTCGTATGATATCAATTGTATCGTGATTCACAAATAATGAAACGCACGAGTATTTATAAATAACTAGCGGCCCCGGCAGACGTTGAGCTGCTCTGAAAAATAAAAATCTAGGATCCGATCCCAGCGCCACCCACCGGTTCTAATTGTGAATCTATACCATCCGGGAACCCACTCAAACAACAAAAACAAAATCATCAAAATCGCTCCAGGAGGATTCTAGAAACCGATCTCAGCGCCACCTACCGGTTCCAACGGGTCAAAAAGTATCCTATGTCCGTGTCCTGGCTCTAAACTACCTCCCCACCAATTTTCAGTCAAATCGGCAAAGCCGTTCTTGAGTTATAAATAGTATAACTAACACGACTTTCTTTTATATATATATATATATATAGAAGATAATAAACACT
Source organism: Dendrolimus kikuchii (assembly GCA_019925095.2). Lineage (NCBI taxonomy): Eukaryota > Metazoa > Arthropoda > Insecta > Lepidoptera > Lasiocampidae > Dendrolimus > Dendrolimus kikuchii. The sequence goes on along the minus strand of CM034394.1, from coordinate 3,285,028 downwards.
GTACAAAGATAAACTGTAAACTAACCATACAAAGCAACTAGCTTTAGCCCTCGCTGATCAAAGCCAGACTGTTAATTGTGAAACGGCTTAAACGATACCACATTTGCGAGCACCAAGGCCGAAATTAACAAATGTACCTATTTCTTAAAAGTCCTTCAATGTAAAGACCAATCTGTACAGGAAGCAAAAAAATAATAATAATAAAAAGGAATCACGTAAATCGGATCGTAAATCTCGGAGTAATCGGTGAACATCATAAAAAAAGCAAAAAAAAAAAAGATCCCGACGAATTGAGAACCTCCTCCTTTTTCTGAAGTCAGTTAAAAATGAAAACTACTGGGCCAAACTATGTCAAATTTGTAGGGGACCAAATGGCAGCTATTTCGCGTCGAACAAAAAATAATCACGTAAATCAGATCATAACTCTCAGAGTAATCGGTGTATATATAGAACGGAATCGAAATTTTATCATAAAAAATGTTTTTAAAATGAAAACTACTGGGCCAAACTATGTCAAAATTTTAGGAGACCAAATAGAAGCTATTCCGCGTCGAACAAAAGAAGAATCACGTAAATCGGATCATAAATCTCGGAGTAATCGCTGAACATACATAAAAAAAGCAAAAAAAAAAAAAAGAATCCGACTAATTGAAAACCTCCTCCTTTTTTTGAAGTCGGTTAAAAAGACATAAAAATGTTGTGGAATATTTACATAGCAAAAGATGGCGCTGTGCACAATCGATCCCGTTCGAGTCCAGCAAAGTGAGTGTTGTAACGTAAAAGTGCACGGCCAATAGATGACGCTGTACAAAAATTTACACGCAAGAAAGTTCCTACGTGTACGTACAATATATACAAATTTTCGACACTTACAACCGGTCCTGTGTCGAGATGGATGTGCAGCTAGCGGCAACTTTCAACTACGACCGTGAAATAACATTATTATTATTTCACATATATTTATTTATATTCTTTTTTATGTTTTTTTAATACATATATATATATAAAATAAACACATATTAAAAAAATATAAAAAGATGACGTCCGTCGGCAGCGGGGCCTAGGGTCCAAGCTACCGGTGGTTAAGGCTCCAGAGACAGGAACTTCCTCACAATGCGTGCCGTGCTCAGGAGAACCGCCTTCTGCATCTGGCCCTTCACCCATTTACCGAGCGAGAGCCTCTCTAGGTGTCGGTCGAGGCTCTTCGCTATTAGACCGTTAACAGACACCACTATCGGTACGATGATCGTTGAGTCCATATGCCACATGGCCGTAATCTCGTGCGCGAGGTCAAGGTATTTCGTTAATTTGTCAGTTTCAGCTTTTACGAGATTACAGTCATGTGGGATACTTATATCAACAAGCATCGTACGTCTCGCAGATCGATCTATTATCACAATGTCAGGCTTATTGGCAACAATAGTCCTGTCTGTGATAATAGATCGATCCCAGTAGAGCGTGATATGACCATTTTCGAGAACTGGCTCAGGGGCATATTTATAACGAGAACAACAGGAAGTAACATGCCTGATGGATTCGCCCGGGCGATGACACGCCCGGCATACGTCGAGCGTGCCGTCCTTCAGGATGTACTTCCTGTAGTTGTTCGTCTTGATAACCTCGTCCATAATTGCACAGACAAACCCTTCGGTTTCCCCAAAGAGGTCACCGAAACGTAGCCAGTTCACCGACGCCGGCAAGTCTATGTCGGGCCCATATAACGCCTGGTAAAACCTGCCGTGCAGCTCCTTGCTCTTCCATATGTCCATTCGCTCGGAGGTACTCAATACCGTAGGTCGGAGCCAATTCTCTTTTGCAAGAGAGAGCGGGGTGAATCCCTTGTCTACTGACACCATATCTCGATGCATACTTTCGTCAGTTATTATTATTATTATTATTATTATCGCTTAAAGCAATATCTTCCAGGCAACCTAACTTAAGGAATAGTTTAACCTAATCTGGCGATGTAGGTGGTGCAGATTATTAGGTATATCATAAATAAACATACTTAAATTACTTTATAAATTAAATACATACAAATATATATACATATATAAATAAATAAGTGGTTGCCAATTCGTTTTCGCCGGAATACTCATATTCTTTCACTCCTTTACAGTGTGCTGTTTATCCCCGCAACCCCCGTATTATCTCAAAGAACGCTTTGAATTCGTCTCTTCCTCTCACAATTTACGACCTTCTACGAATCTTAGACTTAATACTCCCAAGCATCATTCATCTTTCTTCAATAATTCTTTTACTGTACAGGCTACTCGACTGTGGAATGAGCTACCTGTTACTGTTAGACAAGCTAAATCACTAACAATATTTAAGAACATGACAAAAAAGCACTACCTACAACATGGTGATGTTTGATATTTTTACGTATATTTATGTATATGTATATATATGTATGTGATATCAATAGGTATATTTGTATGTGTCTATTAAGTATAATTCTTACTTATATAATATTTCACATACTTATATGTTTATAAATAAATAAAATATATGTAAGTAACTGCATAACCTCTAATATTTATTTATACCACCTTTGACCAATACAATCTGTTTTATTCCTGCCACGGGTTGAGGAAGGGAAGAGGAAGGAAGGGAAGAGATCGCTTCTTAGCGATAAGACCGCCCATTGTGCACATTTAGAATATTTTTAGGCTATAACATTTTCTGTTTTCTGTAATGGTGTACAATAAAGTGTTATCTATCTATATATATATATATATATATATATATATATACACATATAAAAATTAAAAAGACTTAATACTAACCTAGGTAAAAAGTTGGTTTTAGAATTGAGACGAATAACAGCCCATAAACGGTACACTAGTGGGCTCTGACATCCGACATCCTTGTCCAAGGCGACCGGGCAGGTTTAACGCATAGGTCATCTCGATGTGCAGGTTTCACTACGATGTTTTTCTTCATCGTTAGCACATGGTAATTGTAACGATAGATAGATAAATAGATAATACATTTTTATATACCAATAAAAAAATTTACTTAAAAACTAAAATTATATCTAGTTATGTACATAGGGCGGTCTTATCGCTAAAAAGCGACAACCCCAGGGATGAATTAAGATTATAATGGCGATGGTGGTATACGTAATATAAAGTACAAACTACTTACATTTTAATAATAAATCACATATGTGTATGTGTGTGTGTATATATATATATATCTACGAAATATATTTTATCTGTGCAGGAACGGAGAAAGAATACAATTTCCTGCGGCCGGGCGGCCTGTCGTAAGAGGCGACAAAACAACCCACAGCCAGATAGTAGGGCATTTGCCCGACTGGATGGCTACCACCCCTGGTTTAAAGTATGTCACCATAACAACCTTGAGTTGTGTTCCGGCATTAGTGACCAGGTTCCAGTCTCCCTTAAGAGAGCAGCAGCGCATTTGTAGCACCTTTGGTGTTACAAATGTCCATAGGCGATGGTAACCGCTTTCCATCAAGTGGGCCGTCTGCCTGTCTGCTGAACTCCTGCAATAAAAAATAAATAAAAAAAAAACATATTCCAACGAGAGATACTATTTTTTAATCATAGTTTTAAATATCGCTAGCGATTTTGCTTCTCTGATAGTAACAAGAAGCGCGTTCTAAATCTGTATAGCCTTAACAGTAAAAGAATATTAGAATAAATTAATATAATAAGTTATTCTTAAGGTACACCACAAGTACAAAAATCACTGAATTAATATCACACACAGTAACAAAAATAAACAATAAGCGTGTATAAACTGCAAACACTTTTAGCCATGCCGCCTTCGCTTGGTCCCGGTCGAAGGGGAAGGCCCAAGAAATGTTGGCTTGACGTTGTGAAGGATGACATGCGTGCCAATGGTCTCAAAACGGGGGATGCCGAAGACCGCGCGAAGTGGAGTAGAAAAAGTAGGAAAGCGGACCCTGGGCGTCGGAGTGAACGCTCCGAACGCAACCGGGATTTAACGCTCGGATGATGATGATGAACTGTAAACACTTTCATAGACATTAAGTTGTAAAAAAGGGTATGGAACTCGAGTCCGTAGAATGATTAAAAAAAAACAGTAAAAGAATTGTTGTAAAAAGTTGAGTTATGCGCAGGAGGGTTTAATTTAAGTTTAGTAGAAGGGGGTTAATTATGAAAGCACGAAAGAAATTCAAAACGTTCAAAAACAATATGCACATCAAGTCAGAAAATTTCCTAAGTGGTGCATGCTTTTTGTCCAGGTTCGAACCCGCGCTCTTTGAGTTTGGGACGCGTGCGCTAAACACTAATCTGCCACGGCTTTTATAATAATGTGAACACAATTTATATTATAATATTTTCTTAAGTTTTCGCGACTTGTATACAGCTAGGCATGTTTGCTGAAGAGTTTCTTGCGCCGCTTCTTCTCTTTAAGCCATAACATGTTGCGAAGCGGTAGTAAATTAGATTAGGCTCCCATAGAGTAAATAATAACCATATAAACAAAATTAAAATTAAATAATTAAAATTAATAAGTTGGCGGTAGGCTAAATAAAACTTTAACAATACTCGTTGACACTTGACATCTTTGTCTTCCGTGATCACGGCCACTGAAAAGTGGTCGAAACGTCGGAAAAACCAAAATCAAATAAAATTACCGCGCTTAAAACCGTTAAAGCGTAGTTTTATTACAATTTATATTATTATTATTTAGCATTATACCTACACTTGCCCAAGTTAAATGCGTTGCAATTTATAGTATTATTGATAATTTTTCTAACTAGGGATACGTAAAATTATTTTATACTAGCTGCGCCCCGCGGTCTCACTCGCGTGGTGATGGAAAATCCTTATATTTTGGATAATTCACACTATATCTCCATAAACTATAGCCTACGTGTTATTCTGATTTGTAAGCTATATTAATGTAAAGTTTCATCAAAAGCCATTGAGTAGTTTTTCCGTGAAATACATACATCCAATTCTTATAAACTTTCGCGTTTATAATATTAGTAGGAACTAGATTAATTGAGAATTAAGAACTAAGTTAGTTTCGGCCATGATTTTGAGATTGGACATTATTTCCGAAAAATGTTTGTTTGGATTCAACAAAACTTGAGGTAGCTCAGCCCAGCCACGTTATTATGTTGTTCTTAAGCAAGTGTTTTAATGTACTCGTACTATTAATTCGGAATCTTTCTAAAATTATTTTGTGTTTCTAACATTCCGTTGCACTACCTTAGCATCACATCTGTGAGACTTCTTTCGTGGGTCCTATGACTGTACTAACTTAATATCGTTGGTTTCCTAAATAAAATAATTAAACAAAAGGGAGTGTTGAAATTAGATAACTTTCTTGTAGCAAGTACTCCTATATCATAAATGTTCTATGGCGTTAAGTAAAGGCCTGTTTACATGCATTTACGGTCACAGCACGGTCGCCATGCCGTGACCGTGTGTCGCCCATGCGAATCCACTATAGACACGGTTTTGGACGGCGGCAACCGTCTTTACAATAAATTGACTTGTATACACTCGTTCACATGATACGACCGCAAAACGGCACGGCGAGCGCGGGGAATGCCATTCGACAGCTAACATCTTGTATAGACTCGTTTACATGATACGACCGCAAAACGGCACGGGGAGTGCCATTCGACAGCTAGCATCTTGTATAGACTCGTTTACATGATACGACCGCAAAACGGCACGGCGAGCGCGGGGAATGCCATTCGACAGCTAACATCTTGTATAGACTCGTTTACATGATACGACCGAAAAACGGCACGGCGAGCGCGGGGAATGCCATTCGACAGCTAACATCTTGTATAGACTCGTTTACATGATACGACCGCAAAACGGCACGGCGAGCGCGGGGAATGCCATTCGACAGCTAACATCTTGTATAGACTCGTTTACATGATACGACCGCAAAACGGCACGGGGAGTGCCATTCGACAGCTAGCATCTTGTATAGACTCGTTTACATGATACGACCGCAAAACGGCACGGCGAGCGCGGGGAATGCCATTCGACAGCTAACATCTTGTATAGACTCGTTTACATGATACGACCGAAAAACGGCACGGCGAGCGCGGGGAATGCCATTCGACAGCTAACATCTTGTATAGACTCGTTTACATGATACGACCGCAAAACGGCACGGCGAGCGCGGGGAATGCCATTCGACAGCTAACATCTTGTATAGACTCGTTTACATGATACGACCGCAAAACGGCACGGGGAGTGCCATTCGACAGCTAGCATCTTGTATAGACTCGTTTACATGATACGACCGCAAAACGGCACGGCGAGCGCGGGGAATGCCATTCGACAGCTAACATCTTGTATAGACTCGTTTACATGATACGACCGCAAAACGGACGGCGAGCACGGAGAATGCCATTCGACAGCTAACATCAAAGGGGCCTGGCCGTTTTCAAACCGTGTACATATGAAAGAAGTAAGCAAGTGAAAAGGCCCTAGTGTGCCCATTCGTGTGCAAGCAGACGGAAACAATAAACGCCAGTATGGCAGTAAGCCCTAAAACTGCGTGGGTAGATACATAAACCTTAACACAGTACAGAAATTTAATTTCACGGATCATCGGCCACAAGACGAAGGTTTGAAGTCGGACAGTTTCATGGAAAATCTGATCAAAATCATTATTTACTTCTCAGGCTGTTCCACAAAAACGCTGTTAAATTGTAAATGGATTGATTGGAATGCGGCAACGCACAAACTTACGTTTATATACATACTAGAGTGTCGCGGCTGCGCCGCGAGGCAGTCTCTAGTGCGTGCCTCTCGTTTAAAGAGGTTACAACGCAGGTTTCATTGTATTAAATTCCCATCTCCCGGTTGAAAAGTATTTATGCCAGTTTTCGGTATTAAACTAAGTATGTACACCAAAATGACCATATCGACAACATCAACCACACCGAGCACACCGACCACACCGTCAATATCGTCTATAATCTAACAAATAGACACGCAAAATATTTAAAAATTGCAATTTCGAAACTACTCGTTAATGAGTCCTAATTATTTTACTCGTTTTTAATTTCATTGTTTGCATCAAACTCGACTACCCCACCAGATTTATTATATTATACACGGGTTTGGTGGTAATTGGTGAAATAAAATAAAAAATACCTACACTGTTAACAGGGCAAGACAACTTGTCACTTCGTCCGCGTATTATATGTATAATTTAAAAAAGATGTCATTCAACTTCTTCAAGGCCGATAGCAAAATAGTAAGTGGTATTTATTTATTATATACCATCAACACGAGATACATCAGATACATCGCTCTTAAAACTAAACAATGCTCATGTTAAATACACTCCGTATTATAGGTGGTCAGATCGTGCATTATGTCATATTTTATAAAATGTCAATTGAAAAGTAAAATTTGGATGATTTGCATATTATATAATATTAATTAAACGGTAAAATAAAATACATACATAACTTCACGCCAGTTCCCTTGCGGGGTAGGCACGAACAACAGAGCGCCATTTAGGCTTATTCTTACACACGTCACTTGCTTCTTTGACATTCATAACTCTTGTCATGCACGTTCGTCTGTTCTTAAGGCTCCTGATATCACCGTCTGCTAGTACACGATCAATTTGATCATGGAAGGTTTGTCGTGGCCTTCCACGACTTCTGCATCCATCCACTTTTGCATTGTATGTCTGTTTAGTCATTCTTTCATCATGCATTCTTTCCACATGCCCGAACCACCACCGAATAAAGTAAAATAAATGTAATGAAAAAAAAATAATAATTAATGCCCAAATAGATTAAGAATACTGAATCCATCTGGGCATTATTTTGAAGAATTTATAAGAGCTGTCATTAAACAGACGTGATATTGTAGCCATAGGTGAATATTTTCCAAGATTAGTTTAAAATCGTATTGTCTTAAATATTGGACAGGGGTGACGAGGAGGTTAGGCGCGTTGTAAATATCCAAAGATAACTGTAACCATTTTCCATCAGGTCAGCCGTCAATCTGTCTGCTGTACTCCAAGGGACCTAGGGGGTGCGAGTCTATTATTTATTTCAATAAAAAGTCACTAAGAACATCGTCATGGTTATTTAAGATCTGACTAACGACACCCTTTACTATGTTTAATGTATGTATATTTATAAAAATAAACTTTTTTATTTTTTATTGCAGGAGTTCAGCAGACAGGCAGACGGCCCACTTGATGGAAAGCGGTTACCATCGCCTATGGACATTTGCAACACCGAAGGTGCTACAAATGCGCTGCTGCCCTCTTAAGGGAGACTGGAACCTGGTTACTAATGCCGGAACACAACACAAGGTTGTTATGGCGGCATACTTTAGATCAGGAGTGGTCGCCATCCAGTCGGGCAAATACCCTACCACCTGGCTGAGGGTTGTTTTGTCGCCTCTTACGACAGGCCGCCTTGGCCGCAGGAAATTGTATTCTTTCTCCGTTCCTGCACGGATAAACTCAGTTAAATGTACTATAGTCCTTGCGGTATAAGCTCAGCTTTGCTTATGTGTAAGTGCTAGCAGTACCTGAGGTGAAGTGCGAAAAGTGCACGGCAAGCAGGTGACGCAGAGGGACGCCTGTCCCGCGCTACTATCTGTCTCACTAGACTGGCTATATGTCCGATTTTCTCTATGTTTGTCCGGTCAAGAAAACCTTGGTAAACCGGACAATAGGGTGTCCGGTTTTATAGCAAATTCGTTCATTCTCTGGCGAGCTTTCGTGTCTCGCCGTAAATATTGTAAAAAGTGGATTGTGCGTTTTCTTCAATATATCTCAAGCAATAATAACAATAATAATAATAATAATTCGCGATTCCCCATTATGGTAACCTCGTGAATGCCGAGAAAGATAAACAAATAAAGTACTTATATTGATCTTGCTCACGAGGTTACCGCTATGTGGAACCTGGACTCTACAATCATAGTACCGATAGTGGTGTCAGTGAATGGACTAATAGCGAAGAGCCTTCACCGCCACCTTGAAAGGCTCTCGCTTGGTATCTGGTTGAAGGGTCGGATGCAGAAGGCAGCTCTGTTGGACACGGCTCGTATTGTGAGGAGATTCCTGTGTCTGGGGCCTTAACCACCACCGGTAGCCTGAACCCTAGGCCCCACTGCCGGCGAAGATCAGTTTTTTATATTTTTTTTATAAATTAATTTGTATATTTTATAAGAAAAATGTAAAAAATTTGGAATAAAAATATATATGTGAATAATAATAATAATCGGCAGACAAACACACACATTGTATATCCCCAAATTAAGCAAGTTACGCTTGTGTTATGGGTAATATACAACGGACTACTCTGGGGCCGATCCCAGACACCCAGACCATAGTAAATAACGGAGAAAATACGTTTCCGAAATTTACTATACCAGGAATCGAACCCGGAGCCTCTACGTTGCAGCGAGGTAGGCCGGCCAGGCTTAGCCCGCTCAACCACAGAGGCCGTCAGAATGAAACTTTATTAAAAGCAGTGGCGTCGAGAACTAAAAATATGAAAAGTAGATTGGCTCTTAATTTAGCATTCGATACAAATTCATTAACAAAAAGGTAGTTTTGAGTAAATTTATATGTAATAAAAATAATTAAAAACTTGTCCGGTTTTTTTCGAACACATTTTTTTTTATTGCAGGAGCTTAGCAAACAGGCAGACGGCCCACTTGATGGAAAGCGGTTACCATCGCCTATAGACATTTGCAACACCAAAGGTGCTACAAATGCGCTGCTGCTCTCTTAAGGGAGACTGGAACCTGGTCACTAATGCCGGAACACAACTCAAGGTTGTTATGGCGACATACTTTAGACCAGGCGTGGTAGCCATCCAGTCGGGCAAATGCCCTACCACCTGGCTGTGGGTTGTTTTGTCGCCTCTTACGACAGGCCGCCCGGCCGCAGGAAATTGTATTCTGTCTCCGTTCCTGCACGGATAATATGTATAAATGGCTCATAAAAGGGACTAAGAAGGGATGCACCTGTGCTTTTTGGTGCTACTATGCCAACCCATAGATATTTCACAGCTGGGTAAAGGTCTTATATCAGAGTATTTATATTATCCGTGCAGGAACGGAGAAAGAATACGATTACCTGCGGCCGGGCGGCCTGTCGTAAGAGGCGACAAAACAACCCACAGCCAGGTGGTAGGGCATTTGCCCGACTGGATGGCTACCACCCCTGGTCTAAAGTATGTCGCCATAACAACCTTGAGTTGTGTTCCGGCATTAGTGACCAGTTTCCAGTCTCCCTTAAGAGAGCAGCAGCGCATTTGTAGCAACTTTGGTGTTACAAATGTCCATAGGCGATGGTAACCGCTTTCCATCAAGTGGGCCGTCTGCCTGTCTGCTGATCCCCTGCAATAAAAAAAAAGAATAAAAATTCATTTCCGAACCGCGCTGATTGTCAGATTGATATCTATACTAATATTATAAAAAGGTAACGTTTGTGATTTTGTGACGTTGTAGAGGGTAATCTCTAGATCTACTAAACGGATTCTAAAAATTCATTTACTGTTCGAAAGCTACGTTAACAGGGAGTGTCATAGGCTATATAACATGAAGCTATATACCACGAGAGCGGGACAGAGCGCGGGTGAAACCGCGCCGGGCCGCTAGTTAATAATAAAAATGTTTCTTTCTGATTAGAGTAAACACGCAACTCTGTTCGTTTAAAATTGTAAAATATACAGACGTACACTTAATCACCTTCAACATATTTGACAGCAGATGATGTTACGTAAAAGGAATATTGGGTGGAAGAATTAATCAACTTCCGTAAATCGATACCTACTAACATTTGAGCTGCCAATTTTAGCTGATAAATTATTTTAGTAATGGACATTCGACAGAACCTATTTCAAATTAATCGCGATTGGCAACATAAAAAAAATGTGTGTAAAAAACACCTGATTTTATTAGCTGTATGCATGTATGTCGGTGTGAAACGCATTTTTACAATGTCATTTTCACCAGTTTCAAGATACCGTTTAAATCGAAAAATTGATATGTGTTAAGGATCGATAAAAAATATAATATTTAATTATTTTTTTTATTATTTTTTTATTGCAGGAGTTCAGCAGACAGGCAGACGGCCCACTTAGTGGAAAACGGTTACCATCGCCTATGGACATTTGCAACTCCAAAGGTGCTACAAATGCGCTACTGCTCTCTTAAAGGAGACTGGAACCTGGTCACTGATGCCGGAACACAATACAAGATTGTTATGGCGGCATACTCTAGACCAGGGGTGGTCGCCATCCAGTCGAGCAAATACTCTACCACCTGGCTGTGGGTCGTTTAGTCGCCTCTTACGACAGGCCGCCGGGCCGCAGGAAATTGTATTCTTTATCCGTTCCTGCACGGATTAATAACATTGTCCTCATATAATGTAAACTATTCATGGAAGTAGAGTGCCACATTTTAGATATTCTATTATCACACATACGGTATATTACGGCTACGTTCCATTAGAGACACAACGACCACGTTCACGACCGCCATTTTTCCCGTTCCACTTGCTTGCCGGCGTTGCAATCGTAAACCCAAGTGGAACGGTTTTTCGACCCACTTGGGTTTACCTCTTGACATGGGTCGTTGTGAGCGTTGTTTGATCGAAAATTGTTGTTAGTGACGTTTTCGCCACGACCACAACGACCGCGGTCGCTTTGTGGAACGACTAACGGAGCACTTGGGGTCTGAGCTACTAATGCAACGCGCTGTACGAGTCGAATTTCTTAATTATAACTACTTTTAGTTGGCTTCGAGACTAAAAAAATAAGAAAATAAATTTTCTTGTTTAAAGAAAAACAAAAAACACAAAAATAGAAAATAATTCAAATATGAAGAGTACGATGTTCCACAGTGTTATTGTGAAAAGGGTGGGGTGTATTTTACTGAAATTATATTTATAATAACTACTTGATGTCAAGATGACAAGAATTATGAATGTCAAAGAAGCCAGTGAGGTGTGTAAGAATAAGCCTGAATGGCGCTCTGTTGTTCGTGCCTGCCCCGCAAGGGAACTGGCGTGAAGTTATGTATGTATGTACTTGATGTCAAGCACCCGATGCTCAATAACACTGTAGAACAAACTGTTCACATTTAAATTACACTCTCCCACAAAAAAAGTGGTGTGTACTTTTGACCAAACCCATCTCTTCTTGTGTGTTTCGATGCACTGAATCCGAATCCGGGGTCAGTTTGGTCCATACAGCCATAAATTGTTGATGGTGTATGGACCAAATTGACCCCAGATTCGATCTTTTGGTCCATACACCTCAAAATTTTGAATTTATCACACTGACCCCAAATTTGGATTTAGCGCATACATAAGAATAGGTGAGTCTGGTCAAAAGTACAGACCACTGTTTTTTAAACGAGACATCAATGAGCCTGTATGACATTTATATTGAATTTAATTATTTGATTTTATTTGTATCTCTTGACATATAGAAAGCAATACTATAATTTAATTTAATGTTTATGTAGTAACGACGACAGTATTTTAATTATCTAATATATAAAATTCTCGTGTCACAGTTTTCGTTGCCATACTCCTCCGAAACGGCTTGACCGATTTTGATGAAATTTTTTGTGCTTATCCGGTATCTATGAGAATCGGCCAACATCTATTTTTCATCCCCCTAAATGTTAGGGGTAGTCCACCCCTAAATTTTTTTATTTATTTTTTAGACAAAATTTTTAATTTCTATTTTTTTATGATACAACATACAAAAATACATACAACCCTAAATTTGCACCCCTCTACGATCAACCCCTATTTTTCATTTGTTAATTATAAACTTAATTTTTTGGCAAGATTTTTAATCTTATTTTGTTATGACTTAGAATTAAAAAAAAATATATTACTCTTTTAGATTCACAATTAGAACCGGTAGGTGGCGCTGAGATCGGGTTCTGGAATCCTCCTAATCACCTGGAGCGATTTTGGTGATTTTGTTTTTATGTGTTTGAGTGGGTACCCGGATGGTTTAGATTCGCAATTAGAACCGGTAGGTGGCTCTGGGATCGGGTTCTAGAATTTTATTTTTTAAAGGCAGGACAACGTCTGCCGGGGCCGCTAGTAACTGTATAAAAGACGGTGTTATATTTGTACGCTCTACGGACAATGGCATGTTGACTTAAATATGTATATTTTAAGAGCCGTATAAATTTATGTGTCATGTCATTTGCAAATATTTTTTTATTTAATTTCATTTTGAAGCGTAGGAAGTCTTCAATGAAGCACTCTTTGGCTTGAAATATGCATATATTTAAATATTATGCAATTTTACAATACTTTTAGTTGCGCGTACAATTTTGCGTCTATGTTCCGTTTTTGATTTTCGAATATTGGCGGTTGGCCGTAGACAAATGAACGTTTGTCATAGGCAATTTTGATATTGCGTGTACACACCGGCGCGAGCGTTCTGATTTCATACTACATACATACACTTTTCTTTTCTTTTTTAGTTAATTCTGATGCCTTTTATAGTTTATTTGACGTCCTTCTATATGAATAGTACATATGATTTTACTTACCTGGGGGCAGGAATTAATGGAATTTGTAATTAGGTTTATATCCATGATTTGTATGTGCATTTTTCAAGTAATACTTAAGATATCTTATAGTTGTTTACAGTTTCTAGAATACATTCACTAACATTTAGTTATAGGTAATTTTTTATTTTTTTATTATTTACTTAATTTTTTATTATGTTTTGTTTGGGTATATTATTGTATAATTCTTATATATATATATATATTTTGTTTATTAATGTACTGGTTCAAAGTCACCTACATACTTGGGGTCTTAGGACATATGAGGTTATGGAGGTGGGCACTGAAAACCAGTGCTGTGTCGGAACATGTTTCGGCACAGCGAAACACTGATTGCCAACCTCATTTCATATATTGCGGCTTTCTTTTATTGTTATTTTGTTAACAGTTTGTATTGTGTGAGTCGCAATTTGAAATAAATATTTTCTTTCTTTCTTCTTTCTTTCTATACTCGGCTGGACCGGTGTGTACCTTCCTGTTGTAAATCGTGCCGCGACACATTTCATATTTTGTATTTTTTTGTTCGGGTGATTTTTTAAGGTACCATCGAGTATGTAAACGCAACTACTTAAACATTTGCTACTCGCGTTGCTCACTTCCCTTGGCATTTTTCTGTTTGCCGCTGTTGGAGTGGGCATAACGTAAACGAGGAAAGGAATAGAGCGAATGATGAATTAGTCTCGTTATTAATGTATAAAAAAGACGGACGATTGGTCATGCTAATTACATAATGGTTGTGCTAAAATATCTACTGAACCCTAAAAAGGGTGGCATTTCAGGCAGCAGCCAGCTTAAATCCGCCACTGCATGTAGGTTTTTATTTATGTATTTGTTTGTAGAAATTGGAGCGGTAACCATGACGGCTGCCTTCTCATGGGTCTCTTGAACCTGATGCCGTGTCAAGGTGCTCCAGCCATCGTATCTCTGCCACACTTCTATTTGGGTTCAGAGGAACTCCTGGACTATGCAGAAGGAATAAAGCCTGACAAGGAGAAGCACAATTCCTTTGTGTATCTTGATCCGGTGAGTTCGTCACTTATTTATAAAGCTCGATTATATTAATTTAAGTTTTTGACAGCTTGCGCACAATAATTAAGGCTTAATTAGATATGATAGACATCTACTATTTTTCTCACTCATTACTGGAGCATCGCAGACAAGATCTTGGGTCACCGGACGGAAAGCGGTTACCGTCGCCTATGAATATTTGTAATACCAACCAGGCTACCAATGTGCTTCAAGTAGGGACTAGAAATTTACCACTTATGCTGGAACTCATCTCACGGTTATCATGACGACATGCTCTAGTCCAGGGGTGGTGGTAACCATCCAGACTTTTTTATTTGTTGGTGTTTGTTAAATAAACAAAATCATCTTTCCAAACATTCAAATCATTCAAACGCTTGCGGACAGAGAGCACCCCCCTGACCCGCCCGCCGGAGCACGCCTACTCTCCGCGCCCCACATTCCGCCGATGCCCATAGCTCGCGCGATTAGCAGCTAGGCGTCGTACGGAACGCGGGATATAGGAGCGGCCTTGGAGGCCGAAAACTTACTTGCGACCCATTAAACCACTCTCACTCGATTCTCTCGCATAATTACTTGTTCATTCCAATATGTACTTCTTTTATGTATAATTTAGTTTGTAAATAGTTCAATAATACTCATACAGTCCAGTCTATATCGAGTTTCATTTACACACGAACGTGCATCATCACTAGATTAATGTATTTTTTTTTCTTTATATTTTTTTTTAAGCGGGGTAAATGCATTTCGCACAATACCGGGTCCTTTGCTAGGGATTAGACCATAGTCGATTATGGAGGCATTTCCAAGGGGGCAATCCAAATACTAATCGACCGGCTTGTGTGGAGACTTAAGTACTCAATACTCCACTAAAACCACCCTCATCTTATGTGCCCCGCGCTTATGGCAGGAAGAGCGTGAGACTTAGAACGTCCACGCTGATCCTAGCGCATCCGTGCGTGAGAATGCTCCGGGAAGCAGTGCAAACTCACTTCGTCAACAGGGGTGAAGACTCCTCTGCTCCCTAGGCGCTAGAGGGCCCTGCAATCACCACATTAATATTACACGAACACTGAACAACAAAATACAATAACAAAATGTCTATAAATGTAAAAACCCGTACACAAAAGTAGCACAATACACCACGGCACTAGATAAGTCATAATTTAAGATACTAGGTATATAACAAAAAAAATATACATATATCATAGACAAGAAACACACTCAACAAACACTATCTCAACACACTATTATAACACTGTAAAAGAAACACTCCACGCTAGAATAAGTATTTAACGTTTAAAACCTATAAGTAAAAAATATTATAACTAGTTTTTAAGGTACACACCGATACAAGAACATTCAATAAATAAACACAACAAACAATAAACGTAACTAGCGTGTAAACTACTGAGTAACTAACTCCGCTGGCTCAGCAACCCAGAGTGAGCCTTGACCTCCGAAACGAGAGCACGCCACTTTCCTCTGTCCTGCGCAGTGTCTTGCCAGTTGTGGGCTTCTAGTGCGGTCAGGTCAGCCTACACTCTATCCTTCTAGTGATAATTGAGACGACCAACCGGTCGCCGACCGACTGGTCGCCTCAAGTATGCTTTCTTCACTCCCCGATCCTCCTCCGTCCGTTCTACATGACCGAGCCAGCGGTGACGGTGAGATTTTATCTCCCCAATTATGTTGGGCTCGGCCATGTGATCTTCTATTTCGAAGTTGGTTCGGACGTGTAAACTACAGTAAAATATAAAATTAAACTGTCCTAATAATGGTACGGAACTTACAGTCCGTAGGTTCTTGTTTATAAAAAAAAACCATCCAGACTTGCAAATGCTGTGCTTACCACCTAGCTGTGTGTTGTTTACCATAAGGATCCAACAGTTTAAGAAAAAAATGACTACGACACATTATCCACAAATGACGTCATATGCATTTTTAGCACGGCTGGTCACGTACGTGAGATTCCTGCCTCCCCAGTATGACATCATATATTTTGCAATTTTACATTAATAACTTATTAAATTAAAACAGCAGTTCCGTGATTAGTTTAAATATATTATAGATTTTGAAATGTGACGTCACGAAATTTAGGACCTCCTCCATCCCTTGTCACACAAGGTCACATGTCGTCGACTTATACGTTGACATAATTTATTGATGGCCTCTAGACAGATGGACATGAGGATTTCGTAAGGTTCTGTTTCTGTCAAAATAGCTACAGAACCACATTGAGTCATGTATGAATAGTTTATTTAATTTAGATTATATTTAAATGCATTATACACTACAAAATCTTTACTACTTTACAATGAAGACATTTATAAATAATCGAAGACAAAAGAAAACCTAACTTTGACAGGGTATGGCATGACGCCCTCATAAGCAAGCTTTCATCTTATAGATTGCTTACCAGTCTATGCGCTTGGATCTCCGATTTCCTAAAGGATAGATCGATCAGAGTAGTCATTGACGGATGCACATCTGATCAAATGGCTATAAATGCCGGAGACCCTCAGGGATCGGTGCTCTCTACAACGCTTTTCGTGTTGCATATAAACGACTTGCTGAAACCCGGTATTTTGGGGTATGCAGACGATAGTACTGTTGTAGAGAATACATCCAACGCGCGAGCCAGTAGCTCACAAATTCAGTCACCGAGGGAGACAATGATCACTAGGATGAACTTGACCTTGAAGACAGTTTCCGATTGGGGTGAATCCAACCTAGTCAAGTTCAATACCTTCAAAACCCAGGCGTGTCTCTTCTCTGCCAAAAGGAGTCCTTTCAACTTACTCCTACTTTTCGCGGTGTATCCATACCGATAGCCGACAGTCTTCAGCTTCTTGGCATCTCCTTAACACAATCTTTAAATTTTGGCTCCTATATAGTCTGTTGCTCAGCTGGCTGGCAAAACGCTAAGGGTTCTATCAAAGGTGAGGTACTTCACACCGGTTCAGTTGCTGAATCTTTACCAAGCACAAATACGGTCTTGCATGGAATAATGCTCTCATCTTTGGAATGGCTCAGCTGAATACCAGCTCGAGACACTCGAGTCAATAGAGAAAAAAGCTAGGAAACTGACAGGCAATAACCGATTATTCGACGAGTAAAGTCGCTAGTTTTTCGGTATTCTATAGGATACACTTCTGGGAGTGTGCCTCAGAATTACATAAACTGGTTCCTCCCTCACCATTTTACCACCGGACAAGCAGACGTACGCACTCACGCCACCGATACATGGTGGAAATACCAACAAAGCGGACGAAACGCTTCCACTTTTATCATACGCACCGCTGAAGAGTGGAACTCTTTACCGTCGTCTATTTTTTCTGATGAATACAATCTAAGTGTCTTCAAGTCTCACTTGAACAGGTATCTTCTAGGTAAGCATGCTCCACCTTAGACTGCATTTCCACCTGACATCAGGCGCAATTGCAGTCAAACGCGAACCTATTCATTATGAAAAAAAAAACTTATTTGTATTGTATTCTACTCATAGTCCCTCAAGACTATAAGTAGAATACTGAGCCTAGATCACCGTCTTCTATGGGTAAGGTGCCCAGAAGACTGGCTACATTTCCTCCCTAGATCGCCACATTGAGTTATAAAGTGCATTATACCTCAATGCGGAACCCTATTTTAAACACTATAAAACAATAAATACTAAAGAAAGAAATACGATTGCATTTAATAATGTATTTTTAAACGCTTGAGACCAATAATAGTTTTTTCTTTACTTTTCTTAAACAAACTTGAACGGTTCGTGTATATCCAATAAATAACCTCTAGAACTGGACCTCGGGAATATTTTATTAAACTAGTTGTTCCGTAAGTAACGAGAAAATTGTTGAAGTTCCAATATTCTTCAGCAACTTCTCGTAGAGAAATACCATTTATGTGTTTAAATTAAAATGTAGAAAACTCCATTATAGAACATTTTCTTTTTGACCTTTTCTTTTCAGGAGATTGTTTCTGTCATAATTTTTTCTCCAGTTGGAAATAAAACACGTCGGAAACAGACTCTATTAATAATAGCAACAAAATATCGTCATTTCTTTGAAAAAATCCTTTATCGATAGACGCCCACGGACGTAATGTTTCAACGCCAAACAGTACGAATGTGTAATCATATCCTAAGGGTCTATATTTGCGCCGTTTCAGAGCTTCAGCTTTTGAAGCCCCTGAGTCTTTGGAAGTTGTGACAGTATTAATTCACAGTTCAGGGACTGGATAAATCACAAATTTTCTTCAAGGAATCCACCCACAGAGTTGTGATTGTAACACGTTTAGTGAATTGATTATCTTCCTTAGGGATTTGATTAAATCCCGGTTTTCGTCGTTTCCCTGTGACATAGCTATCCAGCCAGATAACGTAGCTAGGTTTCTAGGCGCCTTACTCATAGCTATTATAGGTAGAATACACAACTAGTAATTAGGTTTGTTAGGTTGTGGAAGGCCACGACACACCTTCCATGATCAAATTGATCGTGTACTAGCAGAAGGTGATGTCAGGAGCCTTAAGACCAGACGAGCGTGCGTGACAAGAGCTATGAATGTCAAAGAAGCAAGTGAGGTGTGTAAGAATAAGCCTGAATGGCGCTCTATTGTTCGTGCCTACCACGCAAGGGAACTGGCGTGAAATTATGTATGTATGTATGTAATTAGGATTAGATAAAGTTAAGTTTTCTTCTTTGTATTAGATTATAAAATATTTCAATATATCGCGGAATACAAACACTAATTCTTTTAACTTCAGTATATTAAAATCTTATTCTTGAATTTATTAATAGTACGCACAACAATTGCTGTTCTTTCTCATAATTAAAAAATTGGTTCCAAACCATGATCACTTGTTGGGAACCTTCCAAAAATACTGCCAGCGTTACTGCGTTTGATAGCTACATTATGTTAATTAGGATTTTAAATTAGAATCTACATATTACTGTTTAAAAAATAAAAAGGAAATTAATATACTTTTAATTAACTATACTTTTCATCATGTTAAATAATTTCAAAATGATAAATGCCACAGGCGCTGTCAACCATAGTATTGATATAAACCCTAAAGCTGAGATTCTCAAACTATTTTGGGCAAGAGACCCCTTTTCCAAAATGAACTGATATCTGAGACCCTGATAGCCAAATTACTTTGAAAATCCTATCTCTAGTTTTTTTTTTGTATTAATACAAAATACAATTTAAAAACTTTGCGGTGGGTTAAGTGAGTAAATCATTTTGTCATCCAAATTTAACAAAATAAATAGACGTAAAATTCAGTAAATAGCAAGTGTAATTAATAGTTATTAATACAAATTACGTAAAAATACTGAAGTAGGTAATTGTTTTTTGAAACAAAAAAACATTTGCACACGTGACATAACTTATAAAGTATCTTGAAAATTTCAAATAAGAACTTATGTTAATTAATAGGAGTCGATTTTTAGACCTCGTCGACCCCCAAAATTAGTTTCCGTTTATGTCGACCCCTGAGGAACCGATATCGACCCCAGGGGCTCGATATCGACCACTTTGGGCATCCCTGCCCTAAAGGTTTCCAATACTCTAAAAGAGTTTGCACCACAAAAGAAGTACCACACATGACGCAGCAGTACAATCGCCGTACAGAGTAATTATTTGCTAATTTGTAAATCGATTTAGGTGACTACTGAATAATAAATACAAAATATTTCATAATTAAAGCTGTAAATTTACTGCATGGCTTTACGAACAAACCATATCAAATAGCGGAGCTGCCACTTTTAGTTCCTTTATTATTATTATTTTTTATTGCAGGAGTTCAGCAGACAGGCAGACGGCCCACTTGATGGAAAGCGGTTACCATCGCTTATGGACATTTGCAACACCAAATGTGCTACAAATACGCTGCTGCTCTCTTAAGGGAGACTGGAACCTGCTCACTAATGCCGGAACACAACTCAAGGTTGTTATGGCGACATACTTTAGACCAGGGGTGGTAGCTGTCCAGTCGGGCAAATGCCCTACCACCTGGCAAAATTAAGGGTCTTTTGTGGCGCGAACTCTACCTAGGTATATATCTATCGAGCACCAATTGTTTTTTCGTTGTTATGATAGAAAAAAAATACACTCTATTTACATCCAATTACTAACGTCGCTAAAGCCGCGGTCACACACAGCGAATACTCGCTGCGAACGCCTAATCGCCGCGAGTATTCGCTGTATGTGACAGGTTATTCGCTACGAATAGACTCACTCGCCGCGATTTGAATTGAGCATTTTACTCTCAGCAAGTGCGCATTCGCCGCGAGAATTCCCTGTGTGTGACAGTGTACTCGCTACGAATAGCCATTCCGCGCGCCGCTCTAGACTAGACACGACGTCTGTGCTACAGGTCGTTTCGTCGCTGCATAGATACGAGTATATAATGATGAGTCAACCAAAAAAAGATTCTCTAAAGTGGGGAAATAACGATATAATTCGTTTCTTGGGTGTGTATAGAAAATACGAAGAGAACCCATTTTCGCTTCTTGTGAGTTGTGAACTTAATACACTGACGCGTGCGACGAGCAGACGACATTTTGAATTTGCGCACCAACAGACTGTCGAAATTCTCGTGTAGAACTCGCTGTGTGTGACAGGCAGGCAGCGAATTGTCGCTGTGAATATTATTCGCGGCGATTGTACTCGCAGCGAGTAATCGCTGTCTGACCGCAGCTTAAGCGGCTATCCATATTACATCACAGGAATTTTATGATTCTTTGACCCCTCTGCTAACGCTTATATATCTGGCAATAAGATTTCTAAATCTTGTACTAAATTCTGTTTGTCTCAAGTGAAGGGTGTCTCAAATACCTACTTCAGTAAATATGCTCACAGAATATTAGACTGTCTGTCTTTATAGATTATGCCATTCAGTTGGGATTATTACTCGCCGTCTTTGTTCTCATAGTACCTAAAGAATTCAGTGCTAAGCTTTTATGTAATTTGATTTTTTGTTCTAGACGACTGGAGTGGTTCTGAAAGGAGTCAAGAGATTGCAATTCAATATTGAATTACGGAATATTCCGACAGTGCCTCAGTTGAAGTCTGTACCGACTGGCTTATTCCCGATGTTATGGATTGAAGAGGTGGGAAATTCATATTTATTGTATAGTTTTACTTGTAATAGTAATATAGTAATAGCTGTGCGAGCGACTTCGTCCGCGTGGATTTAAAAAAAGTAGACTAAGTTACTCCTTATAACATCAGCTATCTGCCAGTGATAGTCCCATCAAAATTGGTCCAGTCGTTTCAAAAATTAGCTAGAACATCCAGACAGACAAACTTACCTTACCTTACATACTTTCATATGCATTTAGTAAAAAACTGTTATTTTGACATTAAAAACAGACACTTCAGTTTTATTTATTTCTATAGATTCATAAATATAGTTATACATCCCTGAACGTCTCGGGCCATAAAAACGGCCCGGAGTTTTGGAGGGCTTTCGTGGTGCCATGGGAAGACCGCGTAGAGGCCCCTTGACAAAATTAATGTAAATGTGGCGTGACACTGGCCGTCGGTAATTCATTCCGAAACTTCCTACGTTTAAAGTTTAAATGATGTAAGAATTTTTGGTGCAGTCTATTTTAATTAGGAATGTATGGGAGAAATTACATAGAGATTTTTTTTATGTAATAATAATATCGTGATTCCAAGATATAGAAAGAAGAGTGAACTTGGGGTATAGTGTGAATGGAGCGTTAGGTAAACTTCTAGGCGCTAAGAACCTCAGCCAGAAGGCCCAGCTTGCCATACACAACGCGGTGTTGGTAACTACGCTCACCTATGGAAGCGAGAGTTGGGTATGGAAGTGAGAGCATGAAAGTAGAGTAAACGCGGTCGAGATGCGAGCACTGCGCAAAA
Organism: Dendrolimus kikuchii; assembly: GCA_019925095.2. Lineage (NCBI taxonomy): Eukaryota > Metazoa > Arthropoda > Insecta > Lepidoptera > Lasiocampidae > Dendrolimus > Dendrolimus kikuchii. The sequence goes on along the minus strand of CM034394.1, from coordinate 3,262,544 downwards.
TCTGCGGAGTGACGCTCGCGGACCGCGTTCGTAATACCGAAGTAGGAAAGAGAGTTGGTCTGAAAGAGAGTGTCGGGGTGAAGGTAAGGAAAGGAATGCTCCGGTGGTTCGGGCATGTGGAAAGAATGCATGATGAAAGAATGACTAAACAGATATACAATGCAAAAGTGGATGGATGCAGAAGTCGTGGAAGGCCACGACACACCTTCCATGATCAAATTGATCGTGTACTAGCAGAAGGTGATGTCAGGAGCCTTAAGAACAGACGAGCGTGCATAGCAACAGCTATGAATGTCAAAGAAGCAAGTGAGGTGTGTAAGAATAAACCTAAATGGCGCTCTGTTGTTCGTGCCTACTCCGCAAGGGAACTGGCGTGAAGTTATGTATGTATGTATGTATCGTGATTCCAAGTGCCTATAAGATTATTATTAAATGTTCCATTGCTGGGCTCGGGTCTCCCTTTATAGGGGAACGGACAGTATACACGCCAAGCTTATCCAAGGTGGCTTGGCAGGTTTAAACGTGCCGTTTAATACAGTAGTGCTGATCATACCTGTTGCTGTTGTAGCACCTATAAATAAATACAGTCTACTGCTAAGGGCTGTTCCATTCAGTACAACACTTGCACGCGCAATAATATTAATTATAAAATCCCATGAAAACGTTGTAACAACGGACTCCTTGGGTTAGGATTGATTTCAATGAATCTCTATATACAGTGGCAGCGTATCTGCGATGTTGTCTATACAAACGCTTATTTCTTATCTTATTCAAAACATATTAAACCTAATAACGTCTAAAGTATGTCGCCATAACAACCTTGAGTTGTGTTCCGGCATTAGTGACCAGATTCCAGTCTCCCTTAAGAGAGCAGTAGCGCCTTTATAGCACCTTTGGTGTTGCAAATGTCCATAGGCGATGGTAACCGCTTTCCATCAAGTGGGCCGTCTGCCTGTCTGCTGAACTTCTACAATAAAAAAACCTAAATAATTCATAAACTGTAAAACCTAATTATCTTGTCTTCAATTTCATGAAATTAACAAATCTTTATTTAATAACTACAATATGCCCGCGACATCGTCCACGCTTGACTTAAAATTCCCACGGGATTCCCTGGACACAGTGTACCGCAGGATTTAAAAAAATAATGTAAGCTATTGTTTTAGCGAAAACTGTGTCGGAATAAGCTAATTTTTATGCACCCGAAGAACTAAAAACCGCTCCCGGGAAAATTCCCGCGGGATTCACGGTATAAAAAATATAAAAAATAAAATTCCATCTTTTTTTAATCTTACAATTTTAAATCAGTTCCAGAAAAATTCCCGGGGGATTCCCGGGATAAAAGTAGCGCAGATTTAAGTCTAAGAATATCCTGTCAATCAGCGAAAACCGCATCGAAATCCGCCCAGCAGTTTTTATGTGAATCCCGAACAAACTGACAAACTGACAAGAAATCTAAAAAAAATTACATCGTGTTCTCCGTCATTTATATAGTGTATTCCAGTTGGTTTATTTTTTTAATAGCTTCAATGTACAGACAGACACGGCATATTTAGAATTTTATAATATTATAGATATTTATTTATGGAAACCCTACAGCTAAATACGTTTGATTAGATTTTTTTTTATTGCTGGAGTTCAGCAGACAGGCAGACGGCCCACTGGATGGAAAGCGGTTACCATCGCCTATGGACATTTGCAACACCAAAGGTGCTACAAATGCGCTGCTGCCCTCTTAAGGGAGACTGGAACCTGGTCACTAATACCGGAACACAACACACAAGGTTGCTATGGCGGCATACTCTAGATCAGGGGTGGTCGCCATCCAGTCGGGCAAATGCCCTACCACCTGGCTGTGGGTTGTTTTGTCGCCTTTTACAACAGGCCGCCTGGCCGCAGGAAATTGTATTCTTTCTCCGTTCCTGCACGGATAAAATAATTAACAAAATATAATAAACAAAAGAAAGCCAATGACAGGTTTTCACGAATAAGCTGTTTGTTAAAAGTAACATGCAGACGTAAAAAAGGCACCGAGATGCTTAGTCACTGTTGAAAAACTTAAGGCTTAGACACCGCCTGACTCCTGAAATACTGATTACAAATGGGTCGATGTCACTGTATTTATTTACATTATTTAAATAATTACTTGCTCGCACTAGAAATGAGTTTTGTCTCTAGTTATTAGTAAAACTTAAAGGTACATTATATTTTGACTTTCCAGGGCGCTGAACTACCAACAACATTGCAACAGGAGCTTCTGGAAGCTCATTCATTATTAAGTTACGTAGAAGCAGCACGCTGGCTTATTTTAGCAATAGCAATGGTGTGCTGCGTGGTCGCTGCCGTCGCTGTTGCTAGGGCGGCGTCTTTGCTATCTTGGCCTAGAAATAGAAACTCCGTCAGCTTTATACTAGGGCCTACTGTTCCTCACGTTAATAAAGTCCATGGAAATCAGTAATTTAATCATTTTAAAGCAGTGTACAGTAGACCAAAGGCTTAAAACCGGTTTAAACTTAACCGTTTTTTAAACGTTATAAACGGTTTTAGACAACTAATTCGTTCGCAGAGTAAACGTAAAAGAGTGTTATGTACACTTGCAATAACCGGTTTATTCCGCAAGAATTACTTTCTCTATATGACAACTGTTTCTAATATAATATGTTTGTGTTCGTCTGAAATCAACCGTGGTAAAGTCGAACCGGTTACAGCCTAAGTTCAACGGAACTTTTCTTTACGGTTTTCTTCTAACTCAATCAAACGGTTTTTGATAACAAAAGTTCGTTAAATAGATTTCGTTGATTAAGCCAGTTTCCAACGTATTCAACCGGTTTTTGCCACACATCTTCATAGCGCAGTCATATGATCCAGCAAGCTTTCAGACGCACACAAACACAAGTTGAGAGAGATAGAATAAGAAAGTAATTCTTGTGGAATAAACTGATTAATTCAGGTTTATATAAGACTCTTTTTAAGGTTTACATTCCGAATGAAACAATTTACTAAAACCGGTTATAACCGGATCCAAGCCATGTGCAAACTTGCTGTAGCACGTAATGGGGTTTTGAAGGTGTGCAGCAAAAACCGGTTTCTTAAACAATTAACGAACTTTTGTTCCTAAAAATCTTTTGAGGATAAAGGTAGAACAAAACCAAAAAAGCTAGGCTATAACCGGTTTTACTTTTATACCGGTTTCTAAACCCTAAGTAGGTCTGGGTAAATAAGTGAAACTACTTGCGTTGACTCGCCAACTCATCTGCAGCCCAATGTCTCAAAACCTTAGGGTTTATATTTATAGCCAGGGCTTTTTTGTGGGGGCACGCGGAGGCACGCAGTGCCTTTAAAGGAAATTTCTAAAAATTGCCTAAACTGAAAAATAAAAAAAGAAACAATTTTGGTAACCTTTCCAAAAAATATGATTTTTGAATAGGTTTTTTGAAATGGAGCTACAAATAAAAAATTATAGACTTATAACTTTCGAGAATTAGCGTGTCCAAAAAAAAGCCTGGTTATAGTATTACATTGTACTTAGTTTAACTCGTGTGTAAATAGTAGGTTTATTATTATTTTATTTATTATTAAATAAAATTAGCTTAGTAGGTATTATTGCAAGTGTTAACAGGTGTGATGGTTTTAAGTGTAAAATATTGTTATATTGTTGTGAGATGCCTCAAAATTAATGTTATATTGTGTGTTTAATTCTTATTCATATACACACATAAGGTTTTTGTCAACTTTCGAATATTATTATTAAGTGTTGTTAGATTTCTTACAATTCCTGAAGGCGAGTAAGCTTACTTGTGTTAAACACGTATGTATATAACGTAAGTATGCGTGCGTGAGATCAAAGGCGAGTATGATCCGACGGCACGCTCGCAACTGACCGTTCCGTCAGACACGCACACTATCGCCGTATGCACTGTCCATACACGTTAACCACGAGTAAAGCCCGCTTGTGTTCGTAGATTGTAAAATAGTAAGTGTTTCTAATTGTTGTAAATATACGGTGGAATTTATTATAAAGTTGTATTTGTTATCCTTTAGATTCACACGCTGCTTTGTCTACGTATAACAATGTAAGAATAGTGTAGAAGAATAACACTTGCTCAGCGGAAAATAAAAGTAACTCTCAAAAAGCCCCTCACGCCTAAATATCCACAAGGCGTCACAAAAATTTATCTCTTTCGTTTTGACATAAAAAAACATCACTACTGTCAACCAATATTTTTCCAAATAAATAATCTGTGGAAAAAAAACACGCACGTATTGTTCCGAGTTTGCAGGACTCGAATAAAATGCCGTTGGAATTATTATAAATTTTATTAGAACTATACAAACACGTAAAACACAGGTACAAATATAACTGAACACAATCAGTCCAAACGTAAATGCACGATTCAATCACACGCGCAAAGTCCGTCACTAACGTCTTACTTCGCTTGTGACTGTCGCTGGACTGCCGATCTCTCCATTGGGCCATTGCTTTGTACTGCACCGATGATCGCGTAGACCGAATTTCTTAGAATCAGTTCGACACACCTGGCTAATGACTGCCATAAAAGATTACAATACACAATGGGCTGTTTTCTAATCACAAATTTTAAACACAAAGTAAACAAAATAAGTCCAAATGCGGAAAAGTAATAAAGTGTGCTTTTATGGTATGTGAATCCACTTTTGTCAGTCGTAAGAGTATAATATCCGCATGCTAAGCAAGATACGCTCGTGTTGTAAGTAATAAGTAATATACAACTGACCAAACGTTTGTTTTCGGTTTCAAACACATTGTTTTTTTTTTTATATTTAAGTACATTTTCTTATTATTTTTGTTTTATATTTTTCTGTAGTTGTCAAAAAGGATGCGATCGCAGCGCCACCTTTTTCAGAATTTTCGCCTATCCCGCGAAAACGACATCATTCATCGTGATAAAAAGTACCCTAAATTATGCCAAGGGATATGAGCTCGCTCTATGTCGAGTTTCATTTAAATCCGTTCAGTAGTTTTCATGTGATGCTCTAACAGACAGACAAAAATTCTACAAATTGCATTTTTAGAATCTCCTGGGCTGAATTATCCCCTGACTTTTTTCACTTTTTTACACGCATTGCACAATCTCGAACCATTTACAAATTTACTATAGTACTAGCTTCAGCCCGCGACTTCGTCCGCGTGGAGTAGTTAAAAACACCCTCCCGATTTTAAAACATTGTTCATTGGTGCTCCGCTCCTATTGGTCTTATCGTGATGATATATTATAGCCTAATTGTTTTTTAATGAATAAATTGTTTCATTGTATGATGATGATACCGGCAATATCAATACTTAATTAGGTGCATAAGTTGTATAACAAGCTGTTTAAGTAATTAATTAATTTAACTACCCCACGGGAACTCTTCAATTTTTCGGGATCAAAAGTATCCTATATGTTGACCAGGGATATAAGCTACCACCATACAAAATCGGTCCAGTCGTTTCGGAGATTAGCCGGTACAAACAGAAACAAAAAGTTTGAAAAAAAAATCTAAATTAGTTCTATTTCACTTCTTACCGACTCGGTTTTTACCATTATTTTTCATTGTCAAATTTGACGTCTACAATTGTATTATATGTATAGATACATAACTAGCTGTACAGGGAATTGTATTTAGATAATAAACACACCAAAATATTATTAACTTTTTATTATAAACTAATCGCTGTCAGAATAAGTGCCTCGTCCACTCGATTCGTTATCTGTGTCCATTGGTTCTGCTTCTTCGACTTTAGGTGTCATTTCACCGACTGTTTTTATACACCTTATAGTATATTTATTGAAGTCACATCTAAAACAATAAAGAAAATTGGTAGTAGCAGCGGCAGCATTCGCCACAAAGGCAGGCAAAGGTATCCTTAGTCTATACAGTCTATTCTATCCGTGCAGGAAAGGAGAAATAATACAATTTTCCCGCGGCCGGGCGGCCTGGCGTAAGAGGCGACTTAATAACCCACAGCCAGGTGGTAGGGCACTTGTCCGACTGGATGGCTATCACCCCTGGTCTAAAGTATGTCGCCATAACAACCTTGAGTTGTGTTCCGGCATTAGTGACCAGGTTCCAGTTTCCCTTAAGAGAGCAGCAGCGCATTTGTAGCAACTTTACTGTTGCAATAAATAAAAATACAGCCAATTCTGATGTATAATAAGTCTTCGTATAGCAGCGCAGTTGTTTTGTATGCTACAACCAATGCCATTCAACGGAGTTCTTATGAAAAATCAAACGAACCACACTTGACTATACAGTTCACATTTCTTACAAAAACACAATCACTTTTTTTATGGCAGGAGCTCAGCAGACAGGCAGACGGCCCACTTGATGGAAAACGGTTACCATCGCCTATGGACATTTGCAACACCAAAGGTGTACAAACGCGCTGCTGCTTTCTTAAGAATCACTGGAACCTGGTCACTAATGCCGAAACACAACACAAGGTTGTTATGGCGGCATACTCTAGACCAGGGGTGGTAGCCATCCAGCTCCCTGCACGGATGATATTACTACTAGAAAACTATCAATATCCTACAACTATTGTCAATTTTAGAGTAATTTCAATTGATTGTGCAAATCTCATTGAGATACTACATTTGTATGTTCCTCCTACTAATGTTCGCCATTTTTTTGTCAACGTTGGGGGAATGCATTTGCGCATATCCTCAGGCCCCGGGGGAAGCCACCAAAGGGTATGCGGGACTCCCGGCTGTTGGTCTTGCACACAAGCTTCAACGTTAGAGCTTGCAAGCACCGACCGCCAGAGTACCCACTAAACCTTCCAGCGTCCCTCCGCATTATGATGAGGCGCCACGGGATCGTAACCATTGGTATGACTGCCGTGACACCTCGATGCAAGCCGACAAGGAGGGGTGTCCCTGAGACTAGAACACCCCACGGCACTGGGTGTGGCCCGTCGGGAGGGTCCCCCGACCCCCCAGCCCCACTATGTTATCTAATGTTCGCCCTAGGAAATTATTACACACACCATTGACGCGCACAGCTTACCGACGTAATTCGTTCTGTATCTGAACAGCAAATGAATTGAATAAGTAAGTTGGAAGATATAGACTTAGGGCCGCTTGCGTAAGATGGCTTAAATTTATTTAAGAAACACAAAACGTATTTAACACCCTTAAATACAATTAGCGTCTTGCACAACGCAAAATTAGCCGCTAAATAAGTTTAAAGAACTGTCAATACGTTTTGTGTAAAACGTATTTAGGCAGTTTAATATGATTAACTAATTTTATTTAAAGGCGATCGTTATGCAAGCGGCCCTTAGACTTATTTATTAATAGTGTAGCATTGTTTAGTGCAAAGTTAGTCAAGTTCTATTCAAACTCGGACTTATCAGTTTAAGTACCTTATATCTATGCATATTTTTATTATTGTTTCTTTATATATTTTTTTTTTCTTTTTATTTCTACTGTTATCTGTGGAAACTTATACTAATCTTCTTCTCTTCTCTAAATCTATCTTATTTTTAGTTATTATTAATGATAGCTGTTAGCCCCCCAAATGAAATAAAATAAGTAATTTAACACATTTTTAGCAAATAAAACTGCACAGCAAAACGTTTCGGTTCCCGCCAAAAACTCAGCCGACTTCAAATTAAAAAGCAGAAAACCAAATATTCTATTATAGCGACAACGACTTGAAGCCGTTGCCAAGAAAATATTTAAAAAATCAACACACAAAAAAAAATGCAAAATATTTTTATGTTTTTCTTCGCACCGACTTCAAGATGTTGCAGAAAATATTTATTTTTTGCTTTTTTAGTAAAAAGACGGTTTTGTTTTTGTTAAAAAAAATCTTTTAATTGCACAAATCCCTATTAATATTGTAACGAGTTGCAGGGCTCGAATTAAAATGCCGTTGGAATTACTATAGAGTTTATTAGAACTATACAAACAAGTATAACACAGGTACAAATATAACCGAACACAACAAGTCCAAACGTAATGAAGAAGGTCGTAATTGAATAAAACGCGCAAAGTCCGTTACATATTAGATTCCCGATTGTAATACACACGTCTTGTTTCGGTTGCGGTTATCGCTCGACTGCCTTCCCCTCCATCAGGTCATCGTTTTATACTGCGCAACTGCAATGTCCCCGTATCTAAGTCGACTTATCCGACACACCTGGCTAATGAATGCCATAAAAGATTACAATACAGCAATGGGCTGTTTTCTAATCACAAATTTTAAACACAAGTAAACAAAAGGAGACGACCATAAAAGAATTTAAATGGTATTAGTTCAAATGCCGACGGGTAATAAATGTGCTTTGTTTCAGATATGCAGGTGGATTTTGTTTTTGTTGGGACCTGAGTCGTAACAATATTATAAATGCGAAAGTAACTCGGTCTGTCTGTCTGTCTGTTTGTTCCGTTTTCACGGAAACACTACGGGGCCGATTTGACTGAAACTCAGTATCCCTTACTAGTAGTTTTTATCCCGGAAAATGGGAGATAAAAATATATTTCTGTTTCTTATGCTTTTACAAAAGAAAGAAAGGAAAGGTATTTATTTAGAACTACATACAAACCAAAACATACTTATAAATAAGAAAATACAACAAAGAATTGAAGTTCTAAATCGGTCCTAGCTCAGCATAAGTTTACGGAAAAACTATTGAACCGATTTGGCTCAAAATTAGGTATATATGTAATTTTAATACCCAGGGTGGCCAAGGAATACTTTTCATCCCGGATAATGGGATAAATTTTGGGATATATTTATGTAAAGGTTATTCCAGAAAGTAGGTTAGGATTTGGTTTTATATGTGATTTGTCATTTTGGTAAATTTTTGTCATTTTGGTCATTTATGTAGTTTACATAGATAAATAAAACTAGAACGGTTTCAAACAGAGGATGAAAGTTTATATGAGTCATAAAGATTTGTCTAATGTAGTATGCCTTTCTGTGATACATTTATGTACTCAGCATTGTAGTATCCAAACATGTCTTCACAATAACACTTTAAAAGAGTACTTTATTAGGGTAATCTAGTCATTTAATTATAATGAATTTCGTGCGCTCAGCATTACAGATTTGCCGCTCCCCGGTGCGGGTGTAAAACCTCGGTCACACACAGCGAACACTCGCCGCGATAAGGCAGTCGCAGCGAAAATTGGTCGTGTGTGACAGGCTATTCGCTTCGAATAGATTCTTCGCTGCGATTTACTATTCCGCTCCATACTGCGGAGAAGCGCGCTGAGCGAAATGATTGAAAAGCGCCCGTGCTACAGGCCATTTCGTCGATGCATAGATACGTGTGTGTATAACGATGAGTCAACCAAATAAGTATTCTCTAAAGTGGGGAAATTACTTTAATAAAAGTTATGAGGCGCAGTGGGACACAATTAACAGTGTTTTAAAAAAAATCCCCGAGGAAGACGCTTTAATAAAGTTGTTTAACGTATTTATTAAGTTGGGATTCGAAATAGCAACTCAAGAGCAGTTGAAAAGAAAAAATAAGAATATAAAAGATACTTATAGGATTGAAATAAACAAAGGTAGAAATCTAATGTGGCAGTCAGGCAGCGAATTGTCGCTGCGAGTATTCGCTGTATGTGACCGAGGCTTTACAGTCCCCACCAAACTGAATGACCTCGCCATCTGTTACGAGGCACAGTTATAAAGTATTAAAGCGCGCTGATCTATAATATTATAAAATTCTAAATATGTCTGTACACCGAAGCTAAAAAAAACTGCTGGAATACACTATATAAATGGAGCAAAACACAATGCAAGTTTTTTTTAGGTTTCTTGTCTGTTTGTCGGTTTGTATGTTTGTTCGCGATTCACGTCAAAAACTACAGGGCCGACTTCGATGCGGTTTTCGCTGACTGACAGCAAATTGCTAGATTTAAATTTTCGGGACTCTTTATCCTGGGAATCCCGCGGGAATTTTTCTGGGAATGATTTAAAATGGCCTGTTTAAAAAAATCGTTTTTTTTATCGATCTATAGCAAATTTAGTGTAATAAAATTTGTTATTTTTTATCCCGAGAATCTCGCGGGAATTTCCCCGGGAGAGGTATGAAGTTATTAGGATACATAAAAATTAGCTTATTCCCACACAGCCTCCACATAAATGATGGCTTACATTCTTTTCTTAAATGCTGCGATACTTTATGTCCCCGGAATACCGCGAGAATTTCAAGTCAAAAGATACTTATAGCAGCGAATTGTCGCTGCAAGTGTTGTTCGTAGCGAATAAACTCGCTGCGACTATTCGTTGTATGTGACCGAGGCTTTACAGACGGCACCAAACTGAATGACCTCGCCATCTGTTACTAAGCACGGTCATGAAGTTTAAAGCGAGCTAATCAACTAACTTTATCAATGTTCTAAACATGCCGTGCCTTTATTTATTTATTTTTTATTATTATTATTATTATATATATCTCTACGGACTCGAGTTCCGTAACCTTTTTTAATACTTAATATCTATGAAAAATTTGAGACTCCGTACACACTTATTGTCTATTTTTGTTACTGTATGTGACATTATATGTAGTAATTTTTCTGTTTTGGTGTACCTTAAGAATAACTTATTATATTAATTTATTCTAATTTTAATACTAAACTTATACTAATGTAGAGTGTATCTGTTACATGCTGGTGTTGTGAGGAAGTGCATGTGCAGTGTTGGCCTTATATCTATACTTATATATAGTCGTATCTGTGCCATGTGTGTTGTTTTTTTCTTTTCTGTGCCTGGGTTATTAATTGTTAGGCTCTTTGTGTGTCTTGGTTTGTTTGTGGAGTGTGCGTGTAATGCAATGCGATGGTAGTGCGCGTAGGTTTAAGTATGTGTATAAGTTTTATTGTTAGTTATGTGTTTGTGACTTTGTGTGGTGTTATAATTTATTGCTTACGTGCCTTTATATTAAAGCTATTTAAAAAAACAACTGGAAAAGACTATATGTTGCGGAGACTGGGTAAAATTAAAAGCCGATATTTCAGAGACTGTTCTTCCTTGTAATCGATGTACAGAGACATTTTTTTTTTATGATGGTGGATACAAAAAAAGGCCGTTAATATGAAACGCCTGTAAAACGCATATATATAGCCACAATTGGTATGTAAAATTAGGCAGGCGCTTCTTAACACTATATAATCGACGGAGAACGCGATGCAATTTTTTTAGATTTCTTGTCTGTTTGTCGGATTGTTTGTTTGTTCGGGACTCACGTAAAAACTATCGGACCGATTTCGATGCGGTTTTCGCTGATCGACAGCAAATTCTTATCCCTCGGGAATTATTCTGGCAATTATTTTAAATGGCCAGATTAAAAAAAACGAATTCCAATATGGTTTTTTCACTAAACGATACAAATTTTATGTAACAAAATGTGTAATATTTTTTATCCCGGAAATCCCGCGGGAATTATCTCGGTTTGAAGTTGTTCGGCTATTCCGGCACAGTTTTCACATAGCTTACATTCTTTTTTAAATACTGTCGTACTTTGCGTCCCGGGAGTCCTGCAGGAATTTTTAATTCAAGAAGGACGAAGTCGCGGGCATATCATAGTATATAATAAAATTAAAATATATCAAATTGTCCGAAGTAGGAATAGTCGGTCGAAGCAGTGTCACAGTAAGTACTGAATTTTTCAAGTACTTACTACTATGTGACTCTTCTGTTGTTGTTCTATGCGTATAAATACCTCTCTTTCGCGCACATAATCAAGTATATGTCATCCATAAAAATCCCTCAACGCGCGAATAGATATGTCACGTTTATCGTGGCACACTTGACCTTAATAATGACGTGATGTTGCAGGTATGTTATATAATTTGGCCAAATGTAAAATAACTGATAATTTGAATATGTTTTGGAACGATTTTTTTTTTCTTTTGTTAAGTTAACGATAATTGGAAAATATAGTGGACAAGGCACCAGTGTCCAAATCCAATGACGAAGTGCATAAAAACTACCCACATTTTTCAATTCAAAATTTAATATACAGTAAAAAACATTACACGTATTGTATAAGTACATTATTGACAGCATGCAATACAGTGACACCCTATTAGTTTATTTAATACATAAAAAATATTCATATTTTTTATTCCGTAGCCACACAACAATATTATTGTCGTTGTAAGGCTGTCAAATAAAAATATTAATGAATTTTTAATGGAGTACCAACGATGGTATAGTTTGTTATCCTATATACCAAATTTCAACAAAAACAGTCCACTAATTTTTCCGTAAAAACGTAACAAACAGACAAAGTTATTTTCGCATGTTGTGATTATACAATGACATCTGCACGAGATTGCTAATTTGTCGTGAATAGTTGAAGAACAGACCATCAGGAAATGAGGAGGCTACCCATAAGTCAAACGGCAATAAAGTTGCGTCATTCATCCAAAACCGTTTTATCCGTGCAGAAACGGAGAAAGAATACAATTTCCTGCGTCCGGGCGGCCTGTCGTAAGAGGCGACTTAACAACCCACAGCCAGGTGGTAGGGCATTTGCCCGACTGGATGGCTACCACCCCTGGCCTAAAGTATGTCGCCATAACAACCTTGAGTTGTGTTACGGCATTAGTGACCAGGTTCCAGTTTCCCTTAAGAGAGCAGCAGCGCATTTGTAGCAACTTTGATGTTGCAAATGTCCATAGGCATGGTAACCGCTTTCCATCAAGGGGGCCGTCTGCCAGTCTGCTGATCTCCTGCAATAAAAAAAAAATGTATAATCACAACAATGCCCAGATTCGCACTTCTCAAGTAACACAACCATATCGTTGAGCGTTCTTATTTTAGTGACACGTGACAGTCCATCATTACGATCACGTATGTTTATCATCTGTGTGAGGTAACTACCGTACATTTACCTATATATATCATATAACCTTCGTTCTTTAAAACAAATAAAAAAATCTATACGTAATAGCGGAGTGAAGTATTCTCGTTTCGAAGGCCAGGACTCATTTTGGATCGCTGAGCCGCAGCAGTTAGTTAGAAGTTTTAATGGTAGTACATTCATATTGAGGCACTACACAGTATTTACAGAATTGGGAATTGATTTTAGAATCAGTCATTTCTATCTCATTTATTATATTAACACCAAAAAATATTCTTAACCATATGAAAAATTATATAATTTATTATGTATTATTTTTTTGAACAAAAGTATAGAATATTATTATTTTAACGTCGCTGCAAAGAGGTATGTGTTTTAAAAATCAAAACAATCAGTCCGACAGAACATAAGGTTATGAAAAAAAAACAGTTTTTTTTTACACTGTTCAGACGCTTAAAAAACTTGAAAAAAGAAATGGCGATGGATAGTTTCCAAAAACTCGAGAAAAAAAATATTGTAGTTTTATTTTATTAAAAAAAAAATCAGCTTTTCATCCAGGAATTACAACAAAAATATTGTTTTACGCCTTTTGCTTCCAAATATTGGTGAAAAAATCGCCATGAGTTAATTTGTAATTTTACTATTGAAAAAGAAAAAATAGGTTTTTCAAAAAAAACTCAAAAAACACTTCAGATAAAAAGCTGAAAATTTGAGTGAATTATTTTTATTTGATAACAAAACGATTCCCATAGTAAAAGTAGAAAACGAGGCGGGTCAGTTTTTACTTAGAAACCCTGCTATACCCTTTGTTAACGGTTCAAAAATTATCTCCATTGATACATAAAAAATACAAATTCACATTTTTTTTTGCTAGATATTTAATTTTGGCATTATGGCGACAATATGCTTGCTGCCAATCCTATAGTAATAAAAACAAGGTCAGTGAACTTAAAAAAAATACTCACATTTTGCTCAGTTGCGAATATTTGACAGTGAGCACCTTCTCCAAGGCCAGTAGGACGCTCGGTGGAAATTTCCTCTTCCTCACCGAGACCAGCGCCTTCACCCACAAAAGCAGGTGCTCCAAATGACGACTGCCCTCCAACAGCCTGGCTATAGTGTTGAGGAGACGATCGGAATAATCGTCGTCTAGAGACGAAACCGTCAGATTAACTGAAGAAAGAAAGATTAATATTTATCTCTAACTAGCAGATGCCCGCGACTTCGCCCGCGTAGTGCGGTTTTTTAACTATCCCACGGGATGAAAAGTATCCTATATGTTGACCAGGGATACAAGCTACCACTATACAAAATTTCATTTAAATCGCTCCGTTCATTTCGGAGATTAGCCGGTACAAACAGACAGACAAACAGAGAAACAAAAAATTTCAAACAAATCTAAATTAGTTCTATTTCACTTCTTACGTCCCCCTGACTCGGTTTTTAGCATTATTTTTAGCCGAATCGCCATCAGAACTGCAAACACTAGTCACAATGATGAAAGATGACTGTCAGGCGAGAGGCTTACATTTGAATGCGAAGAAAACAAAGGTTATGGTGTTTGAAAGAGAAGAAACCAGAACGAATGCAAGAATAATGGTCGATGATGTTATGCTAGAGCAAGTGAGTGAGTTTGTATATCTTGGGTGTGCTTTTAGCAGGGATGGAAGGTACACCGCTGATATAGAAAGAAGAGTGAATTTGGGGAATAGTGCGAATGGAGCGTTAGGTAAACTTCTAGGCGCTAAGAACCTCAGCCAGAAGGCCCAGCTCGCCATACACAACGCGGTGCTGGTACCTACGCTCACGTATGGATGTGAGAGTTGGGTATGGAAGAGAAAGCATGAAAGTAGAGTAAACGCGGTCGAGATGCGAGCACTGCGCAAAATCTGCGGAGTGACGCTCGCGGGCCGCGTTCGTAATACCGAAGTAAGAAAGAGAGTTGGTCTGAAAGAGAGTGTCGGGGTGAAGGTAAGGAAAGGAATGCTCCGGTGGTTCGGGCATGTGGAAAGAATGCATGATGAAAGAATGACTAAACAGATATACAATGCAAAAGTGGATGGATGCAGAAGTCGTGGAAGGCCACGACACACCTTCCATGATCAAATTGATCGTGTACTAGCAGAAGGTGATGTCAGGAGCCTTAAGAACAGACGAGCGTGCATGACAAGAGTTATGAATGTGAAAGAAGCAAGTGAGGTGTGTAAGAATAAGCCTAAATGGCGCTCTGTTGTTCGTGCCTACCCCGCAAGGGAACTGGCGTGAAGCATTATTTTTCATTGTACATAAATTCGACCTCTACAGTTTTATTATATGTATAGATAACGACACACAACACAAAATAGTACAACAATAACAAAGTATAGATAAAATTATACAAAAATTGTATGCCGCAATTTGGAAATGAGGTTGGCACTCGGCACTTTGCTGTGCCGAAACGTAGTCCGACACAGCGCTGGTTTTCAGTGCCCACCTCCTAAATCACATATGGCGACCCATGCTAAACAATAAAAAAACAAATAATTATAAAAAAACATATATGTACCAAAGATTAAAATATATAAGCACAAAAAAAGATGACAATGACAAAGACAGAACAATGTAGGTTGTAATAGTATTTGATTAGGTATTTGTGTATATATTGCGATTCAAATGAGAATAGGATCGACTTTGCGCCATATTGTGACTTTAAATAACTTTAAATAATTAAATATTAAGAATGCATGATGAAAGAATGACTAAACAGATATACAATGCAAAAGTGGATGGATGCAGAAGTCGTGGAAGGCCACGACACACCTTCCATGATCAAATTGATCGTGTACTAGCAGAAGGTGATGTCAGGAGCCTTAAGAACAGACGAGCGTGCATGACAAGAGTTATGAATGTCAAAGAGGCAAGTGAGGTGTGTAAGAATAAGCCTAAATGGCACTCTGTTGTTCGTGCCTACCCTGCAAGAGAACTGGCGTGAAGTTATGTATGTATGTATGTATGTAAATATTATATTAAGACAATTCACTACTAATTTAACCTTTTTATTTAAATTTGATGTAAGACTATTTATTATTGATATGCAAATAAGTTTTTTGCAAACCATACTTTTCAAGTGACATTTGACAGATAGAGGCTATTGCCATTCCTATTCTTATTTGGATCGCACAGTATATGTATGTATGAGCAATGTATATGTATGGTGGTGTAGATATGTGAGTATATATGTATAGGTATGTGTGTATATATGTATATATAAATATACGTCACTATAGAAAAGATGGAGAACATGATAAAATGTATGGTTACAAATCCTGTATTTAATAGAATTAGTTTTCCTGTAAATGCGAGGGTGTGTTGCATCATACGCTAACCTCATAGGTTTAAGTGGTGCTTTACTACTATTTTATGATGTAAAATTATTATTATAGATAAATAAATAAATAAATAAATAATAATAATAAATGAAATAATGAGTATGATGAAAAAATATCTATCCTAAGAAAATATATATATATATATATATATATATATACATATATATATATATATATACATATATATACATATATATATATACATATATATATATATACATATATATATATATATATATATATATATAATCACACATATTTACTTTTTTTTTAATAAAAACTATGAGAACATTTATAAGTCATTAAAATATAAATTGTAATTTGTAACGAGATAGAAAACACAAATACTAACATTGCAGGTAGTTTAGATTTATGAAAAAGGCCCGGCGCGTTTTCACCCGCGCTCTGTCCCGCTTCCGTGGTACATAGCGTCATGTTATATAGCCTATGACACTCCCTGTTAACGTAGCTTTCGATCAGTAAAAGAATTTTTAAAATCGGTTTAGTAGATCCAGAGATTACCCCCTACAACGTCACAAACTGTACCTCTTTATTATATTAGCATAGATGTAAGTGTACATTTAATTTTTAAATTAGTTTGAGTATATATGTATATATTGCCTATTTCTGCACCACCTACATCGCCTGATTCAAATTTCTTTCTTTTAGGTTGCCTGGTACAGATCGCTTTGAGCGATAAGGCCGCCTATTGTATTGCCTATAAAATATTGTAAACTAGCTGTGCCCGCGACGCCGTCCGCGTGGTATTTGTTTTCAAAGACCTCCCAATTTTGAAACATTTTTCATTGCTGCTCCACTCCTATTGGTCTTAGCGTGATGCTATATAACCTATAGCCTTCCTTAATAAATGGGCTGTCTAAAACTAAAAGAATTTTTCAAATAAGATCATTAGTTCCTGAGATTAGCGCGTTCAAACAAACAAACTCTTCAGCTTTATACTTTTTTATTTTTATTGCAGGAGATCAGGAGACAGGCAGACGGCCCACTTGATGGAAAGCGGTTACCATCGCCTATGGACATTTGCAACAGCAAAGTTGTTACAAATGCGCTGCTGCTCTCTTAAGGGAGACTGGAACCTGGTCACTAATGCCGGAACACAACTCAAGGTTCTTATGGTGACATACTTTAGACCATGGGTGGTAGGGATCCAGTCGGGCAAATGCCCTAACCACCTGGCTATGGGTTGTTAAGTCGCCTCTTACGACAGGCCGCCCCAACGCAGGAAATTGTATTCTTTCTCCGTTCCTGCACGGATAAAGTCGGATATATTAGTATAAGATATGGTCTGTTTTGTAATTGTACATTTTGATGTGCAATAAAGTGTTCTCTCTCTCTCTATCTATCTATCTCCCCCCCTCTATCTCTCTCTCTATATCTCCCCCCTCTCTATATCCCCCCTTTCTCTATCTCCCCCCCTCTATCTCTCCCCCCTCTCTCTCTCTCACCCTCTCTCTCTATCTCTATCTCTCTCTCTATATCTCCCCTCTCTCTATCTCTCCCCCTCTCTCTCTATCACTCCCCCTCTCTCTATCTCTCCCCCTCTCTCTATCTCTCCCCTCTCTCTCTATCTCTCGACCCCTCTCTCTCTATATCTCCCCTCTCTCTATCTCTCCCCTTTCTCGGGTCGGAAATTTTTAAATTAGATACGGGAGCCGATTGTAATATAATTTCTTATCGTCTAGGTTTCGATGATTCAATAATTATAAAAAAGCAAATACCATTATTATCGTACACCCAAAATCTCTCTATCTCTCCCCCTCTCTCTATCTCTCCCCTCTCTCTCTATCACTCCCCCTCTCTCTATCTCTCCCCCTCTCTCTATCTCTCCCCTCTCTCTCTATCTCTCGACCCCTCTATCTCTCTCTCTCTATATATATATATATATATATATATATCTCCCCCGTCTCTATCTCTCCCCCCTCTCTATCTCTCTCTCCCCTCTCTCTCTCTCTCTCTCAAATTGCAATACCATTGACAAGTCTTCTCAGTGCAACTACGGCACGGCGCACATATCTATTACGGTGTCATGATTGTTGTATATTGGACAAACACGTAGAATCCGATCATAAACCATTGGAAAGCATTTTCAAAAAGCCCCTAATGTCAGTCCCGGCACGCTTGCAGCGGATGTTATTAAAAATTCAAGCCTATGATTTAGTAGTTACATACGTACCTGGTAAGCATATGTATATTGCTGATATGCTGTCTCGAGCGCCGCTATTTATACAGTGAAGAATTACATACAAATATTGTTTACCAAATTAAGATGATCGTAGAAAATATTCCAATATCAAACGATAAGTTGTCTATTGTAAAGAAAGAAACTAAATGTGATCCGCAGTTTAATATTTTAATTGATTATTTAAATAAGGGTTGGCCTCATCACAAGTGTCAGGTACCAAATGAAATTAAATCTTATTGGTCAGTTAAAAATGATTTATTTGTAGTTGATGGAGTACTTTTCAAGGATAATTTAGTTCTAATTCCTAAGAAAATGCGAAATGAAATGTTAAAACTTATACATGAAGGTCACCTAGGTATAGATCGGTGCAAGCGACGCGCAAGACAGGTGATATTTTGGCCTGGAATGACCCGTGACATAGAAATGTATGTGAAGCGATGCGTTACGTGTAAGGAACATTCTAACTCACCTGGTAAAGAACCCCTTATGCCGATTCATATCCCCGAATTGCCCTGGCATAAAGTTGGTTCAGACATTTTTGAATTTAAAAATAAACATTTTCTTTTACTTGTTGACTACTATTCCAATTTTGTTGAAGTATGCAAATTAAAGGATTTGACATCAAACACAGTTATACAGAGAATGAAAGAAATATTTTCCCGTTACGGCATTCCTAGTGAACTCATGACTGATAATGGCACGCAATTTTCTAGTCGGGAGTTTAAAAATTTTACCAAAATTTGGGGATTTAACCATATAACATCTTCGCCAAATTATGCTCAGTCTAATGGCAAAAGTGAGCGTGCTGTACAGACCGTCAAAAAATTACTGAAAAAGTCAATACTGAGTAATAGTGATTTTAATTTAGCTCTTCTTAATTATAGAAATACTCCCAGAGATGGTTTAAGCTCGCCAGCACAATTATTAATGGGTCGAACATTGCGATGTCAGTTACCAGTACATCCCAACATACTAAAGCCTAAACTAGTCGACCCAGCCGAATATCAGACAATGTTAAAAAGACAAATTAATAGTAAGATAAATTATGATAAACACTGTAAATCTTTGCCAACTCTAAAAAAAGGTGATAATGTTATAACTATTAATGGAAAAAATAGAAATAAAGGCATAGTAGTGGGCCATGCCATAGCTCCTAGGTCATACATCGTCCAGAGTAAATTAGGAAGGCAATACAGGCGCAATCGGCGTAATTTAATTAAATGTGAAAACGATGTCAAATCGCCTTATGACGGCAACATATACGAGGATGCAGATTGTAATCGTATGAACTTTGAAACTCCTACACAGGAGATGCTAACTGAAAATGAGAAGTGTTTGAAATCTGCATCCCCGCTGCCTCAAGTACGACAAGCTAAAAAGATTGCCAAACGGCGTATTGAATATAATTAATTTCTTTTGTGTTTTTTTTTTATGTATTTGTAACATTATACCATAAAGTATATGTGTATATTTTTTTTAGACCACTTTTTTTATGTGTAAGGATGGGGCAGTGTATATTATTAAGGACTATTTGTACTTTTCTATTCAAACATTTACTTTGTATACTTGATCTTTTAAGGGGGAAATGTTGTGTAATAAATAATAATCTTGGTGGAGGTACCTCAAAATAAATCAGTTGTTGTCTCGCGCTCGTTGTTTTAATCATAACCTAACACCCTCTATCTCTCTCTCTCTCTCTATATATATATATATATATATATATATATATCTCCCCCGTCTCTATCTCTCCCCCCTCTCTATCTCTCTCTCCCCTCTCTCTCTCTCTCTCTCTCCGTGCAACTACGGCACGGCGCACATATCTATTACGGTGTCATGATTGTTGTATATTGGACAAACACGAGCAATCCTTACTATCAGCTGGTGGAACGGCCTCGATGCACTCCTGTATAATGAGATGCTCGTTCAATTGTATCGCGGCTGACAAAGCACTGCCCCATGCGGATTCCTTCAACAACTGCTTCACTGCCAATGGCGTCGAAGAGACTTCCAAACGATAAGGCCTGCGGGAAAAGTATATCATTACTTCATGAAGCATGGGGAAGAAAGTACCTCATTATTGTCGTAAACAAAATTTGGCAGAAACTGTAACTAAATCCAGTGTTACTGTTTTTTTTTAATTTAATTTTGAGTAATATCAGTTAGTAAACTACTTTATTATTTATAGCATTCTAAGAAACAGGAAATTTTTAACATCAAGTTTATGCTGGCGCTCTGTAAAAGGAGACTGGAGCCTGGCCACTAATGCCAGAACACGACTCAAGGTATTTATGGCAGCAAACTCTAGCCCAGGGTAGCCATCCAGACGGGCAAATACCCTACCACCTAGCTGTGGGTAGTTTTGTCGCTTGCACGGATCGCGTTGATGTTAAATACATCCGTAGGCGAAGGTAACCACTTTCCATCAGGTGGGCAGTCAGTCAGCCCGTTTGCTTTACTCATGTAATAAAATAAAACAAACGTGTGCGTCTCGTGACGCCCTACAGAAGTGATAACTTAAACTAATCACGTTGAACTACTTAATATTGAAATTGTTTAACTTGAGAAAAGCTTAGATTATTACTTACATTTTATGTATATAGCGCGTGGATTAGAGTAAGAGAGGAGGAGTCTGCCTACCACTGCCGTATGCGTGAGAGAAAGGGAAGCCAGACAGACTGTCGCCGTAACGCGTTACGTAACGAAGTGGTTTACCCTCCCATAAGAAGTTATCAATTCAATAACCATCAATGGGACTCTTAAAGAATAAAGACATTTAACGCACCTAAACGTGCCGTCGATGCCCGCGTTTTGGCTATACACGAGGAGGCCCTCCGTCGCCGCAACGGCGAAGCTCTCCCCAGTTGGAGAGAAACGAACGCAGTGCACACGAACCTAGAAATAATCATTTTGAACATTATACTACGTCTATTTCGTATTGTTGGAGTGCGGATGAGTGATCTAGTTGTAAGCACCTTGCTTTATGCGGATGATGCCGTGCTTTTAGCCGAATCGCCATCAGAACTGCAAACACTAGTCACAATGATGAAAGATGACTGTCAGGCGAGAGGCTTACATTTGAATGCGAAGAAAACAAAGGTTATGGTGTTTGAAAGAGAAGAAACCAGAACGAATGCAAGGATAATGATCGATAATGTTATGCTAGAGCAAGTGAATGAGTTTGTATATCTTGGATGTGCTTTTAGCAGGGATGGAAGGTACACCGCTGATATAGAAAGAAGAGTGAATTTGGGGAATAGTGTGAATGGAGCGTTAGGCAAACTTCTAGGCGCTAAGAACTTCAGCCAGAAGGCCCAGCTCGCCATACACAACGCAGTGCTGGTACCTACGCTCACGTATGGATGCGAGACTTGGGTATGGAAGAAAGAGCATGAAAGTAGAGTAAACGCGGTCGAGTTGCGAGCACTGCGCCAAATCTGCTGAGTGCCGCTCGCGGACCGCGTTCGTAATACCGAAGTAAGAAAGAGAGTTGGTCTGAGAGTGTCGGGGTGAAGGTAAGGAAAGGAATGCTTCGGTGGTTCGGGCATGTGGAAAGAATGCATGATGAAAGAATGACTAAACAGATATACAATGCAAAAGTGAATGGATGCAGAAATTGCAGAAGGCCACGACACACCTTCCATGATCAAATTGATCGTGTACTAGCAGAAGGTGATGTCATCAGCCTTAAGAACAGACGAGCGTGCATGATAAAAGTTATGAATGTCAAAGAAGCAAGTGAGGTTTGTAAGAATAAGCCTAAATGGCGCTCTGTTGTTCGTGCCTACCCCACAAGGGAACTGGCGTGAAGTTATGTATGTATGTATGTATTTCGTATTTTGATTTACCATCCAAAACATGTCTGAAAAAACAGTTCATAGCGATAAATACAGTCAGTTGTACTCTTATATTATATATATTTATTTTTTAGACGGCCTCTGTGGTTGAGCGGGCTAAGCCTTTGCCGGCCTACCTCACTGCAACGCAGAGGGGCTCCGGATTCGATTCCTAGTATAGTAAATTTCGGAAACGTATTTACTACGGTCTGGGTGTCTGGGATCGACCCAAGATTAGTAGTTATATATTACCCATAACTTACTTAATTTGGGGATATACAATATGTGTGTTTGTCTGCCGATTATTATTACTTTTTTTTCATTTGTCGTACGCTTGTAGTTGCCTGATCAGAGGGAGGAAAGCAATACTTTTCATCCCTGTCAAAACATTTAAAAATTCCGCGAGCCACGATTCTTCTTTTATACAGGCATAAAGTTGTAATTAAAAAATATCAACAATACTATATAATATGACTTTGTACTTATGATAAAATTTACTTTTCAATAATAATCATTTAATTTGTATAGATTTGGGCTAAATACTTACTATCATCAATGATAAAGAAGATACTGGCGGATACAATGGCACAGAAGAAAGAAATATAAAAAGGCGGTAAAGCGGTAATTCGAGCTTCAGTTTTGTTGAGTGCTAATTATTTAGACAGATATTTGTATGAAATGAAGTCATCATAATCAAATATGGCTTCAACGTTTGATTTTATTAGAGAAGTAGTAGTTTGTTTAATTGATCAGGTTTCAATTTTCTGTCCTCATATTCCTAATGGAAAGCAGAGCGTTTACCTCGGGTGAAAGACCTATTTAAGCACTCGAACTATTAATGCGCTCGCTACGCTTGCGCGCCAAAGCGTACCGTACCTAAATAGGTTACTTTCGTCCCTTATGTAACAATCTACTATTTCTTCTAAATTGTGTGCTATGAATGAATGAACGAATGAAATCATTTTATTGTTCACCAAAATTAAAACTATTTTCTTAAAAACTAGATACAATAAATGTTGAATGAATGAAGTATGAAATAAATAAAACGTGTTTCAACATATAATAACATAACAATTGATCGTGTACTAGCCGAAGGTGATGTCAGGAGCCTTAAGAACAGAAGAGCGTGCATGACAAGAGTTATGAATGTCAAAGAAGCAAGTGAGGTGTGTAAGAATAAGCCTGAATGGCGCTCTGTTGTTCGTGCCTACTCCGCAAGGGAACTGGCGTGAAGTTATGTATGTATGTATGTATGTTTCAACATACTTACCAGGGGCGCATGTTCAAATACTGAGCGGCAAACGTGCATCATCTAGGTAGATTTCCGACCTAATTATCCATATTCATACAATTACCACAATCATGCTGACGGCAAAGGTTACTAAAGCTTGGTACTATTTAATATTAAATTACCTCAGGTTTGACTCTCCTGTCGGACATGTCCCCCTCTTTCACCCCCGGCAGTCGGATATCCACATCGCCCCCCTCCAACTCACCCCTCTCCTCCACCAGCGCCATATTCCCGAACTCGGTCAACAGGCGGCGATTTATGAAATCCTACGAAAAACAACGTAAAATTTAAGATTCAACCAAGAACTTTCAAACCTCGTCTCTTCTCTTGTGACAACTCCCACTACTGCTCGCGCTGTCGTAAATAGTTCCCAAAACACTTCCGTGGTGATGTCGCAGGCTGTGTGTTAATCCGGTCATTTTAAATCATTCCCAGAAAAATTCCCGGGATAAAAAGTAGCGCAGAGTTTAAGTCTAAGAATTAGCTGTCGATCAGCAACAAACCGCAGTGAAATCGGCCCAAAATCCCGAACAAACAGATAAAAAAAATACATCATGTCCTCCATTGTTTATATAGTCTATTGCAATTGGGTTTTTATGAAGTGATAACTTCTTATGGGAGGGTAAACCGCTTCGTTACGTAACGCGTTACGGTGCCAATCTGTCCGGCTTCCCTTTCTCTCACGCATACGGCAGCGGTAGGCAGACTCCTCCTCTCTCACTCTTACCCACGCGCTATATACATAAAATTTAAGTAATAACCTAAGCTTTTCTCAAGTTATCACTTCTGTCGGGCGTCCCGAGACGCACACGTTTTTTTTTTAATAGATTCAATCCACAGATACGGCATGTTTAGAATTTTATATTCTATAAGTAGATTGTGATGCTTATGGACCGTTGGGTCTTGAAGCCATGACCCCATACAAAAAGCTCTCCCAACGCCTCAGTGTCTCTTCAGGTGATCAGTATCTAGTATGGCAATCCAGTGTGATCATATAGCCTGACTTCTAGAAGAACTCATAGAAGATGATAAGAAAAGCTTAGTATTCTACTCATAATCTTAAGGGATTATCAAAGAATACAATATAACTGATATTAATCAATTAGATTAACTTAAGGCAAGTTTTCTTATATATCTATCTATAAGTGTAATATAAAAAATTGTAAGTGTTTGGTTTTTTAGATTTTTGTGTTTGTCTGTTTCTTCGGGATTTCGATGCGGTTTTTGCTTATCGATAGCAAATTCCAGGACTTAAAATCTTCGTTACGTTATATCCCGGGAATCCTACGGGAATTTTCTTAGGAGCGGTTTAAAGTGTCCCGGTTGAAAATAATTATCCGATTCGATTGATTGATAGCAAATTCTCGATCATAAAATCTGTGATACTTTACATCCAGGGGATCCCGCTGGATTTTTCCCGGGAGTTATTTCAAGTTGTTAGGACACGTATTAATTAGCATATTCCGTCCAACGTGAACGAAGTCTCGAGCAAATACTAGTTAACTATAACATCATTGATATCTTATGTTTATAACATTTCGAAAGTCATTACTTAACCCTTATGATGGAACAAAGTTAATATTATTTTTGTCCAAAGCTACCCGCTGCCATCAAAATTGCCGCGCCAAAACCAAGAGAATTATATCGTCTCTTTTACTCTAATACAAATTCTATTTAGTTAGAGAGAGAGAAAGCATCAGTTCAACGTTGGTTTCAATTATCTGTATTTGAGCACAAATTTGTGGTGATTCCGTCTTAAAGGGTTAAAATGATACTCACGTTGACAGCGTCCAAGGATTTGTTCTGCGTTATCACGAATTTCTTTATTAGTATAGATTCTTTGACATCATATAAGCATACATTCTTCGAATTACCACCACCGAGAACGCAAGAACCATCAGCAGAATAACAGATCGTTGTGAATGCTCTGAAAAAGCCTTTTTTTTTTATATTGCGTTTTATTGTTTAAATAGGCCTTAAAATTATTTTAGTGTCCACTTTTTTATATGAAAATTATTATAGAATTTATTGTGACATATGTAACTACCCAATCATAGAACAACCAAATTTGTTAATCAACAAGACCATATTCTAAAAGTATCCGTGCAGGAACGGGAAAAGAGTACAATTTCCTGCGGCCGGGTGGCCCGTTGTAAGAGGCAAAAAAACAAACCACAGCCAGGTGGTAGGGTATTTTCCCATCTGGATGGCTACCGCCCTTGGTCTAGAGTATGCCGCCATAACAAAAAGAGTTGTGTTCGTGTTGCAAATGTCAAATGTTGAACTCACGCAACAAAAAAAGTACAGTGCGAACAAAACTAAAATGCGCCCTTGAAGTTCGTACAAGTCCAATCCACTACGATTAAACGCGAGAGGTTTAGAAAAACACGCATAGCGGTTGGCGTCTTTGCTTAATTTTATTTCATTACCATCATAGATGTCTGGCGAGCAGCGTGTGTTATGGATAATACTTCAGAATTGGCTGCAAGGACTTAGACGCTTGCCTTTGCGGTGAATTCTACTACTACGCGTCATGACACTAACTTCACTCTACATACATATATATTTAGACACTGACACTTACAAATGAAGACGTGAGTGGATGAAGGTGATATGTCGCATATTCGGTTTTTTGCTTTTTTTGCGTAGATGAAGGTGATAAGTCGATACCAAATGACTACAGACCTTATACCATTGATATAAAGCACATTAAAAAAAAACAGAAAGTTGAAAAAGGTAAAAGGCGACTTATCTCAAAAAATAAAAGTAAAACTTTTATCTCGATTTACTCAGAATTGGAATTATGCGACTTATCACCTTCATCCACTCATGTCTTCAAATGATAAAAAGACCTATCTATCTGGTTTCACTAAAGATGAGGTATGAGGACTCACTTCGTTTTGAGTTGTGTCTGTGCAGTTATGAGGTCAGTATCGGCTCTCCCCGAACCGAGATCGTTCCTGCCCTCTATACTTCCGGTCTGGTCGCAAGTGGTCGGGTTAAAGAACGTTATGTTGCCGTCTAAGGTCGATACAGCAATCTAGAATTAAGAAAATCGCTCTCTCTTCATATATCTATTTAAAATTGTTATTTTATCAGTAACTAGGTCGCCCATGGTCGAAATTCGACCATAATAATTAATTGAAATTATAAATTTGAACATTATTAAGGTTCTGGGGAATGAATGATCAGAAAAGTATGATTGATCTGATTTTAATAGATAGTCGCCTCCGAAACACAATAATGGATACAAGAGCCTACAGAGGCTCTTGAAATGGACCACTACCTGGTGATAAGCCGGTTTGTGGGCCTTTTCAGGAAGTGGAGACACTGGCGAGTGCGTACCAATTTCGGGGAGCTTGAAAGAATAAAGTGTGAAAAATTGGAAGATGTTAGTGTAAGGAGTATGTATGCGCGCCTAGTCGAAGAAAGGCTTGCAAAAGCGGACTTCTCCGACTTAGATGTGGATAATGACTGGGATAGTATGAAAGAAAGTATAGTGGAAAGCGCAAAAGAAGCATGTGGATGCGCAAAGAGGCACATAACAACGAAAGGTGATGAATGGTGGGATGCGGATGTTAAATCCAGCGTAGAGAGAAAGAGAAAAGCCTGGCTGGATTATGTTGGTTCTTTGCAACAGAATGACAGTATGAAAGAGATGAAGAAAAAATTTTATCGCCTCTGCAAGAACGAAACCAAAGCTTTAGTGAAAGAGAAGCGCGAAAGTATAAAATTGAAAGAAGAAGAGAAGCTGACGGAGAACTTCAAGGCGAATACCAAACTCTTTTGGAGAGAGGTTAAGAAGTCTCGGGGTTGTTCGTCAGCTTCCAGAATGGAAAGAATAAAATCTAAAGCAGGGGACGTTCTTGCTAACCCACAAGAGGTGTTAGCGCGATGGAGTGAATATTTTAGAGAAATGTATGATGATATCCCGGATGCTGGCACCACGACTGAGTCTGTGACTGACTCCGAGGAGTCAGCATCCGAGATCACGTTGGAAGAGATCGAATGGTCGATAAGAAGTCTGAAAAATGGAAAGGCAGGAGGAATCGATAGTGTGTCTGCTGAGATGATCAAATATGGTGGAACCTGCGTCCGGGACGCTTTCCTGTCCTTATGCAACTTGTGCTGGAGGACGGGAAAGGTTCCCAAGGACTGGAGGCGCGCTGTCATCGTGCCCTTGTATAAAGGCAAGGGGTCACGTATGGAGTGCGCCAGCTACAGGGCCATCAGTTTGATCAGCACAGCATCTAAAGTGTATACGAAGATTATTGAAAAGAGAATGAGAGTGGTATCCGATGGATTATTGTGGGATGCACAAGGTAGCTTCAGAAATGGAAGGGGATGTATGGATCAAGTTTTCTCTCTCCGCAATACCGTAGAGAAGCAGCTGGCTATTGGCCGGAAGGTTTTCTGCGGTTTTGTGGATCTAGAGAAAGCATTTGACAGGGTTGTGCGGAAGGAGCTCTGGGACATATTGCCCGGATATGGGATTAATGGCCAATTGATGCGTGCTGTGCAGTCCACTTACGAGGACTGTATGGCATGCGTGCGAGTGGATGGATGCAGAAGTCGTGGAAGGCCACGACACACCTTCCATGATCAAATATGATGTTGGGGTGCGTGTACTAGCAGAAGGTGATGTCAGGAGCCTTAAGAACAGACGAGCGTGCATGACAAGAATTATGAATGTCAAAGAAGCAAGTGAGGTGTGTAAGAATAAGCCTAAATGGCGCTCTGTTGTTCGTGCCTACCCCGCAAGGGAACTGGCGTAAAGTTATGTATGTATGTATGTATATAGAGATAATAAGCCGTCTCGAACAAACACTGCTTTGTTAATTTTTAAAATTTGTTTAAAAAACAAAGCGATTACCAAACCAGAAATAGAACCAACCTCTTCCCCGTCGGGCCTGAAAGCGACCTGCAAAGCATCGGAGGCCAACTGTATGGTCTCACACTCGGAGCTGTTCTCTATGCAGTTCCACAGTCTGACAGTCTTGTCCCAACTGGCCGACGCCAGCCGGGAACTGGCCAGCGTCGGACTGAACGACACGCAAGACACTGGCGCTTCGTGACCTCCTAGTACCTAAATATGAAAGACATAGTATTTTAATATTTTCTTAAGTTTTCGCGATTTGTATACAGATTAAAACTACGTTTTAACGGTTTTAAGCGCGGTAATTTTATTTGATTTTGGTTTTTTTCCGACGTTTCGGCCACTTTTCAGTGGCCGTGATCACGGAAGACAAAGATGTCAAGTGTCAACGAGTATTGTTAAAGTTTTATTTAGCCTACCGCCAACTTATTAATTTTAATTATTTAATTTTTAATTATTTAAATTATAAATTTAAATAAATTTAAAAATTAAAGTGGCCGAAACGTCGGAAAAAACCAAAATCAAATAAAATTACCGCGCTTAAAACCGTTAAAACGTAGTTTTATTACATAGTATTTTCTTATGATTTCGCGACTAGTACACATAATCACACTTTTTTTATTGCTCGTGTACAGCAGACAGGCTGACGGCCCAACTGTGATGAAAAGTGGTTACCGTCATCTATGAACGTTTGCAACGATGGGACTACCACCTAGATATGGGTTGTTTTGTCGCCTATTACGACAGGAAGCCTGTCAGCAGCAGTTAGTATTCTTACTCCGTCCCTGCACGGAACGGTTTTTAGCGAGGTATTTTATTTGATTTTTGATTTTTATACCGACGTTACAGCCACTTTTCAGTATCCTTGATCACGGAAGACAAAGACGTCGAGTGACGATGAGTAATGTTAAAGTTTTTATTTAGCCTACTGCCAACTTGATCATTTAAATTATTTAGTTTTATTTTTTTAACCGACTTCAAAAATAGGAGGAGGTTCTCAATTCGTCGGGATCTTTTTTTATGTATTTTCACCGATTACTCCGAGATATATGATCCGATTTACGTGATTTTTTTGTTCGACGCGGAATAGCTTCCATTTGGTCCCCTAAAAATTTTACATAGTTTGGCCCAGTAGTTTTCATTTTATGAACATTTTTTATGAAAATTTTTCCATTCCGTTCTATATGTACACCGATTACGCTGAGATTTATGATCCGATTTACGTGATTCTTGTTTAGTTTGATGCGGAGTAGTTGCCATTTTATCCCCTAAAAACTTAACATAGTTTGGCTTAATACTTTTCATTTTACGATCATTTTTTTGTTCCCGTTTCTTGGGACCTATATTTTTTAAGTAGCGCGGCACCTTTCGTATGTCTACCCATACATAGCTAGACACTAAAAAGTAACAAATAAAATAAAAAAACTTCTTTCAAAAAAAAATGACAAAAAAATATAGTAATTTTTATGTATTACTAAGCACCGACTTTAAGATGTTTTAGATAATATATATTAATAATAATAGCTTTAGAAATAAGTTATTTTATACTTTTTAGTTTTTGAAGTCGGTTTTTTTAAACGATTTTTTTTTATTTTTTGTTTATGGTTATTATGTACTCTAGTGAGACATGTAATAACGCCAGCCTTAGACTTATCAATACCGTACTCAGCTGTAAAAGAATAAGTTCGGTATTGGCAACTGTAGTGCACGCTCAGCCTTCGAAGTTTACGCGAGCAAAACTTACTGATGTAAAGCTAGACTAATAAAATCATTTTCATTTCTCATACTCGGAAAGAAGGCTTGAATTTACTTGATCACAGCGATGAAAACGTGCTTTTCGTCCCTGGGTAACGATTTTCCATGCTGTCAAAAAATTTACAAAACAGCGAACCATGTCCTGAATTTTTATAAAGCCGCTGTTAAATCACGACATAAAATTATAATTATAAAATATCAACAGTTATGTAACACGATTTAATGCTTATAAATTACTTTTCACTAAATTATTACTTAATTTACATAAAATTGAGCTAATAATATATTTAATTTAAATGTGTTTAGTATCATCAGAGAAAAAAAATCCTGGCTGGTAGATTGCCACAGAAAAAGAAATTTACTTAACGCTTCATACTCATAATGTGACGTATTAAATATTAGTTCATCAGGTTTAGATATATTAACGCCTTATTTCATTAGAGAAGTGGTTGTTTGTTTAACTTATCAGTTTATGTTTACTTTGCTCGTATTCGAAATGAAAAGCAGTGTTAATCTCGGGTGAAAGACCTATTTAGGCATTAGAAATATAAGCGCTCTCGCTACGCTGATGCGCCAAACTATCTCGTACCTAAATAGATCACTTTCAACCCTCGTGTAACAATCTACTATGACATCTTACCAAAGGTTTTCCTCGCCCTATTAACTTGAACTTTCTCCTCACCTTGGTTAACAAAACTCATGTATATATATTAAGTAAATTCATATCAACTAACACTATTTATCTTTGGTTTAGATAGTCTAACCTATGTGTTCTGTTTTGTCCACAGGTATACAGAAAACCTTGACTATAATATAATTTGACGGCCTCTGTGGTTGAGCGGGCTAAGCCTTTGCCGGCCTACCTCACTTCAACGCAGTGGCTCCGGGTTCGATTCCTGGTATAGTAAATTTCGGAAACGTATTTTCTCCGTTATTTACTATGGTCTGGGTGTCTGGGATCGGCCCCAGAGTAGTCCGTTGTATATTACCCATAACACAAGCGTAACTTGCTTAATTTGGGGATATACAACCTGTGTGTTTGTCTGCCGATTAAAAAAAAAATAAAAAATACCGATTAAATTTTCTTTTTACAAATAGCTTAATTTGCTTTTTTATGTTCACCTGTCATTTATATATATATATATATATATATATATATATATATATATATATATATATATATATATATATATATATATATATATATATATACAATTTTTTACTGTGACATTGGCAAAATCAATGCCAAAGGCGTTTGGGCCAACATTAACAAGAATAGAATAGAACAAACTACTATTAAATAGCGATAATCCCAATTTAAATATATTTAATGATAACACTAGAGAGTTTAAGCGATTGATTAGAACAATAAATTTCTCTGGCATATATTAATTCTTTTGTTATCAACAAACATATTTGATAGAATATAAACTACTGTATGGTATACTATTATTTATGTAACGCTATATCTGTATTTGGAATTTCCTGTATTCACATGTCTAGGAATACGACTTAGATTTTAAAATTGTGTTAAAAATACTTAGATTTATTTATGCTTGTATTCTGTTGTGTGAAATAAATGAATAAATAAACACATCTTTAAACACAAATCGTTAGAGCTCATTCTTACATTGACGTAGCATTATTATTTCGGGATCGTGCGAATCACGATTCATTTTTATTGTATAAAATAACATAACGGTCTTTTAACCGTATTCACACGCTTATTAATCATGAAAAAAAAAAACGTCAAAAAATATGAATTCGTTATGACGAGTCGTTTAAATAAATTGCTCTGCAGTAGTATGAAAGGTTATTCGATTTTTGACGGAACGTTTTCTTCAACCATTGGTATGGCTACCACTAGCGTCAAATGTGTATGACAAGTTTATAGAAAATGTTGGTACAGTACGCGCAAAACTTAAATGTGTTTCGAGTGAAGTTAGTATTTTTTACTGCTGGAGTACAGCAGACAGGCTGACGGCTCAACTGTGATGGAAATTTGTTAGTTCCATGAGTTTGCGCGAATGAGATGGCATACGAGTCCGAATAGCAGCCGAGCATGTCTGTGAAGTTAATAACTGTGTATTGTGCAATGACGCGTACGAACTTCAAGGACGCATAAAAGTTTTACTCGTACTTTACAAAAACGAAAACTGTAGCTCGCTCGCGGTGTTTTCTCGCTAAAACTCGTAGGTTTTCAATTGTCAATTAAATTAATTAATTATTCTCTATAATTGTATATTTAAATCCATAATTATTCACAATAACTCACATCCAACAGTTTCCCGAATTTAATGGACCAAATGAATATTTCGAAGACGTCTTGGCCACCGGCGGCGCACAACTCGCTGCTCGCGTCCAAAGCGACGCAACTGAACTGCACCAGACTTGGCGACGTTAGAGTCCGAAAATTTCGGTATCTATATAATTTAAACTTCATTAATTAATAGTACAATTGAAGACCAATACTAAAAATGAAAATGACAGCACTTTAATGAGTTTCCTTAGTATATTTTACTTTGGTTTCTAGATTCGCACCGACACAAGATTTTCACATACCCTAACATCTGTGGAATCTTCTTTTCATTTCTGATACTTCGAAATTGAACATAAACATTGCTGGTTGCGTAATCTAGTTGCTGACGCTAAAGGGAGAAGTAACGCTAAATCAACAAATCCACTTTGAAAATACCAAATACAACATTCGTTCCTCTTTTTTTTATTGCAGGAGTTCAGCAGACACGCAGACGGCCCACTTGATGGAAAGCGGTTACCATCGCCTATAGACATTCGCAACACCAAAGGTGCTACAAATGCGCTGCTGTTCTCTTAAGGGAGACTGGAACCTGGTCACTAATGCCGGAACACAACTCAAGGTTGTTGTGGCGACATACTTTAGACCAGGGGTGGTAGCCATCCACTCGGGCAAATGCCCTACCTACCACCTGGCTGTGGGTTGTTTTGTCGCCTCTTACGACAGGCCGCCCGGCCGCAGGAAATCGTATTCTTTCTCCGTTCCTGCACGGATAATATAAATACTCTGATATAAGACCTTTACCCAGCTGTGAAATATCTATGGGTTGGCATAGTAGCACCAAAAAGCACAGGTGCATCCCTTTTTAGTCCCTTTTATGAGCCATTTATACATATAATAAAACTGTAGAGGTCGAATTTCCGTACAATGAAAAACATGCTAAAAACCGAGTCAGGGGGATGTAAGAAGTGAAATAGAACTAATTTAGATTTTTTTCAAATGTTTGTTTCTCTGTTTGTACGGGCTAATCTCCGAAACGACTAGACCGATTTAAATGAAATTTTGTATGTTGGTAGCTTATATCCCTGATCAACATATAGGATATTTTGATCCCGAAAAATTAAAAGTTCCCGTGGGATAGTTAAAAAAACTTTAATTACTTAAACAGCTTATTATACACGGTTTACGTTCAATATCGTCTATAAAGAAGCATTATAAGGTATTGCGATCTATAAAATTGTAATTGAAGGAATAATAAATACCACGCGTACGAAGTCGCGGGCATCAGCTAATAGTTTATATATTACGAACAATCCAAGAAATTGCTTTACAATGCCGCCACACGAATTATACAACCTTAATCCGCTCAATTGTTATTCGGGAAACTTTCATTGTGTTCTTTAGAGGCTTAGAATGTAATGTATGTATGGATATTCGTGATATTTTTGTTGTGTTGTGGTATAAAGATGCTTTTTTTAATCAGAATTCGATTGAACCCTTGCAATACATAACAATATTGTTACAACTCAGGTCCCGACAAACACAAAATCCACCTGCATATCTGAAACAAAGCACATTTATTACCCGTCGGCATTTGAACTAATAACATTGAAATTCTTTTATGGTCGTCTTCTTTTGTTTACTTACTGGCATACGGCCTATTGTTGTATGTGTTGTAATCATTAGCCAGGTGTTACGGATTTAAAGTATAATCGGACATTGGCGGACATATTGCATTTGTGCAGTATAAAGCAATGGCCCGATTGAGGGAGGAGTTAGTCGAGCGAGAACCACGAGCGAAACGAGACGTGTGTACTACAATCGGGAATCTAATAAGTGACGGACTTTGCGCGTTTTATTGAATTACGTACGACCTTCTGCATTACGTTTGGATTTGTTGCGTTTGGTTATATTTGTACCTGTGTTATACGTGTTTGTATAGTTCTAATAAACTCTATAGTCATTCTAACAGCATTTTAATTCGAAACAATATAATACAGTAAAAAAAATATCACCTGATCAAATCATAGCACCGTACGGTTCCGTCTAATGAACTAGATACAAGGAACTTCTTGTTGGGACTATAAACAATACTGGTCACAGTGGACTTGTGTTCGCTGAATGTAACAACACAAAACCCCGTACTGGTGTTCCACACCTTTACTTTGCCATCGAAACCCCCCGTCACAATATACAGGCCATCGGGAGAGTATGTCAAACAGGTCATGTCTAAAGAATGGCCTTGTTGTTTCATCACATATTGTTCACCTGAAAGTTAAAATGTATACATACTAATTTAAGGCACATAAAACACTATTTGTGCGTTGTCAGAACGGAAACATCGCTATGAATTTTTCCATTTTTGTAATGAAACTTCAATATAAACGGGGGGTATTAGGATTTTTCTGTCACGAAAAAGCGTTACGGCCGCGTGGAGGAGCGGCATAAATTTAGACTTGACGTGGTGAGAGGCGGCATAATTTTAGAATATACTATGGATGCGTTTTTTGGTTCCGGATCGAATTCAGAGTTTGTAAAAAATGCATTCAGTAAAATGTACATAACCTAACCAAAATGTAATTTGCAGTAAACCTGCGAAAAATCGAAATGTGTGCTAGGACACTTAGCAGAAGTGAAACTTCAACGGACAAGTGGCAAAACGAATCGCAACAAAATTTTAACTTGAAGTTTTACGGACAGATTGTTAATGTACTTGTCCAATTTGAAAACCTGCCCGTAAAACTTCAAGTTAAAATTTTGTTGCGATTCGTTTTGCCACTTGTCCGTTGAAGTTTCACTTCTGCTATGTGTTTACACATTTCGATATTTTTGTTCTGCGAAGCTGGCAAACAGGCAGATGAGTCACTTGATGGACAGTGGTTAGCGTCGCCTGTAAACGTTTGCAACACCAGGAGCTAAGCCAATGCATTGCCAACATTTAGCATGCGTTAGGTGTGGAATAAAGGAGATGGGATAGAGATGATGGGATTAGAGGACATGACTTTAAAATGAGTTTGTAAGAGTAACATGACATTTTGTACTAAAGCAGTACAATGTACCACTTCAAATGGGGGGAGAAAATTTTTATGGTTTGTACCGCGGCAGTACATTTGAAGCGATGAGGCCGGTGAGTTGCCCTGTACAAAAAACTTCTAGTTCGGAAATGTTCGTTAAAGATCGGCTGTGATCGGCCTCGGTCACCTCATATTACTAGCAGTCGTACATGTCATGCTGTCCCTCCTT
This sequence comes from Dendrolimus kikuchii, assembly GCA_019925095.2. Classification (NCBI taxonomy): domain Eukaryota; kingdom Metazoa; phylum Arthropoda; class Insecta; order Lepidoptera; family Lasiocampidae; genus Dendrolimus; species Dendrolimus kikuchii. The sequence continues at coordinate 3,226,871 of CM034394.1, read as the reverse complement.
GTCATGTGAATATCCGTAGAGGCGTTATTATACTGTTGTCCTCGTTCCGTCCTTCCTTTTACATTTGAGGCGCGAGTAGTACACTGAGTAGTAACGCGACAAAATATTTGAAGCATTACTTTTTTAGACTTTGTACCGTTCCAGTACAAATGGATTTTGCACGGGACAAATGTACCGGCTTATACGTGTCCGACGCAACTCTAGGTGGGATAGGGGGAGGTTATTCATCCTATGAAACAAGATTAGCTCAAAGCTAACGGTTTCAGGCCGATATTCTTTGAGAGTGCGGTATCATAGCGATCGAGCTGTCTCTAAAGCCTAGTTCGCACTACGCTAGTAATTTAGTCGAGTAGCGAGTAGTTTAGTAACTAAAATACTCGCTACTTCCCAAAAATCGTTCGCACTACGGTCGAGTACAGTACATGAGTGAGTAGTGTTTTGCAAGGTGAACGTTCAACGCAATAAAGTAAATAAGCTACTGGCAATCGCTATTTTAGAACTTAATATTCTTTTTTTATTGCTGGAGTTCAGCAGACTGGCAGACTGCCCACTCGATGGAAAGCGGTTACCATCGCCTATGGACATTTGCACCACCAAAGGTGCTACAAATGCGCTGCTGCTCTCTTAAGGGAAACTGGAACCTGGAAACTGGAAAATTCCACAAGCATTCTTAAAGTGGTTTCTTCGCTCCAGAGACTCGACTAAAACGACGGATTCGTAATAGTTTGAAACAAATTAACGAATAAGCAGTGACGAAGGCGCTACTCGCCGAAAAAGATAGAACAAAATGGATCGACTCGACTAAATTTTTGTTGTAGACACGTTTAGTTACTACTCGGTACTTGACTAAATTACTAGCGTAGTGCGAACTAGGCTTAAGAGCTAAAATCGTAGTAATTATTCCATCACGACTGCTAGCTGAAAATATCATAAGAATTTAATACGAATGTGATTTTAATTAGTTTTTGGCAAAAATATAACTCACTTTGCCACTCCCATACCAGCAACTGACCAATATTGGGGCAACCGAAAGCGATCCAATCTCCGGGGGACGAGATCGCGATGCTGCTTATCCTGTGCTCCGATATACTAAGGGTATGTATCAAATTCACATCTGGCATTTCGTGGAGGAAGAATATGCCGGTCGAAAAACCTGAATAGTCGAAAAAAATTGTCAGTTGTAGGAGACTGGACATCTATATATATCGAGGGCTTCATAACAAATGGACGTACAGACAAAAGTGCAGTTTTACACAAGGGACAAAATTGTTAATATGTTTTTATTTATTTTTTTTATTGCAGGAGATCAGCAGACAGGTAAACGGCCCACTTGATGGAAAGCGGTTACCATCGCCTATGGACATTAGCAACATCAAAGGTGCTACAAATGTGCTGCTGCTCTCTTAAGGGAAACTGGAACCTGGTCACTAATGCCGGAACACAACTCGAAGGTTGTTATGGCGACATACTTTAGACCAGGGGTGGTAGCCATCCAGTCGGGTAAAGGCCCTACCACCTGGTTGTGGGTTGTTAAGTCGCCTCTTACGACAGGCCGCCCGGCCGCAGGAAATTGTATTCTTTCTCCGTTCCTGCACGGATAAAAAAATAAAATAAAACAAAGCTAGTTGATTGTATAAGACTGAAATCTGGAACATCCTTCTTCTTAGGTACACTTGCATGCTGGTAAGACTTTCTAAATTGTAACATACATAGTTTTTAGTAAATAACAAAAAAAAATGCATTTTTGCGTATACGCCTATATGTTATGAAACCCTCGATATGTATTTGAGCGTAAGGATCACGCGAGTTCAGTGCTTTTTCTTCATCCCAAAAGTACCCAACGAGTCTAAAGTAGTTTTCACTTCAAAATTCGTGAAGACAATAGTTCATGGTTCTTCACACTGTCACACACAGTTCACACTGTCTTTAGCGTACCCACATTTGTATATGCAATTTCGAAAGGCACATTAAATTTTTTTAAATGATGTTCACAACTTCAAAATAATAGCATTTAACATAACTTCCTAATACTATACATAATTCTCTACATGTAACTTTGTTGTATATACTTTTTGGGTGAAATTTAGCTCAAGACAATATCAAGACTTACTTATCATTGTAATGTTAACTGATAGTAATTTGTATATCATATGAAATAAAATAAAAAATACTACATATTAATATTAAACTGTATATTATTTTTCCATGACTATATATATATGTATGTATGTATGTATATATATATATATATATATATATATATATATATGTGTGTGTGTGTGTATATGTATATATGTGTATATATATATATATATATATATATATATATATATATATATAATACTAACTTCTGCCCGCGACTTCGTCCGCGTGGAATAGTTTAAAAAAAAGTAAGTAAAAAGAAATCTCCCATTTTGAAACATTCTTCATTGGTGCTCCTATTGGTCTTAGCGTGATGATATATAGCCTTTAGTCTTCTCGATAAATGGGCTATCTAGCACTGAAATAATTTTCAAATCAGACCAGTAGTTCCAGAGATTCAAGCAAACAAACAAACAAACTCTTCAGCTTTATATATTAGTATAAGATATGTATATTAAATGATATATACTTAATATACATACCATACAAATAGATATCTACAAAATATAGTGAATGTCACAAACAAACTTAGTTTTTTACTATGGTCTGGGTGTACAGGATAGGCCCCACAAATAAATTCTTTGGACCGTAACAAGGAACCCTTAACAGAAATTGTAACTTGTTTAGCTTGAAGACATACAATGTGTTTATATGTCGATTATTATTAATATTTCTCTCTCTCTCTCTCTCTCTCTCTCTCTCTCTCTCTCTCTCTCTCTCTCTCTCTCTCTCTCTCTCTCTCTCTCTCTCTCTCTCTCTCTCTCTCTCTCTCTCTCTCTCTCTCTCTCTCTCTCTCTGTTATAAGGTATATAAAAACTGACCTGTAACTAAAATCCTGCTCTCTTTATGGTATTGCGCTGCTGTTAATTTGACTTTTTTATCTGCTCGTCTTATCGCGTCACCGATGTAATGGCGGCCCAATTTGTTATATTGCAACCTCTTCTCCTCTTTAACATCTTGTTCCTTCTTAACATTTTCTAGATCATTATCACTTTCCTTTAAAAGAGAATAAAATCAGGGAGTTTGAAAGTTCAGAAACAATATATCGGTTATAATTGTAGGAGGTAAGAACAACCATTGTTGCCACCCCATCTCAATAATTTATTTTATCCGTGCAGGAATGGAGAAAGAATACAATTTCCTACGGCCTGTCGTAAGAGGCGACTTAACAACCCACAGCCAGGTGGTAGGGCATTTGCCCGACTGGATGGCTACCACCCCTGGTCTAAAGTATGTCGCCATAACGACCTTGAGTTGTGTTCCGGCATTAGTGACCAGGTTCCAGTCTCCCTTAAGAGAGCAGCAGCGCATTTGTAGCAACTTTGGTGGTGCAAATGTCCATAGGCGATGGTAACCGCTTTCCATCAAGTGGGCCGTCTGCCTGTCTGCTGATCTCCTGCAATAAAAAAAAATAAAAAAATTGGCACCCTATCATTGATACATTGGTACCCAATACATTAAGATCTCTTATTTTTAACCGACTTTAAAAACGAGGAGCTTCTCAAGTTGATTCATATTTTTTTAAATGTATGTACACCGATTACGCTGAGATTTATGTTTGATGCGAAATAGTTGCCATTTGGTCCCCTTAAAAATTTAACATCGTTTGGCCCATTTTTCATTTTATGAACATTTTTTTATGAAAATTTTCCGTTCCCATTTCTTGAGTAACAAATAAAAAAAAACTTCGTTTAAAAAAACCCACTTCGAAAACTAAAAATTATAAAATAACTTAATAAAGATTTTTGACTAAGAATTTATTTAGTTTGTTAAGAGACAAAATAATATAAAATTTTCTACATCTAGAAGTCGGTGCCGATTAAACCACAAAAATTACAATATTTTGCAACATTTTGTTGTTATAACAGTATATATTTATTTAGTTTATTAACTAAATAAATTCTTAGTCAAAAATCTTTATTCAGTTATTTCATACTTTAAGTTTTTGAAGTCTGTTTTTTTAAACGAAGTTTTTTTATATTTCTATTATGGCCATACACACAATGACAATAATTAAATTATTGTATGGCTGCAAAAAAAATACAAAGTATTAAGCTTAATATTTTGAGTAATTTAATTGGGTGGCAATCATTGAGGTTGCCAACAATGATATAGTTTACCTTATATCCTATTATATCTAGCTTAAAGGTCTAGCAGTCAAGCCATAAACTCAAAAAAGAAAAATATCATGAACAAGATGAAATTTTTTGTGAGAATGGATGATAAACTACTGAACAGAATTCAATGAAGCTTTACCATAATATTCCTTATAGATCAAAGTAACACAAAAGCTATTTACAAGTAATTGTTTAAATTAGCTAATCTTATACTAATATATAAAGCTGAAGAGTTTTTTTGTTTGTTTGCTTGAACGCGCTAATCTCAGGAACTACTGGTCTGATTTGAAAAATTCTTTCAGTGTTAGATAGCCCATTTATCGAGGAAGGCTACAGGCTATATATCATCACGCTAAGAATAATGTTTACATAAGAAGAATATTTCAAAATCGGGGGGTTTTTTTATTTACTTTTTTTTAAATATTCCACGCGGACGAAGTCGCAGGCAGAAGCTAGCATAACGATAAAGTTTCAAATTGAAATGCCGCTGCTGTGAGTATAACAAAACCATGAGACTAGACATCCCGACAGTTGGGTCCATATTGTGAATTTTCAGAAGAAAAGTAAGTGAAGTCGCATATGGCATCCGATACTTACATAGTCCTTATCCTTCTCTATAACATTCCTCTCATCAACTTCATCTTCGCTATCTTCAGCCTTTTGCATTTTCCTCCTCTTCCTATGAGATATCTGCACTTCGGACACGACCAGATCGTCCGAATCAATCGTGGACTCCCACAAACACACTTGACCATTCCGACTGATGGTTATGAGGTCTAAACTCTTCTTCTCAAAGAAAACGCCAACTATTTTATCTGTATGACCGCTCAACGAGTACATGTTCAAATTGTCCAAATAGTCAACTGTGTAGATTTTGGTTGTGGTGTCTTTGGAACCGACAGCTAACAATTTTGAACATGACGACCAGTCTATACACGTTACGTCATCTAATGATTTCTTGAAGACCCTTTTCATTATGAATGAGCAGAATTCGCCGGTGAACGAGCATGGTGCTGTCATAACAAACACTGAAAGAACATTATTGGCAAATTTAACTAATATGAAAATTTATTTCCATGCATTACTTTTTTTAGTGTATAATAATTCCTAATGTTATTATATAAGTTGTTGTTATGTTCGTATTGTCATATATATATATATATATATACATATATACAGACGAGTGTGCATGACAAGAGTTATGAATGTCAAAGAGGCAAGTGAGGTGTGTAAGAATAAGCCTAAATGGCACTCTGTTGTTCGTGCCTACCCCGCCAGGGGACTGGCGTGAAGTTATGTATGTATGTATGTATACATATATATATATTTGAAAGAGAAGAAACCAGAACGAATGCAAGGATAATGGTCGATGATGTTATGCTAGAGCAAGTGAATGAGTTTGTATATCTTGGATGTGCTTTTAGCAGGGATGGAAGGTACACCGCTGATATAGAAAGAAGAGTGAATTTGGGGAATAGTTTAAATGGAGCGTTAGGTAAACTTCTAGGCGCTAAGAACCTCAGCCAGAAGGCCCAGCTCGCCATACACAACGCGGTGTTGGTACCTACGCTCACCTATGGAAGCGAGAGTTGGGTATGGAAGAGAGAACATGAAAGTAGAGTAAACGCGGTTGAGATGCGAGCACTGCGCAAAATCTGCGGAGTGACGCTCGCGGACCGCGTTCGTAATACCGCAGTAAGAAAGAGAGTTGGTCTGAAAGAGAGTGTCGGGGTGAAGGTAAGGAAAGGAATGCTCCGGTGGTTCGGGCATGTGGAAAGAATGCATGATGAAAGAATGAATAAACAGATATACAATGCAAAAGTGGATGGATGCAGAAGTCGTGGAAGGCCACGACACACCTTCCATGATCAAATTGATCGTGTACTAGCAGAAGGTGATGTCAGGAGCCTTAAGAACAGACGAGCTTGCATGACAAGAGTTATGAATGTCAAAGAGGCAAGTGAGGTGTGTAAGAATAAGCCTAAATGGCACTCTGTTGCTCGTGCCTACCCCGCAAGGGAACTGGCGTGAAGTTATGCATGTATGTATGTATGTATATATAAATTACATCGTCACATTCATATACTCATTTGTAAAAACCGACTTACCACACTAGTATCATAAATAATTATTATAAAGTGTGGCAGAAAAATAAAGGCTTAGATAGATAGATATATAACACTTTACTGTACACCAATACAAAAATCAACTTACAGACTAAAACTATATCTAACTATGTACAAAGGGCGGTCTTATCATTAAAAAGCGATCTCTTCCAGACAGCCCTAGGCTTAGTACCTGTATTATCACAACAAGCGGCAAAATATTTCCCATCTGGACTAAATTTAACAGCATTCACTTGTTGCCTGAATTTGTATCTGTGGACCACTGCACAGGTAATCAAACTTATCATTTGGGCTTCACCCTCTGAAATAAAAAGTTTTCATTTGATGTAATATGGAGCATGGTGATTTTCATAGAATACAATAAGGACAAAGTGTACTTCTTTTACCTAAACAATTATTGCCAGTAAATACTTTAATCACTTATGGCCTTACTTATAATCGTCTCTTAAATTTTAAGCAACTGCTCAGCAACTGAATAGTGAAAATCTTACCCATAAACTCCTCTTAAGAATAAGAGGTGGTAAAGTGACTCTTAGGTAACTGTCAAAAATAACCAACGTCGAGAGGTAGTTTAAGAGACTGTTAAAAGTCAAGATGGCGATTCATAATACTGACCATACAGTTACAACCTACATTTATCATTCAAATTTAAGTTATCTGTGCCCCTCTTAGGTTAACAATAGCTAATACTATAAAAGTGAAAAAAAGATACTATACTCATTGATTAGAGACTGAGAGTCTCTTGCTTAAGAGATGGCTAACCGTTTCTTAACAAGATTATTATAAGTAAGGCTATTAATACTACAAAATGTACAACTTATAAAAAAAACTTTAATCACATTAGACATTTTAAAGTCTATTGTTTATTAACGAAATCAATATTTTTTCAACTCACTTTCATTTATGGCTAAGAGAGTTGTTCCATTTGGTGCTATGTCAACCGCTGTGTAGTTAAAGTTACTCTCAAATGATAATGTATTGCTTTTGTTGCTGAAATAAAAAGAAAACAAAATGTAAGAAAGAAATAAAACACTTTATTAACCGACTTCAAAAATGGAGGAGGTTCTCAATTCGTCATGTTAATTTTTGTTTTTTTATGTATGTTCAACCATCATTTTGTTATTTCAGAACCGATTTTGATGATTTTTCTGCGTTCGATTTAGAGTATCTTTATAGTAGTCTCGTATAAATGTCATAGTTATCGGACTTTGAGTTTAGAAGATGTAACAAAAAATTCATTAAAATTAAAACTAGAATTTGAATATATACTATCATATACTTACAATAGTGTATTCTAACATAGCATGCAATTTATCCGTAACAATAGAATGGTTTCTATAAAATGTAGATCTTAAAGTCTCTGCCCACTACACCATATCCATACCATGACCATGCTATGAACGTATCAGGTATGCTAAAAAATATGATACAGTCTACTATGCCCACTAGAATGTATCAAGAGTGTATCATACCCGTAGCATCCAGGCAGCAACCGTGTATGATCCGCATTTCATATTGGGACATACATACATAACTTCACGCCAGTTCCCTTGCGGGGTAGGCACGAACATTGGTATATACTAATAAAAATATTATGCAGTTAAAACACCCTGAAAAGAATAGTGTTTTCTATGTCTTTCTCTATTAAACCAGCATGTACAAAGTATAATATTTTCTTAAATTTTTGCAACTAGTATACATAATAAAACTATATTTTAACGGTTTTAAGTGCAGTAATTTATTTGATTTTTATTATTCTGATGTTTCGGCCAGTTTTCAGTAGCTGTGATCATGGAAGACAAAGATGACAAGTGTCAATGAGTATTGTTAAAGTTTTATATAACCTATAGTCCACTTATTCATTTTAATTATTTAGTTTTAATTTTGTTTATGGTTATTATTTACTCTATGGGAGCCTAATCTAATTTACAACCGCATCTCAACATGTTGTTGCTTGAAGCGAAGGTAAGAAACTCTTCAGCAAACATGCCTAGCTTTAATAATTTTATGTAATATTAAAATGGGTGGGAGGTAAAATAAAATGAAATTATTAAGAATTAAGATTAATAAATAATTAACTTGATTAATAATTTCTTTTTATTTTACCTCCCATCCATTTTAATATTACATTGCATTATGAATTTATATGAATTATAATTATTATGAATTGCAAATGCTTTAAAATGAAAGCTTAGTATAATAGAATGAAAAGAATACATAGCAAGCACTTCTGTTTACATACGGCTTACCCTCCATTTTGTGGACTGCAAGCTATCACTAGTAAATGAAAGAAAAACTTACTGTTTCAAGTTATAAACTGTTATTTTGTTTCCCACTGGACTGATGACACAATTCCCGTCATTGCTGAACAGAATATCACCTTTTCTATACACAGTACCAAACAAGTTGTGAAACTGAAACAGATATAAATGGTTTGTACTTCAATTTTGCTAGTAGCACTGTCATATATTTAAGTAGATTGTAAAGCAGGTAGGTCATGACCATTCTCTGACACTTTGATTTTGTCAGGTAAGTCAACAGTTACCAGTCAGTTCTGGCACTCGCTGGCCCCTACCGCGGCACACTTGTTTGGCCCATGCGCTTTGGTCTGGGGCTGACCTAAATCACTGTACTAATCACTGGTCACATTCATCACAATAATATTAGTGAAAATAGAACTAGGGTATATTTACCAAGAATGTATATTTCAAGAACTCCAGAACATAGAGGTTGCAGAAAGGGTAAGTATACAGTTAAACTTTAGCTTAGTTAGTTTAGTTTAGATATTATTTGTTATTTGTTTGTTTGATTATATCTCTACAATGGTGACCACACTTTTCCAGTACTCACCTGCCGCTGCCACAACTTGCTCGCTCAGCTTGTACACTTTGATTAAAAGTCTAACCTAACTCACCATTTTAGTTACTGGTCGTGACTTACTATGGCCCACGAACCAAGTGAACGTGCCATGGCAGCGCTCACCTAATGTCACAAGCTATTTATAACCATTGTGGCAATATATAAGAAAAAAAAAAAAATTTTTTTTGTTTTTAAAAATCAATAAATTATTTCAAAACCTGCTTACTAAACTCAAAAACAGTTTTAGTGTTTATATATTAAGCATAAGTGTATTCCTAAACACAAATCACAAGTATATGTTCCCCTGTACCCACTCCATCCACCCACTACTTAAAATTCTCCTACCGGATATTTGAGTAGCAGCCTAAATATTAGTTAATAATTAGTATGACAGGATTAAGGTAATGTAGTGCAGGTTAGAGATGGTAAGATGCCAGACTGAATCAAGATTTGAAAATGTAGAAAAAAAAATCTACAAAGAAATAAAACGAGATAAGTTAAAAGTTACAACGAAGTCTTTATTGACAAAAATTGTGATCATTTGTGGTGGACCGTGGAAGTATAGTGTGATCTCAAAGCAAAACCGACGGAAGTGTTATAATTAACTATTTCACATTTCAGTGCGTTCTTACCTTATAATGAAACTTCATTTTGGACTTTGTTGTACTATTTAACTTATTTTATGCCACAGTAATCTCAATTAACCAAGATTATATTTTTTTTTTTATCACAAATAGACTTTTAATTCACGTGTATACCAAATGTAAATAAACCAATGTGCGCGAGTGATGACAGTAATAAAAGTTACTGTCAATTAATGTCAAAGTTAATGTCGGCAGTCTAACGTTGTTGGAACGAAGTTCCTTATCGCGCGTTGTGAAAGGGGGCTAGACGGCACCGCGGGGGGCCTTTAGCTTGCTAGGAAGAGCAAAGGACCTTCTACCCCCGCATAACGAAGTGGGGTGTGTTCTCCCAGGGCACACTCCAGGCACTTTATTGCGCTGGATCGGCTGGGCGTAACTATGTTCTAAATCTCAGCCTTTCCAACACATTCAAAGCGCAGGGTCGTCAGGGAGGAGGGGGTTTTTAGTGGGTATTGGGGTTGCTCGCCCGTGCAGCAACGCTCGGAGTCTTCCACACTATTCTGTGACGTCGATCGCGGACGGAGCGCTGCCAAGAGCATACTATTGCTGCAGTGTTATCGCCCCCGACCGACGCGTGTCGTTCCCCTAGCAACGACCCAGTTTGTGCGTAAATCGGTTAAGCATTTTCCCTCGCCTCAAAACCAAAAAAAAAAAAAAAAAGGGGCTAGACGGAAAAAATTCTTACGAAAAGTTGTCACGACACTTTTTGCCATAGTAAGCTATTGTAAGCTGTGCGGCGTCGCATGTTTCTCTGTCTGTCTGTCTGTCTCTCTCTCTCAATTCCAATTACAATTCCTTCACTAATTAATCGAAAGGAACTTCGTTCCATCCGGGTGTCCCTTGACACCTCTCAAGTTTTTTATTATTAATTTTTCACTCGCTAGAATAGCAAGCAAAGGATATACGGAATCAGAACAGCCGCTAGATTGACAATCTCTTTCACTTTTGAAAGTTCTTGTACTATACACAGGTGAAAAAGGCCAAAAATAGAAATGTGTGCTGGGACACATAGTAGAAGTGAAACTTCAACGGACAAGTGAAAAACGAATCGCAACGGACAAGTGGAAAAACGAATGGCAACGAATAAGTGGCAAAACAAACCGCAACAAAATTTTAACTTGATATTTTACGTGCAGTTTTTGAAATTGGAAAAGTACGAGTACATTAACCATTCGTTTTTCCACTTGTCCGTTGAAATTTCACTTCTACTATGTGTCCCAGCACACATTTCGATTTTTCGCAGGTTTACTGCAAATTATGAATTGGTTAGGTTAGGTACATTTTAATTAATGAAGAAATAAAAAACAATAAAAAAACTGAATTCAATCCGGAACCAATAAAAACATCGACAGTCTACTTTAACATTATGCCTCCTCTCACCACGTCTAGTCTAAATTTATGCCGCCCTACACGCGGCCGTAACCGTAACCGACTCCATCTATATAGAAGTTTCACTTCAACAAGCTTTAAGCACGCGTACTCGACGTGACGCGTCCTTCGGATGCGTCTGTCGAACATATTCGAACAATGTGTACACCAGGGTCGTAACAGACTCTTCAAATTGCTTTAAGACGTCCGAACGCTCAAGATCACGTCCGCGACTTACGATTTATAATGTGCACACTTTAATGGATTTTCCTTATCCAGATACGTTGTAAGCCACGCCCCTTAGCCGCATCCATCAGTCGCGACTTATAATATGCACACATCTTTATTTGCAAGTTTTATGAAGTTTTTTTGTGACTGAATACTTTATTTTACTCTTAAAGTATATTTAGCCCTTATTTACAGGAATATTATTTTATAAAACTTCATAAAATTCTTCTTTAACACACAATTCATAAATCCCGTGTTGGAAAATTTAATAAAAGAGACATAAGTTTGTACTGGTAACATTAATCCCTTTTTCCTTTAGTAGTTTTGTGCTTTATTATTTTTAACTAATGAAAATAAAATAATTAGCAACTAGTAATTTCTTAAATATTCAAAATTAGACATTACATGTATTATTATTAACATAAAAAATCATACTGCGTTCTTTAAAATTATTATTTTATTGTAAAGGGTAATAAAAAAATCAATTAGTACATGCGCAAAACAAATGAGCTGGCCAGCGGTCCACATCAATGTTCTACGTCATAACGCGGCGAAATCTTTATCTCAGGATTGGTTGCGCATTTCGGAAGTTACGTATCAACGCCAATCAGAACTTCGGTCATATCGAGCACTGCCTTGAACATCAATCGTCATATGACCCATTCTATCCAGTCTGTTGAGCGTGGGCCATATTTGTCTGTGCAAAAGTAGTTCCGTGGAGTGAGTGTGTGCAGATAGACATCAGAGTTTTTGGGACCTGTAAATACTCCCTCGCTTAACGTACAAAATGGCCGAAAACCCAATCTATGGACCCTTCTTTGGAGTTATGGGGGCGGCGTCTGCTATCATCTTCAGCGGTACGTATTCTATTTGTTCCATTTACGTCGAAATGGCTGTCTCCGAATGATTATCGATCTACCCAAATAGGCCGCAATTGGCACGTTGGGCAAAGGAATATTCAAAAGAATCCCATTCTTGTAAACAGTTTACACTACTATAACGCTAACAAATCAGTTCGATTCTGGTTATTTTAGGAGCACTAATTATAGTTATAGCCGCACCTTGTGCTGTACGCTATCATCGGTATTCCTACTTAAATATATAGATAGATGTGTACGGCCAGACGGCGCGAGCGGCAAGTATTTTAATGTGTGGGGGTAGTTTTGGGGCGTTGTTTTCGGGATGAAAAAAACATGAATCATGGATCATGTGATTGATATGATCTTCATGTTGGCTATTTTGTTAACACTTAACTCTTTAGAACAAATGTTCCTGTCTCATCTCAATAGCTGACAGATTTGTTTGTGAGATGAACATTTATCTGTTTTTAAGTCTATTATACTCTTGAATGGGTCTTACTTGAGGAATTTTCCATTGTGAGTCATTTTGCACAAAGCAAAACAAGTGCTTTTTAACTATATTAATATGGCAAAAGCTCATTTTTTTTACAATTATTCTTATAAATGGTCAAAGAATAGGGAAAAACTGTAACACAAGGAGAATGTTGCAAAAAATGAATGTACCTATTCACAAAATCAATAGACCAAACTAAATTGATTAAAAGCATGACTTAAACTTATCACATGACATATAAAATACTGTCATGTGATGAAGTCAGCTGTTTAAGTACTTTAACTTAACAATTACTTATGTAATCTTAATAATTTAATGAACTGTATTGAATATTAATACTAGTTTCAACTTAGGCTGGACAGTGTTTAATTTTTGTAATTAAGGAACCAATGGATGATTGTAATAACTGTTGGGACAGTTAGTGTCATAATCCTATGTAGTAATAATATATAGATAGAATTTCATTGAACACTAAAACTTACTAAGTATTATATTCTAATTATGCACAAAAAATCTCTCTTATTACTAAAGAGTTATCACTTCTAATCAACTTATGATAGGAATATAGCAGATTAGTTGTAATTAAACAATCAACTGAAATATTTCTATTTAATGAGTTCTAGGCTTATTCATATGACTTATATAGAATATATAAAAAATTACCATATCTTTTTATACCTTTCTTTGTATATTTGATTCTAGGACAATCAATAGCCTTTTGGCAGCTTTAAATAATCAATACATGTATATTCCATATAACAGACATAATTAATTTAAAGTCTGCACTATAAAAATAAACTACTGCCATGATGAGCAAGTGTCTATTGCATGGGAGCCTTCTAATAAATTTCCGAATTCTATTTTATCCATGCAGAAACAGAGAAAGAATACAATTCTTGCGTCCAGGCAGCCTGCCGTAAGAGGTGACAAAACCCACAGCCAGGTGGTAAGGTATTTGCCCAACTAGATGGCTACCACCCCTGGTCTAGAGTAAGCCGCCATAACAACCTTTAGTTGTGTTCTGGCATTAGTGATCAGGTTCCAGTCCTCCATCAAGAGAGCAGCAGCGCATTTGTAGCACCTTTGGTGTTGCCAATGTCCATTGGCGACAGTAACCGCTTTCCATCAAGTGGGCGGTCTGTCTGTCTACTGTACTCCCACAATAATTAAAAAAATGCCATTTATTACTTCCTCCCCTGGAGCTTGAGTCTTAGCTCTAGCGATCTCCACTCCGTTCCGGCTGGCTATGACAAGCATGGAGGCAGGGGCAATTAATATTTTTTTAAATTATTAATTGTAATTCACAATGATAATGTAATTGATAAGTGTTGTTTATAATTCCCTCCAGTCCCATTTTAACCTTAATACAGGTGTTAGTAGTAACATAGTTTTCTAACTTTTAATAAACACACCAAAGAAAGTCTTTATACATTGAAACTTGCGAGTTTTATTAATGTATAAAAATATTTTTTAAGTATCTGTCACGATAATTTTACACTTACCAGACAAGGCTCATATTCCATTAGCATGACACATTTTTAAATACAGACTATGTTGTATGTAAGTAGTGTATTTCATTCCCAAAATCCTCTCTTAGTAGTAACATGTTATTAGTTTTAAATTATAGCCTAGTACACATACATTTTAAAGCTGCATATCATTGCTAAACTGTTGGTTTATTTGAAAGTCGGTTATTTTTTATTTAGCTATTGTCATAAAGAATACATACCTACTGATTATCGAGTATGATTACGAGTTCGGGATAGTGCATTGTAACTTTAATTAGACCGTCTTACATTTAATGAGTGTTTAATGATGGACTTGGGTTGGATAGGATGAATATAAAAAAAGGTATCGAGCAACCATAGGCATGAATTAGACATAACTGTTGATATTTCATCGCTTAGGTAACAATACTGCACAAGTAAAAAAATTGGACATATTATGTTTGTACCATCATTGGATGCACGCCAAAAGTGGCTGTCTAATGACATATAAAACGTAATATGTACAATTAAATTACCAATTACCTCCAATACCTAAGTGATGATTTTCTAAATTTTTCTTGAATATTATGATATATAATTATTTGGCCCATATTATAGGACAGTTTTTAATATTTTCAATAGCCTAATGTGTGCTACAATCTGCACAGAAAATATTTAAAATTGGGCTGAAGAATATAACACAATATTTACTTTTTGAAAATCAATCTTATTTGAGGTATTTTTTTAAATTGTAACACATTATAATTGGTTCTACTATTGTCTATTCCAGCCTTGGGAGCTGCTTATGGAACAGCGAAGTCAGGCACAGGTATCGCCGCCATGTCGGTGATGAGGCCTGAACTGATCATGAAATCCATCATTCCCGTCGTCATGGCGGGTATTATCGCCATCTACGGGCTGGTAGTAGCTGTCCTCATTGCCGGCTCATTGGAGTCACCCTCCAACAATTACACCCTATACAAGTAAGTATACTTTTAAAAAACTAACTACTAGAGCTACATATCCCTTGAGAACTATCATGGTTTTTGGCATGAAATGCATCTCTTAGTCATATTTCATTGCTAAGATACCATATTTATACTAATCTTAGGGAAAATTGGTGATAATGATTGTTAACGTATTACCTACTACCTGTGCCCGCGACAACGTCGCGTGGAATTTGTTTTCAAAACCCCCCAATTTTGAAACATTCTTCATTGGTGCTCCACTCCTATTGGTCTTAGCGTGATGATGCATAGCCTATAGCATTCCTCGATAAATGGGCTATCTCACACTGAAAGAATTTTTCAAATCAGACCAGTAGTTCCTGAGATTAACGCGTTCAAACAAACAAACAAACTCTTCAGCTTTATATATGAGTATAAGATAAGTTAACATTTCTCTTATTTAAATCATCAATAGTTACAATATGAATCAATGTTCACTACTCACACACTATGAGTAGTGAATTACCTATATTAATAACTTATCAAAATGGGGCATAGCTGAAAACTGAGTGCTTTCCTTTATTTTACAGATACTTACATACATACATATTATCATGCCTGTTTCCCATAGGGGTAGGCAGAGACTGGATGTGATGATCCTGACAAACAACTTTTGCTTCATCTACTTTCATTAACTTCTTCATATATGCGATGCTTTTTACTTGACCTCCCCTTAACACTTCTGATATTTGATCATGATGTGTATGTCTCGGTCTACTGCCAGAAGCTCTAACATTCACAATACTTTCATACGCCTGTTTTGTGATTCCACCACCTTAACATTCCCTTTTCAACTTTTTTTATAACACCTTTCAATCCAAAATATTCCCTTATCATATCAAACAAGCTAACCAAACATATACTTCTCAAAGCTCTTATTTCAACTGTGTTTATCCTACTTTCATGCTTCTTCTGCCATACATCAGTGTTGGTGCCAACAACCAAGCGTGCCTTTACAGACACTTTCTGGCTGTTCATAAAAAAGTTTATCGCTCCATTCACCTTATCACCTGCTATATTACTCTCTTATTGATATTCCTTTCATGCTTTCCGGCTCTGCTCTAAACATGCACCCTAAGTGAACAAATTCTCTGACTTGCTCTAACTTTTGGTTTCCTATATTGCAAATTGTCATCCTTTCATCACTTTCATAGGCTATAACTTTCGTCTTGTTCACATTAATTTTCATACCCGTTCATCATTGTTACCATCCTGTAGAACCCTGTACTTTAGATTATTACTATGATCCTTCAATACCTAAACTCATCTTTATAATTAGACATTAGTATAAGCAATGGGATTAATTATTAACTATGTTAATAGTAGTAACATAGAATAACTGAATACTATTTTCATTTCATTAAAATTAAACCAGATGGCTGAATTTATAAATTTTAACAGTTGAAGCAATGCATGACTGGGCACATTTCCTGTCACCTAGAAAACATTCAAGGCTAGAATAGAACTGAAGGTTAACTGCAGAAGCACAAAGTATTATCACAAATATTCTATGTAATAAAGTATTTTATAGTACTTTCTTTTATCACCCATAATACTGATAACTTGCTGCACGTTTTATCTTATCTTTGAAGTATTTGGATAGTAAAAGGGCATCTAATCTAAGTATGGTTTCATTCTAATATTTTCGTAACTAGTATACGTAATAAAACTAAGTTTTAACGGTTTTCAACGCGGTAATTTATTTGATTTTTATTATTCCGACGTTTCGGCCACTTTTCAGTATAATATTAGGAGTAAAAATTAAAAAAAAAATTCACCCACCCGCTTTAATATTATATAAAATTATTAGAGCTGGGCATGTTTGTTGAAGAGTTTCTTGCGTCGCTTCTTCTCTTCAAGCCACAACATGTTGCGAAGCGGTAGTAAATTTGATTAGGCTCCCATAGAGTAAATAATAACCATAAACAAAATTAAAATGAATAAGTTGGCGATAGGCTAAATAAAACTTTAACAATACTCATTGACACTTGACATCTTTGTCTTTCATGATCACGGCTACTGAAAAGTGGCCGCCGTAACGTCGGAATAATAAAAATCAAATAAATTACCGCGCTTAAAACCGTTAAATGTAGTTTTATTATGGTTTCGTTGCCTAAACATTGAAATTGTGTATGAAGTGAAATTTGTGTCATCTATATTTGTTTCATATAAACCGGACGTCATTTTAGTGTCACAGCTGGGCTTGTCTTTGCAAGTTGAGTTGAGTTTCACTTATGAGATTGTTTAATTATTTAAAAATTCCTGGACTTAATTATTTAAGAAGACTACTAATAATCATAATCGCCTATCAAGAAATGTAATTGTCCAAAATCTATATTGATAAATTAAAAATACATTATTTGACTAAATTAATTTATAATTGAAAGTTTCACTGTAAGTTTATTTTCAATTTGTACTATTATTTTTTTTCATCAACAATAGTGAATAAGGTAAAACTAGAATCATTAAAGAACCACCATTTTAATTCTTAGTATTTTTCCATTACTTTCAATAAAGAGAGAAAGAGAGTTGGTCTGAAAGAGAATGACGGGGTGAAGGTAAGGAAAGGAATGCTCCGGTGGTTCGGGCATGCGGAAAGAATGCATGATGAAAGAATGACTAAACAGATATACAATGCAAAAGTGGATGGATGCAGAAGTCTTGGAAGGCCACGACACACCTTCCATGATCAAATTGATTGTGTACTAGCAGAAGGTGATGTCAGGAGCCTTAAGAACAGACGAGCTTGCATGACAAGAGTTATGAATGTCAGAGGCAAGTGAGCTGTGTAAGAATAAGCCTAAATGGCACTCTGTTGTTCGTGCCTACCCTGCAAGGGAACTGGCGTGAAGTTATGTATGTATGTATGTATGTATTTTCAATAAACAATAAGTACTGTCTAATGGCCAAAGTTTCATAAAGTAAGTAAGTACAGTAAGTACATTTCTAAAATTATTTATTAATTATACTGTAAACATGTTTTTATAAATATTAAAACAATTTCAAAATGTGTATAATACAGTTCATTGACTGTATTCATATTTTGGCTAGTGTGCTCTTATATGGCAATGGGTTTGGCACTAGTTGTTTATTTACATAACACGACCATTTACATTCAAGAACAAAGCTGATAGTAGTAATACATCTGCATAGAATTAAGATATTCCCATGAGTTCTTAATTTTCAAAATCTCTATCGTTTGTCATATTTCCTCCTGTAGGCACCACATAAAATGTAAGTAATTAATCAAATGTGTGCCATATGTCCAAGGTGACAGATGAAAAGTGAAATTTAACTCTATTCCTGGACATGTACATTGAAAATTACCGTCATATTCAAAGCCATATGGAGAGAACAGATAATACGAATATTTTGCTTGTGTTATAAAATCTATATTTATAAATGACAAGAGCTATGAATGTCAAAGAAGCAAGTGAGGTGTGTAAGAATAAGCCTGAATGGCGCTCTGTTGTTCGTGCCTACCCGGCAAGGGAACTGGTGTGAAGTTATGTATCTATGTATGTTATAAAATCTAGTTGTGGTCATATTTCGTTTGTGTGCGATTTGGACTTTATATTCATACCTGAAACCTGCAAGTTATTGAAGTGACTCCCAATAGTTGAGTCTTTTCCAGGCAGACTGACAGATAAAGAATCTAACAAGGGGTTATGATTAGGAATTATTTAAACTTCGGCATTGTGCAGTTGTGGTAGTGTAATGGCTAGTGCACGCGTCCCAAAATCAAAGGGCGCAGGTTCGATCCTGACCGGAACGCAGGTACCGCTTAGGCAGTTTTCTAACCTAATGTGCATATTGTACATCGAGATAACTGATGTTTGAAACCTGCCAACCCGCCTTGGACAAGCGTGGCGGGTATACTGTGCGTTCCCTTATAATGAAGGGCCCGAGCCCAGCAGTGGGATGTTTATGGGCTGTTATTATATTATATTCAGAATTAATTTAAAAAAAATCCTGTAATAACTAACAGTTACTTCAATTTTATTTGTGGTCTCTGTGGTTGAGTTGCCTAAACTTCTCCTGCAAGTTCAATGATACATAGAGGTCCCTGGTTCATTATTTATCGTATTTTGGATCTCTGGATTGACCACAGCATTTTTAGTTGTATATTATTATGCAATTTGATGAGGTTGATTAATTATGATTATTTTTTGCTACACATAAACTAATGTCTCCTCGTTTCTTTGCTTGCAGAGGGTTCATCCATCTGGGTGCGGGTCTGGCGGTAGGTTTCTCGGGTCTGGCGGCCGGCTTCGCCATAGGCATCGTGGGCGACGCGGGAGTCCGTGGTACAGCACAACAACCAAGGCTATTCGTCGGAATGATTCTTATCCTCATTTTCGCCGAAGTATTGGGTCTATACGGTCTCATTGTCGCCATTTACTTATACACAAAACAATAAACGCTCTGAGCACACTCCACTCCCTTTGCCCATGCTCCGAGGCTCCAGGCGCTAACACAACTCTTGTCACTCACACCCCTCCACAAGCGACCAGGTGTCCAATTTTGCAACTCCAATGGCTCTTGGTTTCCTGACCTTTACACATATTGATCTTGAATTATAATCCATTTATGTATTTAACGAGTCATGCCATGATGATAATGTTCTATTATCGCATCCTGTGTATGGGGTTCGTAACAGCAGCAATCCATTTCCATAGAGTTACAGAATAGGGCTTCGCTCTGGTATAAAGGAATCGCGCGCACAGGGAACGTGTCGTCGTGTCGGTAGCGAATAGGCGGCCGCTTGGCGCCTCGGAGCATACCATCTTGTATAGTTAAAACTTGTTGATTACGTGGACGTTAATCGTTTAGTATGATTTCGCATATCTCGCGGCCGGTGTGGCCTTGATGCTGCGGCCTCACGGCGCCCCGAGACGCGAACTGTATAAATAATTTTTCTACTTCAATTTTATAATGACGATTAATTCTTCGAATCCCCCAATCATGTTCCATCTAATTACGCTACCGCGCGATGACTCTTAATTTATAACGTTAATTTATTTGCTCTTCCCCCTTCTGCAGTATTTTCGACATTCTGACAGGTGGTTTTTTTTTTTTTAAATAGATTATCAACATATCACTTTGTTTTGCGCGTACAACTATCCATAAGTCCACTAGCGACATCCGAAGATGATTAAATATCACTTAGAATTATTTTAGCGTTAAGGCGAAACTAATGTACAGTTAGAGTAGAAATTTAAGTCCAAACGAGTTATCTTAAAATATAATTTATAAAACCATTAAACCCCCGAAGGGTACTTTGTACCATGTCTTTCGCTAACGATGTTGAGGTCAAACCTGGCTTGAGTACTACATGCTAAATAGCTTTCAGTGTTATTGTGGATGTATGATGTATCCTTAAATGTACCTTCGACTGGCTGCCGTTAAAATAGAAAAGCGAGTCACAAACATTGTATTGCCAGGAATCTGTTAATAAACATGGTTTGTACATTCCATATTATTTTGTTTCTACTTGATTATACTGTGTGTTTTATTTTCCTCTACGATCTTCGATATATTATACGAGCAAAGATAGTTATATTGAATACTTATATAATAGAAGGCGGACGCTTTCATGACATTTATTATACGGCACTGTCGTTATCAAATTACCTTAATATAATAATTAATAGTGTTATTACAATTTCCGACGACTTATTTATGTGAAAAATATTAATATTTCAAATAATTATATATTCTGTATACCTCATAGTTGAAATGATGTTTGAATGATAATAAATTGGTAAGTAAAACTACATAAATAGGTAAAATTGTATTTTTATTTTAGGTTTCATGTTAGAGAATGTTAATCTTTGGTGTTATTGAATGAATTGTGTTAATAAAATATTTTAAAAACAACAATGTAAAGTATGAATCAATTGTTTCTCTTCCAAACTTATATCACGAACAAAATATGCAATTTTTAAAGGCGACGGTGGAGAAGGAATTCTGCACTGGCTTAATACAAGAATGGTATGGGAGAAAAATGGTACCTACTTGCTGTACTCGCCAGTACAGTAAATAGGTCGGTACCAAGGCACAGGGCGTAGACTCTGAGGGACGCAAGAACGGCCAGACCAGGCAGGACTATTATCTTTTTGGTTTGCTCCTGATGAGTTCTCGTTGTGCTCCTAGTACTCGATTCCAACACATGCCTAACCAGTATCATCAAAAACGTCTGTTAAATTAGGCAAAACATCGCGATCATTTTTTTGGTAGCGTACGAGCGTATTTGTGTTCTAGTTTAAAAAAAAGGGGTTTTTCTTCCAAAATAGATAATTGATCCACCAACACAAAGGTCCTTGTGCCTTATTTTATCACCCTGAATGAAATGAAGTAGGCCTATACATTCATTGCTCTAGCTAGGGTGCCTATAACAAAAACAAGGGCGCAGTTACAGAAGCTCGCATAATAAGCTATTTACGGCACTGATCAGCCATACTCGGCCTTTTTTTATACAGGCGGCATAGAGATCAAGTGCCACGGGCCGCAACTATATTTTATTTTGGTGTTTTTTTACTACTAAAATTCCTAGCAGACCGACTGTTGGTCCACATGATGAAAAGCGGTTATATCGTCTACGGATATTTGCAACACCAGAGATGTTACCGATGCAAATCCATTATTTTGTACAACTGTAGTAGTGTCGGGTGGGCCACTGACAAAAGATCGGCGGGCTGCAGGTTGAGCATCGTAGCCTTGGATCGTTTATTACTAATGTAGATGAGCAGGTGACACGTAACCTTACCCAAAAACGAAAAATTAAAAGTGAATAGGTCATGTGGCGCAGTCTAGTACTGGTGCGTACCACGAACTCTAGATTTTATTGTCAAAGTATCATACATGACCATCTGATGGAAAGTGGTTACTCTCGTCGCGTATATACATTTGCAACACCAGAGGTTCTGATATTTTTGTTCAAATGCTTTTTAATAGTTTCACCTTGCGTGTTTCATGTCAGGTTCAGGTCTACGAAGTCTGCGATACGCTGGATAAACCCGACCACTACATCAGATTCGATAACCCACAAATCCTCGCGAAAGAGAATCGTTTCATACCTAGAATGATGCGTGAGGCTATTGAAATAAAAAAACACCCAAATTTCAATAGAGAAGATGATTGGCAAGTACCACCTCTTTGGTATCCGATGATCCCAAAGAGATGACGATTTGGGACCCAAAACCAGCAAAAACCAACTGCTAGATCTTAAGACACTGTGAGCTCTTTCTGCGTGCAACGGAACACAAACCAACTTGACTAATAATTTCTTTTATTTTTCCTTCTACCCATTTTAATATATAAAATTATTAGAGCCAGGCATGTTTGCTGAAGAGTTTCTTGCGCCGCTTCTTCTCTTCAAGCCATGTTGCGAAGCGGTAGTAAATTAGATTAGGCTTCCATAGAGTAAATAATAACCATAAACAAAATTAAAACTAAATAATTAAAATTAACAAGTTGGCGGTAGGCTATTAAAACTTTAACAATACTCGTTGACACTTGACATCTTTGTCTTCCGTGATCACGGCCACTGAAAAGTGGCCGAAACGTCGGAAAAACCAAAATCATGTATACAAGTCGCGAAAGCTTAAGAAAATATTAAATAATAATAGTCTCTCAGACATGTCACTTCCGACTCTTCTCGTCTTGCTAACAGCGAGTATTTGCATAGGCACAACCTAGTAGCCAGGATCATCCACCAGCAACTTGCTTTTGGATACGTACTTGTCTCGTCGGAGATACCTTATTACCAATACGAGCCAGAGCCAGTTCTTGACAATGGTCAATATCTGCTCTGCTGGGACTGATCAATTATTACAGACAGTACTATTGTTGCCAATAAGCCGGATATTGTGATAGTTGATCGGTCTGCGAGACGATGTCGCTATTCCCCATGATGGTAACCTTGTGAATGCTAAGAAAGAAAAAGTATATTGATCTTGATCATGAGGTTACCGCCTGTGGAACCTGGACTCTACAATCATAGCACCGATA
Source organism: Dendrolimus kikuchii (assembly GCA_019925095.2). NCBI lineage: Eukaryota > Metazoa > Arthropoda > Insecta > Lepidoptera > Lasiocampidae > Dendrolimus > Dendrolimus kikuchii. The sequence goes on along the minus strand of CM034394.1, from coordinate 3,203,527 downwards.
GTGGTGTCAGTGAATGGACTAATAGCGATAAGCCTTGACTGTCATCTCGAAAGGCTCTCGCTAGGTATCTGGGCGAAGAGAGTTTTTTATATTTTTTATAAATTAATGTACTGTACATGTATGTATTAATGTACATATTTTTTATAGTATTGATTAAAAAAAATACATTTGAGTACCTATCTCTAGTATACCCAGGTAAACTTCTGGGTGCTAAGAACCTCAGCCAGAAGGCCCAGCTTGCCATACACAACGCGGTGCTGGTACCTACGCTCGCGTATGGAAGCGAGAGTTGGGTATGGAAAAGAGAGCATGAAAGTAGAGTAAATGCGGTCGAGATGCGAGCACTGCGCAAAATCTGCGGAGTGACGCTCGCGGACCGCGTTCGTAATACCGAAGTAAGAAAGAGACTTGGTCTGAAAGAGAGTTTCGGGGTGAAGGTAAGGAAAGGAATGCTCCGGTGGTTCGGGCATGTGGAAAGAATGCATGATGAAAGAATGACTAAACAGATATACAATGTAAAAGTGGATGGATGCAGAAGTCGTGGAAGGCCACGACACACCTTCCATTATCAAATTGATCGTGTACTAGCAGAAGGTGATGTCAGGAGCCTTAAGAACAGACGAGCGTGCATGACAAGAGTTATGAATGTCAAAGAAGCAAGTGAGGTGTGTAAGAATAAGCCTAAATGGCGCTCTGTTGTTCGTGCCTACCCCGCAAGGGAACTGGCGTGAAGTTATGTATGTATGCATGTATGTAAATAAATATGTGAACGATAATAAAATCGACGGTCAGTGTCACGCCACATTTAGATTAAATTTGTCAAAGGGCCTCTACGTGTTGGTCTTCCCTTCCCATACAAGCCCTCCGAAAAGCCGGGTTATTTTTATGGCCCGTGGTCTTGAGAGACACAAAGATAATGATAAGTCTTTAGACTACTAGCTAGATAGGTACTCAAATTGTGCAGTTATATTTAAAAAGAAGAATAACTACACGTCATGCATTTGTTGACGTTCGAGTTGGCAATTTTTGGTAAATGTCAAATAATTATTGAACTCGAAATTCAAGGGTTGAGTTGTTTTAATATTTTTTGGTAAATAGTCATCAAAATGAAGTATAAAGCATTTTTAATATTTACGGTCTTACTTAATTACTATGAAAGTGAAGCCCAAACGCGGACAAAAGGGGTATATTATCCAAATTTCACTATTTAATAATCCTAATTCGACCGGCGTTTATCGATGTAGTTTTCCTTATTTCATTAATTATAATGTTTCAGCTTGAAGAGAAGGTGCAACAGTTGACGGACATGACCACTAAAAAGTCCATAATTTCATTGAATTTGAATAAATTCAAAGATTATGTAAAATCACCGCCGCGAGACTACTCCTTTGTAATAATGTTCACGGCAATGGCCCCATCGAGGCGATGTGCTATTTGTCAGCACGTATATGACGAATATATGATCGTGGCCAACTCATTCAGATTTTCTCCATCATATAATAACAAATTGTTCTTTGGTATGGTTGATTTTGATGAGGGTTCCGATATTTTCCAAATGGTAAGCATATATTAACACCAACTCTTCTATTATACACTGTTGAAATGTAAGCCTTTTCTTTTCTGTTCATAACTGCTTTTTTATATGGACTACACTAAATAAGTATATTTCTTCTGATACTTTCTGTTGTGTATCATATAACATCCAGTATACAAATTTAATTATAGGACTGCATTATTACATGTCTGATTATAATTTGTATATATAAATAATCTTCTTTCTTCTACAGTTATAGTCAGCAACATGTACACATTGCAGTACAATTGATTCACAAGAGTTGTGTTTGACTATTTTTGTTCCTGCTATTGAGTCGACACTAATAAAAATACTTTATGAAAATATGAACTTAAATTCCAGCTGCGCCTAAACACTGCACCTGTGATAATGCATTTCCCTGCCAAAGGTAAACCAAAACCCGCTGACTCTATGGACTTTGAGAGGGCTGGCATTCATGCTGAAGCTATAGCTAAGTGGATTCAGGACAGGACTGATTTACAGGTAATTTATGTTATTAAAATTAAAATTAGAAAAAAAATTAAATGTATAGAATGTTTTCCTTTTATTATGGAAGAAGACAAGGAATAATATTAAGTCTGTCAAAAAAGTAAATAATTCCTACATGACTAATGGTGGGTTTGTGTCTTACTATTCATTTACCTGCTCTATCATTAGTTAAATTTTGACATTACTTATATGGAGTTTTTGTCAAGTTTTAACCAATTGTAAGGCAAGTGAACAATTCATATGTTATAGGAACTGGCCAAAGTGATTCATATTTCTCTTACTTTTTGGAGTATTGTTATTTAAAACATCATTTTAAGGCTGTCAAGGGTGTAACTGTTACACCTTGCTAACCTCTCCTTCCATGGGGTGCCCTAAAAACCACCTGTAAGGTGGTATGTAGTGCAAAGAGAGTGAAGGCACCTGGGGACGGGATTCCCTTGGCAGTAGATGAAGCCGATAGGCTACTACTTACCAGGGCCTACAAACTTGCCCAGCTGTGTATTTGTGGTCCTGGCATGGAGGACAGAACATTAGATGTTCACCCCCCATTTCCTTGAGCTCCCACTCTCACATATGCAATGGTTCTCTAGAACATTTCTTCTGCATACAGCAATGATCTAGAGGAAATTTCCTGCCATGGTTTTCCCCTTGCACTATGATATGGGGGTTTTTTAAGAGAGGGATTATAACATTTTTTAGAGGTCGGCAACGCGTTGGGGCCATTCCTGGTGTTTAAACGTCTATAAGCAACAGTAACCACTTTTCATTAGGTGGGTCATCTACCTGTTTGCCTACTTCAGGCTATAAAAATAAAAAAACATCGACAGGTTTAAGTGGCTATCATTGACCTTTGAAGGTGCTAGTGCCGCCATAACATGGCATATCTTACACACCCCACCTGCTTCCCTGTGATGGTAAGTTCTGAAACAGATTTCCCTTTACTAAAAAAATCTGCAATGACTTGATGAAAACTTTAGGGATTGAAACAAGAATTTATCTTGAATTTATGTTTAGTTCAATTTGATATCTTTTTTTTAAGAATATAAAGATGAAGTTTTCTCAATCTGTCAATGTTTCTATTTTAATTTCAGATAAGAGTGTTCAGGCCACCGAACTACTCAGGAGCAGTGGCATTTGCCATGTTATTTATCCTCATCGCTGGATTCCTCTACCTCCGTCGTAATAATCTCGAATTTCTCTACAACAAGCAAATGTGGGCTGTTGGTGCAGTATCCTTTTGCTTTGCCATGGTCTCTGGTCAGATGTGGAACCAGATTCGTGGTCCGCCTTTCTTCCACAGAAGTAAAAATGGACCGGTCTACATCAATGGTGGTTCACACGGACAGTTTGTGCTGGAGAGTTATATTGTCGCTATATTGAGTATCCTTTTGTGAATTGAATTTACATGTTGCTACATTATGACTTGTTTGGATGAATAGGGTATTTATTATCTGGAAAATACGATTTTTTACCTAAAAATAGAGACCTAATAAAAAATTATTTAGGTAAGCGCTTTGCAGTCCACAGACAAGGGAGAGTTTCATAGAGTTGATAAACTTTCCCTATTTTCATAATTTGACTACAGAATCATAAAAAACGCATTTAAAGGAAAATACTACACATCTCGACAACTATTCAATGAATATTTTTCAAAACAACTTCAATTTTTTTGACAATCATTACGACTTGAAAGCTAATAGCTACCTATTGAATGAAATTAAAAAAAGTAAAGTACACCACCATGATTTTTCAGTATTTGGCTAAAGATGCCTTTGTTTGACAAGGAGAATTTAATTTACGGACTTGTCACTGTGTGGGGACTCCTGGCCTGGTCACTGTGTGGGGACTCCTGGCCTGGTCCAGGTTGCTTATGACTATCAGGACATCCACTACAATTCCCCATGTGCCTTCCAGGCGCCTGTAGCCAGGGCTATGGGAAATGGCAATCGCCTGCTCCGCATTGGCCCTGTCCAGTGCCGCCGCAGGGCGCAAAGCACGCCAAGGCGACAGAATGGAGAGCGCGAACTACTACGCTCGCTTATCTAGCGGCCTATATGCGGGCGGACCCACCTCTGGTTTCGCCTGCGGTGATTAAGGATAACCCCCCTCCCCCTCTCCCCCCAAACAACTACAATTAGTAACTGTAAACTGAACAAAAAATTCAACCCTATTACATTGTCGTAGTGATCCCTAACTTTGAAGTTGTTTGTGGTTGAGTGGCTGTAAGAGGTGGCAAAACAATCCACAGCCAGGTGGTAGAGTACTTGCCCTTCTGGATGGCTACCACCCCTGGTTTAGGGTATGCTGCCATAACAACCTTAAGTTGTGTTCCACCAATAGTGGCCAAGTTCCAGTCTCCCTTTAGAGAGTGGCAGAACATTGGTAGCACCTATGGTGTTTGTTACAAATGTGCATAGATAATGGAAAGTGCTTACACTTTCCATCAGGTGGGCTGTCTGCCTGTTTACTGACTCATGCTATAAAAAAACTATTCATTTCTAAGCAAAATGACCGATATACAAATACAGGAGAAGGACAGACATGACGAAAATAATAAAAGCCCATAAAGTCCAGCTACAGGGTTAGAACCTCATTTTTTTGGGAACAGGCAAAGAGTACACCCTCCAGTACAATATAACCTCCAACATTTTCTAAGGTGTATTGGCGAATTTGACTCATCGGTTATCCCGATGTGCGGGTTTTATCACATTTTCCTTCCCTGGCAGTTAATGTTTATAGTAACAACTAGCTGTCCCGGCAGACGTTGTCCTGCCCTGAAGAAATAAAATCTAGACTCCGATTGCAGCGCCACCTAAAGGGTCCAATTGGGATTGTTTAAACAAAATTACGTTCTGATTTTATATTTTTACTAGCGGCCCCGGCAGACGTTGTCCTGCCTTTAAAAAATAAAATTCTAGAACCCGATCCCAGAGCCACGTACCGGTTCTAATTGCGAATCTAAACCATCCGGGTAGCCACACAAAAACAAAAATACCAAAATCGCTCCAGGTGATTAGGAGGATTCCAGAACCCGATCTCAGCGCCACCTACCGGTTCTAATTGTGAATCTAAAAGAGTAATATATATTTTTATTTATTCTAAGTCATGACAAAATAAGATTAAAAATCTTGCCAAAAAATTAAAGTTTATAATTAACAAATAAAAAATAGGGGTTGATCGTAGAGGGGTGAAAATTTAGGGTTGTATGTATTTTTTAATGCTGTATCCTAAAAAATTAAAAAAAATAAAAATTATCCAAAAAATAAAAATAAAAATTTAGGGGTGGACTACCCCTAACATTTAGGGGGATGAAAAATAGATGTTGGCCGATTCTCATAGATACCGGATAAGCACAAAAAATTTCATCAAAATCGGTCAAGCCGTTTCGGAGGAGTATGGCAACGAAAACTGTGACATGAGAATTTTATATATTAGATATGAACATTAGGTCAGAAAATTGTAAGTGCCGTCTTACTCGGGGATTCGAACCTACATTCCATTTGAAATGCGAGTTTGTGACTCGAGACCATTCCCTGATAGGTTGCCGTGGCTATTCAAAAAGATTGTTATTTCCTGAGCATTTGAATCAAGATGGCGCTGTGGTTGTCGGCATGATTCTTATGATTGAAGCGGCGGGTGGTGTGAAGAATACAGAGGTGTCCCGAACACAGGCGGAGGGGAAGAGACGTCGTTTCCAGTCCGTTGTAGGACTGGTGCTTGTCTGCGTGTTTTTTTCTTTGCTCTTGTCCGTGTTCAGAGCTAAGACCCAAGGATACCCATATAGGTATGTAAATCTATACTAATATTATAAAGAGGTAAAGTTTGTGAATTTGTTTATAGGAAGTAATCTCTTGAACTACTCAACCAATTTTGAAAATTGTTTCATCAGTAGAAAACTACGTTATTTCTGAGTGACATAAGCCATATTTGATTGTGATAAATAATATTTTTAATGACGCCCAGAGAAATGGCCAAAGGGCCACTGGTGTTTTTATAAATGTCAGAAGAACACATAATTATCGTCCACTCAAAGCAGCACCTTATAACTACATTTTTTTTTTCAAAATTGTGATGTGATATATACATGTAAAAAAAGAATAATGTCACTAAAAGATGTAAATACAAGATCCTGAACTGAGACGCTGACAATGTGCTATAAAAGATATGCATGCGTTGTTGATGAGATTTAAAGGATGTCTTTGAAGTCATTCTTCATTCATTTTGATATAAAATAACACCCCTAAACTTTTAATCAAATATTATTACTTAAAAATATTATTTTTTTCAGTTACAATTTTAACAAAAATTCTACCTTCCTTTTCCATTTGATTTGAATTTTTATTTATTAGGTCTAAAAAAAATAGGTTTTTACAAATAGAATGTTGGTTGAAAGTATTTAAGCAGATATTGGATAATTTATTTCTGTTTTTCAATTTGAATAAATGAACCAGTGATCTATGTAAACATAAACTTGTATCATTCAATTTTATTGAATATTGTTGTGTACTTTCAGTTTTGTGCCTTTCAACCAAAATGATTAGTCTGTTATCAGTACTATTCGTCCTCCATTATACTTATTTATGATGATATATTTATTACAATAGACTATATATTAAATTATTACAATGAAGAAAACTTAGAGCTATTCATTGTATTCTACCTGTAATTTGTTAAGACTACAAGTAGAATACTGATCCTAAGTCATCAAAATCAGTATGTAAGGTTCCCTAGTTACCCAAAATAATTTATTAATTTTGATTTAATGTTTTTTCTTTTCAGTTTCCTATTTAAGTGAGTGCAGCAGTGATTCTGAAAATGAATTGTTGAAGAATGTGTTCTACGTATTAATATATATTTAAGATACTGTGTGTTGTTCTTCCTTAAATAAATAAATCTCAATTGGTCAATAATTATTTTATTGTATACCTGTGACGACGGCCTCTGTGTTGACTGGGCTAAGTCTCTGCCATGCTTACTGGAAAGCAAAGGTTCCAGTTTCGATTCTGGCATGGTAAATTTCGTAAATGAATTGTTATTTGCTGTGATCTGGGTGTTTGGGATTGGCCCTAGTGGTCCATTGTATATTACACACCCATAATACAAGTGTATAATAACTTTGTGGACATGTAGAATGTGCGTTTGTCTAAATTGTTATTAATGCTTAGCACATTACATTAAGTACAGTATTCAGCTGTGAATTTCAAAACCTGCCAAGAGAATTTATTGACTGCAGATTAATTCATGAACTTCAACAATATAACCTATTTGTTAAGCTTAGAAGTGATGTCATATTTTGTCAGTCTACATGTTTTAGCAATCACAATACCTTAGCAAATATAGTCTTTATGTCCATGACATAACAGACAAACTGCAAAAGAGTTATTTATGCTGGTTACGGTGCCACACTCCCTTTGGTGGTGATTATAATGTGGAAGTGAATGTACAGGCAGCACAATTAATGTTATATATGTGTACATATGGCTCTCGTACTTCAGATACCGCAGAGCTTTTGGAGATTAAACAGCTATTTATGTTTTCTACAATGAATCAATGATCCTACATCAATCATGAACATCCTACATTTTCTACAAGAATGAAATTTAAAACTTTTGTATGAAATAGGGAGAGCGCTTCCACCAGGAACTAAAAGTAGTTGAGGAAAGGTATCAAGGTAGATGGGAATGTTACATGATAGTAGATTACTGATGATTGCATGCAGTTATCACATCAGACTATATCAATATTAGTGGATTTTCCCAAAGGTGCTTGCTACTTTGTTTCAGATTCCCTTGACATTTTCTCCAACATACAACACTAGTGAAATGATATTATAAATACTTCTTTATTAAGTAAAAAGATCATGATTTAATTAAGTACTAAATCTTGATTAGACAAGTGAAATGGATTTATAAATCTCCTACAGATCATATTTTACAAGTTTCCAGTTAACCCAAAAATCCAAATTTGTTGGGTACCTAATTGTAAACAGGCTTTTGGTTTTGGTATTCATTTGGTTGACAGACATAGAACTGAAAGACATGATTGATGAACCATTGTATCAATTTAAAATTCTATATCTTAAGCCGATATATGACTGGCATAACTGTTCACACCTCTATATTTCATTTTGTAATAACATATATTAAGAACTTTACTCATATACTTTAAAAACAGTTGGTTTAACAACTAACTGTACTCTGTTGACAATGACAATAACGGTGGTTATAATTGTGAAGTGAAAAGTTCATCAGAAACTAAAAACTAATCAAATGACTAACAAATATTAGATTATTAATATTATCTATTGTAACTATACAGTGTAAAATATGTAGATTTTCATTTTTAAACACATGACTGACAGTACGTAGTTATAGTATTCTTTTCCATGGTTATATTGTACTTTATACAAATATTTGAAATATTCACTGACCTTTAACTGATCATATTTATGTACTTTTTGTGGACTATATATAGTAACTTCGTTACCTACTTTTGGAATGAATATCTTATTAAATAGAAGCCGGTAATAGCTTTCCGGGCGAAAGAAATCTTCAGATTATATTGAACATGATTTTAAATAATATACCTATTAATGTATCCTGTGAAAAATCAATAAATTGAAAACAAAAAAATATTTTTTAAACGCCTTTAAAAATAGGGTTGGGAAATCGCGATCAAAGAAACGTTCCAATTATCGATATTTTATATTCGATTTTAAAATATTTTAGGAAGTCGGGAAGATTTCCTAGAATCCATTATAGCACATAACACATATGCATTAAGGCAGTTTATATTACACGGGTCAATAAAACTGACTAATTTTAGGTTGAAAGGTGTAGAAGGGAAAGGATATGTATTTCGTTTCTAGAAACATTTTGCAGCTGTCGTTGAAAGCGGTCTTAAATTTGGTATTACCTATTATTTCATAAAAAAAATAAACAAAAAGAAGAGAAGAAATTGACGACAATGGTGGATAGGACCGTTTATATTTAAAAAAGTAAGTTTATGAAATTTTAGTAATATTTCGAAAGAATCACCAAAAGAGGACCCCATTAATTAGACCCCTCATAATTTTCGAATGAATAAAGGCTAACTTTGCAAAGGTAATTGATGAATCAAGAAATAAAATACTGTGAGATGCTTTTCTTGCACGAATGAAATTGCAGATCGTGCTCAGATATTTTGCTAATAGTGATTGTTTTGAATGATTCAAAGCATTATACAGAATTCAACGATGCACAATACCTTCTTTTTTCACGCAATCTGGGTAGATTTACGTAAGTTTACCAGCACTAGGAAATACAAATAAAATAAATTAATTTACGTGTATGTGTTTTTATTCATACTTCACGTAAGAATATTACATTAATGATCTAATTATTTTAATAATGTTTTTCGCAGCGGTTTCTGCGTATATATATATATATATATATATATATATATATTAGTTTGTTCAGTAGTTGGTATCTGACTAAATTTTAGTGACATTACATATCACTGTTCTTCAATTTTATAGTTTGCAGAGTTATAGGCATAATATATATTTGGCGATGAACGCGGAGAATCATTAGAAGAGTGTTTCGGTGAACTCATATTAATTGACTTAAGACGTTCGTGTATCATAACTGATTGTAATTTCTGTTGGCAAATTAAAGCTCGTTGTAGAGGCATTTTCTTCAACTGCACAGCCAGACTTCTACAGAATAAGTCAAATTCGTCTTCGGCGGTTTCTTTATCATCATCTTCTACGGGTTTTAATTCTTTTATAGGTCTATCTATTGGTGTATCATGATTTCTTTTCCGACTCCTAGACGCCAAAAATTTACTAGCGAGAACTTGTTCGTTGTTTGTTTTCTGAGACTGTTCACTGACTTTATCTTCGGATATTTCCTGCTCTTCATCTGAGTTTTCATATTCTGTCACATCCGACTGCTGCTTTGAAGTGTGCTGTAAATAAAATATAATATTGTACTAAGTTCCGTGAAAATGAACGGTTGTGGTGTTCGATACATATCTATATGTAGAACATTTCAGTGATGTAGCGTCGGGTAGTCGCGGTAATCTGCATGCCAAGACCTCCGCGTGTACCAGCAAACGCCATATCGCGCACTTATTAAGCATCTCTCATATTTTATCGTAAAATAGATACTGTGTTTCAGATAGCGTTTCTTACGGATGTTGCTTTCAAAATGATGGTAGAAGAGCTACGGTAAAGGGTGTGGTATAGATATAAGACACTTATTTATTATTTAAAATATAAATTGATTTTTGGATGGTTATAAAAAAGGGTAAGGCGTGAGCGAAGCGAAGCGGAGCTCCTGTCTCAGCCTTCTAACCAATATTTAAAAGTTCGGATCTCATAATAAAAGGTTTTCCATAACTATATTCCACGAAAATCAATATTATATAAGCGGTTATGTTATAATTATTTTGAATCCGCGAATCTATTAAGCATATCATACGAAAGAAATATTTTGAAATCATATAGGTACGTAATACAAGGGCGTAATCGAAAATGTGTATCATAGGGCATCTTAATATCGAAATTATTAGAGAATCGAATATTCGAATATTCACCTCATTTAGGTAAAACTTGAAGAGTTACATGCCTAAAATTCCAAATTACGTCGCCATTAGACGGTTCATTTCTGTTTATTTTAATTTTTAGATGAATCAGCCAACGTGATTCATATTAAACCATAGAATAATGAAATAGATGCATTACATTCAAACGTCTCTGATATACCTAAACATAAATTAGAATAATTCAATGCCAATGAATAGTCTCTCTCTTTCAGTTGTATGTCTTTGAACCAAATTGAGGTAATTTGATTGATCCGTCCAATATCAGCATTACAACATTTAGGTTCACTTGCAAAGTTAATATGGCGAGCCAATGAACTTGCTCTGGTTTATAAAATTAAAAAAGATATCACGAACGAACTGCGTTATCTTGAAGAATAGTGATGTGTAATTAGGTTTTATTAGCTTTTAACTTTGGCAATATAATACACGTTTTATATAATATTATAAAATTGTAACAATATATAAACAATATTTTTTTTATTCGGCAAATACTTACGAAACTCGATGATCTCTCTCGTGGAACACATACAGCATGCAAAAACTCATCAGCTTGTTTAAACCAATACAACTTTGGCACATATATATCATCTGGTGAACAAGCGGTTTCAGTCGATCGTTTTATTTTTGACAACTCGCAAGTATAACGAGTACGAATACTTTTGATTTTCAATTTTACGTCTCTTTCGTTCACTCCCTCGATATTTAAATCTTGGATTAATGCTCGCATCGCTTTCGCACGCAAGACTCGATTTTTGTAACCGTCAGTTTTGAAATTCCACAAGGTAGGATAATTTTTGAAATGCTCCAAAAACATAGGAGTTTGCTCCACTCTCCATTTATAAACCATTTTTATCAAATATCACTGGACACACCGTAACGCCTTTCCACGACACCGCGACGCGAGCAAGTGAATGTGGATGTCGAATGAATCATTCAAGAGTGAACGGCGAAAGAGACAATAATAGAGCCCGTTCAATTATATTAACGCAGGATGACCAGATGTAAGAGAATTCTGAGATTTTAGCAGAATTGAACTCTCAATATAGAGTTTAGCAAATTATACCGCAGATTAGAAAAATCTAGTAGTTAAGAGCAAAATAAAACTTCAATAGAAATTCAGCAAGATCTGTTAGAATTTGGAAAAGTTCTTGTACTACGTCTGAAAATACAGAAATATTTGAGGCACATAAACCAGTTTTTCATAACGCTACAAAAGGTTAGTAAAAATATAACATGGGCAAATAAATTTTACGCCATCAAAGAGTGATAAGTCAACTAAAAACATTGGTACTACAGATGACAGAGAACATTAAGAAAATAATGTTTGTTTGATAGATATTGAATAAACAAATACTACATAAGTATCTGTATTAGTTGCTAATAAATCGGTGGTACAATACTATTATTTTAAAAAATCCGTAGTAGTTTAGTTTTTGGAACGAATGTGCATATTCTTTTAGGAACGTCCCGATTAGGCAAAGGAGCGCGAAGCAAGTCTCAGCTGAGATATCTGTTAAGGGATATGCCTCAGGCCAACATGTGAACCTGGCGATGACTTTAAGGCAGTATCTATAATCAGCAGAAACAAGTAATGCTCCCACTAGGTCCATATGGACATATGCGAAGCGTTCAGTCAGTGTGCCTGGAAATTTGTATATATTCTTTGTACTAATGTAATGTCGGGAATCGTTTGTGACAACAATTATTGCACAGCGCCATCTATTGCCTTGTAAGTGTTCCACTACATTCTTACAATTACCACGTGCCGACATTGAAGGGAACTCCGTATCGTGATTAAACCTGCACATCGAGACAATTAATATAACCCGCCTGCGAAAATGCTATTCGTCCCCAACCTAAATATATGTAAGCCTAAGTACAGCAGTTTTATAAACAGTTTCATTGATTGATAGGTTATTTTATACATCCACACAAAGAATTAATAAAGTTTTTTTTAATATGTTAGTAGAATTTATCCAAGCTGATAGCAGAATCTTTAATTTAAGTCTGGTAACACAGCCACGCCATGCCATCGATTTGATTTGAACGAAACGACGCGACGCTAAATGAATGACGACGTTCAATGACAATGAATGATTGCATTTTATGATTGCATGGTTTCTTAGCTTGCTTCATCCAAATTGAAAATTAGAAGTGAATAATTGTGTTAACGAATGTGTTTGCGGATCAGACAATAATGTTACAATATTATTTAGCATTTTTTGGGTTATGTAGCATTTTGGTTTATGTTTTCCTCACTTACGTCGATATTTGTGTTGTCACAGTACTCGCCTCGGTCATTTTTCTCGGGATCGGGAACTACAAGATATGGATGGAAAGCAGGGATGTGTAATGACTGAGAGTTTTTATTTACAATGTTACATAGTTGTGTGGGGTATCGGTAGACATGTAGATATCCGTGGTTAGTCAGATGATCAGATCGTAAACAAATTGTAGATTCGCGATGTTTTATTATTTTTGATTTCCGTAAGTTTATAGATGCAGAAATAGGTATTACCTTCCAAAATACTAAAAACTGTGTTCCCTCTACAATTTTTGAATTATAGTGATAAATTCTGAAAAGAATTGAAGTTAATATAGATATTTCAACGACAATTGTTTTTAACAAAAGGTATAAATCCATCGAGTAGTTTTTGAGATATTGGGTATTTTCGATTAAATATTTCTTTATGGTTTCGTAGCCAAATCATGAAGATAGTGGAATTTTGTCATTTACGGAACCCTTCACATTTTGTTATAAATTTATCATTGTTATCTTAGTCAGTTATTTATTATTATTACAACAGTATATAGTATAGTATAATTGTCAATCAACGTTTTGTTATTTAAAACATATTGTTTTACTCATAGAGTCTGAGTAAGTTTGACCGCTTCTTTATGGTCTTTAAAGAAACCTACAAACTTTTTTTTTTTTTTTTGGTTTTGAGGCGAGGGAAAATGCTTAACCGATTTACGCACAAACTGGGTCGTTGCTAGGGGAACGACACGCGTCGGTCGGGGGCGATAACACTGCAGCAATAGTATGCTCTTGGCAGCGCTCCGTCCGCGATCGACGTCACAGAATAGTGTGGAAGACTCCGAGCGTTGCTGCACGGGCGAGCAACCCCAATACCCACTAAAAACCCCCTCCTCCCTGACGACCCTGCGCTTTGAATGTGTTGGAAAGGCTGAGATTTAGAAAATAGTTACGCCCAGCCGATCCAGCGCAATAAAGTGCCTGGAGTGTGCCCTGGGAGAACACACCCCACTTCGTTGTGCGGGGGTAGAAGGTCCTTTGCTCTCCTAGCAAGCTAAAGGCCCCCCGCGGTAAACGGAACCTAACTCAGGGAGGGAAGTAATGCGCGTACCTGCCTCTCCGGGTGCCAGCTGAAGGCCGGCGACCTCGAGAAGACGCATTGGCACGCGCTGCAGGACTTCTCTCCCTGTCTCGTTCTGCGGCCTCCTTGAGTGACATTACTGTCTCGCAAAAAGTAACCGCAGCCCCCCAATACAAACTTACTCTAACTCTCTATGAATAAGACCGTATATGTGCGGGATTGCCGGGACAAAAAAACATCACACATTTCATTAGTATATAAAATTTGCTATCAAACAGTCAAAAAGAAACACATTGGAATTCGATTTTTTTTAACACTGGCCATTTAAAATCATTCCCAGACGAGATTCCCAGGATAAAAAGTAGCGCAGATATTAAGTCTAAGAATTTGCTGTCGATTGAATTTACTGTCGCAAAATCGCATCGACATCGGCCCAGTAGTTTTTACGTGAATACCAAACAAACAGACAAACCAACAAAGAGATAAACAAATGGACAAGAAACCTAAAAAAATACATCGTGTTCTCCATTGTTTATATAGTCTATTCCAGTTGTTTTTTTTTAAATGGCATCAATGTACAAACATGGCATTATTCCAGTTGTTTTTTTTTAATAGCTTCAATCATTGACTTACTAACCAAGAAGAGTAAGTCAATGGCTTCAATGTACAAACATGGCATGTTTAAAAATTTATAATCTTATAGATATACAGCCTTACATAATGCTAAAACAAGAGAATTTACCTAACCAAATAACAAATTTAATATTTACAAGAATTAACAAACGACCAATCACACTTACACATATTATACATTTATGCACTTATACAACCAAATGAAACGTTACAACGAAGTCAAACCCAAAACAGATAATTTTCTTATGCAAATTTTGACACCGCTTATGACCCCACATTGGAACGATGAATAAACAAAACAAATGTATATAGAATAGTTATAAATATCCGTACATTTATAACTATTGTAATAGGTATATAATTATAAAATTTCTAAACATGCCGTGTCTGTACATTAAAGCTATTTATAAAAAAACAACTAGAATAGACGCAGGGCCGTAGGGGGGAGGAAAGGCATTGTGGGGCAATGCCCTACCTTAAAAATACCAAAAACTAAGATAAATTATTATTATTAAATTGTTTGTTCATAGTTTGAGATAAAAAAATAGATAGAGATAGGTATCTAATCTTTTCCGAACATACCACAGTTTGTGATATTCATTTCATACTAGATGTGCCTGCGACGCCGTCTGCGTGGAATTTATTTTCAAAGCCCCTTCCGATTTTGCAACATTTTTCATTGCTGCTCCGGTCCCATTGGTCTTAGCTTGATGATATATAGCCTATAGCCTTCCTCGATAAATGCTATCCAACACTGAAAGAATTTTTCAAACCCGACTAGTAGTTCCTGACATTAGCTCGTTTAAACAAACAAACTGTTTAGCTTTATATAGTGTATAGATGGCATTCGAGGCGCCATCACATTAGGGGATGGGTCTATTTAATTATAATATTTGTTATATAGAGAGGATTCCCTGTACCATAGATTGCAATATGGACTATATTGCAATCTATGGTACGGTGAATCCCCTTTGAAACTAATATAAACAAACTAGAGATTGATTATGATTGTTTGTAGTTTGGTTAAGTGAAGTGCACTGTAAAGAGTGTTTAGTCAAAAATCGATACAATTATTTTTTTACTTCCGCTCTACTTGTAACCAATGCTGCCCTACCTCAAATTCGACTCTAGCTACAGCCCTGAATAGATTATATACTATTGTGTCAAAAAAGTACTGAGAAAAGATCAATAATACACAAAATGTTTTTTATCCGCGCAGGAACGGAGACATAATACAATTTCCTGCGGCCAGGCGGCCTGTCGTAAGAGGCGACAAAACAACCCACAGCCAGGTGGTAGGGCATTTGCCAGACTGGATGGCTACCACCCCTGGTCTAAAGTATGTCGCCATAACAACCTTGAGTCGTGTTCCGGCATTAGTGACCAGGTTCCAGTCACCCTTAAGAGAGCAGCAGCGCATTTGTAGCACCTTTGGTGTTGCAAATGTTAATAGGCGATGGTAACCGCTTTCTATCAAGTGGGCCGTCTGCCTGTCTACTGAACTCATGCAATAAAAATAAAAATGTTAGTTATTCATTCAAATTTATATTATCACCTTCAAAGTATGCTAATTCAGAAACGATACACTTACGCTAACGAATAATCCAATCATCAAAATATTTTATAAACGCTTTTTACGGAATTGAGTTCAGTTCTCGTCGCGAATTCTCCTTTATGTCTTCTACCAAATGAAACGGGTGCCACGAAGTGGTAATTTGAGTTTAGAAAATAGAAAGAAGTCGGCTGGAACCTTAGCTGGTGAATAATCCTATTATGATAATTCTTTTACGGTGCAGGCTGTCAAACTTTGGAATATGCTGCCTCTTACTGTCAGAGAGGCCAAATCCTTACCTACATATAGAAATTTGCTCAGAAAACACTATTTGTCCACAAGTAGCTATGTCTGATTAACAGAATATAATCATGTAAATTCTTTTATTATAGTAACTTATGTATATTATGTAATTGTATGTTTTGGTGTGCAATAAAGAGTTATCTCTCTCTTTCTCTCTCTCTCTCTCGCTCTCTCTCTCTCTATATATATATGTAATTGTATATTTATTTCTTAAATTAGTTTGAGTATTTATGTATCTACTGCCTTTTTCCTGCACGACCTAATTTCTTTCTTTTAGGTTGCCTGGAAGAGATCGCTTTGAGCGATAAGGCCGCCTATTGTATTGCGTAGGAAATATTGTAAATATGGTCTGTCTTTGTAATTGTATATTTTGGTGTGCAATAAAGTGTTATCTCTCTTTCTTTCTCTTCCTTGGCAGTCGGGTAATAAAAACTAAGAACACATATCCTGGGCTCCTAAGCGAATGCTCCAGAACATGAATTAACGTCAGGTGAAAAACAATGTTCCCGTAACAATGTAATTACTTTTATTTAATAAATTAATTATGAATCTGAATTCAAAACTTGCTGTTAATGAATCTTTAATTTAATGAATAATTCCCCTCATATAAAACATACGGGCGTCTGTGGACAATTTAATGTTACGAATACGTTTAACTTGGTTACCCGAGAATGGATTACGCGGAAATTGTTGAGCTGGAAGCGATGGCTCTTCAGGGACCAATGAATGCAGTCATCGATTTAGGCGCTTCGGAGATACAGAAGCACTATCGAGGAAGTACCGTGTTTCTTACAGGCGCTACCGGATTCTTAGGAAAGCTGATGATTGAGAAATTATTAAGGTAGATAAAATCGCTATTATTTAACAACCTCTTTACAAACATTCTTTACTTAGGTAGGTACTCTGTTAAGTAATCCTTGGCTAGTATTTACTAGATAGTAGTAGTCTAAAGCCGCTCAGAAGTCTTTAGTCGTATATCTCATTTCTGAGGTCGTGACATTTCACGTCGTGAGATCAGCGTGCAATATGAAAGAAAGAAAGAGAGAAAGAATTGTTTTATTTAGGACAGATAAACACTTTAACGATACTGAGAAAAATAAAATTAATGCAGCAATATAAGTCCTAAAATTGGACTCAGACTCAGCGTAATGCTAGCCGCTAAGACCAGCGCCTGGGACCAGCAGGTGGAGTCACGGAGAAAAATACAACACAAAAATGAAATAATATTAATAATACACATAGATATATAAACATGTGAGATACGTGAACAACAAAAACAAGTAAATAAAATAAACATACATACATACATAACTTCACGCCAGTTCCCTTGCGGGGTAGGCACGAGCAATAGAGCGCCATTCAGGCTTATTCTTACACACCTCACTTGCTTCTTTGACATTCATAGCTCTTGTCATGCACGCTCGTCTGTTCTTAAGGCTCCTGACATCACCTTCTGCTAGTACACGATCAATTTGATCATGGAAGGTGTGTCGTGGCCTTCCACGACTTCTGCATCCATCCACTTTTGTACTGTATATCTGTTTAGTCATTCTTTCATGATGCATTCTTTCCACATGACCGAACCACCGGAGCATTCCTTTCCTTACCTTCACCCCGACGCTCTCTTTCAGACCAACTCTCTTTCTTACTTCGGTATTACGAACGCGGTCCGCGAGCGTCACTCCGCACATTTTGCGCAGTGCTCGCAACTCGACCGCGTTTACTCTACTTTCATGGTCTCTCTTCCATATCCAACTCTCGCTTCCATACGTGAGCGTAGGTACCAGCACCGCGTTGTGTATGGCAAGCAATAAAATAAACAGAATATTGATAATGTTATCATATTAGTAACCTAGTCATATAGCACTTATATCATGCCTTAAGTTACATTGGATACATATGCAGTACATCGTACACGGAATCGTCTGAAAATGTTTCGGAGATTATCCTGTCTACAAATGTCTCTCGTTGAAAACAGGTGAATCTTCCAAGTGGGCCTTCAGAAACAGCAATAAACGCATAAAGGAGACTCAAGGGCCAATTTTGATATATATCTATAACATAACATCATTCTTTATTTCCTCTTTAAGTACACAGTGAAATTTAAAACTACTAACAATATTAAGTAACACCAGCATGTAACAGATACACTCTACATTAGTATAAGTTTAGTATTAAAATAAATTAATATGATAAGTTATTCTTAAGGTACACCACAACACAAGCATACATTAATTAAATGTCACACACAATAACAAAGCAACAAATAAGCGTGTACAACTTCTTAACTTCTTAAATTTAATTGTAAAAAAAAGGGTACGGAACTAGAGTCCGTAGAGTTGTTAATAAAAAAAAAACAATAGTAAGCAAGAGGCTGGTGCCTGAATTAAGTTAAAAAGAAACCTGTAGTATAGCTGACCAGGATCAACCCGTTGGCCTTGATATTCGACTAATTTAGAGAAAAGAGAAATAATACTAGTATAATTATTATGAGAAACTAATAGGTTGGGGAAAGAGTCTTTTCGCATATAGTATGTATGAGCTTGTAATAAGATCTCTTTGGCTATAACATTTGTATCTGGCTGGTTTTGGTATCATTAAAAAGTTTTAATTTTAAAGAAGACAATTCCAAATTCAAATTAGGAAAATGTGTGATTTTCATTTGTTTTTCTTATTGTTAAAATGAGTGAATCTAATGAAGAAATTCGATACATTTTAAAATTTTACTACAAAAGAGGTAAAAATGCCACACAAGCCGCGAAAAAATATTGTGATGTTTATGGACCTAATGCAGTATCTGTGAGAGTAGCACAAATTTGGTTTAAGCGTTTTCTATCCGGAAATTTTGATATCAAAGATGCACGTCGCTCTGGTCGCCCGGTTACGGACAAAATTGATGCCATTTTTTAAAAAGTGGAGCAAGATCGGCATATTAGTAGTTACGATGTAGTTGGAGAACTGGGAATTGACCACAAAACGGTATTGGCGCATTTGAAAAAAGCTGGGTACACAAAAAAGCGCGATATTTGGGTGCCTCATGAGCTCACTGAAAGAAACCTAATGAACCGTGTACTCATTTGTGTTTCTTTATTACGACGTAATGAAACCGAACCATTTTTGAAGAAGCTGATAACTGCTGATGAAAAGTGGATCACGTACGACAAGAACGTGCGAGAAAGATCGTGGGCAAAGGCCGGTCAGGCTTCACAGACTGTGGTGAAACCCGGGTTAACTCGCAACAAGGTGATGCTGTGTGTATGGTGGGATTGGAAGGGCATTATTCATTATGAGCTGTTACCGCCAGGCAGGACCATCGATTCTGAACTGTACTGCGAACAACTGATGAGATTAAAGCAAAAAGTTGAGAGAAAGCGGCCGGAATTAGTCAAGAGAAGGGGTGTGGTTTTTCACCATGATAACGCTAGATCTCACACATCTTTAGCCACTCAGCAAAAATTACGAGAGTTTGGCTGGGAGGTGTTAATGCATCCGCCGTATAGTCCTGACCTTGCACCTTCAGATTTTCACCTGTTTCGGTCTCTGCAGAATTCCTTAGGTAGTGTCAGGCTAACATCACGAGAGGACTGCCAAAACCACTTGTCGCAGTTTTTTGATCAGAAGCCCCAAAATTTTGGTAGCAATGGGATCACGTCCCTACCTACAAGATGGTAAAAAGTTATCCAACAAAATCTAAATAAAATTTATAAAAAAACCTTTTGAATTTTTATATAAAATGCGAAGAAACGTTTGCCCCAACCTAATATATTATATTTTATGCAGATTTAATTAATTTGAATTTTAGATCGTGTGATATAAAAGTAATATACGTATTACTAAGGGAGAAGCGCGGAAAAAATATGCAAGATAGACTAGACTCCATCACATCGGAACCGGTAAGTCGTCATTGTAGCATATGCTGTGAAGTTTCTATTTTAGTATCAAGCTCAACCTAAGACTAGTAGTAAACAAATAAAGAATTATTATTAGGGGCGATTTTTCATTCACCAGAGTTTTACTACATAATAAAACACAATATGGAATAATTAAAAATGACTGTTACCCGAATAAAACAGTTGAACTGTCTCACTTTCGAATTTATTCAGGTTATAATTTATTCATCTTATAACTCTTATCTGCCAATTGAAAAATTAGGCCTTCAGAGAAAAAAAGAATTATCGATACGAAAATGAAGTATTACATAAAAATACCATTTGATAAAGATTTACCAGGGCTAGTATAATTCGGAGAGGCCTGCCCCAGTGCTGGGGTGGGCCCACGCCAGCCGGGGTCGCGGAAGAAAAGCTCACGCATATCCCGTGAGCCCGGCTCATGGCGTCAGGTGGCACCAAGGGGTTTTAGTGGGTATTCCGGCTCCTCTAGCCGGCGAGTCCCACACTCCCCCGCCGAAGTCTACCCGGCGGGGGTCCGCAAACGGATTTCCCCTTGTAAAAAAAAAAATGGCCAATATAATTAAAATCAATAATAAAACTATTGAACTAGACACAGGCGTGTGCAAAATAAGGATTGTGGAATTGTCCCTATTAATATTATAAATGCGAAAGTAATTCTGTCCCGTTTTCACGGAAAAACTACTAGACCGATTAAGTTGAAATTCAGTATACATGTAAATTTAATACCGAGGGTGGACAAGGGATACCTTTTATCCCGGATAATGGGATAGATTTATGTAAAGGTTATTCCAAAAAGTGGGATAAGTTTTTTGTGATTTTTCCATTTTCGTCATTTTAGTCATCTTTGTCCTTTTTGTCCGAGTTGTCCTTTTTGTCCGATTAGTCCTTTTTGTCCGATTTGTCCTTTTTGTCCGATTTGTCCTATTACTCCTTTTTTGTCATTTATGTAGTTTTCATGGACGGGGGATAAATAAATATAGCTAGGTCGGTTTGAAATACAGGATGAAAATTTGGATGAGACCAATCATTTCTCAAGTTTATAGATATAAACATTCATCGTCTATAAAAAATGCGATAGTAACTCGATATGTCTTTCCGTTAAGTTTTCACGGAAAACTACTAGGGATACTGGATCGATTTTGCAGTAATTTTCTTTAAATGTAGTTTTAATACCGAAAATGGACATAAATACTTTTCATGCCCGGAGATGGGATAGTTTACGATATAAAATGAAATTAAACTTCCAAATGCAAATAGTACTAACATAAAAATTGAGTACAATCTGTATTAACGCCTGCTGTTTAAACAAGAAGCACGCACTACAGGTTGACCCGCGGCGTAGGCGTAGCCGCGGGGTAAACTTTACTACTCTATAAGTTATCGAGATTGACAAAATCAAAACCCTTAAGAGAGCAGCAGCGCATTTGTAGCAACTTGCTGTTGCAAATGTCCATAGGCGATGGTAACCGCTTTCCATCGAGTGGGCCGTCTGCTTATCTGCTCATCTCCTGCCATAAAAAAAAAATCAACTTCAAAATACTTTCAACGAAAATTAGCGTTTAGTTTTTGATAGTAATTTAAATGGTTTTTAGGGTTCCATAGCTGTTCGCGCCGCTTAATTTAAAATCCTGTCCTATCAAATTATTTCCCAATTACCCGCTTTTTCTAACCGCGTTATCCAATCACCTTTTCCCAGCCGCCATCTTCCGTTCCATACGACTATCCCTGTTGTATTTACCGCTGTACTAATACTGCTCGTCTTTACGAGTCAGTCTGCTGTCGACCCTTGTACGACAACCTGCACATCATTCCGCGACCAATTGCCGATAGCAGTTATACCGCGCTGCGTGTGTACAAATAATATCGAAGGCCGAACGAAGGAGACAAGCCCGAAGGTTTGTTGAGCCTTGGATCGAGACTTGGTGATCTCTCATGCCTTTCCTACCATAAGCGCGGGGCATTGGAGGAGGGTGGTTTTAGTGGGTATTAGCTATTTGGGCTCGAGTCTCCACGCAAACCGGTTGATTATTGTTTGGATTGCCCTTTCTGGGAATGCCTCCATGATCGACTATGGTCTAATCCCTTGCAAAGGACTCGGTATTGTACGTAAATAGCATTTCCGCCTGAAAAAAAAAAAGACTTGGTGATCTGCACGCATAGTTAGAGCAGCCCAGAAGCACGCAGCTTAGTCTCCCTTCTTTCCATGCCAGCAGTCCTACCACCGCCATTTTGATACGCGTTCAGTCCCTAATACTGGGCTCTCGGGTTGACAATAGCCAAATAACAAAAACAATGGAGGAAGTGGTTCAACAGTCACTTGGCTGGACATATGAGTAGAAGGGTTATTTTGATAATATCCTGAAAAGCACACCACGCTTTTTTTACAATAAAATCATTTTTTCTTACACTATTTTTATTCAAATTTATTTTCTATATTTTAGTTGGATTTTCGTTATAAAAGCGTATTTTTTTAGGTTTTTTTTTAAACTATTATTTATTTTTAATTTTTTAGTGATTTAATTCCCTTCTCCTTGGAAACTTTGAAAAAAGAATTAAATACACTCTTATGATAAAATGGAACGTTATGTAAAAATAAGCTTTTTTAAAAAGGATTTTAAATACAAGCTTTTGAGATCCTGCATATCATGTAGCAGCAGAGTGCTAGCCAAGACAAGTAAAATGAGCCCAAACACGACGGGTCTTGTTTAGTACAGGAGATCCTATGGTCACCTTCCGACTCCATCATCAGATCAGCTCCATGGTACCATATTATTGCATTGTCACGCGATATACACATACGTGCAAAATTTCAGCTCAATCGTAAACCGGGAAGACGATCAAATTTACATACTGCGTATGAAGCTAATAAAAGCATATTAAAAATTGTATTTGTTTTACAGCTGTTCGATCATTTGCGCGGTAAGCAACCTAGCTTTGCGGAAAAGCTGGTACCAGTTCATGGGGACATATCCCAGTTGAGACTTTCTTTGGGAGATGAGGATTGGAAAACCCTTACCAACGAGGTAATAAAATTTAACACCAGTCCCACAGATTGGTTCGGACCTCTCCATTTTTAAATGAACAGTCAAAATATCTGCCACGCTTGTTTAAGGCAGATTCACGGGTTAACAGTCTGGTATTCTAATTTGTAGGTTTAATAACGATGTTTTCACTGTCACGTGGTAAATGTAACACGGTGATTAAGGGCCGCTTGCATAACGATCGCCTTTAAATAAAAATTACTTAATCATATTAAACTGTCTAAATATGTTTTACACAAAACGTATTGACAGTTCTTTAAGCATATTTAGCGGCAAATTTTGCGTTGGGCAAAACGCTAATTGTATTTAAGGGTGTTAAATGCGTTTTGTGTTTCTTAAATAAAATTAAGCAACCTTATGCAAGCGGTCCTAAGTCAGAAAAGTTGCTTTCCAAACAAGATTTTAATGTCATGAATAAGAGAGGTGGTTATATTAGCCTCTAAGTAACTGGCAAATTACCTAATTACAGAATTTTAAAATTTAGATACGTAAAGATTAAATTTTCAAAATTGTTTCAGGTGGACACCATATATCACTACGCAGCGACTACGAAATTCGACGAGCCTATAAAAGTTGCGACACTTATCAATGTACGAGGTACTAGGGAGGTCCTTAAATTAGCCAAGGAATGTAAAAAGTTAAGGTCAGTACTAAGTGACAATACCAGACGCTATATTTTCCCATTATTTTCCGGTTTTATATCCTAAAGCTATATAAGGTCATAACACAAGTAATATTGACGTTGTATTATATTTGTGGTATTTAGTGAGTTTTTACTTGATGTGTAAATGCTTTAAGCACCATCGCTCAGGAATCGCTTGAGGGTGCCTTTCCACCAGAGATGTGCTATGCAGCTATATTGTGAAAATGTAAAAAAGCTAAGCTACAAAACATGTGACCATTTCCACTGATACTAAGCTATGTAGCGGAGGGAGTAAGATTGAGTAAGATGTGTTATGAAAATGCGCCGCCGCAAGTTAGTTGTGCGAGGAAGATGCGCAGCGCGCCAAAGGAGGACGCGCCGACGCCGGAGGTCGGAACTCGACCTTCGGCCACCGTAAGCAGGGGGCGCGGGTGGGCCCCTAGGGGTATAGGGGTTCTCACTCACCCGCACATGCCGTCGAGATGAGAGCGCGAGTGTTCCGCGCGCGCTCATCTCTCTTCCCATGGGGCGCGTTACAGACCGCCCCACGCAAGAATGAGACACAGTAGTAGCCGGGGGATATGTCCCCTGGCATAGGAAGAGGCCCAGTGAGGGGGGCTCACGCCTGCCAGGGCATTGCGGAGTCGGGTAGCCCATTTCCCGTAGCCCTGGCATAAGGCGCAGGACGGAACATCCAGGGGTTTTACTGGGTATCCCTAACTGGGGAGTGGTAATAGCATGGCACCGGTTCTGACCGGGCATGCTAGTGCCACCCCCGATCTGGCGAATCCCACACTCACACGGGTCGCGAACATCCCCCAGGCTTCTGTGCCTGTCGCGGCTTAGTTCTCAAACGGATTTCCCCTGTCCAAAAAAAAAAAGGAAGATGCGCAGCTGAAGCTATGCGACGTATCGACAATAGGGACGGAAGGCACGCATCCATATATAGCTCGCATCCTTCCTTTTAAAAAAGTGCTATGCTATGTGGACCAATGGATATGATTGGTGGATATCAAATGCATCTATAGCAACGTTGCATAGTACCTACATCTCTGTTGGAAAGGCACCCACCCTTACGGTAGCGTGACTCGCGTCGAATGCTGCGTGCTCCAAGTGGTCTGTCATTTCATCTATTGAGCCAGAAGAACAACCAGAGCGCAAAAGTATTTATCTGCTACTCAGCCTAGCCCTTAAGACTATTATCGATATACCGAAAAGCCGCAAGACTAACACTATGACTATCTCGTAATATACCAAGAAAATATAACCATTTCATACAAATCATACAACTCCTATATAAACAGAGTGAGACAACAACACAATTAACGATCACGTGCACAAACGCGATCTGCACTCTCATCGCGGACACATATGTGCTAATAGTGAGTTAAAGAGCTAGATTTAAATTGTTCACCATCCATACACTTCAGTCTTATTGCCAGACTCTGACTGTCTTAGACCTAGTACCTGTGGCTAAGGCCATGGCATTCAATCCCTTTATTTCCTGATCTGATGTCATCAAGACGACATAGCTTATTTCTACAATTTTACAGGTCATTAGTTCACGTATCAACGGCATTTTGCTGGACGACCCGCAGCCGGATTAACGATGATGTATATGAGGAATTCTACCAGGCTCCTATTGCTCCTGATGCTTTGATTCAATTAGCAGAATCTATGGATGAGGACAGGCTTAATAACATTGAGGAGGCGTACGTATTAACCTTTAAAGCCAGTGACTTCAAAGAACTCCAAAAACACTTTTTGGGTAGTCACATAAATGGTGTCTAACAAGATTCTTCTAATATATAATAACAGCCCATAAATGTCCCACTGCTGGGCCCGGGCTTCCCATTGTAGGGGAACGGACAGTATACCCGCCACGCTTGTCCAAGGCGGCTTGGCAGGTTTGACACATCGGTTATTTCGATGTGCAGGTTACATCACGATGTTTTCCTTCATCGTTGTTAGCACGCGGTTAATGTAACAATACGCACATTAGCTCAGAAAAGTGCCTAAGTGGTGCATGCGTTCCGGCCAGGATCGAACCCGCGCCCTCTGAGTTTGGGATGCGTGCGCTAGCAATTACACTACCACGACTATCTAACAAGATCCTTGGGGAATAGATATTAATTAGATTTTATTTTTTAGATTAACTGATGACTGGCCAAATACTTACACATTTACAAAAATGGAAGCTGAGGAATTAGTGAGGACAATGGGGAAAGATCTGCCTGTTTGTGTTGTCAGACCACCAATTGGTAAATGTCTATCGCTTCTTTTGAAATTATTTAGTTTTATTAAAACTGTCCTTAAAAATAATTAATTTTAAGTAAAGTATAATTTATTTTAAAAAAGGTAAGCATCTGACAATGGCGAGCGGTACGATTCTGAAAATGAGGTGTTGGCACCAGGGCAAACAGTTCCACGGAATACTTTCCGTTGAGCAGACAGTAGAATACGCAGTCTTTTGAATTTGCGAAAGTGGCTATTTTAACCCACAAATTTTCATATTTAAGCCAAATTTTATTTTCAGTTGTTGTTCCATATTATGAACCAGCGCCGGGTTGGTTGGATATGCATTCTTCTATGGGTGCCAGCGGAGTAAGTACTATTAAATTAAATACATTTTTATTTCAATCAAGGAATGCATGGTTTGAACATTTTAGAACACATTACATATTTTTTATAATTTAAATTTATTTCGTGTTAATTTAATTCTTTTCTTTGATGTCACTTGTAAAAACTTGCCCTAAGATTAAGTCGAATTAAACCATGTAGAAGCAAAAAGATTGTACTTTCTTTGATTTTGCTAATAATAATAATAATCTACAATACAGACAGGGATAATCTCCGGTCAGTGTCATGCCACATTTACATTAAATTTTCAAAGGACCTCTACGTGTTGGCCTTCCCATGGCCCCACGCAATCCCTTCAAATGTCCGGGTTATTTTTACGGCCCGTGGTCTTCAAAGACATACGTTACAATCTACAATGCTCCATTAAATATATTAAAAATCAAAGTTACATACATATCTGAAACATAGTATTGAATACATAGTCCACTGGGGTAACATGTAGTACTATGTTTTCGATCCCCAATAATATTGTGAGCTACAGCTCTGTATTGAACCATGTTGAATCAGTACTGAAAATTTTACGAAAAACTATTGTAATTTGGACAGAGCAGTTTGAAACTAAAAAGTAGGCGTGTGTTAGTATTATTCTCCTTAAATCTATAATTAGTGTAATACTATATATGAGGGTAGGCAATAGAAAATCTAATAAAGTTAATTTGTCCATAAGAATTATATTTAGCTTAAAAGGAATAATTACAAATAACACTAATATGACCGTAAGCAAATAGACTTGATAATAATGATTAGACTCTTTACTTCCATAATATTATTTCAAGCTACTGTGGAAATTATTAGCTGAATTAATGAATTTATTATATACTAGACTTTACCCCGCGGGTCAAATTCTAGTGAGTGCCCTTTGTTTAAAGAGCAGGCGTTAATGCAGGTTACATTGGATTATATTTTTATGTTGGTGCTATTTGCCCTGGGAATATTTACTTCATTTTATATCGCAAGCTATACCATTTCCCGGGATGAAAAGTATTTATGTTCATTTTCGGTATCAGACAATTTTTATCTGTGCGGGAACTGAGAAAGAATACAATTTCCTGCGGCTTGGCGGCCTGTCGTAAGAGGCAACAAAACAACCCACAGCCAGGTGGTAGGGCATTTGCCCGTCTGGATGGCTACCACCCCTGGTTTAAAGTATGTCGCCATAACAACCTTGAGTTGTGTTCCGGCATTAGTGACCAGGTTCCAGTCTCCTTTAAGAGAGCAGCAGCGCATTTGTAGCACCTTTGGTGTTGCAAATGTCCATAGGCGATGGTAACCGCTTTCCATCAATTGGGCAGTCTGCCTGTCTGCTGAACTCCTGCAATAAAATTAAAAAAAAATACTTAGTACTTAGTAATATCTTTGTGACACGTGCGTAAACACAAGTTTCTAAAAGAGATGATTTAGGTACTTAAATTCACGTTTTTGTTTATGTTGTTATTAAGCTGTCTTTATTATTGTCGAATTTATTGTAACATGTGCTCGCATTTAAAGTCCCATCTACCTACCTAATTACCCTAATTTCACCATAAATTAGAAATCCTAAATTTACCCTGCCTCCTCTTTTAATATAAACATCGCAAAACAAAATAGGATTCGTTTGTGATTTCAGGTATTATTAGGGCTGGGATTAGGATTAATTCACGTTATTTACAGTAGGGATGTAAAATTTTGTTACTTACCCGGCGATTACGCGACTAACGCTACCATTGCTGCCGGATGGGATACAGCAGTTAAAAATGAAAACGGACCGACAGATCTAAAGATTTATACATTTAGCAATATACGCTCTAAGAAAGAATACAGTTGGGGTAAGCTATTGTACTTTTTTAATTATATACTCCGAAAAAAAAACGTAATACTGATAATATTATAAAGAGTTAAAGTTTGTGAGTTTGGATGTTCGGTGTAATCTTCGGTACGATTTTAAAAATTCTTTTACCAGTAGCAAGCTACATTATTTCCAAGTAACATACGCTATATTTGATTGAGATTAATGATTAAAAAAACAAAAAGTAAAAATGATTTACGCACAGCGGAGTGGGCCCGGGAACGCCTGTCAAATATGTTACAGCAATAACGTTCCACGCAAGAATTGCGCACATCCTCATACAAGGCACTGCGAGTGCTTTCGTCTTTATTAATTAATTGAACCATGATATGAATAATGTTACAGATACAGACCGTTTCACGCAGATATGGCGATGGGTTTAATGCGCTATTTGAGATGCTACATTATTAATGACGCTAAATATTGACAAATACCGTTTGTATATACACTATGGCTATGCGTTAATCCGGAATCTAACCTAGCTCTATGTCGTTTCATTCAAATCCGTCCAGTAGTTTGATGTGATACTAGTGTTTTCGGAATATGCTAAACCGAATTGGTCCCCCGGAGTTTTTTTTCTCTTTTTTTTAATTCATTGTACTAACTTGACCCCTATATAGGTTTAAAGAACTTTATTTCCCATGACAACATTTAATTCATTTACAATAAGATAAAAAAATATTTATTAACTAATATATTGTATTAGTTAATAATTATTTTAGTAGTAGTTCTAAGATACTAATGTGGTGCTATGCAGTCGTCGTTAAATGTTGCGGTTTATTAAAAAAAGATAAAAGATTTTTGAATTTAATTTTGAAAAAGTTTATATTTTTACTTTTTTGTAATTCATTTGGCAATTTATTAAATAACTGCACAGCTCGAAGACAATATTTTTCCCTTAATTTATTCGTGGTAGACTTAATTGACAATATTTTTTCTTCCGGATATTATATGTTTTATTAATGATGGATAGCTCACACACACGCCCACACATATGTGTGTATATATGAGCTATATATATATATATATATATATATATATATATATATATATATATATATATATCCGTGCAGGAACGGAGAAAGAACACAATTTCCTGCCGCCAGGCGGCCTGTCGTAAGAGGCGACAAAACAACCCACAGCCAGGTGGTAGGGCATTTGCCCGACTGGATGGCTACCACCCCTGGTCTAGAGTATGTCGCTATAACAACCTTGAGTTGTGTTCCGGCATTAGTGACCAGGTTCCAGTCTCCCTTAAGAGAGCAGCAGCGCATTTGTAGCACCTTTGGTGTTGCAAATGTCCATAGGCGATGGTAACCGCTTTCCATCAAGTGGGCCGTCTGCCTGTCTGCTGTACTCCTGCAATAAAATATATATATATATATATATATATATATATATATATATATATATATATATGTTTGTATAAACATTGGAACTGGAAGTCTGTTGACACAACGGCGCAATTGCACGACGGAATGTATATAGTATTACGCATGTCGACCTCACTGTTTTAGGTTACTTCGACAAACTACTACGTGGTGAGGAGGCCAAAAATTTAACATCCCCTAAATCCATATGGTATGGATGTGCAATACTAACAGACAACAAATTATTCTACTGGCTATTAACGTGGTTCCTGCATTACGTGCCTGCTTATATTTTGCAATTTGTCTTCTACGTGTTTAAATTGAAAATGCCAAAAGGACTGCCAGCGTACGTAAACAAAAACATTTCAGAACAATAACTAAAACCCCAAACATATTGTCGGATGCGTCTATAAGCCGCAACTGATAAGTGTGCATAGTCGTTTCGAATGCGGTTTCAGTTTTGCCAACTCTCGTTGGAGGAAATGCACTTCTCCATGTATTGGAATAATTTCGTAAAAGAAAAGATTTTTAAAAACTTATATTTTATATTCTTAATCTATGCCTAGATTACTTTGCGAAATACATTCCAACTAGCTCCTTTTAGGAGTTGACACAGCGCGTTTTATCTAACTAAAAGAGTTGGCATCACAAGCCGACAACATCCACATATTTCTATAAGTAAGTAGTCGTACTATAGTTTGCGTATACCACCATCATACTTATCATCTCCATTCATTTCTGGGGTTGTATGGAAGAGATCGCTTTTTAGCGATAAGACCGCCCTTTGTGCTTAATTAGGTATAGTTTTAGTCTATAAGTTCATTTTTATATTTGTGTATAATAAAGTGTAATCTATCTAGCCAATGTCCGAACGCTCAAGGACGGCCCGAGGTTACGTCCGATACTTTGCAGTTCTGTGCATTCTTTATTTAGATACCTGTAAGTCGCGGCTGTCAGCCGCATCCGATAGTTGGTCGGGGCTTAAAGCTATAGAAATCGCGTTAAAATAACTACAAAATATAAACGGTTTTAAGCGCGGCAATCTGTATGGGTTACCTAAACTTCACAAAAACAACATCCCCTTGCGCCCTATAGTTAGCCAGCTTGACTCACCAACATACAGACTGGCACAACATCTCGCGAAGACACTCAACAATCTCCGCGGCAACACACCCTACCATGTCAAGGATTCCTTCGACTTCATCAGCGCAATTGAAAATTTGACATTGGCTGAGGATGAAGTACTAGTCAGTTTTGATGTTCAGTCCTTATTTACCAGTTTACCAGTGGAAGACTGCATTGAGATTGTCAAAAGGAAGCTAATAGATAATAACATGCCTGAGGAATATGCAGATCTACTAAAACATTGCCTCACATCAGGCTATTTCGTGTGGGACTACGGCTTCTACGACCAAATCAACGGTGTAGCCATGGGCTCACCGGTGTCTCCTGTCGTGGCTGACATTTTTATGGAAGACTTCGAGCAGAAGGCACTGGATACCGCTCCGGCTAAGCCGAAGATGTATAAAAGGTACGTAGACGATACTTTTGCCGTCCTCCCAAACGATAAAGTCTCTGCATTTCTAGATCATCTCAATTCCTTTAGCAGTAATATTAAACAGACAGAATTGGTCACATCCTCAGGCGAGCTTCAATCAAAACATATTTCAAGCCGCAGAAAAAGATTACCCAATTTCTGAGACCTGTGAAATGCAATATCCCACTCCAGGATGCAGGGGTTTACAAGCTTGATTGTGAGTGTGGATTGTCATACATTGGGCAAACAAAGAGGATCATAAAAACACGAGTAAAAGAACACATTGCTGACATGAAACACACAAGGTCTACGAAGTCTGCGATCAGTGAACACACGCTGGATAAACCCAACCACTACATCAGATTCGATAACCCACAAATCCTCGCGAAAGAGAATCGTTTCATACCTAGAATGATGCGTGAGGCTATTGAAATCAAAAAACACCCAAATTTCAATAGAGAAGATGGTTGGCAAGTACCACCTGTTTGGGATCCAATTATCAAAACTATTAAGACCCAAACCCAGCAAAAACCAGCTGCCAGACCTCAAGACACTGTGAGCTCTTTCTGCGTACAACGGAACACAAACCAACTTGACTGATAATTACTTTTATTTTTCCTTCCACCCATTTTAATATTATATAAAATTATTAGAGCTAGGCATGTTTGCTGAAGAGTTTCTTGCGCCGCTTCTTCTCTTCAAGCCATAACATGTTGCGAAGCGGTAGTAAATTAGATTAGGCTCCCATAGATTAAATAATAACCATAAACAAAATTAAAATTAAATAATTAAAATTAATAAGTTGGCGGTAGGCTAAATAAAACTTTAACAATACTCGTTGACACTTGACATCTTTGTCTTCTTTGATCACGGCCACTGAAAAGTGGCCGAAACGTCGGAAAAACCGAAATCAAATAAAATTGCCGCGCTTAAAACCGTTAAAACGTAGTTTTATTATGTATACAAGTCGCGAAAACTTAAGAAAATATTACAAAATATAACCTATTTTCACCTATAGCGTTGATAGCGGGTTGAAAAGAGATGCCTATACAATCGTATATTTGTTATTTACAAAATTGTCACTACTTTAAAGCAATAAAATTACTAAAGCTTTCGTTACATATCCATGCGTGGAAAGCTATTTGTTTCAAATGCCATTTAGAGAGAACATATAAAAATTAGTTTTTGACTGAAATCTGAAGATAATAACTTCTTATTTTAATATGGTACATAGTTTATTAATTATGTGATGTTTTTAGGGCACTGTTATGACATTACAAACGTAAATAGGTATGTTGTGTTCTGAATTTATGATTGGTTCACAATTTAGTGCCACTTTCAGCGCGTTCCATTAGTAGTTCACAACGTCAATAATGCTCCTTTAGCGGTTACACAAGGCGACCGCGGTCGTTGTGGTCGTGGCGAAAACGTCACCAATGACGTCATCATTTTCGATCACACAACGCTCACAACGACCCATGTCAATAGGTGGGTCGAATAACCGTTCCACTTGGGTTTACGATTGTAACGTCGGCAAGTAAGTGGAACGGGAAAAATCATGCTCATTGTGAATGTCTAATGGAACGTAGCCTTTATAATCTAACTGAAAACACAGATACTAAAATGACAACTGAAAATGTCAGACTAATGTCAAAATTTATACATTATTTTAAGTTTCACATTTATAACTTATCAGTAAGTATATGTAACGTTTTAAGTCTTTGAAATATAAATGTTATTTTTATTGCAGGAATTTCGACTTTGTACGACTGTACACTAAGATCTACAAAATAGGGCTCCAATACGGCTACTTTTTGACCAACGAGTGGAAAATTCACGACAACAACACAGAAGAGTTGTTTAATAAGATGTCCGAACTGGACCGCACTATATACAACTTCGATATTCACAAGATCGACTGGAAAAAGCTACTTTACGTGTGGGGTTTAGGTCTCAGAAAATATATCGTTAAGGATGGCTTGAAGGATAGTGAGCGCGGTCGCAGGAAACAACAATATTTGAGGGTAGCCCACTATATATTCATGACACTATATATATACGCTATTTGGAAAATTGTATCTTTATTCTGGTCTCTTACTCTCTGGTGTTTAGAATAACTTCTCTTTTTTTTATTCCTCATTTTGAAGCGAAACTTTAGAATCGTCATGATTTGAAACTCGATGAAACGAATGCGACACTAACAAGAGATATTTAATCATGTAAACACTATGCGTATAAAGATAGAGTTGGAAATATTTTAACGTTTCTAAATCAAATTGAAACTCGAGCATTTGTTTCCTATTTTAGTTATCATAGCTTCTCCTTTTTACATTTTGCAATTACCAACCACGTGCTAACAACGGTGAAGGAAAACATCGTGATGAAACCTACACATCGAGATAACCCATATTGTGTCAAACCTGCCAAGCCGTCTTGGACAAGCGTGGCGGGTATACTGTCCGTTCCCCTATAGCGGGAGGCCCGAGCCCAGCAGTTGGGCGTTTATGGGCCATTATATATATATATATATATATATATATATATTAGCGCTTCTCGTGTCATTTTGTAGACTAAAACAGTGAAAAATTTAGTGATATTCAAGAAGTTTATTTTGAATTATAATATTATTAATTTATTCTATTCTATTATGTATATGCATTTATGTATTTTTATAAACATGCACACTCACTTACAAAGTACTATCTGTCTTTAAATAAATATGTCTAATATATTAAACATTTACATATATATCTATTGTAATATATCAAATGCTTGTCACATATAATGTTAACAAATATATTTATTTAGATTATTTTGTATATACGTATATATATTACTATTATATTTATATATGTATTAAATTTATAAATTAGTGTAGCACCAACTACAGAATTTTACTTTCTAGTGTGGGTGCCATAGTTAACCGAACCATTTATGTTATGTAATATTAATTATTGTCAATAATACCACAACTAATAATGTACATGTAAAAACTTTTTCGAAAATAAATTGAATTGAATATTTTGACGGATGATAAAGGGATTATATTTAGTATAATAAAAGTTAGAGAAGAATTATCTGTGAGTTTATTCTCTGAAGTGTCACTTCTGCGTGTGAACTGCACATTACAGCGTGAGGCCCTTCGTAATTGCGGGCGATTAGTGTGGGGCTGGAGGGACAAGGGGCGAGGTACGCGGTGCCTCGGGGTTATACCTCGTATAATAAAAGTCGTAAACTCGTATTGTTGTTTGCTTCGAACCCGCCATAACTGGCGCCCAACGTGGTTTGGTTTGGAAGCGTTCTTTAAGTCTATAACAGTGGATGTAGAGTTAAATGCCGCGAACAAGGCGTATGTCGTTAGAAGAGGACAGTGCCGTCGGCAACGAGGGCATCAGTGTAACCACTCCGAACGTTACCATGTCGCAAGAGACACTCGACATTAATCGTGTCATTGCAAAAAACCCCAAAACGATTTCTGCCAAAATTTATTAAGGGAAATTCGCTCCTCTACGCTCCACATCGCCGTTGACGTTCCAGCGTCAGTCTCGTTTATGCCTAACGGCAACTTCGGAAATTGCAGTTCGAGATATGGAGGCAAGACCGAAGAATCCGTGGAAAACTTCATTGACGCCATCGTTACTTACAAAGACTGCGTGAAAACGCTCTAAGAGCTCTATCGATGTTGTTGGAAGGCCCCGCTGCAGTGTGGTGGCAAGGCATTAAAAATCCTACCACAAGCTGGAAAGAGGCTCTCCAACAACTTAAATGTGCATTCGGCGAGCACGATCCGCCGCATACAATATATAAGGTATTTGCGCAAAGACAGTCACAGGAACACACGGATTTATTCATTTCAAATATACGAGCACTCTTTGCCAAGTTACCACCAGGTGACTTATCGGAAAAAGTGCAACTTGATATGGCATATGGACTCCTTAGTCATCGCATCAGGCAGCGATTAGGCAGATAAGACGTCGAGTCCTTCTCTAGCCTACTCAGAATATGCCGTATGATAGAGGATTCATTCTTAGAAGCAGAGACGTCGAGTTCGGGGTTCCAGCTAAGCGACAGACTTCAGCTCAGGTGCCATCGACACGGGTAACACCTACATCGGTGGTCGTCGAACCTACGGACACGTATACTGATGTCTCTAATAAAAAGTCCAAAGAGTTTTGCGTTTACTGTAAACGCTACGGACACAACTAGTGTTTGTGAAAAATTAAAATCAAAAAGTGAACAAAGCATAATTAAATCGGAAATAAAGTGTTATGGGTGCGGCACGCTAAACACAATTAAATCTAAATGTAAGAAGTGCAATAAAATCAGTGAACAATATTATTCGTTGAACAGTCAATCCGAATCGGCTGCGTTAGATTCGTACCCTTCGCAGGCCTCGCGCCATGGTGCTGGCGCGCGATCCACAATCCCGCCATTTCCGCAAAATAAACTTTTTATTGTACGAGGTATGACTATGGCGCGATAACGTGTCACAGGCCTTGCGGCAGTGTTGCCAGATGACCATGTCAATTAATCCCCAATCTTTTTTCCAAAATCCCACAAATAATCTTTTTGAAAAAAAACCCCTCAAAACAGTTGGAACGAAGTTCCTTATCGCGCGTTGTGAAAGGGGGCTAGACGGAAAAAATTCTTACGAAAAGTTGTCACGACACTTTTTGATGTAGTAAGCTATTGTAAACTGTGCGGCGTCGCATGTTTCTCTGTCTGTCTCTCTCTCTCTTATAGAGAGAGAGACAACTTAATTTGTTATTTTTGTTAATAATAAGTTTATATAACATTATATTTGTTAATAATAAAAAAAAATATTATTATAACTTAAAAAAAATAAAATTTTATTACAATTCCTTCACTAATTAATCGAAAGGAACTTCGTTCCATCCGGGTGTCCCCTGACACCTCTCAAGTTTTTTTTTAAACTTATTTTAAAGGAGAAATAAAAAAGCAAAACCACCGTCGTGGCGTAAAACGTCACTAATGACGTCACCATTTTCGCTCACGGAGTGCTCACAACGCCCCGTGTCAATAGGTGGGTTAAATAACCGTTCCACTTGAGTTTACGATTGTGACGCCAGCAAATAAGTGGAACGGGAAACACCGCGGTTGTGAACGTGGTCGTTGTGAGTCTCTAACGGAAAGCAACCTATAGGATACGACGTATACGAGTAGAGACGGCATAATAAATAAATAGCGTAAATGAACGAATGAATTCAATTATTAAAATGAACTATTGAATTGAAGTACGATTCATTAGTAGAATATAATTCTAAGATAAAGTAATAATACTGTATACTATATGATATACTGTTTGTAGGTGAATTATTGGTACTTCGAAATCTCCAAAACTGCTCTTAACAAAAAATTTCCCTGCGAATTCCCCCCCCCCCCCCCAAACGTCGAAAAACTCCCGAATTTGCAGGGAATCCCCCCATCTGGTAACACTGCCTTGCGGAGACCGGTCGACTGCCGCGGGTCCGATGCCCCGCGTAACTCGCACCTTGTCACCCCAGCTCCAACACTAGTCGCGCTATTACGAAGGGCCTCACGCTATAACATGCATTTTTTTATAACCTGCAATACTTTGTTTTTCATGAACATCGACTGTCAATTACTTAAGGTTCTATGTGTAAAATATTTCTTTCACTTCCATAGACCAAAACATACATTATTGCTTAAAACTAAGAAACGACAATCGCAGTAAATCAATCATGGATTGAAATTTATATTATAGAAGGCCTAAAGCGGTCAACTTTAGAGAATCGCTTAGTGAAATTAACACGTGTTTACATATACTCATAGTTGTAATACATAACACAAAGTTCCACTTTATGCTGATAATGAATCTGCGTAAATGACCTATTTAGGCCCTCAATAATAAATTTAAAGTCCTAATGGGGTAGTTGACACATAACACTGTTCATGTCATCGTCATAACTTTAAAATATCTTGATGGAAATCATTCTAATTTAACAAAACTATAATTAATTATGCTATTTGATTCTTTAAAGAAATGACGTCATAATTAGCAACGCTCGTATAAAATTTAGGAGGTTACGGCATTTTGTAATATAATAAAAAGCACCTTTGTTGATTTAATTGTCAACTACCCTATTATATGACAAGTATTGAGAATTTCTTTTTCAATTTACCCTCCTGTAGAATTTGTATCAACAATTCTGACACAATGTCCACTATGAATGCTTCAAAATATTACAAACTGAGTTTGAATATATTATCTAACATAAACTACGTTTTATTCAGTTATCGCAACTAGTATACATAATAAAACTACGTTGTAACGGTTTTAAGCGCGGTATTTGATTCCATTTTTATTCCGACGTTTCGGCCACTATTCCGTGATTAGTGAAAATTGGCCGAAACGTCGGAATAAATGATAAATAAAACACCGCGCTTAAAACCGTTAAAACGTCGTTTTATTTTAAACTAAATAATTTAACATGAATA
Organism: Dendrolimus kikuchii; assembly: GCA_019925095.2. Taxonomy (NCBI): domain Eukaryota; kingdom Metazoa; phylum Arthropoda; class Insecta; order Lepidoptera; family Lasiocampidae; genus Dendrolimus; species Dendrolimus kikuchii. Next base: position 3,165,606 of record CM034394.1, on the reverse strand, counting down.
AATAATGGAACATTTAATAGAGCTTCGTAATTGATATTTATTATTTTTAAATGATCAATGTATCAATTTTAGATGAGTATGACCAGGGCTTTATTGTGGGGGCACATGCGGACACGCAGTGCCCTTAAAGGAAATTTCGAAAATATCAAAAAATTGCCATAAAAACTGAAAAGAAAAATCTTGAAAAAATAAAAAATGATTTTGGTAATCTGTACAAAAAAAAAGATTTTTTAATAGGCCAAAATTATCCAAATACAAAATCTAATCTATCTTTCCGGAACAGTTACCGCGTCGCGTACAAAAAATTATAGATTTACAACTTTTGAGAATTCGCGTGTGTTGCAGATATATCACAAGATGGCGTTATCTCACAATACATCGTGCTATGTTTTCAATTTCATACATATCCCATAAGTGTAATATTGAAATCAATTAGTAGTCCAAAATACACCAGTACAACACATTTGCTGTTTTACTTATTCAGCCTAGGTCATCTAATACAGCGTGCCCCCAAAAAAGAAGTGACAAAAAAACGCCTGAATATGACAATATATAAATTAATATAGATATGATTAATTCCGCGTTTATACCCTGTTAATAGTATCGAGAGTTCTCTTAAAAACAAATTAAAGACTATATAAATAAAGAGTTGTAAATACCACTAAAATGCTATTCATCTGAAATTGGTGGTGTAATCAATTATTTAATAAGTAAGATTGAATTTAGATATCAATTAAACTAATTACGGTTCAAAGTATTGTGGATTACTAAATTAACTTTACATATCGAGGGCTTCATAACAAATGGGCGTACAGACAAAAGTGCAGTTACACACAAGGGTCAAAATTTTGAATAAAACAAAACTAGTTGATTGTATAAGGCTGAAATTTGGAATGCTCTTCTTTTTAGGTACACTTGTATACTGGTAAGACTTTCTAAATTGTAACATGCACAGTTTCTAGTAAACAACAAAAAAATGCGTATACGCCTATGAAGGCCTCGATATGAACATAAAACCGAAACAATATACAGTGGAATCTCTATAACTCGAATCTTGTTAAGTCGAAATTCTCAGTAAGTCGAAAAAAAATGCCATTCCCTTCCACTAGATCCCCAAATACTCGGTATCTCGAATATTTAGACTTTGTAACTCGAACAAAACGTTATTCCCCTGCGTAAGCATTTTAGTACATATTTATACTTGATAACTCGAATTTCAAAAATCAGGCTGTACGTCGAAGTTAGACAAACATAATGACGTCTTACTTGGGATTCCCCGAACTCGAAGCAATAAAATCGAAAAAGAACGTCCGGTGCGTTTATTCTATTGTTTCTGCCTAGTACATGTGCAATGAATGAATCTATTCATTAAACTTACTAAGTCACAAGTGTGTACCATAAGATAATGAACAAATCTAAATTTGTTTTGTCGATCAGCACTTATTTGGTCGCTAACTAGCAACAACATGAATCTTAAAACACGCCTTCTTAAGTCGAAATTTTAGCCATGAAATACTTCTTATTAAGTCGATGTTTTTTGCACTTCCCTTGACATTCGAGATATCGACATGCTACTGTATTTAGGTTACGGTTGTAAGAATGAATTAACGTTATTAGTCAGCGGTGTTAACAACTCCATGTTTATTTTTGTCAACAATTAAATAGATATATTATAAGTCAAGCCACAAAATTATTTATTGGCCACGTGATTAAACTTCTAATTTTATAACTAAGCAACGGGAAAATGACATAGCCTCTAATAAACTAATTCGTCTTTTTTACAACGCCAACTAAATATTCTATAGAAAGCGTCAAGTAAAGATCATCAATGATTGTGACTTGTCCTTCTTATTTATACATTGCCACCTTATTTACTAATTCGGCCACGGATTGTACTGCGTTAATAATCCAATAATGGTTTAATTTTCTTTTTTTGATTAGGTACCTACCTACATTCTTTTTATATGTTTCTATTATTTACTATAAGTAAAATGATGGTAATTCAATAAACGAATTGATTTTTTAAAAATAAAGTCTTTTATTTTGTCTCTCCTCAATAGTATACTAACTATTTGAAGACATTTTTAGCAAAATTTTGACGATCAATTAATGTGAGATGAGTTACATTTTAAACGTACTGAGTTAAAAGATTAGAAGCTAAATAAATATATTTTGTGATGTCATATATTACTATTTTAGAAGTTTACTGTTAGAATGCATGTTACAAATTTAGATGCTAAAAAATAACCATCATACTGAGTTGAATTTAGATTGGTTTACATAGAAGATAACTAGTGGCTAAGATAGTATTATTTAGATGCTCGTTAATTGTGGCTGACTTAGTAATTTAGAAGGCAACATAAATTTTTAGAGGCGAATAATGCTATTAAAAAGAAGCTTGTTTAATTCGCACCCAATTATAGTACATTATGGTACTAGTGTGTAACATTGGTGATTACCGCCGAGGCGCCATTGAGACTCGAGCCGTAGGCGAGGGTCTTAAGAGAGCCGAGGACGGTAATCATCAATACACACGTGTATCATACGACGTTTTTCAACACACTTGTGAATAAAATAACAACAAAAACTCATTTTATTTAGTAGACAAATAAAAAAGTTATATATGAGTGAAAGTTTTATTTATTAAACACGTACAAGTTAAAATTATCTATTTAAATAAGAAGTTGCATGAAATGAGCAAGCAATAGGAACATTAATTTATTTGTTCTATAGAACATGATCTTTTTTTTTTGAATAAAAACTTTTTAAGAACAAAGCAACTCAACCAATAAAATTTAAAAAAAAAATCTATAACTCACTAGTGAGTTATAATGTTTTTTACTCACAGTTTGATAATGGGTGTCATTCTGTGCCTAATTGCGGTGACCATAGAGCCACTTTATGAGCAAGTGTGTTGAAAAATATATAACAGAACAGTCATCCTGTACTAAATCCCTTATATTTAAAATAAATACTACGTTTTTAATTTAGGAATTGTGAGTATCGAATAAGAACAATGTTTCCTGCAGAACACAATATCTCAAGTCTTATACAGAGTAAGTTTTCACATGTGCTTGGGGGTACAAATCCGAAACTGTAAGAAATAAAGAAAAATATTCTAAGGACTCTCAGGTTCGTTTTTAAAGAAATTGAAAGCAGTGTTGTTACATTAAAAAAATCTATTAACCAAGCTATGAATCGAATCCGTTAAATAAGAAAAAGTATTTATTATTGCTCCAGCTCATAGCTCATATTGGCTACGTTCCATTAGGGACTCACAACCACGTTTACGACCGCTATTTTTCCCGTTCCATTTGCTTGCCGGCGTTACCATAGTAAGCCCGAGTGGAAAGGTCATTCCAACCACCTCTTGACATGGGTCGTTGTGATAGAAAATTATGACCGCGGTCGCCTTGTGGAACGGCTAACGGAGCATTTTGAGCGTTGTGAGCTACAAATGGAACGCGCTGGTTGTAGCTTACAAGGATCAATTTCTGCAAAGGAATACGGAACGGCAACGAAATAAAAAAGAAGGCTACTTTTTTTTTTCAAAATATACGGATTCAATAACTGGTTAGAAAAATTGATTTTTCAAAAATTTAAGGATACCACTTTAGTGTTCATTAAAATCGGCTTTGAGATTCCTTTGAGTATTTTTCGCCATTTCTTAACATTTCCGGGGCCCAATTCTGCTATTATTATCGCGTCAAAATAGCCGGACACTACTAATCGTTTCAATCGTAGATTTGTCTGATTTTGGTATTCTGATAATTCCAATAGCGTGCCCGCGGTATGCCACTTTATATTTACAAATATTTATAAGCGAATGGATGTTTAAAATGTTGGTAGCTTTTCAATATTAATTTTGTATAACGCCATTTCTGAAAATGGTAATACCAATGTTATTCTACTTGTTGCGGACAGAGTGCACCCCCCTGACCCGCCCGCCGGAGCACACCTACTCTCCGCGCCCCGCATACCGCCGATGCTCATAGCTCGCACAATTAGCAGCTAGGCGTCGGACTGTACGCGGGATATAGGAGTCAGATAGACGTACCAATTTCTTGCTATGCGTACCATTTTCTAGGGTTTTGTACCATGTACCAACTAAAAGTTGAGTTGGTACGCTAAAATACCAACTTTCAGTACAAATAGTGTATTAAATATTTTTTGTATTCTAAAAATTTTATAAGTTCTTGATATATGTTCAATATTGATTAATGTCATAATTTATTAACCATAACAACATTTAAGAGAGAGAAATGTGATAGTAATAATTAAATGTCTATTTGTCAGTGTCATTTAATTAAGTAGTATAACAGAGAAATGATATTGCTTAAATGTACCAACTTTTTTTTTCAAATATCAGCTTTTAGCGACATCTGTACCAGGTTTGTTGGGCTACTATCTAACATCACTATTAAAGGAGCGGCCTTGAAGGTCGCAAACTTACTTGCGATCCATTAAACCACTGTCACTCGACTCTCTCGCACAATTACTTGTTTATTCCAATACATACTTCTTTTATGTGTAATTTAATTTATGTGCAATTTATGTAATTAGTTTAATAATAATCATACAGTCCAGTCGATATCGAGTTTCATTGTTAAAAGAAGCAACTGCCATCAATACTACTATTATCCCGCTGCGACGATATCGAGAAGATTGTGGATTTTGTAGAATAAGAATTTTTGATACTATTGCAACGGAATCGTGCCTTGAATATTTTCACAACGCCAATATATTGATATAGCAGAATTGGTCCCCAAATTTGGAAAATTACCCATTTATAGTCCAATTTACGCATTTTATTCTTATTAAGCATTTCAAACATCTATTTCATCTACATTATGTGAAATGCAGGAAAACACCATACCATCCTGTGTGAGCATCAGAATACTTTGGGTATTATAGCACATCTGTTGGCTGGATAGTTATTGAATGTTTTCTTGTACCATTCATGAGCTTGGACAGCTGTTTGAATCTGAAAAATAAATAAAAACATTAACTTAGCTAATAACAAACATGTATCCAAAATTATATCTGCAAAACAGAATTTGGATTCGAACCCTGGCTGGGAAGCATGCACCACTAAGGAATATTATCTTAGGGCTTTTATCCGTGCAGGAACGGAGAAAGAATACAATTTACTACGTTGGAGCGGCCTGTCGTAAGAGGCGACAAAACCCACAGCCAGGTGGTAGGGCACTTGCCCGGCTGGATGGCTACCACCCCTGGTCTAGAGTATGCCGCCATAACAACTTTGAGTTGTGTTCCGTCATTAGTGACCAGGTTCCAGTTTCCCTTAAGAGCGCAGCAGCGCATTTGTAGTACCTTGGTGTTGCAAATGTTCATAGGCGATGGTAACCGCTTTCCATCAAGTGTACCGTCTGCCAGTCTGCTGAACTCATGCAATAAAAAAAAATAAGGCAACTTTTCTCAACTAATGTGCATATTGTTATAATGACTACGTATTGATAGTGATGAAACCTCAGAACAACCACTGTTAAACCAAAGTGTGGTGGGTATACTGTCTGCTGCGTTAAAAAATAGCAGTCAGCCAGTCCAACAGTGAGACTTTTGTTTATTGCAAAGTTGTCATACAGGCAGACGGCGCAGCTCATGGAAAGTGGTTACCATCACCCAGTGCCGTAAATAGGACGGTGCCACCGGTGCCCAGGCACAGGGCGTAGATAGGGCGCAAGAATGGCCAGACCAGGCAGGACTATTATTTTTTCGATTTGCTCCTGATAAGTTCCCGCTGTGGCCTTAATGCTCGATTCCAACATACGTACCTACATGCCAGTATCATCAAAAACGTCTGTTAAATTAGACAAAACATCGCGGTTTTTTTTTTCTAGTTCTTTAAAAAAATAGATTATTTTTCCGAAATATTAGATAATTGGTCCACCAACACCAAGGTCCTTGTGCATTATTTTATCAAACTGAATGAAATAAAGTAGGCCTATACATAGCATTGCTCTAGCTAGGGTACCTATGATATCTAAAAAAAAACAAGGGCGCAGTTATAGAAGCTCGCATAGGGCGCATAAAAGGCTATTTATGGCACTTTTTATCCGTGCAGGAACGCAGAAAGAATACAATTTCCTGCGGCCGGGCGGCCTGTCGTAAGAGGCGACTTAACAACCCACAGCCTGGATGGCTACCACCCCTGGTCTAGAGTATGCCGCCATAACAACCTTGAGTTGTGTTCCGTCATTAGTGACCGGGTTCCAGTCTCCCTTAAGAGAGCAGCAGCGCATTTGTAGCACCTTTGGTGTTGCAAATGTCCATAGGCGATAGTAACCGCTTTCCATTGAGTGGGCCATCTGACTGTCTGCTGATCTCCTGCAATAAAAAATAACTGCCATCAACTATAGAAGTTCGTAACACCAATAGCGAAGCCATCGCGTATTACCAGAGGCCCAATTCTGCTATTACTACCTCGTCAAAATCGCCGGACACTATCGACTCAATCGTAGGTTTGTCTGACTTTGGTATTCTGTCAATTCCAATGGTATGCCCGTGGCACGCCACTTGTAATTTTATAAATATTTATAAGCGAAAATTCACGAAATAAATGTTAAAAGTTTTGATAGCTTTTTAATATTCACCTCGACTAACGCCATTGCTACATTGTAATACAAATAGATTTTTTTAATTTTTTTATTGTAGGAGTTCAGCAGACATGCAGACGGCCCACTTGATGGAAAGCGGTTACCATCGCCTAAAGACATTTGCAACACTAAACGTGCTACAAATGCGCTGCTGCTCTCTTAAGGTAGACTGGAACTTGGTCGCTAATACCGGAATACAACTCAAAGTTGTTATGGCGGCATACTGTAGACCAGGACTGGTAACCAACCAGTCGGGCAAATGCCCTACCACCTGCATGTGGGTTGTTTTGTCGCCTCTTACGACAGGCCGCCCGGCCGCAGGAAATTGTATTCTTTTCCGTTTCTGCACGGATGGAAATACAAATTGATAAAGGATACTATTACAATAATAATAATAATAATAATATAATAATCGGCAGACAAACACACACATTGTATATCCCCAAATTAAGCAAGTTACGCTTGTTATGGGTAATATACAACGGACTACTCTGGGGCCGATCCCAGACACCCAGACTATAGTAAATAACGGAGAAAATACGTTTCCGAAATTTACTATACCAGGAATCGAACCCGGAACCTCTGTGTTGCAGTGAGGTACGCCGGCAAAGGCTTAGCCCGCTTAACCACAGAGGCCGTCAACAATGGAATCGTGCTTTGAATATCTTCGCAACACCAACATATTGAAATTGGTCCTCGGTCTGTAGGATGAGATAAAGACACACAGACAAAAATAAAAGTATATCTGTTTGTCAGTTACGATGTTGAATTGCTCTATGCAAATTAAAAATTTACCTGATTGCTCAGAACCCACAGATAAATGAAGAAGAACGTCCATGTCGGTAGAAAACATATCAACACTGTATAAATGATAACTTCACACATCCTATGCGGGCTTGACACATATTCGAACAGCCTTCCATGTGGTACTCTATGTTCCTCTGTAACAATTTCTCCAGACTTTTTGTCTTTGCGTAAATTTGCAAATATTATGTTACTTTGGTACTGTTCGTACCAAGCCCAAGCGAATAATGCTACGAGTGGTACGGCTAAATATGACGTTTTGCTGTCTGTCCATTTTATTTCTTCAATGTTTTGGTTACCTGGAACATGTATATAGGAGAGCTTATTTACTTTGTATACATATTATTCATATTTGCCATAAGAACCTCGAGTTGTGTTCCGGCATTAGTGTCCAGGGTCCAGTCTCCCTTTAGAGAGCAGTACCTTTGGTGTTGGAACTGTCCATAGGCGATGGTAACCGCTTACCATCAGGGTTTTGTCTGCTGTACACAGTAAAAAAAATGTATACTAATATAAAAAATGCAAAGGTTTGGATAAATGTGTAGTGTATGTATATTATAATAATATACAAGTATCTGTCTCGATTGCATTACGTCATTGAGACACAGTGGGAGGGGATATCAATTGAGTAGGGAGGCTGAGTCCTCAGTCAATAACCAACCGCTGATACAGCTGGACGTGCGATAATGGCAGACAAGCCAGTGACATCTATATTAGTGTTAATTAGCAAACACTACAAAATGTTTGTTATGAAATAATTTCAGACTGGATAAAGTTTGGGACTGAGATAGATTATGATCTAGAACAACACATAGACTACTTTTAACAGGAACAGTTAACCGTATTCATTAGAACTAAAATAACTCTTGCATAATGTATGTGTACAAAGTTACATAGGTAAATTAACTTAACTTACCACAAAACAATGGTGAATATCCCAAAGCAACGACGATACAGGCGAAATAATGCACTATTCCAGCCAAATAATGACTCAAGTTCATTTTACTTGACTTTGCGAACACTTGCACGTAATATGTTTCGTAAAACCTTCTCAGACACTGAATTGTAAGCAGGGTCATGGATATGAGCGCTGCAGCTATGGACACTGAAAATGGACGAAATATCATGTCAGTCAGTGATGGTGTAAAGCATTATCTCCGTTCTGGAGATTTCTATGGTACCCTCTCTACTTTTTTTGTATTCCAGGAATTCAGGAGACAAGCAGACGGCCTACTTGATGGAAAGCGGTTACCCTCGCCTATGGACATTTGGAACACTAAAGGTGCTACAAAAGCGCTGCTGCTCTCTTAAGGGAAGACTTCAAGATGTTTTAGATAATAATAATAGCTTTAGAAATGTTATTTCATACTTTTTAGTTTTTGAAATCGGTTTTTTTAAACGAAGTTTTTTTTAATAAAACTACGTTTTAACGGTTTTAAGCGCGGTAATTTAATTTGATTTTGGTTTTTCCGAAGTTTTTTTATTTTTTTGTTACTTTTTAGTATCTAGCTATGTATGGGTAGACCTACGAAAGGTGCCGCGCTCCTTAAAAAATATAGGTCCCAAGAAACGGGAACAAACTATGTTAAATTTTTAGGGGACCAAATGGCAACTATTCCGCATCAAACTAAACAAGAATCACGTAAATCAGATCATAAATCTCTGCTTAATCATTGTACATATGGAACGGAATGGAAATTTTTTCATAAACAATGTTCATAAAATGAAAACTACCCACCAAACTATGTCAAATTTTTAGGGGACCAAATGGCAGCTATTTCGCGTCGAACAAAAAAAGAATCACGAAAATCGGATCATAAATCTCGGAGTAATCGGTGAACATACATAAAAAAAAGATCCCGACGAATTGAGGTCCTCCTCCTTTTTTTTTGTTAAAATAAGTATTTTTTGTATGATAATCATTTATAAGGAGCAGCCTGAAAGGTTTTCTGTTTGCATTATAACTTAGGGCTGTGTACAACGGATGTCATGAAATTTCTTTCTATGCTAGTATTGCACTAGTGATAAGATGTTACTACTGTCCATGTGGTAGTGACTACTCTGCATTAGATGTGCAGTTGGTCTGTTTACCAGCATTAGACCACAAAAACTTTCAATGATTCAAAATGAATGTTGCTATTGCTAATCTATACTATTTTTATCAATACACAAACAAAGAAAGAATATAATTTCCTGTGCAGGTCTGCCAATCGTAAGAGGCAACGAAACAACTCACAGCCAGGTGGTAGGGTATTTGCCCATTTGGACTGCTACCACCTATGGACTAGAGTATGCCACCATAAGAACCTTGAGTTGTCTTCCGGCACCAGTGGACAGGTTCCAGTCTCCCTTAAGAGAGCAGCAGCTCATTTATAACACCTTTGGTGTCCATAAGCAATGGTAACCATGTTCCATAAGATTTGCCTGTCTGCTGAACTCATGTAATAAAAAAATCTATACTAATATTTTAAATGTGAACATTTGGCTAAATTATTGTTACTCAATCATGATAGAATGGCTGAACATATCTGGATCAAATTTGGCACTGGGGTGGATTATGGTCTGGAATAGCACATAGGCTGCTTTTTATTCCAGTAAAATATATAGTTCCCCTATGCAAATGAAACTGCAGACTAAAGCTAGTCTAATATAGACTAAAATCCAATTAAAAAATACAATTGAATCCAGAAAACTACAGTGAGACATGCCAAAAAAATTTTGGTTTTTGAAAAACCAAACTGGATAAGAAAAGCTACAATAATGATGGTAATTCAATCTTTTGCTACAAAATATTAATTTCCATAGAGTAAAAGTAAGTCAAGGAGAACTAGTGCAAGTAAGAACACTGGTTGGTTTATTAACCTTTTCATATATAATATGCATAATTATTTGATACACAATACATTAATGTTAACCTTTTAAAACTGCAGCAGATTTTAGGAAGTACTATATTATATAAAGTAAAACATGAGTGAACTTTAGACATATGTCACAAAATTGTTGACGATTTTCAAAAATTAGCCTTGTTAATGTATATATATTTATCCATGCAAGAACAGAGAAAGAACTCAATTTCCTGCAGCTGGGCGGCCTGTCATAAGAGGCAACAAAACAATGCACAGCCAGGTAGTAGGGCATTTGCCCGACTGGATGGCTACCACCCCTGGTCTAAGGTATGCCGCCGTAACAAGTTTTAGAGATGTGTTCCGGCATTAGTGACCAGGTTCCAGTCTCCCTTAAGAGAGCAGCAGCGCATTTGTAGCACCTTTGGTGTTGCAAATGTCCATAGGCGATGGTAACTGCTTTCCATCAGGTGAGCCGTCTGCCCTGTCTGCTGAACTGAGATATTTATCAATGTTTAAAATTATTAATAATGTTGTATCACAAATAACACATTAAACCCTTGGCTATGCTGTGTGACAGCCACTAACACAAACATTATGCACCCTAGGTGTAGCAGAGGCATTCCAAAGAAGTTTCCAATTATTTAGAAGCTTAATTAAGAACGAATTAGAAATTAGTTTAGCATTTAACCAACTTGCACCAAAATTTAAGTTACAAAATTATTTATATCTACGGATAACTTACCAGGTTGATTGTTATCTTGTAATAGTCCTTTTAAAGCCAGAAAGAGATACTTATTCACTCCAAAATCGAAAAAATAAACCAAAATCATATAAATTAACGAGAAACTACTGAACAAGGAGGAGAATAAATAGAAATGTCTGTAGTATGATTTAGGGATTTCAATTATTTGTAAGAAGTTCGCATCAGATCCTTGGTATGCAAAGCAGCCGTATTGGAAGCCTTTCTTGATAAAAGCTGGCACATATTTCTCAAAGCGAAGTATTAATACACCGGTAAATGTTGTTACGAATGCTAAGTTTATGAATATAAAATCCAAAATATTTATCATTTTGTATCACAATAATAATTATAAAACCATAAAAGGATAAATGACGAATATTTTAAATTGCAATAACGCCACGATTTGTTATTTCTACTTTTAGAACAGTGATTAACAAGTAACGGGATTTTAATTCGCTGCGTGTTGTTTTGGTTCATCTCTTTTGTATTCATTTTTGCCTTACTTTCCCATTCCACTTCCACTATGTTCCACTTTCCAAAAGTGCAGGGTTTCCAGCTTAAGTTTTGAATCCACAATCTAGCACACAAATTTCACCATTTTGATACTATTTGGGCATTTTTTTTCAAATATCTTAAACCTATCTAACTGAACTTAATTACATCTATTCATAATTAGTAACTTCAAAAGGTGGAATTATGTATTGGTTGTAAAAATATTTTACATATAAAAAATGATTGCCAACTAGGAAACCTGTTATAGGTGCGCCAAACGTGCTTTGTTATTATGTTTTTTCGTTGCTATATTACAACATAGTAATACCCTGTCCAACGACTTATTTTACTTTTGACATTTCCTTGCTCATCAAGTTGCACATTATTTTACAATAAATTTTAAATAAATTCCAAAAGCGTTGAAGCCAGAAACAATAATAATAGAATATAATCCATATACATAAAAAATCCCTGTCACAGTGTTTGACCGCAATGAGGTCCGAAACTATTCCACCGATTTTGATACTTCATTGTTTCAAGCGAAATAGTAGTGCCGTTCTATGAGTCATCTAATTTAGGGTCGTCATATTTAAATTAAATTTCTTAGTAATCGTTAAGAAAACACGGTAAAAGCAAAAAAACACGGTATCTGTTTTGATTTAAAAGTCATATATAGTTTTTATTTCACTTTAAGTATAAAAGTATATGTTACTCGACTTATTTATTAAAAACAGTATTTTTAGCAAATAATATGGGTGTATCAAATTTATTGACGAAGATACACAATTTTTATATAAAATTGAATTGGTAATGTTTTAGGGTATTATGAAAATGATCAATGACCGACCTGTTAAAAGTAAATACAAGGGTTGGACAAGGTATAGGTCTTGTGGTCAGTTACAGGATCCAAACAAATTGAACCACAAAATAGGGAAATTATACTTAATCTGGAAACCCTGCTGAAATTTGTCAATGTCAAAAACTCATATGAGTAAAGTGACATGCAAAAGAACTTAGTTCATACAGCCTTGTCGGATGTATTATTAAAAATAAGTTATTATTGTCAATTTTAAAGTAATACTATATAGTACATATTTTTAGAAAATAACCTGCACCTGCATATCATCACTCATCCTTCACTTCCCGCCAAAACTCCAAAACTAATAAGGATTGCGGGTAGGAGGAGAAAGTGGTAGAGTAGGTGACAAAGTACCTATTGCTACGTTCCACTAGGGACTCACAACGACCATGTTCACGACCGCGATTTTTCCCGTTCCACTTGCTTGCGGACGTTAGAATCATAAACGCTAGTGGAACGGGTTATGGAGCGTTGATGTCATTAATGTTATACGCATTACGCAAATGTCATTGGTTGATATGAAAATCGCGCCTTTTTCAATGTGTTGACAAGAGAGAATTAATGCTCTGTGGTCAACGCCCACTTCGACCCACCTTTTGACATGGGTCGTTGTGGGTGTCGTGTGATCGAAAATGATGACGTCATTAGCGACGTTTTCGCCACGACCACAACGATCGCGGTCGCCTTGTGGAACGGCTAACTGAGCATTTTGGGCATTGTGAGTTACTAAAGGAACGCCCTATATATCATGCAAGTTTCAACATAGATAATACCTTTTAAATTATTCTAGATGGCGTTTTTTTACTTAGCACGCACTTCAGGATGTTGTATTTATTTTTTGCTTGTTAGTTACTCGAGTAAGTCGATTTCTTTGTTGCTAGAAAATTTATATGTTTCACTTTTAATTTACATATATGGTATGCAATTACAATGAGATATCGGTGTAGAAAGAAAAAAGTTACGGCTGAACTAGACATGGGCGCCGCGCCGCGTCGCGCGGGCAGTAGATAGGCAATTTAAATATTTAAGACTGAGCATCTAAAACAGTTAGTTAAATTCTAACTATGATATAGAATAAATGGATCCTCAGACAATCATCCATCTGTTATGGTTACAATTTAACTAAATGTTTTAGACCCTAAGTCTTAAATACTTAATTTACCTATAAAGATAAAAATATTATACAAATTTCTTACAACTAACTACTGCCCGCGCCGATGTGGCGCAGTGCTCTTTTTTTATTGCCTGAAGCCGGCAAACAGGCAGATGGCTCACCTGATGGAAAGTGGTTACCGTCGCCTATGGACGTTTTCAACACCAGGGGTGTCGCCAACACTTTGCCGACCTCTAAGAAGTTTTATAAAGGCCTTCTTAAAGAACCCCATGTCATAGCGCAACGGGATAACCGCGGCGGGAAATTCCCTCCAGATCATCGTTGTACGCGGAATAAATGTTCTGGAGAACCGTTGCGTAGTTGAGCGTGGGAGCTCAAGGAAATGGGGGTGAATATCCCGTCGCTGGCAAGCGGTGCGGTTGTAAAAGGAGGCGTTGGCATCAGATCAAACGATTCCTCGGAACACCCCGTTATACAGGCGGTAAAATACGCAGAACACAACCTCCTCCTTTCCTTGAAGTCGGTTAAAAAAGCAAGTTATTGCTGTCTCACAGATATCTTTTTTTTATTTTTTTATTGTAAGAGTTCAGCAGACAGGCAGACGGCCCACTTGATGGTAAGCGGTTACCATCGCCTATGGACATTTGCAACATCAAAGGTGCTACAAATGCGCTGCTGCTCTCTTAAGGGAGACTGGAACCTGGTCACTAATGCCGAAACACAACTCAAGGTTGTTATGGCGACATACTTTAGACCAGGGGTGGTAGCCATCCAGTCGGACAAATGCCCTACCACCTGGCTGTGGGTTGTTTGGTCGCCTCTTACGACAGGCCGCCCGGCCGCAGGAAATTGTATTCTTTCTCCGTTCCAGCACGGATAAAATCTATTATAAAGAAGTTGCAGTCAGTTAACCTTTTAAAAATTCCCTTATGTTTTCCGAGACGTCATATCCAGTGATCTCCATTATATCGCCCGCTGGGGTGGAATGTAATTTTAACAAATGAAGTGTACGCTGTACGGACAGGGCTGTCACATCCAATGTTCCGAGCGGTTTCATCTTTGATGACTCAAGTAGGGTTTAAAAGCTATCAAGGCTTTTACAAACAAAACAATGGATGGATTTGAACACGATTTTTTATCTACAAAAAATATTGAATATAAGAATGTCTTTATTTCAAATGCAAAAGTTTTTATTCATAATAAGATCCACTGGAGAACACTTTTTGAAGGTCATACACCGATTCGCAACAGGTTATTGCTGTTAAGGAGAAGAAGCGGCAAGAAACTCCCCAGCAACACTAAATTACTATTTTAACGGTCTTATTCATAGAAAGTTAGAGTAAGTTTGAACGCTTCTATAAGAACCGTAAAGAAGCGTTCAAATTTAAGAAAAAGATCTTGTTATATCTTTTTTGGAAACTGCTGAACATACATGAACGAAACTCGACATAAAGCTGACTAATAACCCGAGTCAACACTTAGGTAATTTTTATCCCGATAAATCACGTCGTATCCGTGAAATAGACGGATTAGTAAAAAAGATGATGCTGCAAATGCGATATAGACAACTATTCCTGTAATTCAATAACAAATACGTTGTCATGTTGGTCACATATCATTCATTCGTTTTATTTTTTATTAACTACTTACTCTACGGACTCTAGTTCCGTACCCTTTTTTTACAATCAAATTTTCAGAAGTTAAGAAGTTGTAAAAAGCTTATTTGTTACTTTGTTATTGTGTGTGACATTTAATAAATGTATGTTTGTGTTGTGGTGTACCTTAAGAATATCTTATAATAAGTATTAATTTATTCTAATTTTAATACTAAACTTATACTAATGTAGAGTGTATCTGTTACATGCTGGTGTTGTGAGGAAGTGCATGTGCAGTGTGTACCTTATGTCTATATCTTTATATATTAACCTAACTAGTGCCGTGTGTGTGTTACTGTGTCATTAGCAGGGCTGGGCAAAATACATGGTTTCCTTTAATTGAAATACAAATTACAAATTACTGTCTCGCATGTATTTAAAATACGAAATACAGTGTTTCAAGTATATGTATTTAAAATACAAATACAAAATACAAATTACAAAATACCGTCAGGTGTTAGTTTATGTAAATAAAATACTCACAAAAAATCAAATAATAATTATTATTAGGTCCTTGCCTATGTAACTGCTGTTTTTTTCTGAAATAAGTTAACCTAATTTTATTATATTTTTTTTATTCTCATCTCCACGGCCTTGAAGATAGGGATATTTCCATCTTGTTCTTCATGTTCTCCGTCGTCACACTCTTGGCAGAGTGGTCGTGGTCCTCATGGTACAGGGGTACCACCCCTGTACCTACCTGTGCCACCAGACAAGCTTCACAATTAGTCACCATTTCCATCTTGTAGGTACGCGTAGATTTTGGTGGTTCCACCCGGATCTATGCGTGCTTATATCGGTCCCATGGCAGGAAATGCACAAGGACTGAAACAGCTCGCTTTTTTGAACTCGTTCATGAGGTGACCGACAAAGTTTTTGGGTAGTATCCTTTTGCGTAGGTAGTCATACTCGAGAATTTTAATGCTCATTACGCTGAGTGGTTCGGTTCCCCGAGAATTGATCTGTCTGTGACTACTGCCCACGAATTTGCTCTCGCCAATGAATTCACTCAGGTCATTACGGAGTTTACCCGAATACCGGATAGAGTGGATCATGAGTCTTCTTTGCTGGATCTTCTGCTGACCGTACACCCGGAGAACTACCAGATCTTCATCAGTGCTCCACTGGGAACCTCTGATCATTGTCTGGTATCTTTGGTGGTGCCCCTTCCTATTCCCGATCGGACTCGTCCCGCTGGACGACGGAAGGTGTGGTGATACAGGTCAGCAGATTGGGATGGACTCCGTGAATTCTATGCATCCTACCCATGGAGGCAGTTATGTTTCTCGTCGGAAGCTTCTGATCCGGGCACAGACTGGATCGCCGATGTAGTACTGCAGCGAATAACATGTTTAATTCCAAACTCAACTGTACCTATCGGTGGTACGAGTAAACCACAATGGTTCAATAAGCACAGCAGTGAAGCTGTAAAGCTAAAGAAACAGGCTTATCCAGCCTGGACTGCAGCGCGGGCTCGTCAGGCTCCAAGTTCCTCTGACCTGAAAAAGTGATACAATGCCGCCCCCAGGTCCCTCAAAAAACAGCTCGCGAGAGCAAAATTCGATCACATCGGCAGAATTGGTGAGCGCCTCTCTAGCTACTCTTCTGGAACTAGAGCTTTTTAGGCCCTCACCAAAGCTGTCCAAGGAAACTTTTGTCGGGCTTCTCTTCCACCTCTGCGCACAGTGGACGACCGTCTGGTACACGCCGCCAAAGATAAAGTCAATCTTCTGGATGAAATCTTTGCGGCCAATTCAACTCTTGAGACGTAGGAGAAACTCCACCTACAATCCCTGAGTGTGAGTCTAGAATGTCGGAGGTGCGCTTTACTCAAAAAGCAGTCCGATGTGCTCTCCTCTCCCTCGACGTCAAAAAGTCTTCTGGCTCTGATGGCAATCCTGCCATTGTGCTGCAGACGTGTTTAGCTGAGCTGTCCCCAGCCAGTCCTTGCCCGACTTTTCACTCTCTCTTACTACAAGGGTTGTGTCCTCGCTTCGTGTAAGATTGCCCAGGTACACCTTGCCCCCAAAAAAGGGGACGTAACAGACACGTCGAATAGGCCTATAACAATAACCTTTTTGCTCTCAATGGTGATGGAGCGTATTATCAACACGCAGCTCTTGTGTTACCTCGAAGATTCCCAGCTGCTAAACGATCGGCAATACGGCTTCCGCCACGGTCGCTCAGTTCGGGATCTCTTGGTTTACCTAACCCACCGTTGGGCTGAAGCCATTGAGAGCAAAGGGGAAGCACTGGCAGTTAGTCTAGAATTCTAGATATTGCTAAGGCCTTTGACCGGGTCTGGCACAGGGCTCTTCTATCGGAGCGGCCATCGTTTGGGATACCCGAAAGGCCTTGCACCTGGATATCCAGCTTTTTTGATGAGCGCAGCATTCAAGTCGTTGTCGACGGTTGTTGCTCAAGTTTCAAGCCCATCAACGCTGGTGTGCCCCAGGATTGTGTGCTATCGCCAACGTTGTTCTTCTTACATATCAATGATATGTTGTCTATTCGCAACATTCATTCCAATGCGGATGATAGCACAGGCGATGCGCAGTATTCTGGTCGTGCAAACTTCCCTCGGTCATTTATGGAGAAAAGTTGGGTTAGATTTGTATCTGAAGTAGAGTATTCCTTAGAGTGAGTCTCTGAATGGGGGAAACAAAACCTTGTCCATTTCAACCCCAAGAAGACATAGGTCTACGTATTCTCTGCTAAAAAAAACTCCATTCGAGCAATCGCTTCAGTTTCAAGGAACTCCCCTTACCACCACCAATAGTATTGGGATCCTCAGTTTTGACATCGCGAACGATGTTCAGGGGCGATCTTGAAGGTAAGGCAAAACTCGTCTCTAAGAAGCTGGGAATGTTAAACGGGTCCAAGCAGTATTTCACACCGCGGCAACGCTTTGTGCTTTATAAAACCCAGGTGAACCCGCATATGGAGTAGTGCTCACACTTTTGGGCTGGAGCACCTGGCTACCAACTCGATCGCCTAGACTGTATTCAACGTCGAGCCATTCACGTTGTTGATGATTCCACACTCACAGATGGTCTAGATAGGCTTGTCCTTATGAGAGACTTCGCTTCTCTCTACGTATTCTACTGACTGTATAACGGGGAGTATTCGGAAGAACTGTATAGAATGGTGTATTCGTCCTCTTTCTACCATCGAACCGCTCGCCATGTGTTGGGATTTCACTCCCACTTTCTTAAGCCGCTTCGCGCATGTACGCAACGGATCTGTAGAACCTTTTTCAAAAAGGGTGTCATAAAATTTCTTCGAGGCTGGCAGCGGGTTGATGAAATCTCTGGTGTTGCAAATGTCTGCCTGCTGTACTCTGTTAAGGTTGATACATTGTGAACCTATTTAGTTGTAAGAGTACGAATAAAGAATAGAGACGTGACATTGTCACTCTTGAAACTATCAGAAAATTATATTGTCGCTTTTTATTTTCTCCTTATCTCGACTACACATTCTAAGTGGTTATGGGCCGTTATTTCTATAATTTGCATTAAAATTCATTATAAGTAAAAATGGATTTGTGTAAAATGCAAATATCCAAGTTGGATGGGACAAATTGGGTACCATGGAAATATCGTATGTCGGCTTTGTTAAGAGGCATCGATGGACTACTGGATATTATAGAAGGTCGAATAAGGAAGCCGGTAAGGCCTGTGGTGGTCGACAATGAAGTTGACGGTGCAGCGGTCTTGGCAGATTTTAATAAGAAGTTGAATGAGTATATTAAATTAGAGAGCACGGCTCTTCTTTTAATTACGAACAATATTTCTGATGAAACACTAGATAAAGTCATAAGATTTTCGAGTCCGAGAGACGTATGGGAGGAATTACATAGATTATATGATGGAACAAATGAAGATCGATTGTATGATGTATGTATAGATTTTTTCAAATTTAAGAAAGATATTGCAGACAACATGGCGACTTATATTTCGAAATTGAAGAATCTCTGGCATAATTTAAATATAGAACTTATTAAAACTGATGAGATGGTAAAATTACCTGAACTTCTGTTGATATGTAAGTTGCTGGATACATTGCCAGAAGAATATTTCTCATTTAAATCAAGTTGGATGCTAATATCAAAGAAGGACCGTACTGTGGAAAATCTGACGAGTCAATTATGTGCGCATGAAAGAGCAATATTGAACTCGGAGATGACTCAAGGGAATTCTAGTGGAGAGGCGCTGGTAGTGCATCCGCCTATAATGAAATACGGAAAACCAGATAAGACATCAAGGGTAAGAAAGAAAGTTACCAAGGAGTTAAGGTGCCACATATGCAAGGAGGTTGGACACTTTAAAAAGGATTGCCCAAATAAAGAAAAGAAAGATGTTAGTAAAGGAGGTCGAGGTGGTACAAGCACTGGCATGTTGCTTCTACAGATAAATTCCTCAGAGTGCAATTTCGATCGTGAGAACTGGTATGTTGACAACGGCGCTACACACCATGTTACGATGCGGGATGATCTTTATGAAGATTTTGAGCATTTTTCGTCACCTCATACAGTTACTACAGCAGATGGTAAGGTAATAAAGGCCATTGGAAAAGGGTCAATAAGAATGCGGGCCCATGCTGAAGAATTCTTTCTGAGGGAGGTCTGGTTGGTTCCAACAATAAGTAGAAATTTATTTTCGGTGTTAGCAGCGCAAGATCTAAATCCGAAGAGTTTGTTTAAGTCACGGGTAACTTCCTGTTCCATAAAGATAAATGGAAAGATAGTAGTGACTGGATATAGAAAAAGATTTGGTGGATTATACAAGCTAAAATGTAGCGCAGTATGTCAAGTTGATTCGGTGGTGAATGCACTTGATACATTACAGCTTTACCATGAAAGAATGGGTCACCAAGATAAAAGGCATGTGAAAAGTCTTATACAGAGAGAGTTAGACATTAAGACAAAGGACAGTGGAGAATTATGCGAAGGCTGTATATTTGGTAAAGCACATAGAAGAAAGTTTGGAACTAGAGATAAAGCTCAAA
Organism: Dendrolimus kikuchii; assembly: GCA_019925095.2. NCBI lineage: Eukaryota > Metazoa > Arthropoda > Insecta > Lepidoptera > Lasiocampidae > Dendrolimus > Dendrolimus kikuchii. Next base: position 3,145,470 of record CM034394.1, on the reverse strand, counting down.
TGCCTGGAGAGCGCATTCATTCTGACGTATGTGGTCCTTTTTCTGCATCTTACTCTAAATTTCACTATTTTGTTCTTTTCAAAGATGAATATACCCGCTATCGCTATGTTTACTTCATGAAAAAGAAGTCTGAAGTACCAGAAAAACTATGTCAGATGCTTAATGAAGCTGATGTTGCAGGACATACTATTAAGGAATTTCTGAGCGATAATGGTGGAGAATTTGATAACGACAAAGTAAGAAAAGAGTTAGCGAAACGTGGAATAAATATGAGACTTATAATGCCGTACACACCGGAACAAAACGGTTGTAGCGAAAGAGAAAACCGTACTATCGTTGAGTCAGCAAGAGCAATGATGCATGCACATGAGGAGTTACCTCAACAGTTGTGGGCGGAGTTGGTACAAACGGCTGTTTACATTCTGAATAGAACAGGACCAACTTGCGTAGATCACAAAAGCCCGTATGAGTTATGGTTTGGTAAAAAGCCGCAGATAAAGCATTTTCGAATCATAGGCTCGGTATGCTATGCTCATATTCCTAAGCAGAGAAGGAAGAAATTGCAGAAGAAAGCAAAGAAGTGCTTTCTTATTGGCTATGACAACGATGATGGTTACAGACTATGGAATAAAGAGTCAAATTCTTTAGTAAGATCCAGAGATGTGACTTTTGATGAGAGGCCAATCAAATCGAAGTTCGTGACAGAAGACTTAAGTAAAGATGAAGATATAGGTGAAGTTGAAATACCTATAAATGTTCGAACCGATTGTGAAGAAGCTCCAGTAAATAACAATTCAGAATCAGATCATGAAGAGTCTAATGAATTAGAGGGGGAAGATGTAGATGAGAGTGATAAAGATGAAGATAGTCTCGAGCCTCTTGTTAGTATCGAGAGTGAGAGAGAGCTTCGAAATCGTTCGTCACTCAGACATCCAGCTAAATTCAAAGACTATGCTATGATTGTTGATGGATATGATGAACCAAATTGTTATAAGGATGCTGTGTCGGGTCCAGATAGAGATCTTTGGATAAAAGCGATGGAAAGTGAAATTAATTCACTTATGCAAAATGAAACCTGGGTTTTGCAGAGACTACCCAAGAACAGAAAAGCCATACCATGTAAATGGGTTTTTCGGATAAAGCAAAACGCTGATGGTTCTGTGGACAAGTACAAGGCAAGACTTGTTGCCAAAGGTTTTCGTCAAAAGAAAGGTGTAGATTATGATCAAACCTTTAGCCCAGTTGCAAAGTTGTCAACTGTGAGAACCATATTAAGTATTGCGGCTAGTGAAGGCTTGAAGCTTTTCCAATTTGACGTGTCGACTGCTTTTTTATATGGTTCACTGTCAAATGAAGAAATTTACATGAAACAGCCCGAAGGCTATGATGATGGCACGGGAAGAGTATGTCTATTAAAGAAAAGTTTATATGGCTTAAAGCAGGCTCCAAGGTGTTGGAATAAAACTATCCTGGATTTCTTGAAGGAAATTGGTTTTAAGACAAGTGATGCAGATCCCTGTTTATTTACTCTGAGAAAAGATGGCAAGAAATTGATTGTCGCTCTATATGTTGATGATGGACTTGTTGCAGCAACAGATCAACAGATGATAGATGATTTTTTAGGAGATTTGAAAACGAGATTTAAAATTACTTATAAACCAGCCTCTTTCTTCCTTGGTATAGAGATTGAAATCAGAGAAGGTAGTATTAAGATACACCAGGCATCTTATGCTAAGAAAATATTGCATAGATTTGGTATGGAAGGTTGTAGACCTGTAGCAACACCTATAATCAAAGAAAATATATCACAGAATAATTTGAAGATTGATGATTATATTTTAGAAAATTACAGACAAGCTGTTGGAGCATTAGCCTATCTTATGGTTGGTACTAGACCTGACATAGCATATGCTGTCAGTGTAGTTTCGAGAAGTCTAGAGAAGCCAACTAATGTAGATTGCGTAAAAGTGAAACGCATCATGAGGTATTTGCAGTGCACTCTTGATCTTGGCATTGTTTACCAGAAAGGTAATCATAAGACCTTTGAATGTTATAGTGATGCTGATCATGGTGGTGATATAGGGACCGGAAAATCCACCTCTGGTATATTATGTTTATACGCAGGAGGACCAGTCTCTTGGATGAGCCAGAGACAACAGAGTGTGGCCATATCAACAACTGAGGCTGAAGTTGTCGCTGCAAGTGAGGCTGCCAGGGAATCAGTCTGGCTAACACGACTATTCAAGCATCTCACTGATAATAAAGAATTGCCAACATTGTGGGTTGACAATGAGGCTGCGATTAAACTGGCTGAAAATCCTGAATACCACAGACGTACGAAACATATTCGTATACGTCATTTCTTTATTCGTGAGCTAGTAACACGAGGAGAGATTATAGTGAAGAAAATCTCCAGTGAGCAGCAACTTGCAGATCTGCTCACTAAACCAACAGCGCAACCAAGATTGTGTAAGCTTCGTGCATTAATAGGTTTACACTGAGAGAAGGTGTTAAGGTTGATACATTGTGAACCTATTTAGTTGTAAGAGTACGAATAAAGAATAGAGACGTGACATTGTCACTCTTGAAACTATCAGAAAATTATATTGTCGCTTTTTATTTTCTCCTTATCTCGACTACCACTTATCAATAAATAAATGACTAATTTTTAAAAAAGAATTTCGTGTTTTCAAAGTAAAATTAATTTGAAATTATATATCTTAGCCAAACAAAAATATTTATTTTAAATGGCCAGTACTGCAGCATGTACCTAATATTTAGCGGTCACCATTTTGCTTATGAAAGCTATCGAGCGCTATTTTCTGAAGAACACACCCATTACTAAGGTAGCTAAATGTATTTTGTGAAATGTATTTTGCAACCATAAGTATTTGAAATACTAATTACAAAATACCTCAGCGTCAGGTATTTGAAATACTAATTACAAATTACATTTTTAAGAAGTAATTGAAATACAAATACAAAATACGTATTTGTATTTCAATTACGTATTTCAATTACAAGTATTTCAAATACTGCCCAACCCTGGTCATTAGGTACTTCAAATCGGGTTGGCTGTGATTTTTCTTTATGTTTTGCAGTGCAATTGTCTACGTTAGTTTGACTTAGTTTCTGTGCAATTGAAATGAATTGAACAAGAAACTAAAGTATAGAAGGTTTATATGTATAAGACACCTAATATTTTTTTATGTACTGTCACATAGTGCTACTAGCTAGGGTTTGTAGTGCGACGTAGCCGCGGGGAAAACTCTACTAGTTATAATAAATCTGTAAATGGTTGGAGTTTGTACAACTGCGTTTAAAATGTGAAAAAAAATAGGGGATAATTCGGATCAGGAGATTCTGAAAATGGAATTATTAGAATTTTTGTCTGTCTGTCTCTCTGTTAGAGCATCACATGAAAACTACTGACTGGATTTAAATGTGCTGGCTTATAACCCGAGGAAACGCTTAGGAAACATTTTATCCTGATAAATGAAGTCATTTTCTTAAGATTTTTTTTTTTGATAATAAATACTAAATACTCAATTTGTTAGAATAGACGAATTAGCAAAATAGATGGTGCTGTAATCCCATTTTTTCAATTCCCGAAAAAAATTCCTACGTTATCATAAACAACATGTCGTTCATTGTATAACTTCAAATCAGGTTGGCTTCGACTCGTCTCTATGGTTTGCTGGGCAGTTGTGTAGACTATAACATATGGACCTTATGCTGCGTTTCCACGCTTGCCAAGGCTCGGCAAGCGTCCACAAGCCCCAAGCGTCCACAAATCTCGCTTGGCATTTGGGAGTCGTTTACACGCTTGTGAATCCGTCAGTGTGTTACGTACATCCAAGCATGGCGGACGTCGAACTTGTATCGGCTATTACGGTTGGTTTAACCTACTTTTATTTCAAATACAAGCAAAGTAAAACAAAAGCAAGGAAAGCCCGACGACCACGAAGATGGTGGATGATAAAGATTTATAAAAATCGTACCCGGTAACTAATAAGTTTTTCAGTTTAATTGGTATTTCGGTTACTTCATAAAAATTTAGAAGGTGAACCTAAAACCTTCTAAAAATTTTCGGTATTCAATTATTGGACTTGACTTTATGTTGTTGGTCCGAAGACCTTACAACTTTACCGGGGTTTTTGGGGCGAGTGCCTTCGCGAAGCGAAGGCGCTCGAGCCCGCGGGGGCAACTTGCTCGAGGGAGCTCCCTAAGGAGTTTTACCTCAGCTGGACTGTTGCCATGAGAGGGGGATGAATTTAATGATGTCCACCATAGGGCGACACAAAGCACTAATTGAGAACGGGCGACGGGTAATATAAAGCCCGAGGGGAAGGATCCCGGCGGGCCGGGATCGGCGGTTCGCGGCGGCCTACGCTATCTTACTGCCGTTTCGTAACGTGTTATGGCTGGGAGAGAAGAAACGGCGAAAGAAACTTCCCAGCAACACGCCTAGTCTATCCTGTGGGGGGGCTATGTCTCCTAACGTCCCTCGCAGGGACGTGGAGAGATCTTGATTGGCGGCGCCTGAGACGCCGCCGTCTGTGTCTGTCTGTCCGTGCCTGCCAGCCTGCCGTCCTAACCGCGGTCGTCGTACGAGAGCCTTTCGCCGAGGCTTATAATCGGACGCGGACACGACGAGCGGATTTCGATGATGCGGCGCGAGATCGAAATACTTACGCGAGAGCGACGTAATGTAGTTTTTGATGGAGGGAAGCTCCAGATCGCGGTGGAGGTCGACGTTACGCATATAGAGGGGAGCACCGACGGCTCTGCGCATGAATTTATTCTGCACAATTTGCAGTTTATCTAATAGGGCAGGCTTGGCATGGCCGAATACCACACTCGCGTATGTCATGATCGGGCGGATGCATGTTTTATACAGAGTAAGCTTGTGTCTGAGGGACATTTTGCTTCGTTTGTCTATCATGGGTGCTAAACGACCCATCACAAATCGCGCTCTATTTCGGACTATAGTGATATGCTCGTTGAAGCGCAAGTTCCGATCTAGGGTGACACCAAGATATTTGGTGTACTTTGCCCAGGGGATTTGTTGGTCGTAGAGCGAAATGGTTTTTAGGCGAAGGCTAGCGCGTTTGGGGGAGCGAAGCGTGCCCGGGGAAAAGAACATTGCTGCGCTTTTCTCCGGGTTTACCTCTATCCTCCATTTGCGAAACCATTCGCCTAGCTCTGTGACAGCTGCCTGCAGCCGGACGCAAGCCATTTGTCGGTTGCGATCTGATGTATAGAGTGCGGTGTCATCCGCGAAGAGGGCCAACTCCACATCTGGAGTTTTTGGGATGTCGCTGGTGTACAGCGTGAAGAGTAGTGGCGACAGGGCCGAGCCCTGTGGTACACCGGCTGTGAGTGGGTGAGGGGACGAGCGCGTTCCCTCCACTCGAAAACGGAAGCTACGACCTAGGAGGAAGTCTCGCAAGATGAGCACGAGTCTGTCTGGCACACCGAACTGGTACAGCTTGTAAATCAAGCCGTTGTGCCAGACCTTGTCGAAGGCTTTTGCTACGTCTAGGAACAGTGCGGCTGTTCCTATAGGGCGGGGGCGATGGGCAAAGTGAGATAATATGTGCTCCGTGATGCGGTGCACCTGTTGGACGCATGAGTGTCTGGCACGGAAGCCAAATTGCTCATCGGGTATTAGATGTTTGCTGAAGGCAAAATCTCTAAGTCGAGAGAGGATGACCCTTTCGTAAAGCTTGCTGAGTGCGCTCAGTAGGCTGATTGGACGGTAGCTGGACGGTTTATTAGCCGGTTTTCCCGGCTTGTGAATACCGATGACATCTGCCTCCTTCCAGATCGCGGGAAAGGAGCAGTTTGTTATGGCGGCATTGAAGATGCTCACCAGGATTATAATTAGATGGGCGGGTAGAAGTTTTAAAACGCGATTGTTGATGCCATCGGTCCCTGGGGCCTTTCGCGGTTTGAGAGACTTGATCAGATCTTGCACTTCTTCGACCGTGACCGTGTCGAGTGTGGTTTCCGCTGGTAAGGAGGATCTACGTTCGACCTCGGAGTCTACCTCCGTCAGGTGTGACTGGTCGACGTTTTGCGTAGTGGGGGAGCATTGAAGCTCTAGACTCTGAGCAAGGCACTCGGCCTTCTCCTCGTCATCGAACGCCTCGGTGTTGTCGGCTCTTTCTAGCGCGGGTATGACAGTAAGGGTGTCTGATCTGAGAGCTCTAGCCAGCTTCCAGTACGCCTGGTGAGTTGGTTCGATATCTCTCAACGTTCTGTCCCAACGTTGTTCCCTGACTTCCCGGATACGTAGTTTAACCTCGCGCTCTAGTTCGCGGAGTCGGACTCTGTTATCCTCGGTGGGATATCTGTCGTGAGCTCTGGAGGCGGCTCTCTTTTCCCTCAGCAGTACCCTCACCTCGTCCGGCAGGCATAAGTGGCGGTCATCCTCCACTGGCACCTGCCTGGACGAGTTCCGCACTGCGGATTGAAGGTGGCTGGTGAGAGCCTCGATTGCCGTCTCCGTGTCTTGGCGGGACTCGATATGGTCCGGGATGCGGTCCAGGTCTTCTGAGCTGGTTGCCTTGAGGAGGGTCTCAAGTCTCAACCAGTCCACAGAGGTCCTAGTTTCAGATGTCTGGTCTGTCTGTGGTCCTAATCTGAGTATAACCGGACGATGGTCCGAGTCTATATCGTCCATCGTTTCGATCGAATGGAACTGAAGGGTTACGCCCCTCAGTAATGCTAGGTCGAGAATGTTTGGGGTCCCCCAGTCGCGGTTGGGGGGGTATCTTGTGGGGGTCAAGGGAGTTAGTATATCAAACAAAAGACTGTCTGATATATTTATGAGTGCTCTGCCATTGGGGTTAGTGGTATTGCAGTTCCACTGCTCGTGTTTGCAATTCAGATCCCCGGCTATTATAACAGCCGGGCCTAAGTTGAATAGGGCTTCTAGGTCTTTCTTATTAAGGGGTTTTTGGCATGCGAGGTATGCTGAGACTATGACTAGGGGTTGGTGGCCAGTCATTGCTAGTCTGCAGGCGGATACCTCCATACCTTCTAGTGGGGGGGTGACTAGGGGCATGCAATGTAGAGATCTTCTGAAATAGATCAGGGTGCCGCCACCACGGCCTATCCTGTCATGTCTAGTGACCCGATAGTTAGAGATCTTTGGATCTCTATCACTCGGTTTCAGGAAGGTCTCCTGCACTAGTAGTATATCTACTTGATTGGTAACCAGGAAGTCATGGACCAAGTCGCGCTGGTTTCGAAGGCCGTTGGCGTTATAAGTCGCCAGAGTCAATGAGCGTGGTTTATTCCTACCTACATGCGCCATTTGTTACCGGTAACAAAATTTTAACTAGGTTGTTTAGTTATAACGACCTAAGTATCTGGAGGAGGTACGCGTGATCCATTTCAATCACGAGTTGATCCCGGAGGGAGGGTTGACTTGACTCTGAAACTTGTCTCAGTTTCCGAGCCAAGAGTTGGACCTCTTCTAGGTCGAAGGGCAAGTTCTTGGCGAATTTAGTCGCCAAGGCTAAGTCCTCCGCTATAGAGTGGTGTGCTGACGGCCCAGAAGGTGCCTTCGAAATGGGGGCGGGGGCGGGGGTGGCCGGGAGTAAGCCGGCCGTAGCTGGGGCGCGCGCCCTTAACGGTGGGAACGCTTCCATCGCGGGAAGACCCGTCCAGTGGTTTACCACTGGAAGGGGGGCCGCCACGAATGCGGGTTTGTTCGGCACTTTCTTAGTGCCTTTTTGGGCATTGTCCTTTCCGACCTTACGTTTGGGTCGGGGGGCGGCAGGGCAGCCTCTGTAGTTTGCGGGGTGACCCGCTTTGCCGCAGAGGATGCAGCTCGGTGGCTCCGGGGAGTCCCGGGTGCGAGTGCACTCCGGGGTCCCGTGGTCCCCCAGGCACTTGACGCACCTGGGACGGGATTGACAATGTAGGGCAGAGTGCCCATAAAGTTGGCAGCGATGACACTGCCGCAATGCATGTTTTTCGTGTGGACGTTCCACACGAAGGCCAGAGAGGCCACAGACCTTCTGAAGTTCGAAGATCTTTTTCCCCTCTGGGGAGAGGTCAAGGACAACCAATACCAGGTTTAGAGGCGACTTTGTGGCGTCGCCTCTGTGCATACGGTGCACTTCGTGCACCGGTAGCGCTTGAGATTTAAGGTCCTCGAGAATGTAGGAACACTCGATTTCCTGTGGGAGTCCGCGGATTACAGCCCGAAGGCGTTTTTCTTCCGGCAAGGCATAAGTGTAGTAACCGATTTTACGGTCACATAATAGAGATGTTAGGGCGCGGTGGTCACTTGAAGACGTGACCATAACTTTGATGCCGTGTTGGGTATCACGGGCTTCTTTAATAGAAATTGCCTTACCTGGCAGTTCCGAAGCGAGTTGGAGCCAGTGGGCTTTTTCGCGGATAACTAGGGGTGGCGGTGGGCGCTGGGAAGGTGGCCCAGGGCGGCTGGAGGGTGCCGCTGTCGGTTTGCTGCCCGCAGTGGGTGCGGGGTTGGGGGGGACCTCCCTCTGGGTCTTACGCTTTTTCGAGCGATTGACGGTTATAAAACCGTCATCGTCTTCGCGGTTAAGGGGGATGTTCGCGGGAGGCGCGACATCCATGGGGGTTAATTCATCAGCCAGTGAGAGAGGGGCATCCCTGAGGTATTGCGGACCTTCAGGGGACAAGTCGATTTCTCAACGAGAATCGATTACTCGGTGGATAGGAGATCGCGAACGTGATGTCGCTGAACTCGCGGAGCTCGAACGCGGTTGTCCCGACGCGGAACCGCGGGAATACGAGGCGCGCGATTTTGGTGCCACACGGTGCGTGTCGCTGAGCGGGGGTGCGAGCGGCGGGCGAACCGGTAACGTAGCGGGTACGGACGCGGGGGGGGCGAGCGCTATGGCGGAGCGCAGGTAGTCCGCGGTAAGCGCGGCGGCGGGGGTCGCGGGGGGTGCGATGGTCGCGGCAGACGCGGGCGTGGGGAGGGGGGCCTGCCCGGGGGCCCCTTGCAGGTGTATCGGTTTCTCGGAATTAAGTTCCGAGATAACGGACGCGATTGATTGGGACTCCGCAGTCCCCAAAAATTGATGTAGTACTTGAGGGAATTGCTGCCGTAAAAACGACAGCAAACCCTCCAACGGCGATGGAGAAGACTCCACGCCGTCCATTGTCCCTAAAGGGGACGAACGATTTGGTGGAAAAACCACCTGATGACGCACTTTTGCAGCATTAGTGTCTTTGTTGTTATTATACATAAAAAAAAACCGAATTAAGTTTTTGTGTAACTAAAATAAAATGACTACCTAGGGTTTTATACGTGGCACAGCCGCGGGAAAAACTCTGGTTTCCTATAAATACTGTTACGAGTTGCACGGACTGGAATTAAAATTTCGTTGGAATTATTATAGTTTTTATGAGAACTATATAAACACGTATAACATAGGTACAATTATAACTGAACACAACTAGTCTAAACGTAATGCACGATTCAATAACTCGCGCAAAGTCCGTCACTAAATAGATTACCGAATGTACACAAGTGTTGCTTGTGGTTATTGCTCGACTGCCACGTCCATCAATCGAGGTATTGCTTTATACTGCACGGATGCAATATGTCTGCTCGGCCGCGTGCCCGAATTTCCAAGAATCACACCTGGCTAATGACTGCCATAAAAGATTACAATACACAATGGGCTGTTTTTCTAATCACAAATTTTAAACACAAAGTAAACAAAAGAAGTCCAAATGCCGAAAAGGTAATAAAATTTGTTTCTACAGGGCTGCAGGTGTGAATTTGCCTTTGTCGGCACCTCGTTAGTAACAATACATATTAGTTGCCATATATTTTAGGAGGCCAACACATAATATGTTTACTTTATATATATTATATTTTCGTAGTTTGTTCTTTTAAATTTATTTTGAACTTTGAACTAATTAACAAAGTAACTTTTAAAATAATTATTGAAGGAGTTTCATAACGCATTAGTCCCATTCGATGCGGTCGTCTAGAAAATCTGTTATCGTATAATAAACTTTCTTGTACACACGTTGCGTTACAAATTTTTGAAACTTGATATTATTGGAAGCCCTTGAATGTTTTCGGGGACTTCATCTTACTACATGACGTTCCAGGAGTTTTTGGCGGGAACTGAAAGGGGACGTTGTGCTGTGCAGTTTTATTTTCTAAAAATGTATCAAATCACACTGAAATGAATAGTTGTAGGATATTGATAGTTTTTGAGTGGTAATTATGTGTTTTTGTGAGAAATGTGAACTGTATAGTCAAATGTGGCTTTTCGAGTTTTCACAAGAACTCCGTTATACGGCGTCGATTGTAGCCTACAATACAATTGCGCCTGGCTTAAAGGCCTAGTTGCCAAGCCATAAACATAAAAAAATAAAAAACATGACGTTACAAATTCAAATTATATGTGTTGTACACTTGGGATAATGTGAGTGTAGTGACTGCGTCACGCAATGCAGCCAAGGGCTTTATTAATACATTATTAGATATTTCTTTTATTCTTCCTAAAGATTGCGACATTGTTAATTACGTTAAACATTGACATATAAAGTATTTATATACAGTAATTAATGTAAGCTAATAGTTAATGCATTATTTTTTAACGCTACTAGTAAGTCACATTTGGTCATACTATTTTTTTTAATGTATGAGTTCAGCAGATAGGCAGACGGCCCACCTGATGGAAAATGGCTACCATCGCCTATGGACATTCCAAAAGTGCTACAAATACGCTGCTGTTCTCTTAATCTAATGCTGGAACACAACTCAAGGTTGTTATGGCGGCACACTCTAGACCAGGGGTGGTAGCCATCCAGACGGCCAAATACCCTATCACCTGGCTGTGGGTTCTTTTGCCGCCTCCTAAGATAGGCCGCGCGGTCGAAGGAAATTGTGTTTTTTCTCCGTTCCTGCACGGATAGCACTAACACAGGTGGAGCAAAGGCATAACAAGAGTTGGCATCTCTACTACGGAACTTGGGGCCTACAGAACGCCACGGGCTACAGAACCCAAATATTAAAAAGCCATCTACGTTTAATTGTAACTCATTTAAATAACTTTCCTGAATTCACTGGTTAAAAATGAATAAACGAAATTAAAACATTTCCGACAACTCTCAACAAAGCATTGCCTTCGTTGTTCGTTACCAACTTGTTCTATCATTTCTATTGTTTACTTCCCTGCCAAAATTTGAATATCGAATCTTATTACTCGTACCATAACAGACACTATATTATAATCATCTAATGAAACCGTATTATATGATATCCATTGCTGCTTTAATACCGTACTGTCTTTTAGTAGTGTAAAATTAAACAGCATTGTATATGGGAAGATTGTGTAGCGAAACAATTTCCTTTCTGTAAGTGTCGCAATACGGTCTCTACTATGCATTCACCAGTGATTTGGGATTCCAGTCACGCCGCACTCTAGGCGTTTGCTGCCGACAGCAAGTGCATTGGGTTTAGCATAAAGTTTCTTCTGTGTTCCATTTTTGTAGACAAGCGTTTGAAAAAACGGTTTGAAGTTAGAAAATTGGAACATTTAACTACTTGCTGATGTACTCAGAAAACTTATGTAAAAACATATTGTAACAGAAACTTCATACTCAAAAACCCATGTCTTTTTTCACATTTATTTTTATCTCGACCTTCTTCAACGAACACGTACCTAGACGAATCAAAAAGTTCTTAGAAGCGTATATATATAAAACCTTTTTGGGAGGAGTTCGATATTCAAATTAAGGACTTTTAATCACACAATATTTATGCGAACTGTCACTTGTTTTTGTCAGTTCGTGCTAAAAACGCAAAATTATGGATAAAAGTGAGTTACGTGTGGTGATAAAATATCTCAGCTTGGAAAAATGTCTACGAAAGAAATGTTTTCGGACATTTAGAAGACATTAGGGGATGATGTTGTGTCCTATTTTACGGTTGCGTAGTGGGTGGCTGAATTTAAAAGAGGTAGATCAAGCTATGAAAATGACCCGCGTTCTCGTTCGTTACGGAAGAAAATGTCAAAAAGGTTGCGAATCTGGTTTTGGAAGACAGAAGAATAACTATAAAACATATAACTGAGATCCTAAAGATATCTTTTGGTAGCGTTCAATCCATTTTAATTGATTTACTGGGGTTCAAAAAAGTGTCGGCAAGATGGGTGCCACGAACGTTAACCGACGAAAACAAAAAGCGACGTTTGGAAACTTCTAAGCGTAATCTTTAAGATATTTTTTGCCTTCGCCTTGTCACCATGGATATAACGTGGGATTATTTCGATCCTGACACTAAGAGACAAAGCATGTCTCTTAGTGTCTCTCTCCATCCATTAAGAACTTTCTAATTGCTCCTACCGCTGGCAAAGTTATGTTTCCCCAGTGTTTTGGGATAGTGAAGGAATCCTTTTTATGGATTATATATCAAAAGGTCAGACGGTTACTGGACCTTATTATGCAAATTTAATTACGAAAGTGCGTGAAGCTATTAAAGAAAAACATCGTAGAAAATTGTCGTTGGGCTTGTTGTTTCTTCACGATAACGCTACGGATCATTGATCGGAAGTTGTGCTCTTCTCAATTCACTGTGTTGACTTCAATTTCCTTGACCATCCATCATATTCTCCATACTTAGCCCCAAGTGTTATTTCCAAAATTAAATGAGGAAACTCGTGAATTTCACGATAATGACGCGGTTATGGCTGCCGTAGAGTTTTTCGAGACTCAACAATTTTTTTCACAAGAAATAAGGAAGTTAGAAACGCGTTATTCTAGATGCATTGCATTGGAGGGAGGTTATTTAGAAAAAACAATATTTTTATTTAGATTTTTGCATACTTTAATATTGATTCCAGGCACTTTTTGATGCACCCTTGTATATACTATTAGTAACAGCACGAACTCTCGTCGACTTGCTTGACAACTGTACTGCACTACAAACTCCTAATTTTCAATTAGCTGACGTCCCGGCACATGTAAGTCAGTGTTGCCATCGGTAAGTTTAAAAAGCGCTAAACTATTGACTGACTACACGACCAAAACCTAAGCCGGGGGGGCTTAGGTTTTGGGGGGCCCCTGTGACCAGGCGTGGTATTTTCAAGACCCCCTACCCCTCAGAACGGGTCACGTAGTATGGGTACGCTCCCTAACGTACTACTTATTTTGACGAGTTTCATAAAGTAACCATACGTAAGTAAAAGCACAAAAACAGTGAAGAACGTCAAGGGGCTGCCTACACGCTATGTAACTCGTGCATTCGTAATATTGTTAACATTGATAGAATTCAGATTTGGTACTCCATGTTGCGGTTAATACATGGCAATTATAACAAAATACACATTAGGTCAGAAAACTTTCAGTTTAGGAGGCGAGTACGGTAGCCACTAAGCTAGCATCGCTTTAATTATATTGTGTTAAGTACGGGTAGTTTTATTTTGCAACTACCCGTCAAACATAGCTATTTGGTACTGAGTTTCTTGCTGGGCACAGATCACATATATAATCAAAGGGATCTTCAAAGTCGCACGTCTATCGTCTTAAGACAATAACGACAACATTTTCAAGTTTTCCTCTTTCAAAGAACACTTCTCCAAGAGTGCAGTAGTCTAACGTTGCTACCGACATACAAATTACTGGTTATTCTTTAGTTATTTTACACTTCAATATACTATAGTAATGCCGAATTTCTGCATATATGCATATTTTTACCTCACTAGTCGTAAAAAAATGATATTACTTGTATGGAAAATGTCAGATTTTAACGAGTAATAAGGCATGCAAGATATAATAGAAACTTAAAAAGAAAATGGCTTATATATATATATATATACATATATATATATATATATATTAATATATATATATATATACATATATATATATATATATTAATATATATATATATATATATATATATATATATATATATATATATATTAATTAATAACGCTTTTAATTAAAAAAGCATATATTATTCTATTCAAGTAAATGACAAACTATGACTTTATAGGATTTACAAAAAATAAAAATGAATGAGTGTTCTTTATTGCATTCATAAGACAGACATTACGTATACAATAGTAGGTCTTATCGCCGTCAGGGGAGATATCATCCAGACCACCTTTAAAATTAATAAAACTGACACACAAGTATACTTATCATAGATAATAAAAAATAATTTTTAAATGTCAGTATTCAAATAGTTATACGCAAGAAATAAGAGTGTTCAATTAGCGTAATCGTAAGCGTTTAAACAGTAATAAAAATAAAAATAAATAAAACTATATATGCAAATTAAAATTAATCTATAAATTCTAGTGCCAGACCGCTGTCACTTGGAAACGTGCCCAAGACTGGCTACATTACTTCGCTGTATGGCAACGCTAATGCGTTGTCCTCACGTGAGACGTCTACGTAAACGGAGACGTAGACGTCTGGATAAAGTTTGTGCGCTTCAGGTCCCCATGATCCCAGGGTCTCAACCCCAAAAGCCGCAAATACGTAACCATTTCCGATGGCGAAATGTTTGCAGCATTTTAGGGCCTCCTCTTGTATCTCCGGTACAGCTGCTGAGCTGTACCGGCAGACATGCTAGTGGCTGAAAGATGGGACGCTGCCAGAGTATCGACGCAAGACGCATCCCATACTAAAGGGCGACCCATCCTCCAGGGCACCAAAGACATTCCATCGGATCTCTTGCCATCGTCACGGCACAAACCGTTCGGTTCTAGAACGGCAGGTACCCAGGCGGTGACAAGAGCTCGACGGATTATGTTGAAGGGGGTGACCGGTATAGGGTGGAGGAGCGAGATGGAATGCTCTTCCGTCTCAAAGGAAGATCTTCCAGCGAGGCTAATGTTGGTCCTCGCAGGCCTCGGCCCGTCTGTTTTTTTTATATATTCTTTGAAAATTTGTATATATTCTTTGTATGTTTCGGGAAACGTTTGTGACATCAATTATTGCACAGCGCCATCTATTGGTTTGTAAGTGTTCCACTACAATGTCATTTAGTAAAAAATATTAAAAATAATACCATTTTAAGGTTATGTTATATGTAAGTAATATTAGAATTAATTGTAACGTGTGTCCGCATCCCTATTATATTGATTATTATAGATTGGATTCCCATTACTTACCCAATTGCCTTTTTTCAATAATATCAAAGCACTAAATAAAACGTGTCTAATAAAAGAATACTACGCCAATAAGTGGCACAGTCGTTCCGCGCCGAGGCTTGCCAACGTCGGTGTTATGAAAAAAGTTCACCCCCAATCGGCACACTTCCCCGAAAGCGCCGGAACTATTGGCTATTATTGGACGCTTTTATTGCGTGATCATCAATTATTATTGTTGTAACACTTATTAAATGCGATTGTGAGATGTGGTTTATATCGTGCCCTCAAAACAAGGCCGTACATCGTCAGAGTTTTATTTGAATTTGGCGCTTTGAAAACTTATTTGGCAGGACAATTAACAATACATCATGTAGGGTACAGTAATTGGTTGTCAACACCTCACCCAATTATTGGTATTCAGTCAATTTATTCAGGATACTAAGTGACTCGTGCCCACTTCGCTGGGCGTCATTAAAAGTACACAAGCACGCACGCACGCACGCAAATTAAGGTTTAATTAAGCTTTGTAACCGTTATTTAATTCACAAAATCGTGTCAGAGAACAAGAGATGCTAAGTGATTTACTTCTTAGAGAACACTTTTAGTGCCTCATATGAGGATGTGAGCAGTTCTTGCGTGGAACGTTATTAATGTTACATATTTGACAGGCGTTCAAATGCCCACTTCGCTGGGCGTCATTAAAAAATTAAATAACACTATTAAAAATATTCGTAATCACAATTAAATATAGCCTATGTCACTCATGAGTAATGTAGCTTTCCACTGGTGAAAGAATTTTCAAAATCGATTCAGTAGTTCAAGAGATTAGTTGCTACAAACAACTACAAACTCCATCTTTATAAGATTAGTATAGATTACGAAATATTATTTTTTATTTTATTTTAAAGCCATACAATAATATTATTAGTATAATTCTATGGCTGCATAAACAAAGGAGATATTAAGATTTATTAATGTTTTGAATAAATTATTTGAGCGACAATAATCATGGACAGTGCCAACAATTATATAGTTTTCCCTTATATTCCTTGTTTTATGCCAATAGAGCTACTAAAACTTAAAAAAAAAGAAATTTATGTTTAATTATAATAATACTAGAGTGTTTTACGTCGCGGTTTAAACCCTAGTAAATAGTTTTATTTCACTTAGATTAAAACATAATTAGGTTTTTATATATCACGAGCGAAGCCGCACCCAAAGCTAGTATATACCTTTAAAAAAAATCTAACTGATGCTGAAAACCGCTTATGCTGCGTTTCCACGCTTGCCAAGGCTCGGCAAGCGTCCACAAGCCCCAAGCGTCCACAAATCTCGCTTGGCATTTGGGAGTCGTTTACACGCTTGTGAATCCGTCAGTGTGTTACGTACATCCAAGCATGGCGGACGTCGAACTTGTATCGGCTATTACGTTTGACTTAACCTACTTTTATTTCAAATACAAGCAAAGTAAAACAAAAGCAAGGAAAGCCCGACGACCACGAAGATGGTGGATCATAAAGATTCATAAAAATCGTACCCGGTAACTAATAAGTTTTTCAGTTTAATTGGTATTTCGGTTACTTCATAAAAATTTAGAAGGTGAACCTAAAACCTAAAAATTAACGGTATTCAAAATTTAACGGTGCAGGTGTATATGTATATGCGGGTACTAAGCGCGCGCCAACGTGTGAACGCATCGCAAGCGCTTGTCGCAAGCACCCTTTGATTTGTGTCCAAAAACCGACACTAGCCCGGATCGAATACAAGCGTCCAGAAGCTCACGCAAGCCAAGCCAAACGCCCTCTTTACACGCTTGTGCTTGTGGACGCTTGCCGAGCCTTGGCAAGCGTGGAAACGCAGCATTAAAAATCCGTTGCGTGGTTTAGGAGTTCGTGGACATACATACAGACTAGGGTTCTCACCCGTGCCATAGTATATCATATCCTAGTATCGTACTATATTTTAGCCAATTGTACTATATGTTATAGAAAAATAATATATTACGAAATGTCCTGTCCAAAACGAAACGTAATAATAAATATCTACACCTGTTAAATTCAATGATGACGTAAATAAAATATAGAATAAATAATCAAAAATATATGTGTGCTATATTTTTATAGCTTAAAAACAAAAATACTGTTTTCTTCAAAAAAAAGGGGGCAACCCTAACACAGACATGTGAAAAGTGAGTTTGGTTTATGCTATGTAAAGATTATTTCTAAGCTTTAGTTGTTCTGATATTATCTAAGGTACCCAAGTATTGAATTTAGAACACGATATGTGCTGTCACAGACAATACGTTCCCTATACCAGCCGTAGAGGTTAGTCGAAGGGCCCTCCACTTTGACGAAGTACCGACCGCCTATCTATTGCAAGATACGAACTTCGAAGATCAAATAGTTTTAACAATGTAGATGCGGCACTATTAAAATCAAGACATTATGAAGATGTTGAGAAGTTCACCAGTAATTGTACTGGAAAGTAAGTGTGAGTCCTGAGTAGGGTTGCCGCCTTTTTTTGAAGAAAATATGGTACTTTTGTTTTTAAGCTGTAAAAATATAGTATTTTGGGGGAATTTAGGTGAAAAAGAGTACACTTTTTTTCATTATTTATTATATACTAGCGGCGCCGGCAGACGTTGTTCTGCTGTGAAAAAATAAAAATCTAGGGCCCGATAACAGCGTTACCTACCGATTCCAATTGTGGATTTAAACCATCCGGGTACCCACTCAAACACACAAAAACAAAATCACCAAAATCGCTCTAGGTGATTAGAAGGATTCCAGAACCCGATCTCAGCGCCACCTACCGGTTCTAATTGTGAATCTAAAAGAGTAATGTCATTTTTTTTATTCTAGTCATGACAAAATAACACTAAAAATCTTGCCAAAAAAATTAAAGTTCATATATATTACCTACAACTTATTTTAAATAATAGGTACGTCAATTAATTAAATGTACATGTTGTGTATATTGTTATTATTAAATAAAAATCAATTGTCACATTTATGCTCAGGTTCTTGGTATTTTGTTAACGAATATATGGTACAATTGGCTAAAATATAGTACGGTTGGCAACCCTAGTCCTGAGTGTCAGCGCACTGCGAAGGCGGAATGATCGAAACGTTCGACACGTTTGAACTTCACCGGAGTGCGAGTAGGCGCGCACATTTCTAATATAATGTAAATTGTATTGTGTAAATCCACTCCGCAATCCGCCATACGCGGTTCAGGATGCACACTAAGGCCGCTTTCTGATTTGTCGGTGCAGCAGCGGTGCGGTAACTATATGCTCGGTATAAGCGGTACTGAAAGGTTACAGGGCGTCTATATTTCTATGAGCATTTCCCGCTCTGCTTGGTATTAGCGCGGGAGCGGCACACTACTAAGAAATCAGGAAATATTTTTAAATAAAATTAGTTATTTAGTTAGATGTATACAATGTAATAAAACATATGTATATACTGCATTTATATATTTATTAGCGGAATATAAGTAATTGTACTATGTATTATGTATATCACCATCGTCATTATAATCTTAATTCATTCCTGTGGTTGTCCGACCCTTTCTGCATAATTAGACATAGTGAGGGATGTGTGCATGGTTGTCGGTTATGTTGTATCCGTTGAGCGGTGTACGGGGAATAAAAAATAACTCCTATCATACACTTTTAATCATACACTCTACATGTTATTCACAATCAGAAGAATTTTTGTTTAGGTGAGGGCAAGCAGCAAGCGCGAGAACTGAATTTGTACACGACCACGAATTTCGTGTGCCCGCTTTGAAGGTGTGTATCGAACTGTCCCAAACTGTCGTTCGGTTTTTGCTAGTGTTTACGCGCCAAGAGAATGTGGCGGGAACGTTGAGCCCGCGCTGTCATATAACGGCGCGATGTTTTACATACTACACAGATTAACATTAGCTTCGCACTTGCTGCTTGCTTATAATGTTGGCATTAATGTCGCCAATGTTATTAATTGATAGATTGAATGTTCCAAAAAAATATAAAATTATTTTCATACAAAAGGGCGAGCACTAAAATAATATACAATTACCTTAATTTTAAATTTCATACTAGAAATCCTTTTAGTCTCTTTAAACAATGTAATTAATGCGCTATTTGACTTACTTAAGTTATAACGTCATAACTTGCTATTCTCATATAAGATCTAGGAGGCTTCTGCGTTTTGTTTTGTATGTCACAATCGAAGTGTTAGCTACCCACCCTATTTCTTAACCAAGAGATATAAATAGTAAATACTAGCTGACCCGGCAAACTTTGTACCGCCTCAGAATCAATGAATAAAAAAGCTGAATGATAATTGCAGAATGTTTCAACTTTAGTAAAAATGTGGTCAAAACTTAACCGGAAGGAACATCAAACGTTTGACATTAAAAACCAAGAAAATGAAAAAAAAACTTCACTTTTAAATCTAATTTGATTTCTGAACGACTTTTAAATTTAGTTGATTTTTAAACGACGGGACGAACATCAGATGTTTGACAGGTAGGAATAGTTTCTAAGGGAAAGCGAAACTGTTGTTTTTACTATATTCTAAGCATTTTTCTTTCATATTTACTCACCTTTTAAACCTTCCCTGGACTTCCACAAATAATTCAAAACCAAAATTAGCCAAATCAGTCCAGCCGTTCTCGAGTTTTAGCGAGACTAACGAACAGTAAATGATTTTTATATATATATATATATATAGATAGATTAATATTTATCTCTCTAGTTAAGGAATAGCGTAGTTCATTTATTATTTCCGAATAAATGAAATAGGTGTTTTTAAAATTTAATTTCATTTGGAAATAAAAAACATCAACAATCAACAAATTCCAAAACAATAGCTAGTCGTATAAATGTAGTCAAAGGCTTATCTTGTCTGAAATCTGTATATATTATATCTCTATAAATATTATAAACACGAAAGTTTGTAAGAATGTATGTATGGATGTATGTTTGTTAATCTTACATGCAAAAAGTACTGAATGGATTTTGATGAAATTTTACAATAATATAGCTTACACATCAGAATAACACAAAGGCTATAATTTATAAAGATATAGTGTGAATTATCCAAAATATAACGATTTTCCATCACCACGCGGGTCAAATCGCAGGCGCAGCTAGTAATATAATAATATAAAGGAATTTATATATAACTTCCACACACTTCATCCTTTTATACCCACACTTACGGTACCAGGCTGTCAAACTTTGGAATGCGCTGCCTCTTACTGTCAGAGAGGCCAAAACATTGCCTACATTTAAGAACACACTCAGAAAACACTTTTTTCTTAAATAACTATACCTAATTCATATACTATAGACTAATTAATATATATCTTCTAAATATGTTTGTATGCAAGCCTTTTTTTTGTCACTTCTGTTTTGGGGGCACGCTAATTGTCGAAAGTTGTAAATCTTATAATTTTTTGTTTGTAACTCCACTTCAAAAAACCTATTAAAAATCCATTATTTTTTTTGTTGTGATTTCTTCAGGTTTTATGGCAATTTTTCGATATTTTCGAAATTTTTTTAAGGGCACTCGTGCCCCCACCTGCCCACACGAAAAAAGCCCTGTTTGTATGTATTTCATTTATAAACTATTTTAAGTATGTGTATTTAACTTATAAAATAAGTAGTTTAAGCAAGTCTGTTTAAGTTCTAACTAAATAATAATAATAATCTGCACCACCTACATCGCCAGAGTTGATTAATTTATTCCATATGTTAGGTTGCCTGGAAGAGATTTCTTCAAGCAATAAGGCCGCCTATTGTTTCTACCATGACAATAATATACAATAATAATCGTGCATTTTTATAATTATATATTTGGTGAGCAATAAAGTGTAATCTTTCTATATATTGTTACAAACTAGTCGCCGACAAAGACGTAGAATGTAGACGTAGAAGCACATTTATTGTGGTTCTTTTATGATGGTCTTCTTTTGTTTACTTATTTATTGGCATACGTTTCTAGAGAATAGCCCATTATTCTACTGTAATCGTTTACGGCCGCTTGCGGCGGGCACATTGCATTTGTGCAGTATAAAACGATGACCTGAGTGAGTGAGGGGGGCAGTCAAGCGAGAACCACGATCAAGGCGTGACGTGTGTACAATTGGGAATGTAGTAGTGACGGACTTTGCGCGTTTTATTGAATTACGACGACCTTTTGCATTAAGTTTGGATTTGTTGTGTTTGGTTACATTTGTACCTGTGTTATACGTGTTTTGAATAGTTGTAATAAACTATAATAATTCCAACGGTATTTTAATTCGTGTCTCGCAACTCGTAACAATATGATAAATCTGTAGTGGGATCTAGTTTTTACAAAGAATTTTAAGATAACAATCAGGGGGTAATTCGGACCAGCGGATTCTGATATAAGTTTTAAAATGTTTATCTATTTGTTTTAGCATCACATGAAAACTACTGAACGGATTTCAGTGAAACTCGAAACAGTACTAAATTATAAACGGGTCCAGCATTTAACATACTTTTTATACCGATAACAAATACGCCGTCATTATACCAACGCGAACAAAGTTTTCGTTGCACTACTAGTTGTTGAATATTAATAAGATATCGATGTAGCGTACGTAAATGTAATAGACTGATAGTACAAGGGTACAAGGTGTTCATGGTTTGAACCACACGGCGTAGACGTGCCTTATCACCAATTTTATATCCTCGATCTGATCTAGCGCTGCAGCGGCTCAAACTGTACTGAACTAAGGGCTAATACTTTAGACATGCCTATCAATGTGCGCAGCAATCAGTCTGATAATTGGGGGTAGTTTACACATATCACAATAGATTCTGTAACAATGTTCATACAGAAGAGCAGGCGTTCAAATTCTGTTTTCCGTGCAGGAACGGAGTAAGAATACAATTTCCTGCGGCCGAGCGGCCTGTCGTAAGAGGCGACAAAACAACCCACAGCCAGGTGGTAGGGCATTTGCCCGACTGGATGCCTACCACCCCTAGTCTAAAGTATGTCGCCGGCATTATTGACCAGGTTCGAGTCTCCCTTAAGAGAGCTGCAGCGCATTTGTAGCACTTTTGGTGTTGAAAATGTCCATAGGCGATGTTAACCGCTTTCCATCAAGTGGGCTGTCTGCCTGTCTGCTGAACTCATGCAATATAAAAAAATCCGTGTCATCGTCATAGCTTTGAAATGTCCTCTTAGAAATAATATTAATTATTAATTTTAAACTGTAATTAATATGCTATTTGACTCTTTATAGAAATAACGTAATTATTTGTAACGTTCGTACGAAATCTATACGCTTTCCAAGCATTTATTTCACTTCTGACAGCTCGATGCTGGATCAATTAGCACTAATGTCCTAATGAGTTACCGATTCGATTTGTTATAAAAATCGACTTCATTTATATAATAAGTTTTAGTCAATTATTTTTCTTTAAAGTAGAACATTCTTTATTTTAAAATCGTCGATGGTTTAATGGTCTGGGCATTACATGACTCACAGAACATCACTATTACGTCACCCACGATAATAGAGTCGACAATTATGTAATTTATTTAATGTGGGCTTTATTTATTTATTTCACACAACAGAATACAACCAACAAATAAATCTAAATGTATTTAACACAATTTTAAAATCTAAGTCGTATTCCTAAACATGTGAATAGAGTAAATTTCAAATACAAATACAGCGTTACATAAATACTAGTATACCATACAGTAGTTTAGATTCTATGACATATGTTTGTTGATAACACAAAATTAATATATGCCAGAGAAATTTGTTGCTTAGATCGATCGCTTAAACTCTCTAGTGTTACCATGGAAGATATCTAAAATGTCAAGAAATATGTAACTTGATAGACGTTGCAAACGTTAAAAGTAAAATAAACGCTTGGCAACAATATACATGGCTTCGGCGTTTTGTATTTCACTATCAACTGGGTATTTGATAGTGAAATAACTGATTAATAGGGTTATTATCATTGTACTGGCCACATACACTACTGTTACAACCTAGGCCCCGACAAAGACAAATTCCACGTACAAATCTGTAAAAGCACATTTAATTACCTGTCGGCATTTGAACTGATTGTTCTTTTGCTCACTTATTTATTGGCAAACGTTTCTAGTTATTGTAGAAAACAGCCGATTGTTCTATTGTACTTGTTTACGCCCGCTTGCAACTGCATCATTAGCCAGGTGTGCGGGTTACGATTACTAGGAAATTGTGTGGAAGTTGCTGGGCGAGCACATTCGCATTTGTGAAGTAAAAAACAAGGGCCTGATTGAGAGAGCAGTTAATTGAGCTACGAGTATGATACGGGCATGACGTGTGTACATTCGGAAATCTAATAGTGACGGACTTTGCGCGTTTTATTGAATTACGACCTTCTGCATTACGTTTGGATTTGTTGTGTTCGGTTATATTTGTGTTATACGTGTTTGTATAGTTCTAATAAACTCAATAATAATTCTAACGGCATTTTAATTCGAGTCCGCTAACTCGTAACACTATTTATGGGTTTTACATAAAAACAAACCACACTTATAAGTGTTCGTGTGAAATTAACTCAGCAGGGTGGGTGTGCATAGATAAGCGAACACGCTCAGTTGCTCTCATATGTCGCGAACAGCACGCTAATCACACTATTTAGCCACCAAGTGTCTATAATTTTATCACCACATTCTCTCATCATGTCACTATCACATTATTATCATCATTTGTATTGGATGTATCCCCGTAGCCCATGTACTCATTTCTAGTACTAATTATTCTTGCATGCATTGCGTTATCTACATGGAATAATTTATTGCAACATAATTCACAAGGTTGTAACTGAGTAGTCCATGTACGTGCCAAAATCTGTTAATACAGAAAACCAAAAAGCCTAGAGAACATAATAAAAGTACGTTTTAACGACTTTAAGCGCGGTAATTTATTTGATTTTGGTGACGTTTCGGCCACTTTTGAGTGGCCGTGATCACGGAAGACAAAGATGTCAAGTGTCAACGAGTATTGTTAAAGTTTTATTTAGCCTACCGCCAACTTATTAATTATAATTATTTAATTTTAATTTTGTTTATGGTTATTATTTACTCTATGGGAGCCTAATCTAATTTACTACCGCTTCGCAACATGTTATGGCTTGAAGAGAAGAAGCGGCGCAAGAAACTCTTCAGCAAACATGCCTAGCTCTAATAATTTTATATAATATTAAAATGAGTGGAAGGAAAAATAAAAGTAATTATCAGTCAAGTTGGTTTGTGTTCCGTTGTACGCAGAAATAGCTCACAGTGTCTTGAGGTCTGGCAGCTGGTTTTTGCTGGGTTTGGGTCTTAATAGTTTTGATGATTGGATCCCAAACAGGTGGTACTTGCCAACCATCTTCTTTATTGAGTCCTAGAGAACATGTTTAGGTTTTACATATTTTCACGTAGCATTTAAGATTTCTGTATATCTTTAATGTTAAATTAATTAAGCAATAATTACATCTAGAGTAGGTACAACACTCGTCGCCTTATTTTGCCCCTCTCAAGCAGTCGAGCCTAGCTCCCGCATGGCGATAAAGCCACGGCTAGTCGCCTAGTGGTGCGCTACCCCATCTAACGAGGTAATCTCTCATTAAGTTAACCGCCATACATGTATTATATTAGAAAAAGCATAGAAAACCGCGTGAAGAGCTATAGTATAGGTAAAAAATATTTATAGGTACTAGAGTTTGAAAGGGTCTTGTATAGTTTTATTGGTTTTTGATAAGCTTTCGATATCCTTGTTCCCGAAGCTATAAATTTTTGATTTTTTTGTTTTTACTGCCGATAGTGGAGAACTAGTTGAGATTTCTTTATTATTCGTGAACGTTACAATCGTAACTAATATGATGGATGCGAATGTAGGTTTGTTTGTGACGCTTTCCCGATTTAACTATTTAACCGATCATCATGAAATTTTGTATAGATTCTTTTTATTGCACGAGGACATCACACAGGCAGATGGCCTACTTGCTTGAAAGCCGTTACTATCGCCTACGGACATTTGTAACACTAAAGAGACTGGAACTTGGGCACTGATGCCGGAACACAACTCAAGGTTGCTATGATGGCGTAATCTAGACCGGTGGTAGCCATCCGGACGGGCAAAAACCCTACCACCTGGCTGTGGGCTGTTATCTGGCCTCTTACCACAGGCCGCCGTAAGGCCGTAGGAAATTATTATTATATTCTTTTTTTATGTTTACTCATAGGCAAACTGGCAAAGGGGTCTTGATGGCAAGTGGCTACCGATACCCATAGACACTTGCAACACTAAGAGAGGCGATGCGTTGCCTACCTCGTTGAAAGTTTAAATATCTACGTTCTTTTTGAACAGCCCCATATTGTAGCGCTCTGGAAGAATCTCGGGAGGAGTTCATTCTATAGCTTGCTCAAGACTTCCAGGTATAAAGGAAGTATGGATGAACTCCCAGTCGCCGCGAGCAGTACGGTGGTAAAATGGTGACGTAGGCTCCAAATCAAATAGCTCCTCAGAACACTCCCTATTGTACAGACATTCATGTATATTTGGCTGTAAATATTATAGATACTTTTATACTTTCATCCGTGCAGGAACGGAGAAAGAATACAATTTCCTGCGGCCAGGCGGCCTGTCGTAAGAGGCGACAAAACAACCCACAGCCAGGTGGCAGGGCATTTGTCCGACTGGATGGCGACCACCCCTGGTCTAGAGTATGCCCCCAAAACAACCTTGTGTTGTGTTCCGGCATTAGTGACCAGCTTCCAGTCTCCCTTAAGAGAGCAGCAGCGCATTTGTAGCACCTTTGGTGTTACAAATGTTAATAGGCGATGGTAACCGCTTTCCATCAAATGGACCGTCTACCAGTCTGCTGAACTCCTACAATAAAAAAAAAAGATACAACAAATAATCATATTACCTCTTGAATCCTATTTATTCAACTGAAATACAAATAGAAATATCTGGTACATTGTTCAATACCAGACGTCTTGTATCCAATGTTATGTCGATATGTTATATCCAAACTTGGAACTACTAGATCGGTTCATTGGACATCCCTAATCTGGATTCCGAAGTATTCCTCTTATACGCTGATCCAGACCAATAGATTGCATATCTACCCTTTGAGTAGTGAAATAAAAATAATCTGCTATTTTTATGGTTAAAACAAATTCTAATGTTAATCTGCAATTGCAGATAAAAAAAATACATTCCTATTAACCACACAGACGCAAACCACGTGTTTATTAAATAAGTTCACGCACACAAGTTTAAAAAAAATGCTTCACTTCAAATTTGCGTGCAAATTTTCTTTAAGATTATCAAAAACACATTATAACAATTATTACAAAATTAACAAAAACAAATATGTATTGTTACATACCGACACAGAAATGCGCACACCTGCAGGTCGTAAAACGCAGTTTTATTGCCTTCCCGGATTTAAGAATTCTTTTGATTACTTTGTGTTTAGAATTTGCAATTAGACAATAGCCTATTGTTATTGTACTTGTTTATGGCCGTTCGCAGGCATAATTATGCAGGTGTACAGAATTATGTTTTGTGGGAATAAGCGCCGACAGTTGCCAGGTGTGGTTCTTAGAAATCATTGTTTACACGGTCGTGACATGTTGTAAGCTGAGTATAAAGAAATGCCCGAACGGAAGGATCGGCAGTCGAGCGACGATTACGATACAAGCAAGACGTGTACATTTGACGAGCGACGGACTTTGCGCGTGTTATTGATCGTGCAGTTTGTAACAAGTAGTGTCTAGTTTTATTTGTACCTGTTTTATACGTGTTGTATAGTTCTAATAAACTCTCTAGTAACTCCAACGGCATTTTAATTCGAGTCCTGTATAGCTCGTAACAATATATATATACACACACACATTAATGTCAATCATATGCAATTTGTCAAAAAATTACCCTAAAAATTCGTTTACGGAGTAAAAACATTTATCCAACACCCATGCGTGTAGTTTTTGTTTGAATAGATTTGTCGGCAGACATTTAAAATCTTCATGAGCTTTGTTATACACCTTTACCGACATGAAATTTTTTTTGTAGTGACAATTTGCGGCTGGAGAAGAACAATCTATTGTCTGTTTTCACCCTAAGTTGCCATGTCCGCAATTCGTTTTTTTTTTATTGCAGGAGATCAGCAGACAGGCAGACGGCCCACTCGATGGAGCGGTTACCATTGCCTATGGACATTTGCAACAGCAAAGTTGCTACAAATACGCTGCTGCTCTCTTAAGGGAAAATGGAACCTGGTCACTAATGCCGGAACACAACTCAAGATTGTTATTCAGTCGGGCAAATGCCCTACCACCTGGCTGTGGGTTGTTTTGTCGCCTTTTACGACAGGCCGCCCGGCCGCAGAAAATTGTATTCTTTCTCCGTTCCTGCACAGATGAAAACCGTGATGTCTATGGAACAATACGGTATTTTCTTTTACGAATATAGCAGCTGGAGCTTTTTAAGGAGGGGCCTGCATGCTCTTAGATAGCATTTTTTTTGTGGTATAGTTTCGCGTTGGACGACAATCTTGCATTATGTGGAGCGAAGGTGTGGTCTAGGATGGAGCAAGCTTACGTAGAACGCATTCACATAGGACTTGAAGACACCCAGGTTATAAGCATCGGGAAAGACGTACTCTGGCAATGAGATCCACTCCTTTGCGGTGCGTATGGTAAAGCTAGATGCAAAGCGCTTCGTTCTTGTAGGTGGAATGTCCACTACATATCGGTGCCGCATGCCAGTGCGTTTGGCTGTCCGATGATGGAAGGGAGATGGCGAGATCATATCGAAGAACTCAGCTGCGCACTCTCCAAAGTGAATCTGATAGAAAACCGATAAGCTGGCAATCCTGCGCTATTAAGTGCTTATATACATTTATTTTATCATCGAAATACTTTGTCTACGTCAGTCGAATTTCCCCACGTGAGCAGACCGTGTTGGAGGACAGACTCAATATAACCGTGGTATGCTTGAAGAGCTGCTTCTTGGGAAACAGTGTTCTTTATTTCTTCGAAGAAAGTCTAAGAGAGACTCTTTTCCTTCTGGTTTCCGTCTACATTTTTATATGGTCTGAGTCTATAATATAAGAAATTTAAAAAGAGGTCCTGGCTTGTACAATGGCGCTAATTCTGCCCTCCTTGTCGTAGTAACTTGCAAATGGCGGTTTCGAGAAAAACGCGGTAAGCATATTTTTAGATATCTTAAGAAAATGACCATGTTGTTTATCTTTTTAGTATATCAAAAATGTGTAGATTAGCACCTTGGGATTCAGTCTCCGCAAGAAACTGAAACACCAAAAATGTCGATTACTACAAGTGTAATTATTAGGGCAGAATTCAGAAGAGTAGATTCCAAAAATATAACTTTTAGAATTTTTGTCTGTCTGTCTATTGGCTGAACTCATGCAATAAAAAAAGTCTCATAAGTGTAACTGATAGAAAACCAGTATTATAAATAGCTGTAGCTATATTATAGAATCCATCGAATCAGTGATAGCTTATTGCTTAACATGCTCGCGTCGTAAACTGAAAAGGCGCGGGTTTGAATCCTGGTCAGAAAATTATGCACTGCTTGTGCAGTTTTCTGACATACTGTTCATATTGTTACAATTCCAATATGACAGTGACGAAAAACATCGTGCTGAAGTCGAGATGACCGATGTATCAAACCCGCTAATCCGTCTCGGACAAGCGCAACTTATAGACCTACTACCAGTTCTCCTATATATGGGAGGCTCGAGCCCAATAGTGGGACGTTTATAGGCTGTTACAAAAAAAGGATCGGATATGTGTATGTATGTAAACGACTATTAAATAAAAATATATGATCAGCAGACAATCGGCAGACAAACACACATATTGTATATACCAAAATTAAGCAAGTTGCACTTGTGTTATGGGTAATATACAACGTACTACTTACTCTGGGGCCGATCCCAGACACCCAGACCATAGTAAATAACGGAGAAAATACGTTTCCGAAATTTACTATACCAGAAATCGAACCCGGAGCCTCTGCGTTGCAGTGAGGTAGGCCGGCAAAGATGTACCCCGCTCAACCACAGAGGCCGTCAAGTTATGATGCTTATAAACCATATTAGTTTAAAAAAAAATGTATGCGAGTAAATGATGAATCATGTTCTCACCATCATCTATCCGTGTAGGAACGGAGAAAGAATACAATTTCCTGCGGCCGAGCGGCCTGTCGTAAGAGGCGACAAAACAACCCACAGCCAGGTGGTAGGGCATTTGCCCGACTGGATGGCTACCACCCCTGGTCTAAAGTATGATCGCCATAACAACCTTGAGTTGTGTTCCGGCATTAGTGACCAGGTTCCAGTTCCCTTAAGAGAGCAGCAGCGCATTTATAGCAACTTTGGTGTTGCAAATGTCTATAGGCGATGCTAACCGCTTTCCATCAAGTGGGCCGTCTGTCTGCTGAGCTCCTGCAATAATAAAAAACCATATCATAAGACCTTATTATCTATATTTTATACAAATAAAGATTTCATTAGGAGTTTTTAGCGGGAACTGAAAGGTGACGTAGTGCTGTGCAGTTTTACTTTCTAAAAATATGTAAAATTACTCTAAAATGAACAATAGTTGTAGGATATTGATAGTTTTTGAGTAGTAATTATTATGTTTTTGCGAGAAATGTGAACTATATAGCCAAATGTGGCAACAATCTGGCTTAAAGGCCTAGTTGCCAAGCCTTAAACTTAAAAAAAAAAAGATTTCATTACATTTCATATGTAATAGTGGTTTTAAACGGAGTTCAACATTAGAGACGTATCAAATGGAAGTGAGATCGCAAAATGAGACATTTGAAATTTCAATTTGTTCCGAATAATATTATTTCCCGTGCATCTCACAAAGAGCCGTTTCGCTTTGGATAGATGTTATTGGATTACATGGGATTTCTAGCAAACGCGCGCCATTCAACCTCCGCAAAAGGCATAAGAGGTAGCGGACATTATTATGTTACTAGTTTATGCCGTGGCTTCGCTCGCATCAAAGTGGACATTCTTAGAAATGTCGGACTTTATTTTTACTTCAATGTACTTAATGATAGACATCCGTAATGCGAAGGTGAAACCATGAGAACAACATATTAAAATTGTCGCTGTGATTATCGTTACCATGATGATGTAATTGTTAGCGTATTGCAACGGTCGCAAAAAAAACCAAACCATAGCGCCGTTTTTTTGTCTGTATTCGTCTATCCCACGAAAAGAACGTCATTTATTGGGATAAAAAGTATCCTAAATGTTGACACGGGATATAAGAATGATGACTGATGATCTCGCGTTTACAGAAGTCGTGCCAATCCCGACGAGTAAAACTAGAGACGCTTCTGGCATTTCAAATTACAGTGCCCTATCCTTGGTTACTGCGATCCCGGTAAGGTATTGGACAGTCTGTTTGACAACTTACTTGACACACACTGAAAGTCACACAACGCCCAATTTGCTTTTAAAATAGGACTATCATCAGAAATTGCTATACTATGAGTTAAGCAGGCTTTTCAGTATTAAGCTGTTAAAGTTCAGTATTATGTTGTGTTGAAAGGCATCTATTGTCGCCGGTTTTTTGGACTTATCGAAGGCGTTTGACCTCGTAAATTATAAAATATTGTGGAGGAAATTGGAAGGTGAATCGACTTTGCCATCTGCTATTGTAACAATTTTTAAATACCGGTGCAGTAATTAGGATAATGTTGTAAAATGGGCAAGTCGTAATCAGACATGTATAGGTTGGAATGTGGGGTGAGGTAGGGCAGGTTGAGCTCTCCGCGCCTTTTCAAATTTAATATGTATCGGCTTATAGATGAACTTAGCAGAGCACATGTCGGATGTCACATAGATGGCGTGTGCATGAACAACATTAGTTGTGCTGATGACATGGTGCTGCTGAGCCCATCTATCAGCGGTCTGAAGCGGCTCTTGTCAATATGTGAGTCGTACGCAGTGAATCATTGCCTTAGATATAATGCTAAGAAGAGCGAGGTTATGATATTTAAAGCAGGCGCCAAGTCTTACGATATCGTACCTGAAGTATACCTCTGTGGCAAACCGATGTCAAGGGTTTCTAAGTTTAAGTATCTGGAGCACTGGATCACCGAAGACTTAAAGGATGAATATGATATAGAACGGGAATGAAGGTCGCTGGATGTCTGATGTAACATGTTGGCCCGCAGGTTCGCACGCTGTACACGAGAGGTAAAAAAGACGCTATTCCGAGCATACTGTCAGTCCTTTTACACTTGTAGCCTGTGAGTCAGTTATACACAGCGGGCATACAGCGATCTATGTGTCCAGTATAATAATGGGCTAGGGTATTGTTGGGGTTGCCATGGCGGTGCAGCGCATCAGGAATGTTTACAGAAGCGCGAATCGATGGCTTTGCGGCCATCATTAGAAAGAGATGCGCATCCCTACAGGCCCGCGTCCGCGGCAGCATCAACAGCTGCTCAGGCTTTTAGTAGATCGATGGCAGTCGCCGTTGCAATTTAAATGGATACAACTGCATACCCAGTTAACTGCATGAGTTTATTTGTTTTCTACCGCTTCGTGGCCCGGCGACCGAATTCGTACTTGTAGTGATTTTGGTATATATGTCCCTTTGATGCTCTGTAGTAAAATATTGATAATAATTATAGTAACGCAGGTGTCCTATATATACCTTAGTATTTGTCTTATTAATTAATTGTTACTCTGATAATATGAAAATATTCAATTTTACCAAATTAATGAATTATTATTGTTATAAGCTAGCTCTATGTTGAGTTTTATTAAAACGTGTTCTTTTTTTTCGCGTGATGCTAACAGACAGGTAAAATTTAAAAACATGTATTTTTGGAATCTGCTAGTGCTTACAAATTATCCTCCGTGTATTTTTTTCTTTTTTAAGTACATTATACAAACAAATGAAAAATCTCTGGAGGATTTATCATAGTATAGATAGATGTATAATTTGTAAAGACTGTGTTTATGTGTATGTATAGAACGCAACATTATACGCGTGTAATAACTAAATCGCTTTCGCTTATCGCTTGCAACCACAATCCCGCCACGGTAAAGACCTGAGATGTGTGTTATAATTTTCTTTTGAAAACTTTGTAATTTCTTTGGAATTACTTGAAACTGTGTCGGAATAAGCTTTGTATGTGTTTTATCAAAATAGCGAAGTTAGCAGTGAAATAAAATAATAAAGCCAATATTATCTTTGTGTCGCAGGTTACACAACTTTTAAAGTGGGATATACATTGTATTGTTTTTAAAACTTGTGATTCAAGTTTGTTAAATTAAACGTAATGTATTGGAGGTTGGTTGTTTTCGTACTTTTGAATTTAGTGTTGCAATACTGACTTTGACAGTTGTTCTACATGGCCCGGGTTGGCCAAAAAGAGTAGAAAATAATAGGGGCGCCACTTTCGCATCTTTGTTCTGAACTCTAGCAATCCCAACATTATGACAAGAGTAATATTGGTACTGATTAGTAACATATAGTATTACTTCGAGCATAGTGCAAGTAATTTACGATATAAGCATTGTGTCAACATAACCTACATGTTTACTTTATTAATAACTAGCGGCCCGTCACGGCTTCGTAAGGGTGGTTTATGGCATAAAATTTACACGTTGTGTTTCATTAATGAAGTTTTAGTAGAGATCCCTAATTTTTTCCAGTAATAAATATAACTTATATTACTCAGGAATAATGTAACATTGTAATGATGAAAGAATTTTTGAACTCGGTTCTGTAGTATTGAGTTCATTCGTTACAAACCTACAAATCTTCCTCTTTACAATAGTATAGTATAAATGGCTAATATTTTGTAAGGTGGGCTTTATGATACCTTGTGATAATTAACAGAGCAAAGGTATAAGTGGTCAAAAAAGCTAAACGAACCATTAACTGCCATGTCGAAGCGTGGCGGTGCGTTCTGTTATAACGGAAGCTCCGGAGAGCGTTTTAAAAAAGAAACTTTTCCGAATTAACACTGTTTAATTATAATCAATTTAAAACACGTTACATTTATACACTTTTATATAGAACTAGCGGCCCCGGCAGACGATGTCCTGCCTTTTAAAAAATAAAATTCTAGAACTCGATCCCAGAGCCACCTACCGGTTCTAATTGCGAATCTAAACTATCCGGGTACCCACTCAAACACACAAAAACAAAATCACCAAAATCGCTCCAGGTGATTAGGAGGATTCCAAAACCCGATCTCAGCGCCACCTACCGGTTCTAATTGTGATTCTGAAAGAGTAATATAACTTTTTTTATTCTAAATCATGACAAAATAAGATTAAAAATCTTGCCAAAAAATTAAAGTTTATAATTAACAAATAAAAAAATAGGGGTTGATCGTAGAGGGGTGAAAATTTAGGGTTGTATGTATTTTTTAATGCTGTATCATAAAAAAATTGAAATTAAAAATTTTGTCTAAAAAATAAAAAAATAAATTTTGGGGTGGACTACCCCTAACATTTAGGGGGATGAAAAATAGATGTTGGCCGATTCTCATAGATACCGGATAAGAAGCCGTTTCGGAGAAGTATGGCAACGAAAACTGTGACACGAGAATTTTATATATTAGATTAACAATTGAATTTAAATACGGAATAGAAATTGAACACAAATTGGAACAGAGATTGAATTCTAGAAACAGAGGTCCGATCAGGATGGAGGATGGTAATGAACTGCTTGTCAGTTGAAACCGTTCGCGAGATCTGCAAGAGCAAAACAGGATGGAAACATGATCCAGGATCATGTTTCTTTATATTTTTGTTATTTCCTTTCAACGGACGGTTATAACAGTTCGTAAATATCGTCAAATTCTGATAAAAAAGACTTTGGTTATAAATTTCACTAAATATCAGTGATCAACTATTAAAATCATATAAATTTTATACGTAATATAATACGTATTGTTATATTGTTTTATACGTATAGTAATTTTTCTCCGATTTTAGTCTGTTGGTACAACGTTAAAATTGAAATAACATTGAAAAATTTACTTTGTTTTCAATTGACTAATATTGACTACAGATAAGGCTTAAGATTTCAAGAAGGCAAAAAAGTATATATTCTAAACA
Organism: Dendrolimus kikuchii; assembly: GCA_019925095.2. Lineage (NCBI taxonomy): Eukaryota > Metazoa > Arthropoda > Insecta > Lepidoptera > Lasiocampidae > Dendrolimus > Dendrolimus kikuchii. Next base: position 3,111,186 of record CM034394.1, on the reverse strand, counting down.
TTATGGCCAGGCTGTATTTTGTAATATATTATACATACATACATACATACATAACTTCACGCCAGTTCCCTCGCGGGGTAATATATTATAACTATATTTAATTTCGAGCAGGGGCGAATTTAGACATTTGCCGACTGTAGGCTATTCAAACTTTGCCGTCCCTACCGACCTCTATAAATCGATATCCTAATTCATCAAATTAATTACATTATTTTTGTCAGTAAAATTGTACCATTATAATTTATACACTATCGTCTTAAATGCAGCACCTTTTCTCTTAATTAGTAGATTGTGAACTAAGGGACATGTCACTGACTGTGGGACTGGTCCACAAATTAAAAGTCGCTCAACGGGCTATGGAGTGAGCTATGTTAGGTGTTTCTCTTATGGATAAAATCAGAAATAAGGACATCCGTAAGAGAACCAAGATAACTGATATCGCTCGCAAAATTAGCAAGTTGAAGTGGCAGTGGGCCGGTCATGTCTGTCGCAGGACCGATGGCCGATGGAGTAAACGAGCCCTGGAGTGGAGACCACGTCTCGGCAAACGTAGGGTAGGACGCCCGCCAGACCGGTGGACTGACGACCTGCGCAATATCGCTGGCAGGGGCTGGATGAGGAAGACGGAGACCGGGATATGTGGCGCGTACTTGGGGAGGCCTACGTCCAGCAGTGGACTGAGAGTGGCTGAAGAACAAGAAGAAGAAGAAAAACTAAGGGATCGATGTGTTTCTTCTTGCCGTAGCCAAACGCTGCTACTCAAATTATGGAAACTTTACATAACTGGTGAAACATGTTGTTGAATAATTGTTTATGTGGATGGAATCCACGGACTAACTCTTGTTAGGACCACAATGTGGGTGGACCTAATAAGATTTTAAAATTATTTCTGTGGGTTGAATATGTAATAAAATTGGGATAATTTAAGATTCTTTTTATGTTATCCGTAATTATTCGTGCAGGAACGGAGAAAGAATACAATTTCCTGCGGCCGGGCGGCCTGTCGTAAGAGGCGACAAAACAACCCACAGCCAGGTGGTAGGGCATTTGCCCGACTGGATGGCTACCACCCCTGGTCTAAAGCATGTCGCTATAACAACCTTGAGTTGTGTTAAGGCATTAGTGACCAGGTTCCAGTCTCCCTTAAGAGAGCAGCAGCGCATTTGTACCCTTTGGTGTTGCAAATGTCCATAGGCGATGGTAACCGCTTTCCATCAAGTGGGCCGTCTGCCTGTCTGCTGAACTCCTGCAGTTAAAAAAAAAGTGTGATGTGATTAATCTGGAACATTTAGGTAAATAAATTGTTTATTTTAATTATTGTAAGACAAAAACAATTGACCGCAAATTTGCTACCCCTCCAAAACCTGCCGCTCTAGGCTCCAGCCTACTCAGCCTATTGCTAACATCCGTCACTGCTTTCAAGATACTCGGTGATATCTTAGTACTACCTAACTTTATAATTGCAAATATTTCGTTTCATTGTTTATTTTTTTGGAAAACTTACAGCTAAATACATTTGATTAGATAACTATAATTAATACAAGAAAGCCAATGACAGGTTTTCACGGATAAGCTATTGCTTAAAAGTAACATGCAAACGTAGAAAAGTCACCGAGATGACTAGTCACTGTTGAAAAATTTAAGGCTAAACACCGCTTGGCTCCTGAAATACTGATTGCAAATGGGTCGATGTCATCGTGTTTACTTACATTATTTAAATAATTGCTTGCTTGCACTAGAGATGAGTTTTGTCTGTAATTAGTAATTTGTAATTGTTCTTCAAAATTCACGATTGTGCTTAGTGCAAACGGTAAGGCCAGTTGCGCAACATTTTCCTCAACACATAATAAATCCTTGTCAGCTGAGCTCAGTTGCACCGTCACTGCCCGTTTTCTTTATACTGAACCCTTTTTTACGAGGCAAACACCGTTTAGTTAATTAATTTTAGTAGAACACGACCTTTAAGATGGACTGAATTAAATATACCTACTCAGTTAATGACTGAAATGTAGAAGCTAACATATCATCTGAGACGTAACCAATTGATCACTGATAGTTGTTGTTGTTAACACATTCAAAGTCACTAAGCTATACTTAGTAATTTTTATGTTTAACTTCGCACCTACTTCAAGATGTTGTAGAAAGAAGGCGGTTAAATATTTAATTTGCTTTTCACTTTGAAATCGGTTTTGTCCTTGACAAAAAATCGTTTATTACTTTTTATCCGTGCAGGAACGGAGAAAGAATACAATTTCCTGCGGCCCGGCGGCCTGTCGTAAGAGGCGACTAAACAACCCACAGCCAGGTGGTAGAGTATTTGCTCGACTGGATGGCGACCACCCCTGGTCTAGAGTATGCCGCCATAACAATCTTGTATTGTGTTCCGGCACTAGTGACCAGGTTCCAGTCTCCTTTAAGAGAGCAGCAGCGCATTTGTAGCACCTTTGGTGTTGCAAATGTCTATAGGCGATGGTAACCGCTTTCCACTAAGTGGGCCGTCTGCCTGTCTGCTGAACTCCTGCAATAAAAAAATAAAAAAAAATTTCGCACATGCTTGAATAGCTTTAGGAATAATATATTAAGCGCCTGTAGAAAGTGGACTACTGGTACGCATATACAAAATTGCTATCTCACTCTTCAGTGAGCTTTAGAGCTTGCTCTAGATTTTCCTGGGATCCTCTCATCAGATCCTGACTTGGTCACCATGTGACCACCTCAGGAGTATACACCACGAATAAAGAAAAAGCTTTGAAAATTGGTACACAATTGACGGAGTAATCGCGTAACACACTTAAAAAAAAACACAGTCCAATCGAGAATCTACCTTTTGAAAGTCGGTTAAAAATAAGCCGCTTATTTACTAGTTCCAGTGTGATCAAGAATCAAGAGAACAATACAGAAGACTAAACACCTCAACCCTACATAAACTCAGTGGTTAACACAACACTGGCTTTTAGCAGACATCCTGAAGCGTTTCCCGATACGCACCTTAATAGTTTTTATTAAACGACACCTTGTTTATTATTCAGCGTACATCCATTATTCAAATATATACGGGCTAGAGTATCGAAACACGCAGTCCGGTCTAATTCTGGATGTAAAATAAGTGGAAAATTCAATATTTTGGTACAATGTAGGCAACACCTGCGTAGTTGATTTCCATTTTAGACCTTAGGTTAACACCATTTTTCTTGCAATGGATTTACCTGCGTCGAATTATTCTGTATCTGATTTTCTTTATGATTATGTGTTAATTGGATAAATGTTTAACGTGTACTATTCAAATTACAAAGAAATATAAACTTAGATTAAAGATAATATTTTCTTAAGTTTTCGCGACTTGTATACATAATAAAACTACGTTTTAACGGTTTTAAGCGCGGTAATTTTATTTGATATAAAATTAAATAGATTAAATAATAACCATAAACAAAATTAAAAATTAAATAATTAAAATTAATAAGTTGGCGGTAGGCTAAATAAAACTTTAACAATACTCGTTGACACTTGACATCTTTGTCTTCCGTGATCACGGCCACTGAAAAGTGGCCGAAACGTCGGAAAAACCAAAATCAAATAAAATTACCGCGCTTAAAACCGTTAAAACGTAGTTTTATTATTTATTAGATTAAAGATTTTAAAATGAAGAAAAGATAAATACGTTGCATTATTTTTATTACACTAGTGGTCGCCCGTGCTCGAAATGACCATGATAATTAATGTCAAAGACTATACTTCTATAATCACAGATTTCCCCAAGGCTACACTGTTGATTTGACTTGAACAATAAACAAAAGAGTATATATGCGTGCGTGTGTCAAATACATGGTAGTGAGTGTAATGTATTTTTTATGCGTAATTTAAAAAAAAGATCAGGATTCTTCGCTACTTCTCTATATAAACTGTAAGTGTGCGAAATTTCATACTCCACCGTCCGCGCAATTTTCGTAAAAAGGGGTACAAAGTTTTTGCTTCACGTTTATAAATTAGTTCCTATGCGTAGTTAGCATCAAAATAATTAACTTCTTTCTTTAAAATATATTGCAATTTCCTTTTTCGCCATTTTAATATGGGAAAATTGGACAATGAATTTTTATTTTTACTGCTGTAAACGCTTCGTGTCTAAATTAACTTTTAGAGGACAATTGAACACTTAGCAGTTACTTTCAATATTTCGGGGTAAATAGACCTAAATTCGACTCGAAGTTTGAAAAGTAAAATATAAAAAAATGTGTGTGTGCAGTTCAAACGCAGTAGATATACTAAAAGATAATTCTTCTCTAACTTTTATTAATATAAATTTATAATTCCTTTAGCCTACATCCGTCTACATACTATAATTCAAAATAAACTTAAGTATCACTTTCAATTTTTCACTGTTTTAGCTTAAAAAATATTATAATCAATTTAATTTCGGTCAAAATTCAATCAAATGTTTAATCATCGATCTTATTGACTCTCTAACCTGTGTTGCGCAATGTAAAAACTCGTATCTCATTCTCTCGCAGGCTTAGTCCTATACATTTATGTGTCTATCATTTTTTACTGTCGCTTTTTCGTTTCATTGAGTTTCAAATCACGATTCTAAAGAAGTTTCACTTCAATACAATAAATATTGTAGAATCAAGGTCAGACAACAAAATTGTAGTAGCGTAATGGTTAGCGCACGCATCCCAAACTTAGGTACTTGTCTGACCTAATGTGCATATTGTTACACTTACCACGTGCTAACAACGATGAAGGAAAACATTGTGATGAAACAGATGCCACGCCGCCTTGGACAAACAAGCGTGGCGGATATTCTGTCCGTTTCCCTTATAGAAGGAGACCCGAGAACAGCAGTGGGACGTTTACGGGCTTTTATTAAGGCCGAAGAGATTGTGTTCATCGAGTAGAGAAAATTAGTTTAATGAAATCAACACCAAATGAAGATACAGCGATTTAGACCATTACTTTGACAGAAACATATTTTGTTTTAGATACTCGTGTTAATCAATGGTTTTGCAGGCATTGTGCGGTTGCCATTATAAATATTCAATTTGGACACCTTGCAAGCTCAACCTGCATAAACACTGTATAATGTTAGGGTATTGATTAATTTGTTTACAATCTATCGAAATTTCATTTCAGCCTAATTGAAAATGTTCCTACGTACATACATACGTAATATCACGCCTGTTTCCCAGGCTAGGAGGCTAGGCAGAGACTATGTATCTATAATCGTGATGATCCTGAGAAACAATGTTCGCTCAATCTACTTTCATTAACGTCTTCATACATGCACGTTTATTTGGGACGCTTTTTACTAGACCTCTTTTTAGCTATTTGATCATGGTGTGTACGTCGTGGTCTACCAGCAGCAACTCTATTATACACAATACGTTCCTAAAATTCTATAAATAATATAACAAGTCTTAAAAAGTTTCCTTAGCAATTTTTTGACTGATCTGTTTCGATATGTTTTATATGTGACCTGAGGCGCCATCTAGGCGTGTAATATTTAGGAGCTTTTCGAAAATATGTCTTTTAATAGACGAATTTCTTTCGTATATCTACTTCTTCCTTGATTTTATATAATGTAAGTCTAGTAAGGACAGGGGATCAATATGACAACATACCCTCAATAGCACATTATGCACAGAAGACGGTGACCTAGGATCTCGCTGGAACGTAGAAGTTCCGGATTCGATTCCTGGCGTGGTAAATTTCGTAAACGATTTTTCTGGTACTTACTCTGGTCTGAATATGCTTAATCGGCCCAAGGGTGGTCCGTTATATGTTACCCATAACACATGTGTAACTTGTCTAACTCGTGTATACACAATGTGTTTATTAATCAATTATTTAAAAAGAAGGCATTCGGCTTATAGTCTTAAGTTCAGTAAAGTTTAATTTATGTAAAAAAAATTGTGTGTGTGTGCAGCATAGGCAGTAGAAGTGAAACTTAGAGAATATGCTAACAGATGATTCTTCTCTAATTTTTATTAATCTTCTATGTATTAATACGTGAAGCAAAAACTTAGTATCCCTTTTTACGAAAATTGCGCGGACGGAGGAGTATGAAATTTCGCACACTTACAGTTACTAGCAGAAGATGATGTCAGGAGCCTTAAGAACAGACGAGCTTGCATGACAAGAGTTATGAATGTCAAAGAGGCAAGTGGGGTGTGTAAGAATAAGCCTAAATGGCACTCTGTTGTTCGTGCCTACCCCGCAAGGGAACTGGCGTGAAGTTATGTATGTATGTATGTATGTGCAGTTTATATAGAAAATAATCGACGAATGCTAATATTTAAAAAAATTATGCATAAAAAATCATGAAATCAATAAAAAAAAACATTACACACACTACCTTGTATTTGACACGCACACGCATATATGCTTTTTTGTTTATTGTTCCAGTCAAATTAACAGTGTAGTCTTGGCGAAATCTGTGATTATAGAGGTATAGTCTTTGACAACAAATTATTATGGTCGAATTTCGACCACGGGCGACCACTAGTATAAATATAATTCCTTTAGCTTTACATCCGTCAACATGTATACAATTTAAAAAATCAATCTGAATTACACTTTCAATCACTAGCATACAGTTCAAAATTCAATGCACCATTATGCACCATTTCTTGTGATCTACGTGTAAAGGAATATCTGCCTTAAGTATATACAGATAGAGCCAAATTTCATTTGAAAGCTTTTAAATTTATTTAAAATTTAAATTGAAAATTAATACTAACGGGTAAAGTGAAATGTGTTTTATTTCGAATTGTATAAGGTTGAATTGTATATATTTATCTCTTTTTAGTGTCACTTTTTCGTTTCGGCAATTTTCAAATCACGTTTCAAAATAAATACAAACAATTAGAAAAGCCGTATAAATTAAGTCTCACTTTTTGCACTATAGTTATCCACCCTAGAGTGCCACTATAACATGTGCATCGAACTAAAGTCGGAGTGAGACTACTCCACCAAAGTCGGAGCGGGAATGTTGTCTAGTCATTCCGTCCGCACGCTTTTATATTCGAGCGATGATGAAACGAGCCGAGTAGTGGGGTAATGGATACAAACTACCCTCTATTATTATTCTGTCAGTAAATAAATTCTTTAACACAATTAAGGTCTTTAAATAAATTCTTCCTCAAAATTAAAAAGGTTTTTATAATGGCCAGAGACGGTATAACGCTATGCCCCTCAAGTTTAGGTATACGAGAGAAGTTATAGCAAGTTGTATAAGTCGTGCGCAGAAGGTTGGCCGATGACAACCCCTCCCGCCTCCCACAACCGCGACCCGCGGTTGTTTAGTTCTTAATACTTCTTATGCTGCGTTTCCACGCTTGCCAAGGCTCGGCAAGCGTCCACAAGCACAAGCGTGTAAAGAGGGCGTTTGGCTTGGCTTGCGTGAGCTTGTGGACGCTTGTATTCGATCCGGGCTAGTGTCGGTTTTTGGACACAAATCAAAGGGCGCTTGCGACGCGTTCACACGTTGGTGCGCGCTTAGTAGCCGCATATACATATACACCGGCACCGTTAATTTTTAGACTGTTTTAGGTTCACATTCTAAATTTTTTTGAAGTAGCCGAAATACCAATTAAACTGAAAAACTTATTAGTTACCGGGTACGATTTCTATGAATCTTTATCATCCACCATCTTCGTGGTCGTCGGGCTTTCCTTGCTTTTGTCTTACTTTGCTTGTATTTGAAATAAAAGTAGGTTAAACCAAACGTAATAGTCGATACAAGTTCGACGTCCGCCATGCTTGAATGTACGTAACACACTGATTGATTCACAAGCGTGTAAACGACTCCCAAATGCCAAGCGAGATTTGTGGACGTTTGTGGCTTGTGAACGCTTGCCGAGCCTTGGCAAGCGTGGAAACGTTGCATTAGACAAGACCCGGTCTTAGTCGTAGGAAGCGGGTGGGGCGACCATCGGCAAACTTTCTGCGCACGAATTATAGTTTCATATTTGTGGAAGTTGCCTAAAGGTTCTTTTGTTGTGGTCGCATTTCGAACTTCGACGATGTTTCCTGCTTTATAAATCCGTCGTAGTTTCTGTATGAAAATATTTCTGCGGCTTTTGTTTAACTTATTGTATTTACCTGGTAGCAGTTATTATTTACTCTGACCCTTTAGTCAAAGAATAAACAATGCAGAGTGTAAAGTTCATTCAGTTGTGCTTGATATGGTAAACATTTACAGTTGGTTGTTTCGAGTTTACTACTTTTTCAGTTTCCTAATGAAAATCAAATTCATTGAAATTCAAAAGTTTTATTCAAACCAAGTTTCACTGAAGAACATTTTTGAAACTCGGATATAAATCAAAAATTTAATTTACTTACTATTATAAATACGCTTCGCAATGTGTTGTCGCTGTTTAAGGAGGAGAAGCGGCTAGAAACTCCCGACAAACAGGTCTAGCTAAAAACTCTTATTTCATAGTAGAGCTTTCTCCGCGTCTGTGCCCTGAGTCAAAGCCTAGGTATCAAGTAGCTCTATTTTACTTAAATAAAAACTTAATTAGGTTTTTTATATATATAAACTTTCAGTGAAAAACTATCTAGCTGATGTTGAAAAACGCTTAAAAATTCAGAGTCAGCGGACATACAGACAGGCATCCAAAGAGACAGACAAATGCAGAAAGCGACTTTATTTTTATAAGCTATACATATATTTATCCATCTCAAGCTCTTTTTTATATAAGTACGAATTATGTTATACAATTATTTTTGTAAGAATAAATGGAGTTGAAGCAAATAGTATACAAGAAGACGAAAAAATGGCGTCCTAATAATGACAAGACATGTAATTTTCTTCCATAGTTAGGTGCCCTTTTTCATTCTCACTCTAACATACGCGTTGGAGGAGTTGGATGCGTCTTTTGAACAGATCCGGGACGATTTAGTGTGAAGGGAAGTATTCTTATCTAATTGTTCCCAATTACCTCACGTTCTCAATAACCCCGCATTCTCAGTAACACTACGTTCTCAATTACCCCACTCTCCCTTATATGTGTTTAAAATTGTGACCCCTCTACGGATATTTATTCTCACATTGGCTTGAAATGTTTGTTGTGGGTTCAGAGATGGGGGTCCAAATTAACATTGTACGTACGAAATTAAAATGAAAACTTTTCGTGATTATTGTTGGTTTTGTTTAGGTATTACAATGGTTTTGTTTAGAACTCATATCGCAAACTCTATTGATTCTTCAAATAACATTCCACATAAAGAATAGGTAGATACTTGTTACGCCAAACTTTTTTCTTTTAAATTAAAAGTGGCTTTGAACCTATTAGGTTGTGTCGACCATCGTACCTCTTCTTAATTTATTATAACTTACATTAAACTAAATTTAATGTGTCTGTGGCAATGTCTATGATGAGTTCCCCGCAAACGAAGACCTCACCACAAACTGGTACACTGTTCTAGTTTCTTGAGAAGCAGGAGAGGCCAAAATATTAAATAGTGTCTAAGTCGTGCGCAGAAGGTTTGCTGATGGCCGCCTCTCCGGCTTCCTACTACTGGAACCGAGGCTTGTCTAAGTAGTACTAAGAACTAGATGACCGCGGGTCGCGGTTGTGGGAGGCGGGAGGGCTTATCATCGGCAAACCTTCTGCGCACGTCTTATACGTACGTTTATTCTCTCCAGACTAACTCTGCGCAGAACTTAATTCTGGCTGCCTCGTTCCGAACGCATTCCATGAGAATGTGGGTTATATCTTCAATCATAATTTTTTGGTTAAGAATCCAAACTTTCTCAATGGAATGTGTCCGGAACGTAACCTATGTTATGATCCGTTTTAGTTAACAACTGATATTTTAATATTTTAAGAGTTTCGATTGGCCACTTCTCTCTTCCTATTGGATCTCCCTAATTTATCCCCCTATCCTATCCCATGTTTCCTGTCATATCCCTTCGCCCCGGATGTCTCAAATGTCAATAAGCGACGGTAACCAACCACCTTCTAGTAGGTGGGATGTCTGCTTGTTTGCCTTGCAAGCTTTGCAATAACAAACTAAAATAACTTGTGACGTTTCCGAACGCACCAATAACAACGAAGTTTAGAAAAAGTATAAACGTCAGTCAGACAGATGGTTAATACGCAATTCGCGGCTTCTTTACGCAATAGGCATTGTTTGGCATACTTTTAACATATTTCTTTATAAAAGTTATATAAGTAGAATAAGTCAAGTATTAATAAATTGTAATGCTAAGTATCGTATTTGGTTTCCACCAGAAGTTATTCCAACGAAAGATACACCCAGTTTTTGGTGGCTGGATTCTAAGCCCAATTCACGAGGTCGTCATATATTCAAAAGGGTTAAATATTTAGAATTCCGTAGTCATTTAGATAAATACGAAACCCTTATGCAATCGCCATGTCCGTCTGTCTGTCTATCCATGTATGTTACAATATTTTTTGTTCATAAAGAACTAAGTCTATATATCTATCTAGCTATATATATATATATATATATATATATATATATATATATATATATATATATATATATATATAGAGTGACGCTCGCGGACCGCGTTCGTAATACCGAAGTAAGAAAGAGAGTTGGTCTGAAAGAGAGTGTCGGAGTGAAGGTAAGGAAAGGAATGCTCCGGTTGTTCGGGCATGTGGAAAGAATGCATGATGAAAGAATGACTAAACAGATATACAATGCAAAAGTGGATGGATGCAGAAGTCGTGGAAGGCCACGACACACCTTCCATGATCAAATTGATCGTGTACGTCAGCTTCCAGAATGGAAAGAATAAAATCTAGCTGGGGACGTTCTTGCTCACCCACAAGAGGTGTTAGCGCGATTGAATATTTTAGAGAAATGTATGATAATATCCCGGATGCTGGCACAAGAGTTATGAATGTCAAAGAGGCAAGTGAGGTGTGTAAGAATAAGCCTAAATGGCACTCTGTTGTTCGTGCCTTTCCTGTCCTTATGCAATTTGTGCTGGAGGACGGGAAAGGTTCCCAAGGACTGGAGGCGCGCTGTCATCGTGCCCTTGTATAAAGGCAAGGGGTCACGTATGGAGTGCGCCAGCTACAGGGCCATCAGTTTGATCAGCACAGCATCTAAAGTGTATACGAAGATTATTGAAAAGAGAATGAGAGTGGTATCCGATGGATTATTGTGGGATGCACAAGGTGGCTTCAGAAATGGAAGGGGATGTATGGATCAAGTTTTCTCTCTCCGCAATATCGTAGAGAAGCAGCTGGCTATGGGCCGGAAGGTTTTCTGCGGTTTTGTGGATCTAGAGAAAGCATTTGACAGGGTTGTGCGGAAGGACCTCTGGGACATATTGCCCAGATATGGGATTAATGGCCAGCTGATGCGTGCTGTGCAGTCCACTTACGAGGACTGTATGGCATGCGTGCGGCTGGATGGCAGCCTGTCGCCCTGGTTTGACGTCAATATTGGCGTCCGACAGGGCTGCGTGCTGTCGGCTTTGCTGTTCATCCTATACCTGGACGATTGTCTCCAGAGAATAAGATTGATGGATGTTGGGGTGCGGATGAGTGACCTAGTTGTAAGGAGCGTCACTAAAAAGCGATCTCTTCCAGACAACCCCAAATATTATAAAATTCTAAACGCGCCGAGCTTGTACATTGAAGCGGTTTAAAAAAAAACAACTGGAATAGACTATATAAACGATGGAGAACACGATGCAATTTTTTTTTAGATTTCTTGTCTGTTTGTTCGGGAGTCACGTAAAATTACTGGGCTCGATGCGGTTTTCACTGATAGACCGTAAATGCTTAGACTTAAAATCTGCGCTACTTTTTATCATGGGAATTTTTCTAGAAATGATTTAAAATGGCCAGATTAAACAAAATCGAATTCCAGTGTGGTAGCTAGACGTGTTGCTGGGGAGTTTCTAGCCGCTTCTTCTCCTTTACAGCATCAACACGTTGCGAAGCGATGTACATAGAATAGGAAGTAAAAAATTAAATTTTAACTTACATGTATGACCTTCAAAAAGTGTTCTCCGGTGGAACTTATTTTGAATAAAAACTTTTGAATTTGAATTTGATATTTATGCTGATCGATAACAAATTTTATGTAATAACGTGTGTGATATTTTTTATTCCCGCGGTTATGCCGAGTAAAAAACCCTGGTTAATAGATCTATGCTCTATATAGGGCCATATGTCTATGCACTTTAATTAGGTGTTTTACCTAAAATTTTACTGTTTCTAGTTATTACCAGCCAACCATTGCCAGGTGGGGAGGACATTTGCCCGACTGGATGGCTTCCACCCCTGGTTGAGAGTATGCCGCCATAACAACCTTGAGTTGTGTTCCGGCATTAGTAACCATGTTCCAGTCTCCCTTAAGAGAGCAGTAGCGCATTTGTAGCACCTTTGGTGTTGCAAGTGTCCATAGGCGATGGTAACCGCTTTCCATCAAGTGGGCCGTCTGCCTGTCTGTTGAACTCCTGAAATAAAAAAAAAACTAAGTTCATTACAATAACAAAGAAACCGAGTCCACATAGGCTATGTTCCATTAGAGACTCACGAAGACCACGTTCACGACCGCGAATTTTCCCGTTCCACTTCTTTGCCGGCGTTACAATCGTAAACCCACCCACCCACGTGGTTATTCGACCCATCTATTGACGTGGGTCGTTGTGAGCGTTGTGTGATCGAAAATGATGACGTCATTAGTGATGTTTTCGCCACAACCAGAACGACTGCGGTCGCCTTGTAGAATGGCTAACGGAGCATTTTGGGCGTTGTGAGCTACTAATGGAACGCGCTGGAAGTCTACATAACAGCGCAGCGAAACATAGAGGCAAATCGCAGCCAGCCTGATTTGAAGTAATACAATGAATGAGATGTTGTTTATGACAACGTACGTATTTGTTAGCGAATTGAAAAATGCGTTTGCAGCGCCATCTACTTTGCTAATTCGTTTATTCCATGGAAATTACTTTGTTGGGATAAAATGTATCCTACTCGGCTTATAAGCCAGCACCATGTCAAATTTCATTCATATACGTTTAAGGGAAGATTTATATTAGACCGGTCCGTGTCCGGGCCGGGGCGGGGCCGGAGCGGAGCCACTCCGTGCTGCACGTTTATATTACACCGGGTGCTAAACGGGCGATAAGTCGCCACGGATTTTTTTTTAAATTTCATCTAATGATAATGAATTAAAAGTAGCAATCATTTCCATGCTTGGCCCGTACGCAGCACGGAAGAGTATTCGTATTACGACGGGACGTGGAGGGGCCGGGGCGGGGCCGTGCAACAACAGTGGTGTAGACGAGCGTTGTCCGGGCACGGACGGGACACGTATCCTGCACTGTGTAATATAAACAGCTTCATACAAAATGTATGTAACGTTCCAAATTCGTGCCCCGTCCGGGCCACGTATACGGCACGCCCCGGACACGACCCGGTCTAATATAAATCTTCCCTAATAGTATAAAAAAAAATGCGTTCGCAGCGCCGTATTCTTTGCTATTTTCGTCTATCCGACGAAAACGACTTCACTTATCGGGATAAAAAGTATCTATGAGCTAGTTCTATGTCGAGTTTCATTTAAATCTGTTCAGTAGTTTTCACGTGATTGCTCTAACAGACAAACAGCCAGACAAATAAACAAAAATTCTAAAAATTGCATTTTCGTAGTCTCGTGGTCCGCATTATCCTCCCCCTGATTTTGTTCACATTTTTAAACGCATTGTATATACAAACTCGAACCACTTACAAATATATTATGGTATAGATAGATATATAATAAAAATACTTACTCCTCTAATAACATTTTAATGTTACGATTTAAAGTGTTAAAATTAGGTTTCAAGTTAAATTCGTAACTTAATATCTCAATGTAGACGTTAATCTAGAAGATTAATGTCTCAAGTACAAGAGTTAATAAATTAGGCGTGGGATCAAATGTCCACTGCTGGGCGACGCGGCGTCGCCGTCTTGTTAACGACTTCAAATGATAAATCAACTTTACTTAAACAATAAGATGGAATTTAGTTGGCGAAAACGATTAGCGACCAATGAAAGCTACGCACAAGCTATATAAGTATAAAGGCGTGAGCGACGTAGAAAAGACGTAAAACAGGAACGAGGTGAAGATTATTTATAAGTGCTTATACTAGAGATGCTAAGAATTGTGGTCTGGCCGAATATGCGGCTACGCTCTCCAAGTATTTGGCTGCCGAATTTTCGGCGTAAGATGTGCGTAATGGAGAGTAACAGGATTTTTATTTGATTCTGACATATTAGAGACTGGCCGAAACGTAAGATTAAAATAAAATAATAAAAAACGAATTAAAATCGCATTTAAACCTATTAAAACCTAAATTAACTCCCAATAAATAAAAATATATACATTTTTGAGTAATGTATTCGTTCTTTTTCACGATTTAGTATTCTGTATTCGACTAAATAGTGAATAGTCAAAAAATGGCCTAATAGCAAAATATTTGTGAGATCTCTATTTTATACTATATCAGTCCCTCCTATCATGTCTATCCTCCCCCCAATCCTTCCTCACCTCTGCGCGCATACGCCGCTCGCTGGCACCTACTGCCAAGTGTGTGAATCGATCTAGCTCCAGCACGCGAGTGATATATAGTGCCGCTATTGTGAAGCTAAGGAGATCGGACCACAGCCGGCTGACCAGGAAACCCTCAGCAGCTGTCCAGGTAACCTAGGTCCCATTTTCTAAAGATGTTTGCTGCCCATTACAGTCCACTAGCCGCTGCACCACACCCATTTATTCATATTTTATTACTAATGCCTGACGATGCTTTGCATTCACTTTTAAGTTTGATAGTTAAATAATATCCTTATAAACTCCAACCTATGTGTTATATAAACCCCATATAATTTGAATTGAATCGTGCGTCTATATTGACTACCCCGTACTTTGGGATGACGCATCACTGATGAGAGTTCATGGCTCATTGGCCGTGACGGGAGTACAAAATAAGACGACGAGTGTTGTACTCTCGATGTATTTGATTGCTTAATAAGCACTATATATATATATATATATATATATATATATATATATATAATATTTAATAAAACTACGTTTTAACGGTTTTAAGCGCGGTAATTTTATTTGATTTTGGTTTTCCGACGTTTCGGCCACTTTTCAGTGGCCGTGATCATGGAAGACAAAGATGTCAAGTGTCAACGAGTATTGTTAAACTTTTATTTAGCCTACCGCCAACTTGTTAATTTAAATTATTTAATTTTAATTTTGTTTATGGTTATTATTTACTCTATGGGAGCCTAATCTAAATTAGATTAGACGGAAAAACCAAAATCAAATAAAATTACCGCGCTTAAAACCGTTAAAACGTAGTTTTATTATGTATACAAGTCGCGAAAACTTAAGAAAATATTATATATATAATATTAATCAATTGAAGACCATATGCTGAACGTGTTCATCAGATGCATCTTTAGGGATGGGATATAGGGTGGAGGAGCGAGATGGAATGCTCCTCCGTCTCAAAGGAAGATCTTTCAGCGAGGCTATTGTTGTCGCTCGTTGCCCTAGGCTCATCTATTATTGTTGGAAATGTGTATATATTCTTTGCACGTATCGGGAATCGTTTGCGACCTCAATTATGTACAGCGCCATCTATTGGCTTGTAAGTGTTCCACTACACTCTGTTGGTAATATGTTTTCTATATTGACAGATTTTATCGCGTACGTGGAGTAATCAAAGTTTTAAACTTGCTATGAAGCAATAAATGCATCTACGTATGTGACGTAACAAGTTATTAATTCCAATACAAACCACATATATTATTGTAAGGTTTCATCTAAATCTGTTCAATAGTTTCAGCATAAGGAGTAATAAACATCCACTAACAAACGTTATTGTTTAATGTATACTTAGAAAAATAGAATTTTATAGTTTTAAATATTTCACGATAGCTTATCTGATGGTGGAAAACAACATCCACCCGTTCAGTTTGGGGTCTTGGAATTAATCAAATAGTCGGGAGTTATGACAACGCGGACAGTCCCGGGAGCGAGATTGATGGACGCAGGGGGATGGTTTTGATATCTCGCCACAACAACTGCCCAATGAGTTATTGTTGTTCTGTTTCATTTTGTTATCAATTGATTGACTGTACAGCGGGTAGGTTGTATTATATACCAATTTGGGTAACTTTCAAGCTCTGAGTTTATTGTAATTCATACGCCTTGTTTATATTATGCTCACTACCAAGGCAGCGAGCAGGAAAGTGGTGAGAGAAGTGGGCAGTAGTAGGCAGTAGCGAGTATTATATAATAATAATATTTGGTTTTTTCCATGTTCCCCGAACATTGTGACAGGCAGACGCCATAGTCCCCATATTCCCAGACCCCTTGTACCACTAGCAGTTTATCCCAATAGCCAGGTATTTTTTGTTCTCCTTTCCCACAATAGTCCTACCCTGGCCGGGGATTGCCCTTGGGTGCATTATTATATCGTGTAGACAGGGATAATCGTCGGTCAGTGTCACGCCACATTTACCTTAAATTCGTCAAGGGGCCTCTTCGTGTTGGCCTTCCCATGGCCCCACGCAAGACCTCCAAAAGTCCGGGCCATTTTTATAGCCCGTGGTCTATACAGGCATACATAAATATTTGTTTAATTAATACTAAGTCCATAATAAATTTACAAAACTTAAATTATTACCTAGAGCACTTTACTAGAGTACATTATTATGATATTAAAAGAAATCTGCAAAAAATACAAAATTTTCTCTATCGTTCATATTGTTACGAGTTGCAGGACTCGAATTAAAATGCCGTTAGAATTACTATGGAATTTATTAGAACTATACAAACACGTATAACACAGGTACAAATATAACTGAACACAACCAGTGCAAACGTAATGCACGATTCAATAACACGCGCAAAGTCCGTCACTAAATAGATTACCGAATGTACACAAGTATTGCCTCGCGGATGGTTATCGCTCGACTCCGATCTCTCCACTGGGGCCTTGCTTTATACTGCACAAATACAATATGTCTCTCGGCCGCGTAGACTGAATTTCTTAGAATCACACCTAGCTAATGACTAACATAAAAGATTACAATATACAATGGGCTGTTTTTCTAATTACAAATTTTAAACACAAAGTAAACAAAAGAAGTCTACAGGTACGCAGGTGTGAATTTGTCTTTTGTCGGCATTCAGGTCGTAACAATATAGTTATTTCAGTTTTTTTTAACCTTAAATTTACAGACATGGCGTTTTAATAATTATACTACGAAATGCCCGCGACTTCGTACACGCTTGACTTGAAATTTCCAGGGGATTCCCCGGACGCAAAGAACCACGCATTTAAAAAAGAATGTAAACTATCGTTTAGTTCGTTGAAGACTGTGCCGGAATAAGCTAAATTTTATTCACTCGGACAAATACAGACCGCTTCCAGGAAAATTCGGGATCCCTGGGATAAAAAGTAGCGCAGAATTTAAGTCTAAAAATTAGCTGTCGATCAGCGAAAACCACATCAAAACCGACCTAGCAGTTTAAACATTAAGCCCGAACAAACACACAAACACAAGAAATGTATAGAAAATTGCATCGTGTTCTCCATCTTTTATATAGTCTATCCCAGTTATTTTTCTTAAATAGCTCTGGAGTTTTTGGCGGGAACTGAAAGGATATGTCGTGCTGTGTAGTTTTATTTTCTAAAAATGTGTAAAATTACTCTAAAATGAAGAATGTAATATGTAATAACAGCCCATAAATGTCCCACTGCTGGGCTCGGGCCTCCCACTATAGAGAGGGAAACGGACAGTATACCCGCCACGCTTGTCCAAGGCGACTTGGTCCATTGGGTCCATTTGGACCACTGTGTCCGCTTGGTCCGCTGGGTCCGCTGGGTCCGCTGCGTCCACTGCGTCCGCTGCGTCCGCTGCGTCCGCTGCGTCCGCTGGGTCCGCTGGGTCCGCTGGGTCCGCTGGGTCCATTTGAACACTTAGCCTACTGGGTCAACTGGGTCCACTGGGCCCACTAGGTCCGCTTTGACCACTGGGTCTACTTGGTCAACTGGGTCCACTGGGTCCACTAGGCCAGTTGGTCCACTGAGTCCACTGGGTCCACTTGGTCCACTTGGACCATGTTATCTATTTTGTCATTTTTGTCAAGTTTTGTCGATTATGTAGTTTACATATAGACGGGGGTGGTATAGTTTGCGATATAAAATGAAGTGAATCTTTCGGGGGCAAATACATACGAATTTAATACAATGTAACCTGTACCACTTGCTTTTTAAACAAGAGATACGCACTAGAGGTTGACCCGCGGCTGCGCCGCGGGGTAAACTCTAGTGAATAATAAATTTAAATAGCTCTAATGTACAGACACGGGATTTTTAGAATTTCATAATATTATAGATGAAATTAATTGTTTCAACAAATTCTCATCAGCGTGCTGCCATCATACCTGTTTATATGACAGCCGGTACACGTATCCATCATGTGGTTAATTATCGGGCGCATGTCAGAGACGGGAATTGCTCCTGGCGGAGTGCTGGCACACGCGGCCAAATGCGATATTTTGCGAAGTTGAACGTATTTGTTTTATATTATTAGAGACGAGTTAAATGTCATGGGATAAATTATACAAATTTTGGTACAGTTGAGTTGTAGAATGCGAAGTTTTGCGAAAATAAAACTAAAATATTCTATAGGTAATTTTTTTTTTAAATCTTTTCTAAGTTTTTTTATCTGTGCAGGAATGGAGAAAGAATACAATTTTCTGCGGCTGGGCTGCCTGTCGTAAGAGGCGACTTAACAACCCATAGCCAGGTGGTAGGGCATTTGCCCGACTGGATGGCTACCACCGCTGGTCTAAAGTATGTCGCCATAACAACCTTGAGTTGTGTTTCGGCATTAGTGACCAGGTTCCAGTGTCCTTTAAGAGAGCAGCAGCGCATTTGTAGCACCTTTGGTGTTGCAAATGTTCATAGGCGATGGTAACCGCTTTCCATCAAGTGGGCCGTCTGCCTGTTTGCTGAACTCTTGCAATAAAAATAAAAATTCATCGAGTTTCAAATTACAACGATTCTAAAGAAGTTTCATTTCAAAAATAAATAATACTAAACAATAAAAAAACAGATAAAAAAATAATTACAAACCATTAGATAATATACTAGTCAACGAATTACGTTGACTAGTAATAAACTATGATAAACATATTTACGGGTAAAAAGTAGAATCCCGATCGGTGTCTGTGGGAAGTGTTCCCAAAATGCTGGCCGCATTTCCACGTTGTAGAAATAAGTGAATTGGATTAGATTTCAAATGTGGCCATGTAAGGGTTGTAATGGATGCTGAAATAGACAAGAAAGGTACATCACCTGCGACCACGCCTCTTCCGTGTTAACCCACCGCTCTAATGTGACGCAGTCGTGTAACATTGTTATTTGATTGAACTCCAGAAAGATCTGCTGAATGATTTGATAATAGACAGATAAATAACACTTTATTGTTCCTCAAAATAAACGATTACAAAATGAATAATTACAATACTACATACATAGGCAACGGTAATCGCATTTTTTTTTCAGGCGGGGGAAATGCTATTTACGCACAATACCGGGTCCTTTGCAAGGGATTAGACCATAGTCGATCATGGAGGCATTCCCAGAAGGGGCAATCCAAACAATAATCAACCGGCTTGTGTGGAGACTCGAGCCCAAAATGGCTAATACCCACTAAAGCCACCCTCCTCCGATGCCCCGCGCTTATGGCAGG
Source organism: Dendrolimus kikuchii (assembly GCA_019925095.2). Classification (NCBI taxonomy): domain Eukaryota; kingdom Metazoa; phylum Arthropoda; class Insecta; order Lepidoptera; family Lasiocampidae; genus Dendrolimus; species Dendrolimus kikuchii. The sequence continues at coordinate 3,091,429 of CM034394.1, read as the reverse complement.
AAAGGCATGAGACTTAGAATGTAGTTACGCCCACGCCGATCCTAGCGCAATAAGTGCCTGATAAAGCCTCTGGAAGAGCTAACTCACTTCGACGACAGGGGTGAAGACTCCTCTGCTCCCTTGATGCATGAGGGCCCCTGAAGCGGTATTGATCATCACTCTGCAGCATGGCTTGCACCAAGCTGCCAAGCGAATCAATCAGACCTACTATTGTCTCGAGTTCAAACCTCTGTGGTGCCTAGGCTGCGCACTCGACTAGCGTATGAAACGCCGTGTCAAGCGCGCCACACTGGTGGCATTGGGGTGAAGGCTGACAGCCCGCAATCTGAAGGTCAGAGTCCCGCTTTTCCGCGAGAGCCATCGCAACAGCTGCGGTCGAGTCGCTTCCACCGTATCAACGCTGGCCACAGGGTTTTCCAACTCTACCGACCAAGATTAGCAGAACCGCGCTGAGCGGAGCAGAGCTCGACGCTGGCGGTCGTCGTCGAAAGGGAGGGGTGTTTGGGAAGGAGGTTTGGGAGGAAAGGAAAGGAATACAAGGATTTGGAGTGGATAGGTGGGACAGCACTGTCACGGAGTGAAGGGGGGAATGTGACAGTGGCCGCTCAGGGCCCCGCGGACGCATCCCCTTATACAGCTTCCTGGACGGAGACGTGTCCAGGGCGGCACCAGGAAGGCTGTCTGATGGACTTCAGGTTTCAAAAATAATACTATTACGTCGAAACATAAGGCGGCCTTATCGCTTAAAGCAATCTCTTCCCGGCAACCTCACTTATGGCCGGTTCCTATCTTACTATGCATTCGATTGCCTTACCATCGTTTGAATTTTGACATTACTTTTATGGAGCTTACGTCAAATTTTAATCAATTGTCAAGCAAATGAACGGTACAGGAACCGGCCATTAGAGGATACTATAATTTTAAATTATAAAGTGAAACGTAATAAATCTGTTAGGGCTATTGAACATGTACGAAGAATTTAAATATAAGAAAAAAATCAGTGGAACTAATTCCAGACAGCAGAATTTGAACATTTAACTTTTATAATTTTTGTCTCTCTATTAGAGAATCACGTGAAAACTACTGAATAGATATTTTTTTTTATTGCAGGAGTTCAGCAGACAGGCAGACGGCCCACTTGATGGAAAGCGGTTACCATCGCCTATGGACATTTGCAATACCAAAGGTGCTACAAATGCGCTGCTGCTCTCTTAACTATCCCACGGGAACTCTTTAATTTTTCGGGATCAAAAATATCCTATATGTAGTAGCTTATACCAAGGATATAAGCTACCACCATATAAAATTTCATTTAAATCGGTCCAGTTGTTTCGGAGATTTGCCCGTACAAACAGAGAAACAAAAAATTAAAAAAAATTTAAATTAGTTTTATTTCACTTCTTACATCCCCCTGACTCGGTTTTTAGCATTTCTTTCATTGTTCAGAAATTCGACCTCTACAGTTTTATTGTTTAGCCCACATTTATGTAAATTAAATAATAATAATCAGCAGACAAACACACATATTGTATATCCCCAAATTAAGCAAGTTACGCTTGTGTTTGGGTAATATACAACGGACTACTCTGGGGCCGATCCCAGACACCCAGACCGTAGTAAATAACGTAGAAAATACGTTACCGAAATTTACTATACCAGGAATCGTAAAGGCTTAGCCCGCTCAACCACAGAGGCCGTAGAATATTAATTAAAATAATAAATAATAATTTAGTGAAAAGTAATTAATAATATTTTCTTAAGTTTTCGCGACTCGTATACATAATAAAACTACAATTTAACGGTTTTAAGCGCGGTAATTTTGTTTGATTTTGGTTTTTCCGACGTTTCGGCCACTTTTCAGTGGCCGTGATCACGGAAGACAAAGATGTCAAGTGTCAACGAGTATTGTTAAAGTTTTATTTAGCCTGCCGCCGACTTGTTAATTTTAATTATTTAGTTTTAATTTTGTTTATGATTATTATTTACACTATGGGAGCCTAATCTAATTTACTACCGCTTCGCAACATGTTATGGCTTGACGAGAAGAAGCGACGCAAGAAACTCTTCAGCAAACATGCCTAGCTCTAATAATTTTATATAATATTAAAATGGGTGGAAGGAATATTATATAAAACCAAAATCAAATAAAATGACCTCGCTTAAAACCGTTAAATCGTAGTTTTATTAAGCAATTAATAAGTATAAAATTATGTTACAAAATTTTTGATATTTTTTATTATAATTTATGCTGCGGTTTAACAGTGGCTGTAAAAAAAGCTAGGAGAAAGTCGCACGTATAATTATAGCTCGCAGTTTTTTTTTTGACAGCAGGGATAATCGTTTCCCAGGAAGGAAAGGTACTGATTTCATCCCTGTGATCAGGTAACTCCAAGCGTACTTTCAGAATATCAGATATGAAAATGTATTTTAAAGAGATGAAGAAATATACGCAATCCATCCGCATAACAAGTTCACCGCATTCGAAACTACTTGACTAACAAACAGGGCGTTTACGAATGTTGCGATCGCTCCGCGTTTGGCGTCCTACATCCATCAATTGTACTCAATGTTCCATGACTGACTGATGATGCTATCCGATACCAAAATGATGCCCTACATCACACGTGCCGCTATTGAGTGCGTGTCGAAGCCGCTTCCAATGTAAGTAGGACGCTTTGTCATCCCGCATTGGTATTTTTACGCTCACTTTGCGAAGATTCGGACAAATGTTCTGCCCGATTTTATATTGCTCGGTTGATTTTAAATTGAGAATGTTTGAGATAATGTTGTGTTGTAACTCACTAGTGACGTACTGTTTCTTTCTAAATGAGTCTGAGGCCTTACTCTCAAACGTCTTTCGTCGTTCCTTTTTGTTGTTTTTTTTTTTTATATAAGTGCATCTTGCGTTGAATCTTCCATTTGTTATTTGTGTTATTAGGACTATATTATTGTAGTTATAAATAAATCATTGTTTTTTCTTTCTTTTAACTATTTCATTGACTCTTTCGGGCTAATTGGCCGAAAACGAACAATGAAAGACGTTTGAGAGTAAGGCCTCTGTTTTCAACAATGAATGGGGTTTTAGAGTAGGCCCTTTGGTACTGCGACGTTTTACAGACATCGACTAGTTATGTTGAGAATAAATCGATACTTTGCGAAAATTTTGACAAATTTTCGGCCCGATTGTGTATTGCTGCTTGGTTGAATTTAAATTGAGAATTTTTGAGGTTGTTGTAACTCACTAGTGATGTTCTGTTTCTTTAGAAACGAGTCTGATTTTGACGACGAAAGGCGTTTTAGAGTAGACCTTCTGGTACGGCGACGTTTTATGGACACTGGTTACTATATTCGGAAACAATTTTTTTTCTGTGTTTTCGCGATTAGTATACATAATAAAACTACGTTTTAACGGTTTTAAGCGCGGTAATTTTGACTGAATGCTGGCGCTTCCCGATTTATTTATTTTTAAATTACCGCGCTTACAACGTTGTAGACACAGGAACGGAGGATATCCAAAAAAAGAGAGGTTTTTTCGTATCGATTCGTATAATTCGTTTTTACAATAAATCGTTACGCTGGTAAATTTTAAACGTATAGAATAAAGTAATGAAGTGACTTGAAATTCGTAAAAGTGACATTTTATGTGTCATGCTCATATGACGTTTACGTATTTTGGATGTCGTTGCTGTTGTCGATGGCAACTATCCAAAGAGTATTACTCTCCTTTGTATGACGTTTTACATAAAAAGCTTCCATGCCCTATCAATTTGAACTTTTTTCTCATCTTGGCTGACAAAAACCATGTATATACTTTATGTAAGTTTATATCAGTTAATAAATTTATATAGTGTAGTTAGTCTAACATATATGTGCTTTGTTCTGTTTACAGGTATACAGAAAACCTTACTATACAATGTACCGATCAAAATTTATTTTATAGAGCTTAATTTGCTACATTAGTTCACCTGTCATTTTTCGTATATTTTTCGCATTTACGGCGACATTGGCAAAATCAATGCCAAAGGCGTTGGAGCCATTTTTTTTGTTTTTTTTTGTTAAGGCGGGGGAAATCCTATTTACGCACAATACTGGGTCCTTTGCAAGGGATTTTTTTTTTTCTCCTTATTTAGCCTGGGCGAACGAGATATGCCCGAGTCTACTACTATTGTGTTTCTACTAATTTATAGATATATACTGCTGTTGGATATTGGATGGTTGGTGGGATTTGGGTAATGTTGGACTGGGTTGGTTTATGTTGGTTAGTATTCCGGCTAACTGGGGAGTGGCAATAGCGTGGCACCGGTTCTGACCGGGCACGCTAGTGCCACCCCCGATCTGGCGAATCCCACACTCACACGGGTCGCGAACATCCCCCCAGGCTTCTGTGCCTGTCGCGGCTTAGTCCTCAAACGGATTTCCCCTGGCCAAAAAAAAAAAAAAAAGTATTCCGGCTGGGCGTAACTATGTTCTAAATCTCAGCCTTTCCAACACATTCAAAGCGCAGGGTCGTCAGGGAGGAGGGGGTTTTTAGTGGGTATTGGGGTTGCTCGCCCGTGCAGCAACGCTCGGAGTCTTCCACACTATTCTGTGACGTCGATCGCGGACGGAGCGCTGCCAAGAGCATACTATTGCTGCAGTGTTATCGCCCCCGACCGACGCGTGTCGTTCCCCTAGCAACGACCCAGTTTGTGCGTAAATCGGTTAAGCATTTTCCCTCGCCTCAAAACAAAAAAAAAAAAAAAATGTTGGTTAGTATTTTATACTTACATATACTACTTATACATTTTTTATTTTATATACTAATATATACATAATAACTATACATACACTAGTAGCCGCGTTGCCTCCCCCAGGTCAAAACCCCCAACTCTGTTTGTGTTTGAGCTGGTTGTTTTGGCCCGGGGGACCTTTGCAAGGGATTAGACCATAGTTGATCATGAAGGCTTTCCGCTTTGATAAGGGGCAATCCGAACAATAATCAAGCCAGCTTCTGTGGGCAAAGGCGTTGGAGCCAAAATCAACAAAAGTCAAGTCAAGTCAACTATCCAAAAGGCCAAAAGTGTTACAGCCAGAACCGAAATTAGCGTATTGTGTCTGAATAACGTACTTTTATTAAACAAAAAAAAAAAACTCAACATTTCTCCACTAATCATGCCGCCTCCGTCAGGTCCCGGTAGGGGTAAGCTAAAGAAATGCTGGCTTGACGTTGGACCTTAAAAATTAGAATAATTATTTCTTAATATTGAAAAAAAATTCTATTAATCTTCAATTTATTTGGAGGTTAATCATTAACTATTTCTTCATTAATACTTAGGTACGAAAACAGCGCTGAATGTTATAAATAAAGCGGAAACTTTGTGGTCTAATGCAATATCATTCCCTTGAGAGTGAAATCGGGCCCTGAAATAAGCGAAATATACAGCTATATTCAAAGTGCAAATAGCGTATATTAAGATATCTCTTTTTTATTGTTAATACTTAAATTTATATTCTTTGACCATTATTATAAAATTGTAATTTAATATTGTGTATAAATATAAAAAAAAAAAATATCAGCCCATAAATGTCCCACTGCTGGGCTCGGGCCTCCCATTATAGGGGAATGGACGTATACTCGCCACGCTTGTCCAAGGCGGCTTGGCAGGTTTGACACATCGGTTATCTCGATTTGCAGGTTGCATCACGATGTTTTTCTTCACCGTTATTAGCACGTGGTAATTGTAACAATATGCATATTAGGTGAGAATATTGCTTAAGTGGTGCATGCGTTCCGGCCAGGATCGAAACCGCGCCCTTTGAGTTTGGGACGCGTGCACTAGCCACTACGCTACCACGACTTTTTAATATTGTAAAATTAATTGCAATTGAAACAATGTTGTTGCTCTGCTGATTCGACTTATATATTGTGTGCTCATAACATTTTTATCCGTGCAGGAACGGAGAAAGAATACAATTTCCTGCGGCCGGGCGGCCTGTCGTAAGAGGCGACTTAAGAACCCACAGCCAGGTGGTAGGTAATTTGCCCCACTGGTTCCGGTATTAGTGACCAGGTTCCAGTTTCCCTTAAGAGTGCAGCAGCGCATTTGTAGCAACTTTGGTGTTGCAAATGTCCATAAGTGATGGTAACCGCTTTCCATCAAGTGGGCCGTCTGCCTGTCTGCTGATCTCCTGCAATAAAAAAAACATGCTGTACTGACACATTAATATTTTTTTAAATTATTATTTTTTATTTATATATAGACAACTTAGATTGAAATATGTGTTAGTAAAGCTTAAAACTGCATTGAATACCGGTATTAAATGTGAATACAAAATTTGGTCTTTTCATGAGTGGTAATAACAGAGGACTATGGTATTTTTTGACTATTACTCTATTATGCTATTACAATTCTTTCATGTATGTCTAATATTTTGTGCAAATAAAGAAATCGAAATAGCAATAAGAACAATAGCAGTTCTCACTTTAAATGTAATATTTATTTTGAAATCAAACACATGTATAAATTTAATACAGGAAATTAAACTAAAATATATACCTACAGCTTAAAATTAAAAAATTATAATAATGAAAGTTACATGCAATTTATGAGTCCCAAATTGCCGTCAGTTGTAAATGTTCCCAAAATGCTGGCCGCAATTACTCGTTATATTGCAATACGCTGCCCTAAATACAGACTAGAAGTAAATACTTGAATGGTGATAACAATTCCATGCGTCTGATCTTATTTTTGATATAACATTAATAATTGTGTAGTTCAATTTTCAGAATGTCACTATGTATCTTAACTTTTATGTTTTTTATATTATACTATTCTCTACGACACGAACTATGAGGTTTCTGTGCCACAGTCGAATATATTTTTTATATATGAATGTAAATATGTTGGAAAATAAACAAATATAAAAAGCCCTTTGGTCACGTCTGCCCCCTTAAAGCAAACGCAGTACTTGTAAAATGGCGTTTCGCGATAAACGCGGTAATTTTATATATATAATATCTATATATATATATATATATATATATATATATATATATATATATATATATATATATATATATATATATATATATATATATATTTTCAGATATCTAAACAACATGTCCATGTTATATAACTTTTTAGTGTATCTAAAAAAAAGTATAAAAAATCAAGATTGTGATTTTTTTTTAATCGTTGTGATTTGAAACTTGAAAAAACAAAAAACTGGCACTAAAAAGAGATAAACACATAAACATGTAGAACTAAGCCTGCGAGAGAATGAGATACGAGTTTTATAATCAATGACTAAACATAGGTCCAGTTTGCCCGAAATAAAATTGACAATAATCTTTTTTTAGACTAGAACACTGAAAACGTGAAAGTGATTTTTAAGAAGTTTATTTTGAATTATCATATGTTGACGGATGTAGGCTAAAGGAATTATATTGCTATTAATTTAAGTTGGTGAAGGATTATCTGTTTGTGTATTCTCTGAAGATTCACTTCTACCACGTGTGAATTGCACACAATTTTTTTTTAAATACTCGCTTATTAGTCGTTAGTTTCATAGCCGCAACTACCATTAAGCAGTCGTATGTAAGGTAGGATACGTCCGTCCGGTCACCGTAGGTATTTCTCCTCTAACTACTGAATAAATTCGTTAAGGACTCGACCCGTGCACACTTCAACAATACATTAGAGCACTTTCAGGAAGAAGAATAAATCAATTGAAAGTCGCATTTAGCTCCACCGTTCGAGAGTGCAATGATTTTGTTGTGACCTTACTTTTAGATGTTGCTAGCAGATTATAAAACCTGGGCTTCTAAAGATTTAAAACCTTTTGCTGGTTCTATCTTGAAAGAGGAATATAAAAATTAACTCCAATTTCAAAAATAACTAAAAAGCAAAAAATAAGTAAAAACGGCCCCGCTTTCAGCTTAACGAGTATTTATTCCTTTCTAAGGTTATATTAAACGACCGATCCTGAAAATGTCATCTTTCCTAAAATCACGTAAGTCTGGGGTGACTGGGATCTCTATCTATTATGTATACCTAGTTATTATAACATTCAACACTCGAAACTCAATTACAACATCAACAATTTAACATAACGTAACTTATTAAGCAAAGTGTATGTTAATCTAGTTTATTAAGTTGGAATTTGCAAATGTATCTACATGTGTACACTTTAGCTTGATTTTGTGCTTTAATATACTAGCTCCTGATTGGATAATTTAAATATAGAGTGGTAGGTGCGCGTGATAAAACAAAATTTATAAGGCTCAACTCACACTGGCGCAGTCATGTTTTGCACGGCGACGCGCGCCTCCGCGCGGCGACGCGCGTCTGTGCACGACGGTGCGTCAGTGCCGGAACCAGTTCAGAGACTTTCGAACATTCGTGAATAGTGCTTGCAAAATATATTGTGCCCGAGTACGCGCGGCGACTCGCGAATCCACTCGACTCCAGACGAGCGTCGAAGCGCGCATGCGCGCGTCAACGCGCGTCGACGCGCGCTTCCATATTTTCATAGCACAAATTTGTACTTAAATAATAAAACAATAGAGATGAATATGCTTTAGGTGGAAAAATATGACGTGTCGCGTCGCTTCGACTCTACGCCAGTGTGAGTTGAACATTATACTTGTAGGGAGTGCGGCAGACGTTGTCCTGCTCTAAAAAATAAAGTCCCCGAGAAAAGGTTCCGACTGCAGTGACATCTACTGGGTCCAATTGTGAATCTAAACCATACGAACATATTTTTTTGTTGTATCAAAATAGGCCCAACCGTTTAGTAGGAGATCGGTGATATACACACGGACATATATGAAATATACCTACGAAATAAATATAAAGTGTCTAGACGTCCGCTAACCGGTTGACCGTATCGGTTAACATTATGAACAATTATTAAAAGCTTAATTTTGCTGGACGACTAGCAAGATCCATATATACATGACTAGTAAGCCCAGGTGACATTGTCCTGCCCTATAAATAAAATTTAGAAACCGATTGCAGCGTCACCTACCGGGACCAATAGTGAATCTAAGCCATCCCAGGACCCAGTTGAACACACCCAGAAATTTCATCAAAATAGGTCCAACCGTTTAGGAGGAAAATTAAGTGACATACACAAACAGAAGAATTTTATATATACTTAAAGATAAATCTCTAAATGTTTCCGGTTTCTAGTATGCATTTTTTATTTTTTTTATTTATTTTATATTCTATGATCAACTCTACGGACTCGAGTTCCGTACCCTTTTTTTACAACTTAATTTCTAGATTAAATTTTTTGAATTTAACACGCTTATTACTTATTTTGGTTCTTGTGTGTGACATTAATTTATTGATTTTTGTGTTGAGGTAGTATGTATCTTACGAATAACTAATTATATTAATTTATTCTAGTTTTAATACTAAACTTATACTAATGTAGAGTGTATCTGTTACATGCTGGTGTTCTGAGGAAGTGCATGTGCAGTGTGGGCCTTATATCTATACTTATATATATTGTCCTATCTAGTGTCATGTGTGCTCCAGGGGTGGAAGTGATAAATGGCATCACGTCAGAAGTAGCTTCGGTGAACCTGCAGCCCACCTCTCTACACCCCTTAGCCACTCACACTCATGTTGCCCCTGTCTTCTATGGCATTTTTTGGGGCTCATGTAGGGAGTGGCGATCACCGTCTGCCCATTTTTCCATGTTCCCTGAACATTGCGACCTCATTTCCCACAATAGTCCTACATTGGCCGGGGCTTGTCCTTGGATGCATTACTATATGGTGTAGACAGGGATAATCGTCGGTCAGTGTCACGCTACATTTACATTAAATTTATCAAGGGGCCTCTACGTGTTGGCCTTTCCATGGCCCCACGCAAGCCTTCCAAATGTCCGGGCCATTTTTATGGCCCGTGGCCTACAAAGATATACATTTAAAAAATAATTAGTAACTTAACTAAAGTTCTCGAAGCAATCTACATAAAGCATATAATTACTTCAATCTAAACGGTCTATAGACTTAAATGGGGTTAGATGCAAATGCATGGCACTTCAGTATGGAAATAGTTGTGATTGGTAGATTTCAGAGATATTGGATGAAGTCACTAGTCTAAGTCGTCAAGGGTTTGAAGGAGGTGACCCATATAGGGGGGGAGCCAGATGGAATGCTGATGTTCCTCCGTCTCAAAGGAAGATCTTCCAGCGAGGCTAATGTTGTTCCTCGCAGGCCTGGGCCCATTTGTTATAGTTGAAAATTTGTATAATATATTCTTTATAAGGGTTAAATTATTTATTGTAACAACCAAAATTATTTTAAAAATTAAGCTAAACTATAAAATAGAAACCTAAAATTAAATACTAAAACTAAAAAAAAAAAAAAAAAAAAGGAGAGCAAAATTATAGATAAAATATTGGTCCCAAACCACTGTCACTTACCGGGAACGTTCCCAAAAGGCTGGCGGCGTTACCACGCTGAATAGCAATGCTTACCCTTTGAGCAAAATAGACGCCAGCCTTTTGGTCGCGTGAGAGGTCTACTAAGCGCTCGGCAACATCTCGATAAAGTTTTAGAGCGTTAGGACCCCACGGACCCAGAGTTTCCACCCCAAACGCCGCAAATGTGTAACTATTGCCGATAGCGGCGTACTTGCGGCGCTTGAGGGCCTCCTGTTCGGCTGCAGCAGAACCGGCGGTAACGGACGTACTTGAAAGACGGGACGCCGCCAGAGTGTCAACGCAAGTAGCATCCCACACTAAGGGGCGGCCCATCTTCCAAGGTACTAACGTCATCCCATCCGGTCTCCTGCCATTAATGTCGTTTCTTTATATGTTTCGGGAAACGTTTGTGACATCAATTATTGCACAGCGCCATCTATTGGCTTGTAAGTGTTCCACTACAGGTTACCACTTTAAGAACAACTTTATAAGTACTTAAACACTGTAATGTAGGTTATGCAGTTCATACGAACTTGCTCCTGTAGACTTGAGTTCTGTATAATATTTTTTTAATGCGAAGCTGGCAAACTGACAGACAGCCCAGCTTATGGAAAGTGGTTGAAGTCACCAATATACGTTGACAACATAGTGGAAGTCAACGCGTTGCCAGCCTTTAGAATCGGATGAACAGGATGGGATGAAGCGTGGCCTGTACTTGAGCGGCACGACCAAGAACTGCGTGTCACGAAGATGAATATGTTGCGATGGATGTGTGGAGTAACGTGGAAAGACCGTGTCAGGAACTCCTGCATCCGCGGCAGTTTTCATGTCCGTAGACAAACTGCAAGAGTGTCGCTTACGCTGTGGTACGGCCACGTTTTACGGAGACCGGCTAATCATGTGGGGAACAAATGTCTTCTAGCCATGACACCTCCGCCAGATCATGGTCGAAGGGGAAGGCCTAAGAAATGTTGGTTTGACGTCGTGAAGGATGACATGCGTACCAATGGTCTCAAAACGGGGGATCCTGAAGATCGCGCGAAGTGGAATACAAAAAGTAGGAAAGTTTATCCTCGGGGCTGGCTCCTGTGTGTGTGAGGGGGGGCGGGGGGGCGGCAGTGAGCCTTCGGAACATTCACTCATAGTACGAAACACGGTTGTCTCAGGGCCACCCGTTTCATGTCGATCTTCTGTGAGAGCGTGGTATTTCACCGATCGAGACGCCCGTAAGAGCTGTATTGGAAGTAATAATTCCAGCATGGCTCTACCATCACTCAGCATCCCCCGGCCCAAAGAGAGACTTGCCCGTACACAGGGGCGAGCTCACCTGTGCCAGGGCTGCAGCGTCGGCAACAGTGTCGGCACGTGCAGCAGCCTATTCTTGTGGCCCTTGTATATGACGTCAAGAGGAACACCGAGGGTACAAGTGGGTAGTTAATCCCACAACCCCACTGTTAAACATATCCCCAATCAGTGGGGTTATCACAAGCGGATTCAACCCGCAAAAATATGTCTACTACCCTACAATTATGGCAAAATCGTGTTTTGTTCGTGCAAGAATGGAGAAAGAAGACTAATGCCTGCGGCCAAGCTGCTTGTCGTAATAGGTGATAAAAAAAACCCACTGCCAAGCATTTGCCCGTCAGTATGGCTACCACCCCTGCTCTAGAGTATGCCACCATAACAACCTTGAGTTCTGTAGCAGGTTCCAAATTTAAATCTAAATCAGTTGTAAATTGAAAGTCCTATTTGGGTTGTTGAATCAATTTTTTCTTTGATAAATGGAAAGATGGTATATAAGTTTTATAAAAATCAATTTTTTTGCTATTATTAAAACTTATACCACATTAGAAATAAAATTTTGAACCTGAAGTGTAGCAGTGCCGAAAACAGCCCGACAATTCCCGAAGATACCCGAGCGTACGTACGTCACTATGGTAATTTCTCATACTAACTGATTGAAGCTTCGTAGCATACAGCTGTTGTATGTAGCCACGATGAGTTAGTATAAGAAATTACTATAGTGACGTCACACGCGTGCTCAAAATTTTTCTGAAATCGTTGGCGTGTTTTCGGTACTTAGGTACTTCGGGTCCAAAAAATTATTTTCAATTTGATATAACTTTTTAAGTAATTATAGCGCAATGGAATTTAAGTAATTATAGTCGTGGAAGGCCACGACACACCTTCCATGATCAAATGGATCGTGTACTAGCAGTGGATGATGTCAGGAGCCTTAAGAACAGACGAGCGTGCATGACAAGAGTTATGAATGTCAAAGAAGCAAGTGAGGTGTGTAAGAATGGGCCTAAATGGCGGTCTGTTGTTCGTGCCTACCCCGCAAGGGAGCTGGCGTGAAGTTATGTATGTATGTATGTATAGCGCAATAAATAAAATAAACATAGTTTGTTGTAAAACTTATACACTATGACTAGATCTTTCCGTTTATTAAAAAAAAAAACAACAATAGTTCCATTTAATTTACGAAATTGAAAAGAAGCTAGTATGTAAGGACTTTTAATTAATTACTGATTTCAATACCCATTTAGAAATAAATATTTTCTTTGTTTCATTTATTTCTATCTCTTGGCAGACTTTGGGAAACTGCGAAGTGACTACTATATTAGCGTTTATTGAATATCAATACAGATATCGCTTCTTTCATTCCTTGCACATGCGGGGTCTAATCTGCTAATGCACCTCAGTTGCAATTGCTATCAGCTATCCCTTTATAGGTGTTGCTCGCTGTAAATATTATTTAATCGTGAGAGCTAATAATAATTATTGCAAGAACAAATTCAATAAAAGCTGGTAAGTGCGTGGCAAGCCATGTTCAAAATTAGAACGAATGAGAGATAAAAAATAAGGCCGCCCATTAATCCTACTTTTACTGCTTAATGTGACTACTGTAGATTGTTTAATTTATATATATTTTGTGAACAATAGTGTTTTCTATTCTATTCTATTATAAGTCATTGTTCAAAACAGTCAATTGCAGGTGCAGTTACCAATATATTGTTACGAGTTACACGCCGACAAAAGTGGATTCACACCTGCATACCGTAAAAACACACTTTATTACCATTCGGAATTTGGACTTCTTTTGTTTACTTTGTGTTTAAAGTTTGTGATTAGAAAATAGACCATTGTGTATTGTAATCTTTTATGGCATTAGTCAGGTGTGTTGGACTGATTCTAGAAGATTTGGTCCACGCGGCCGGGCAGACATATTGCATATGCGCAGTATAAAGCAATGCCCCAATTGAGAGATGAGTCAGTCGAGCGAGAACCACAAACGGAGCGAGTTGTGTGTACATTTGGTAATCTATTTAGTGACGGACTTTGCGCGTGTTATTGAATCGTGCATTACGTTTGGACTGGTTGTGTTCAGTTATATTTGTACCTGTGTTATACGTGTTGGTGTAATTCTAATAAACTTTATAATAATTCCAACGGTATTTTAATTCGAGTCTTGCAACTCGTAATTTTTTTATTTATTGCAGGAGTTCAGCAGACAGGCAGACGGCCCACTTGATGGAAAGCGGTTACCATCGCCTATAGACATTTGCAAAACCAAAGGTGCTACAAATGCGGTGCTGCTGTCTTAAGGGAGACTGAAACCTGGTCACAAATGCCGGAATACCACTTAAGGTTGATATGGCAACATACTTTAGCCCAGGGGTGGTAGCCATCCAGTCGGGCAAATGCCCTACCACCTAGCTGTGGGTTGTTTTGTCGCCTCTTACGACAGGCCGCTCGGCCGCAGGAAATTGTATTCTTTCTCCGTTCCTGCACGGATACAATGTAAATAAATTAAACAAAGTATTTGTTATTTAAATAAAACACGATACTGTAACAGAAAAGGTCTATTTGTCATGAAGGTAGATCAAAAATATACAATTTTAGAAAGGCGTACTGTCATTTAGTCTTAGTACGTTGTGTAATAGTTCTCCAGACACCACGACATAGTGCGACATAATGTAAGAGGCGTCTCGAATCAAATTAAACGAAGTCTATTTGCAATTTCGGCTAGTGCATATTCTTGCATCATTAACATTTAACGGATTTAAGCCATCACATGGGTTCAAATATAGAAGTTCATATTTAGCTAGGTGAGCTGTGTTAGTAGCCTATGTATTTTTGAGTAAGCTAGCTCTGTTGCAAATATATTCAGTATTTTTTTAGATAATTTTCCTTATAATAATGTTAAGTCTTCTAAGATCACCGTCTTCTATGGGTAAGGTGCCCAGAAGGCTGGTTACGTTTCCTCGCTGGATCGCCATGCTGATCCGTTGCCCGAGGTAAGCATCAGCCTTCTGATCACCTGAAGAGTCAATGAGTCGTTTTGATAAATTTTGGTAGAGGTCCAAGCGTCTCGAAAGCAAGGCTCAGTATTCTACTTATAGTCTTGAGGGACTATGGGTAGAATACAATACAAATAAGTTAAGTTTTCTTCTAATGTATTCCATTATTTATAAGGTTTTGTTATCTATTAAATTTTCATTATATTAAGTCTTGTAAGGACTCTTTTCAAATATATTGTTACGAGTTGCGAGACTCGAATTAAAATGCCGTTGGAATTATTATAGAGTTTATTAGGACTATATAAACACGTGGAACACAGGTACAAATATAACCGAACACAGCAAGTCCAAACGTAATGCAGAGGTCGTCATTCAATAAAACGCGCAAAGTCCGTCACTATGACGTTCCCGATTATACACACGTCACGCCTTGATCGTAGTTGTTGCTGAACTGCCCCCCTCCCTCACTCAGGCCATCGTGACGCCCGGTGACGTGGACCAAATTTCCTAGAATCAGCTTGTACTTTATGACCCGTAACACCTGGCTAATGATTACAATAAAATAATACGCTGTTCTCTAGAAACGTATGCCAATAAATAATTAAACAAAAGAAGACGATCATAAAAGAATTACAATTAGTTCAAATGCCGACGGGTAATAAATGTGCTTCTACAAATCTGTACGTGGAATTTGTCTTTGTCGGCGCGTAGGTTAAAACACTATATATAATTTTTAAACAAACCACGCTACCTTACTTGTCTAAGTTCTTCAATCCTTATGTTTATTTAGTACCAATGTACTGAATCCTATAATCAATAAATGTAACATTTGTCGTTTACTCAGGGCGATTGAGGCTGTTTTATTGCCTGCATCTCCTAATGGCTCTTTTATGGGCAGCTCCTTTGCTCCCAGCCATAGTATGTCTTGATGGTATCGATTTTTAAATGGACCCACGTATATGGTTGATTAAGAATTGTTGGGATACTCAGTTCCAACTATGTAAGGGTCTTGGGGTATTTGAGTGTTGTATTGTATTTTTTTAGGTCCGTAGTTATGTTAATTTTGATACTTAAATTATGATCAACTTATTGTTGGCCCGTGAGTAACCTTGTGCATGTTGCTTGGGGATTCATGTCAAGCCTTTACCGCCATTTTATCGTAAGCGACTTTTGAACAATAATATATTTTTTGTTGCAAATGGTATTTTAAATTATTATTTTGATTTCAGACTTTCAGTTTTAGTAAGATTAAACCCTAATAAATCAAAGCCTGAAAGACTTAAAACAAAATAATAGTTTAAAATACTATTAGACTAAAAAATATATCCAAATGTCGCTTACGATAAAATGGCGGTAAAGGCTCGATGTCTATTTGGCGAATATATATGGTCGGCCTATTGAGACAGAGTTAGTTGAGTTTCAGTTGCGATCGAGGGGCTCTACGTTTACTTTTGGAACGAGAATCTCACATCTAAGAACTTTGCGCGTTATGTTATGTAATTATGTGCCTTACGGTTTGGATTTGTTGTATTTGGTTGTACTTGTAAACTTGTAAACTTTGTGTACATTCATTCGACATTTAATTTCGAATCGCTCAAAATTCGTAATGGTATTACTAATATGCACAAGTTTCTAGGAACACCACCAGCATATATTTGTGGTGAAGTTAGCTAGGATAACTTTTAATTCCTTTATATGTCGTCAAAGGGTGTGTAGAGTAAATTTCAAACTTCAGATGGAACTTATCTACTAAACTCAACTATTATAAATATTCAGTTTTAGTCTAGTCATTTAGTTGTGTATAAATACTATATATATTTTTTGTTTAATTATTGGAGGAATTGTGTAGAGTAAGAAAGTTCTTTTAAAATCTAAACAGTAGGTTGTATATTGAGCATTTAACTTGAATGAAATTGGGCAGGTCGTCGGCATTCCACGAGGTATGTAGGGTTCCGTCGAGCTGAAAAAAGTCCAACTGTTTCATCAATTCAATATGGAACCACAGAAAAGCAATTAACAGAAAATACTATATATTATAATTCGAAACTCGAATCGAATTATTCGAAAGTTCCCGAAAAATTCCAAAAAAAATCGAATAATTTTAATTTTTTTCCGAATCATTCGCGAATTATTATATTATTCGCAAATTTTCGAGTAACCTTTTTCTTATAGATTTTTTTTTAAACGGAAATTGATAATTATAAAAACCGAAAATGAATTAAAAAGATCTTTTGCCAATATTAGTATCTATCTAGATTTTTATGCTACTGACAGAAATGAACATATATTGAAATTGAGCAATTGTTTTCTCCGCGTAATTGATTTTTAATCAAAAAGTATATTTTCGTAAGTACAATATTTTGATACACGATGTAATGGAATTCAAATTGGAATCAATAGAAAATCCAGTGATATTTCGATTATTCGCGAATTATTCGATTTAGAAGCAAAGAAGCAAGCGAGGTGTGTAAGAATAAGCTTGAAGGGCGCTCTGTTGTTCGTGCCTACCCCGCAAGGCAACTGGCGTGAAGTTATGTATGTATGTATTCGATTTATTTTTACGGCCTCTGTGGTTGAGCGGGCGAAGCCTTTGCCGGCGTACCTCACTGCAACGCAGAGGTTCCGGGTTCGATTCCTGGAATATTAAATTTCGGAAACGTATTTTCTCCGTTATTTACTATGGTCTGGGTGTCTGGGATCGGCCCCAGGGGAGTCCGTTGTATATTACCCATAACACAAGCGTAACTTGCTGAATTTGGGGATATACAATGTGTGTGTTTGTCTGCCGATTATTATTATATTATTATTATTTATTTCGAAATATTTTCGAATTTCGAATTCGAATTTTGAATCGAGTATTAATATTCAATTCAATTCAAACGATATCCGCACACCCCTAGTAATTAAGTAAAACGAGTAATTAACTAGGTACTATTAAAACCTAAGAGACCATTATTTAACTCTGAGCGCACTCTACCGTCTTTTATGATTACCAATAATGAAATTAACAAACCTCGACCACTCAAACTTCCTTTCATAGGTTCGTGACCAGTTCGCTTTTCGTGGTAAGCCGAGGCCTTTTTCTTAGTAATTAACGAGTGATTCAAAGACATCCGCCGTAAAGAGGGATAGAGGGGCATTTCCTAATGGCCGCCCCGGGGGCAGTATCGCGACACAATCGCCATTCAACAACCCTCCTTAACGAACAACTGATTTATCAGTTGTTAATTATTCAAACGATACTAGAAAAATTGCTGGCATTTTTTATTTAGATTAAATACGATTCGACAATTCAATTATATTTACATACATATATACAGAGCAATAAAATGGAAGTGTCTGTTTATAATGTCAAAAGAACAGCTATTTACTAAATAAAAGTAAATGTACAGACACGGGATTTTTAGAATTTCATAATATTATAGATGAAATTAATTGTTTCAACAAATTCTCATCAGCGTGCTGCCATCATACCTGTTTATATGACAGCCGGTACACGTATCCATCATGTGGTTAATTATCGGGCGCATGTCAGAGACGGGAATTGCTCCTGGCGGAGTGCTGGCACACGCGGCCAAATGCGATATTTTGCGAAGTTGAACGTATTTGTTTTATATTATTAGAGACGAGTTAAATGTCATGGGATAAATTATACAAATATTGGTACAGTTGAATTGTAGAATGCGAAGTTTTGCGAAAATAAAACTAAAATATTCTATAGGTAATTTTTTTTTTATCTTTTCAAAGTTTTTTTATCCGTGCAGGAACGGACAAAGAACACAATTTCCTGCGGCCGGGCAGTCTGTCGTAAGAGGTGACAAAACAACCCACAGCCAGGTGGTAGGGCATTTGCCCGACTGGATGGCTACGACCCCTGGGCTAAAGTATGTCGCCATAACAACCTTAAGTGGTATTCCGGCATTAGTGACCAGGTTCCAGTCTCCCTTAAGACAGCAGCACCGCATTTGTAGCACCTTTGGTGTTGCAAATGTCCATAGGCGATGGTAACCGCTTTCCATCGAGTGGGCCGTCTGCCTCTCTGCTGAACTCCTGCAATAAAATATATATTTAAAAAAAAATGCTGCGACGATGGCAAGAGACCGGAAATGTCTTTGGTACCCTGGACGACAGGTCGCCGTTTAGTATGGGACGCGTCTTGCGTCGATACTCTGGCGGCGTCGCATCTTTCAGCCACTAGCATGTCTGCCGGTACAGCTGCTGCACAACAGGAGGCCCTAAAATGCCGCTAATATTCCGCCATCGGAAATAGTTACATATTTGCGGCTTTTGGGGTCTAGACCCTGGGACCATGGGGGCCTGAGATGCACAAACTTTATCGAGACATAGCGAAACGCCTGGTAGACGTCTTACGTGATTAAAAGACTGGTCTATACCTCGGACAACGCATTAGCGTTGCCATAATTTTGGGCACATTTCCAAGTGACAGTGGTCTGGCACTACAATTTATAGATTAATTTTAATTTGTATATACAGTTTAATTGTATTTGAATGTAAACTAAATGTATATACGGTACTTATATTTAAAAAAAACATTTTTTGTCTGTATGTTTGTTACGGCTAATCTTTGAAACGGCTGGACCGATTTTGATGAGACTTTCACTGAAAGATAGCCGATGTTGTAAGGAGTAATATAGGCTACTTTTATTTTAAACAAAAAAATTGAAAGACATGCGCGCACGCCGCCGCCGTCGGCGCACCGGAAGAAAAATTAAATTAAATTCCACGCGTATAAAGTCGCAGATAACAGCCAGTCTTAACAATAAGGTCACAAATAAATTAAGTAATCGATTTATGTGAAAGATTTTCAACAATTAATAATATGAAAATACTTACTCACACGATTAATTTATTCTCATCTTTTCACAGTCTAGGTCCAAAAATGTATAAAAGTGTACCCGTCTCCTTTGCAACTTAAGTACACAAGTTGTTAGTTAAGTAGACGTATGTCTAAGCGTTGGTAAGGGCTTAACTCTACAGTTTAGCAAATTAAGTCCCTTCTTAACTAATACAAATGTTATTCATGGTAACCAATCACTGTGCAATAGACGGTTTTTCATACAAAATCAGTTAAAGAACAATCCTCGATGTATAATCTAAACAGGTCATTAAACTTAGTGCGGGCGGTACAGAGCTAATTCCATGCTGAAAAGACGTGGAAAATTCCTAACTTATTCCAGTGATTACTTTTAAGGTTTCATCTTATTTCTAAGAAAACTTTCCTTTTAAAAACAGTCAAAGAAGGAAATTGTGAGACTTTACAAAAGTAGTCTCCAACTTTCAACGAGGTTAACAACGAGTTATGAAAGTATCAAAGTAGTTTTAAAAAGAGGAAAAGTATAACAAGGAGTCCTATTCATTAATATTATAATGAATTATTACAACGTATAGAGTAGTGTTGCGGACAGAGAGCACCCCCCTAACCCGCACGCCGGAATATAGCTTCTCTCCACGCCCCCCATAACGCCGACGCCCATAGATCGCACAGTTAGCAGCTAAGCGTCGGACGGACCGAGGGATGAAAGAAGCGGCCGAAAATGGAGGCCGAAAATTGTTGACCCGGGCTGAACGCCTCCGCTCCCACGGAGTCGTGAAGCCCCCAAAGTCCGGTATCGCTGAAACAGCCATCTGCGGCTATTCAGCTGGGTCCAGTTCCAAAAAAAAAAAAAAAACCGAAAATTGTTCGCATTGCTCACATACATATGGCACCAATATGCACTACTCTACTCTCTGCCATTCATAACTCTCCCAGTAACTCGCTTATATATAGTTTTAATTTAATTGTAAGTAACGCCAATCATAAGTCATACAGTCCACATCGACTTTAATTTGGAAGAAGCAACTGCCAATAAATAGTAAGAAATGCATGAATGCATACCTGGCGTGCTAAGTTCAAGAAAATAAATATTTTAACTGTGGCTTCGCAGTAACTATCCAATATTTTATTTAACATCACATAAACATTGATAACGCAGTACTTTAGAAATATTATTAATTAACTAGCTGACCCGGAAAACTTCATACTGTCTCAGAATCAATAGATAAAAAACGTTGATTTCTGAACGATGGGACGAACATCAAACGTTTGACATTCAAAGCCAAAATAATAAAAAAAACTTCACTTTTAAATGTAATTTGATTTCTGAACGACTTTTAAATTTAATTGATTTCTAAACGCGGAACGAATATCAAATGTTTGACAGGTAGGAATAGTTTCTAAGAGAAAGCGAAATTGTGGTTTTTACTATATTCCAAGTATTTTTTTTATATTTAGTCACCTTTTAAACCTTCCCTGGACTGCCACAAATAATTCAAAACCAAAATTAGCCAAATCAGTCCAGCCCTTCTCGAGTTTTAGCGAGACTAACGAACAGCAATTGATTTATATATTATATAGATTTGATGCTTTTCATTTTCTATCAAATGACATAAATTTCATAAGGCTTATACCCTAATCAGTTCAATGTAAATTCTGAGAATTTCATAAATTACACTATGACAATAACGTGTGATAAATCTTATACTAATATATAAAGCTGAAGAGTTTGTTTGTTTGTTTAAACGCGCTAATATCAGGAACTACTGGTCTGATTTGAAAAATTCTTTCAGTGTTAGATAGCCCGTTTATCGAAGAAGGCTATAGGCTATATATCATCACGCTGAGACCAATAGGAGCGGAGCACCAATGAAAAATGTTTCATTTCATTCATTTTGTTATATGAATCAGGGAACACAGACTTCGGCTAATTTTTCCACATAGATAAATTTTCCAGTTTAACACTATTTTTCATATGATTTTCATCATCTAATTCCGTTTAGCATATCTTCATCCAACTACAGTTTATAGTAATCTAACATGGTTAATTGTGAAGCTTGTAACCTATTGTTTGTAAAAAAAGAAAATAATTTTTTAACGATTAATAAAATCAAAACTTTTCGCATAAATAAAAATAAAAATGTCATTGCGTCCGGTATAACAGAATTTAGAAGAAAAGTTACATTATAACAGATTCGAAGTTTTAAATAAAGAACAATTAAGGATATCCTCTTTGCGGCTTTTTTTTGGTATTGTACAGTTTGACACAATGGCAGGCAATGGGCCTGAGTCCAAACAGCCTTGTCAGATTTACTCATTTTATTTATTTACGATATCAAATCAACCAAATTATAGGCCTTTGGCTGACGCCATAAAACTTAATTCTTGTGGCAACTCAAAAGACGAAATGAATAATTATGATTTAGAGAACGGCCGTGGCCTAGTTAAAGATTTCGACTCCTTTTAATTATTGGGTTGACAACTAATTCATTGCGAATTTTTAATGAGAATAAGTCAAAATTTTGTTTTCAGTTTTTTTTTCAATATGCGATACATCAGGCTCTTTTGTAATATTACGTGATGTACTATAACGATCTGAATCAATAATGGCCTTGATATGTGTCTCATCTCATATCAATCTCATGCGGTTAATAATCATTTTACCATTATATTTTAGATATTGTAAAATTTTATCGAAATTCTACAAATTACAGATATCGGGGTGGACCATAACGGCCTGTCCACGACCAAGGGCATAGCGACAGGCAACGCGCCGGTGGCTTGCGTCTAGCTAGTGCAACGAGTCCTGGTATGCTTCATGTATCTTAGTACAGGCATTTCCAAACTGTTTTGAGCAAGAAACCCCTTTTCTAAAATGAACTGATACCTCAGACCCCCATAACCAAATTACTTTAAAAATCCTATTTCTAGTTTTATCAATAGATACAAAATACTTATCAATTTAAAAACAATGCGGTTGGTTAAATGAGTTAACTTGACATCATTTTGTCATCAAAATTTAACAAAATAAATAGGCATCAAATTCAGTAAATATCAAGTGTAATTGATAATTATTATTGTATTTTATTGTTACTTATTATTGTAATTGATAATTATTATTGTATTGTATTAATACAAATTATGTAAATATACTTAAGTAATTATTATAAAAAAGACACACATTTGTACACGTAACATTACTTCTAGAGTGCCTTGAAAGTTTTAAATAAGAATTTGTGTAATGAACAAGGGTCGATTTTTAGACCTCGTTGACCCCCAAAATCAGTTTTTCGATTTCGATCCCAGGGGGTTGATATTGATCACTTTGGGAATCCATGTCTTAGTACTTTTGATTTGTCGCGCGTCGACGAACTTATCTATCATTTATAGTGACAAGGTCGTGGCTAGGTGGTAAGGTCTCCATTTTATGTTTAGGTACCGTATCCTAAAAAGTTATTATAAACATGTATTTTTAATTAAATCTTCGGACCCTAATTAGTTACTAAAAAGTGTATTTTTAATTAAATCTTCGGACACTAATAAGTTACTGAAAAGAGATTTAATTAAATCTTCGGACCCTAATAAGTTACTAAAAAAGTGTGTTTTAAACTAAATCTTCGGACACTAATAAGTTACTAAAAAGTGTATTTTAAATTAAATCATCGGACCCTAATAAATTACTAAAAAGTGTGTTTTAAACTAAATTTTCGGACACTAATAAGTTACTAAAAAGTGTATTTTTAATTAAATCGTCGGACCCTAATAAGTTACTGAAAACTGTGTTATAAACTAAGTCTTCGGACACTAATAAGTTACTAAAAAGTGTATTTTTAATTAAATCTTCGGACACTAATAAGTTACTGAAAAGAGATTTAATTAAATCTTCGGACCCTAATAAGTTACTAAAAAAGTGTGTTTTAAACTAAATCTTCGGACACTAATAAGTTACTAAAAAGTGTATTTTAAATTAAATCATCGGACCCTAATAAGTTACTAAAAAGTGTGTTTTAAACTAAATTTTCGGACACTAATAAGTTACTAAAAACTGTATTTTTAATTAAATCGTCGGACCCTAATAAGTTACTGAAAATTGTGTTATAAACTAAATCTTCGGACACTAATAAGTTACTAAAAAGTGTATTTTTAATTAAATCTTCGGCCCCTAATAAGTTACTAAAAAAAGTGTATTTTAAACTAAATCTTTGGACCCTAATAAGTTACTAAAAAGTGTATTTTTAATTAAATCGTCGGACCCTAATAAGTTACTAAAAACTGTGTTATAAACTAAATCTTCGAACACTGATAAGTTACCAAAAAGCATATTTTTAATTAAATCTTCGGACCCTAATAAGTTACTAAAAAAGTGTATTTTAAACTAAATCTTCGGACACTAATAAGTTACTAAAAAGTGTATTCTTAATTAAATCGTCGGACCCTAATAAGTTACTAAAAACTGTGTTATAAACTAAATCTTCGAACACTAATAAGTTACTAAAAAGTATATTTTTAATTAAATCGTCGGACCCTAATAAGTTACTAAAAAAGTGTATTTTAAACTAAATCTTCGGACACTAATAAGTTACTAAAAAGTGTATTTTTAATTAAATCTTCGGACCCTAATAAGTTACTAAAAAAGTGTATTTTAAACTAAATCTTCGGACACTAAGAAGTTACTAAAAACTGTATTTTTAATTAAATCTTCGGACCCTAATAAGTTGCAAAAAAAAAGTGTATTTTAAACTAAATCTTTGGACCCTAATAAGTTACTAAAAAAGTGTATTTTTAATTAAAACTGAGAACATTCTTAGTTAGGTTGTTAAAGTAAGAATAAAAAAAGCATGTCGATGTACACCGAGCTTTACATTTTTTATTCAAGTTCGCTAAATAAGTTTTAATTGAGTTTTTATGTCGCCAGGAACAAGAATATAACTGCGCAGTCATTTTATGGATTAATTGTTGTTAGTTACAAACAATAGCTTGTGAACCTTTAACCCTTCAACCATTTTTTCTAATCTTGAATATTGACAGGACGTATGGTAATGGTGTGGTTAAAGGTTTAGCCCTCCTAGTTTAACCTAACGCAAAGGTACCAGGTTCAAATCCAAGCATGGCAAATTTTGTAAGCAAACTCACCCATATTTGTTACTTGGTCTGAGATCGGTCACAGAAGTGTCTGGGACCGATGTTTGAACCTGTTTTTTTTTTTTGGAGCTGGACCCAGCTGAATAGCCGCAGATGGCTGTTTCAGCGATACCGGACTTTGGGGGCTTCCCGACTCCGTGAGAGCGGAGGCGTTCAGCCCGGAAGCATCACGCTCGAGGAGGCACCTCCTGTGAGGTTCGACCTCGGCTCGACCGCTGCGGGGGATTGACTCTATATTGGGAATTAGCCGTTAAAGGCTGAAAGAGCTAAGGCAACAGGCTGAAGTGATTATTTGGGGACCAATTATCGACTCCGCCGGCGGAGCTGATCCTAGTCTATCATTACTACCGCTTCGCAACGTGTTATAGCTGGAGGAGAAGAAGCGGCGGAAGAAACTCTCCAGCAACACGCCTATGCTAATCGTGTATGGCTACTTGTGTCTGTAGTGAGTGAGTGAGATTGGTGGGGTCTTACCTTTGTGTAAGAGGATCCGAGCCGGGGGCTCTCTGGCGTCTGTTATGCCAGGTTGATGTTCTGAGCCTCGGGGGGTTCATAGTCGCGAGGAGACGGGTGATTTTATCGGGCTCGTCAATGAGTGCATTGCGAGGGCGACGATTTCTCATGGGAGCGTTCGGTGTGGGTTTGTAGTTGACCGTTTCCGTCACCAGAGGGTTCGGGTGATGGGGTCAAGTTCAAAGAATCTGCGCGATAGAGTGATTATATAGTCTGTTTGGACCTGTTTAGAAGTAGTAACCTTAAGTACAAATATTAACAAGTCGTACAGCTACTACAATATATAGCACAATGTGTGAGCGGGACGGATGACGTACGAGCGAGATAGAGCAACTATTAAAATGTACGCTCCTGCGATGACTAGACGTATGTAGCTCCCATAGATTCAAAACTCTAGTTTAGTATGAAATAACATTACCTGTCTAAAAGAGATCGTATTTAGGATTCGGTTGTTATTTTAAAGACGGAATTCGTAATAAAACTACGTTTTAACGGTTTTAAGCGCGGTAATTTTATTTGATTTTGGTTTTTCCGACGTTTCGGCCACTTTTCAGTGGCCGTGATCACGGAAGACAAAGATGTCAAGTGTCAACGAGTATTGTTAAAGTTTTATTTAGCCTACCGCCAACTTGTTAATTTTAATTTTGTTTATGGTTATTATTTACTCTATGGGAGCCTAATCTAATTTACTACCGCTTCGCAACATGTTATAGCTTAAAGAGAAGAAGCGGCGCAAGAAACTCTTCAGCAAACATGCCTAGCTCTAATAATTTTATATAATATTAAAATGGGTGGAAGGAAAAATAAAAGTAATTATCAGTCAAGTTGGTTTGTGTTCCGTTTTATTATGTATATAAGTCCCGAAAACTTAAGAAAATAGACGGAATTCGTGTCAACCGTCATGTTTATTTGTCTGTCCTAGTATGTAGTAGTACTAATTTTTCTCAGAAACTAAATTATTGCGTCTATAATAATATAATAATAATCGGCAGACAAACACACACATTGTATATCCCCAAATTAAGCAAGTTACGCTTGTGTTATGGGTAATATACAACGGACTACTCTGGGGCCGATCCCAGACACCGAGACCATAGTAAATAACGGAGAAAATACGTTTCCGAAATTTACTATACCAGGAATCGAACCCGGAACCTCTGCGTTGCAGTGAGGTACGCCGGCAAAGGCTTAGCCCGCTCAACCACAGAGGCCGTCAATATCGATGTTTGACAAACAAGTGTATTATATGTGCTATGTATATAGCACTATTATGTAGTGCATGTCAGAGGGCACTAAACCAGCCACACACGGTCCTCAGTTTTCTTGCTCTTAAAAATTTGTTAATATCATGGATTTGAAACAACGAATACCGTATTAATGAATAATAAAAGTGAAAGGGTCAATTGCTCTGTGAATTATGCAAGCGGCCGACAGAGGGCGGTACTGGTAATCGAATGTCAACAGAGGCCTGCGGCTTAACCGACAATATCGTATAGGTGGGTCTATGTTATTATGATCTCGGTCAAGCCGGGGTGGGGTGGTTTTCGCTTTTATTTCTTACAGCCATTTTGAAGACTCACAGTCAACGTTCAACGAGAACCATATCGCACCGTGTGCTCATTTTTTTTCTATGTATCAATATATTATAATCGCTGGGCATGCCAATAACTTTTATTAAACCTAATCTGTGTACAAAATGATAGCTCAGAAGTGAAACCATAGTGCCGTGCGCTGTTCCCGGATGCACCGAGAACCGAATTGCACCAAGCCACGGGAGGGCTGATCTCAAGGTTGAGAGCTTCTGCTTTTATAGTGGAAGGATCTAGGACATATCTTTCCTATACAGTCCATAAAATCGAATCAGTATAACTCGTGGGTTAAAGCGTCCCACACATATATTTATATTCAAACTAGCTGTCCCGGCAGATGTTGTTCTGCCCTGAAAAAATAAAATCTCGAACCCGATTGATGCGCCACCTACTGGATCCAACTGTCGACTTAAACCTTAGAGGGACCCACTCAAATAAACACAAAAAAATCGTCAAAACCTGGTACCCGATTCCAACGCCACCTACTGGGTCTAATTGTGAATCTAAACCATTCCCGAACCCACCTGAACACACACAAAAAATTACATCGAAATCGGTCCTGCCGTTTAGGAGTTCAGTCACATATGCACGCACAGAAGATTTATATATGTAGGATGGTGGTTGCGTAGCAACTAGTTATTGATAGATGGATTGTGAGACGAGCATTGTAATATTTCTTTATTTTATTGTGTTTAATTAATATACGAGTTTGAAGATTTGTAAATCATTTATTTAGTATCCTACATTTTTGGGGGCTCGTCCGGGATATTACAAAAATCGTTCGGGATGGGGTCAGATGGCTTGAAGACTGTGTACAGTATTATGTTGAGAATTTGAAGACGAATTTATACAATGTCAATTTTTTTTGAAGATGAATGTTGAAGAGGAAGCTGGTTCTTTTATGATGTTTTAGAATTAATATTAAGAAGATAAAGACGATGGTGTATTTTGATTTAAAGAGTGTAGAAGACTCTGTCACTAAATTTTCAGGGGATGATCCTGAGTATACCGTGTCAAGATGGGCTCAGCAAATTGCGACAGCTACTGATAGATACTGTTTATCACCAGGTTTGACATTATTTATTGCAAAAAGATCACTGATTTCCACTGCAGCTTTGTGGTTACGAACTGAAAGTCCTTTCAAGAGTTACGAAAAATTGAAAATTGCTTTATCTGAAGAATTTCCTGAAGGAAACTCAGATAAAGAACGTATTTTAGATCAGATGATGAAAAGAAACAGAGGCGAAAGTAGTTACGATTATGTTTTGAGAGTAAAAGAGCTAGGCAAAAGGGAAAATATACCAGAAAATTTTACGAGGCATTTGATCATACAAGGTATACAGGACAGTAGGATCAGTGAAGAGCAAATAAATTATTGGTTTTTCAAAACGCATCCGCATGCAAAGAACGAAATAATACAGCAACAAGAGGTGATTACACCAGTCACGGTTAGTATGGTGTCAAATAATAATATACCGATGGAAACATATGAAAATGTGGACGATTTGAATAGCCAAAACTATAAAAAAGATAATAGCGAAAATTCAGTTTCATGTCAAAATTATAGTGTCCCAGTAGCTTTGGAAGCTGTAAGCAGTGAGAACTCATTAATTTTTGAAAGAGAGGAAATTAAATCTATGTTGTATTTGTTACCAAGATATGACACTTTGGCAAGAACTATAACAATTAAAAATAAGAGCAACAATCACAGGATATTAACGGAAAAAAAGGAAAACATATCTCAAAAACGGATAAAGTCATTGAATAAAATCAAATATAATATATTTCGTATCAGAACATATGTTAATGATACATTTTACAAAACTTGTGTTATGTTGAAGAAAAGGACTAGTTACAGAAAGATATTTCCTAGGAAGAGTAATTTCAAAGGAAGGCGAGAAGTTAACAGAGAAGCAGATATTACCTTGAAAAGAAAAGTATGGAATAAGAGCTTGAGGAAAATAAGATTTAATATTGGAAAGAGACAGTTTCAAGATAATATGATTTTGTGTTATAAAGTCAGAAAGAAATGCTATAGACACTTAGATGGTTATTTGGATGAAGTAGAAAAATGGCCAGATTATGATGAATGACTGGATGATGTGAATGTTTTGTTTTAAATTTATATAAGAATAATTTTCACTTTTTAATTTTCATTGAAAAATTGTTATTTGAGTTTGTTTATATGTTAGTCTAGATTGTGTTTCCTTTGTGATGATAGGATATTCTGTAAGTACGTTTAATTTTATGTTCTTGGAAGCTTATAGAATATCTGAGGACAGATATTTTATAGGATGGCCGAGTGTAGGATGGTGGTTGCGTAGCAACTAGTTATTGATAGATGGATTGTGAGACGAGCATTGTAATATTTCTTTATTTTATTGTGTTTAATTAATATACGAGTTTGAAGATTTGTAAATCATTTATTTAGTATCCTACATCCCTATTAATATTATAAATGCGAAAGTAACTCTGTCTGTCTGTCTGTCTGTCTGTCTGTCTGTCTGTCTGTCTGTCTGTCTGTTCCGTTTTCACGTAAAAACTACTGGACCGATTTGGCTGAAACTCAGTATGTATATATTTTCGATGCCGAGAATGAACATAGGATACTTTTTATCCCGGAAAATGGGATAGTTTCCGGGATAAAAATATATTTGTCTATTTGTTTGTTATGCTTTTACGGAAAAACTAATGGGCCGATTTGGCTGAAATTCGGTAAGTATGTGAATTAAATACCGAGAGTGGACATGGGATACTTTTCATTTTGGCCTTTTCGGTCATTTTGGCCATTTAGGCCATTTTATTTATTTTGGTTAATTTGGAAATTTTGGTCATTTTGGGCATTTTAGTCATTTTAGTCATTTTAGCCATTTCGGTTATTTTGGCCATTTTGGTCATTTTGGCCATTTCGGTCATTTGGCCTTTTTGGTCATTTCAGTCATTTTGGCCTTTTTGGTCATTTTGGTGATTTTGGTCATTTTAGCCATTTCGGTTATTTTGGCCATTTTGGTCATTTTGGCCATTTCGGTCATTTGGCCTTTTTGGTCATTTCAGTAATTTTGGCCTTTTTGGTGATTTTCGCCATGTTGGTCATTTTGGCCTTTTTGGTCATTTTGGTAATTTTAGTGATTTTGGCCATTTTGGCCATTTTAGTAACTTTGGCCTTTTTGGCCATTTCGGTCATTTTGGCCATTTCGGTCATTTTGGCCTTTTTGACCATTTCGGTCATTTTGGCCTTTTTGGTCATTTTAGCCATTTTGGCCATGTCGATAATTTTGGCCTTTTTGGCCATTTCGGTCATTTTGGCCATTTCGGTCATTTTGGCCTTTTTGGCCATTTCGGTCATTGTGGCCTTTTTGGTCATTTTAGCCATATTGGCCATGTCGGTAATTTTGGCCTTTTTGGTCATTTTGGCCATTTTAGTATTTTGGCCTTTTTGGCCATGTCGGTAATTTTGGCCTTTTTGGTCATTTTGGCCATTTTAGTATTTTGGCCTTTTTGGCCATGTCGGTAATTTTGGCCTTTTTGGTCATTTTGGCCTTTTTGGCCATTTCGCTAATTTTGGCCTTTTTGGCCTCTGGTCATTTTAGCCATTTTGGCCATGTCGGTAATTTTGGCCTTTTTGATCATTTTGGGCAAGTCGGTCATTTTGGCCTTTTTGATCATTTTGGCCATGTCGGTCATTTTGGCCTTTTTGGTCATTTTGGCCTTTTTGGTCATTTTGGCTATTTCAGTCAATTGGGTAATTTTGGGCCATTTAGGCCATTTTGGTCACTGGCCATACTTTTTATCGCAAAAATAAAACTAAAATGAAAGTGTTAGTGAGAAACTAATCATTTCTCAAGTTTATAGGTATAATAAAAATTAACCCCTATCCCTATTAATATTTAATGTCCCTATTAATCCCTATTAATATTATAAATGCGAAAGTAACTCTGTCTGTCTGTCTGTTCCGTTTTTTAAGTGAATCTTTCGGGGGCAAATACATAAAAATTTAATACAATGTAACCTGTACTACTTGCTCTTTAAACAAGAGACACGAACTAGAGGTTGACCCGCGGCGCAGCCGCGGGGTAAACTCTAGTGTATAATATAAAACTCAATTGCTGTTCGTTAGTCTCGTTAAAACTCGAGAACGGCTGGACTGATTTGGCTAATTTTGGTTTTGAATTATTTGTGGAAGTTCAGAGAAGGTTTAAAAGCTGAGTAAATATGAGAAAAATGCTTGGAATATAGTAAAAAAAAACTATTCCTACCTGTCAAACAGTTCATGTTCGTCCCGTCATTTAGAAAACAATCAAATTTAAAAGTCGTTCAGAAATCAAATTAAATTTAAAGGTGAAGTTTTTTTTCATTTTATGGTTTTGAATATCAAACGTTTGATGTTCGTCCCGTCGTTCAGAAATCAACGTTGTTTTATTTATTGATTCTGAGGCGGTACGATGTTTGCCGGGTCAGCTAGTATATATATAAAGATATACATAAACTTATATATATATATATATATATATATATATATACACTTTAAAAAGTTAGTGTTTACAAATTTAGATAGTGATCTTTGAGGAGTTTATTCAAAGATGTAAGTGACTTTGCACTTCTGATGCTCATTGGTAATGCGTTCCACAACCTTACCTTAGCCTACATAGTAGATTTATGGCAAAATTGCGTAGAATGCATTGGCGTCATT
Source organism: Dendrolimus kikuchii (assembly GCA_019925095.2). NCBI lineage: Eukaryota > Metazoa > Arthropoda > Insecta > Lepidoptera > Lasiocampidae > Dendrolimus > Dendrolimus kikuchii. Next base: position 3,059,938 of record CM034394.1, on the reverse strand, counting down.
AGCCGCAGATTTGCAGTGACGCGGCATACAGAATGTATATGTATGTATACTCGGTTCAAATTCAAATTCAAAAGTTTTTATTCAAAATAAGTTCCACTGAAGAACACTTTTTGAAGGTCATACAAATATGAGTCAAAGTTTAATTTTACTTCCTATTCTATGTACACCGCTTCGCAACGTGTTATTACTGTTACGGAGAAAAAGCGGCAGAAAACTCCCCAGCAACACATCTAGCTAAAATTTTTTTTTTATATTCCTTATTCTATTAATATCTCAAGTTCTTCTTCTTATAAGTTTTATACAGAAGTATGTTACAGAATTACTTTTCGAAGAATTAATGGAGTTGTAGCAAACAGTGCATGCTCAGAAGACAAAGAGACAATAAAAGGAAAGAAAAGTATTATTATAGTTATAATAATGACGAGACGTACTAAAAGTTTGTACTGTAACATATCTCCATAAATTCCTTACATGTTTGGAAAAATTAAAACGTTATACAGACGACTGTATAAGACAGTAATCACTCTATCAAATTGAATTCGAAATAGTTATAATACAAGTTTACATACATACATATTACATACATACATACATTTAAGTAATTATATGGTAACTAGAGTTTACCCCGCGGCTCCGCCGCGCGTCAAACTCTAGTGCGTACCTCTTGTTTTAAGAGCAGGCGTTAATACAGGATATATTGTATTGTATTTTTATGTTGGTGCTATTTGCCCTCGGAAGATTTACTTCATTTTATATCGCAAACTATCCCATCTACCGGGATGAATAGTATCTATGTCCATTTTCGGTATTCAGACAGACAGATCGAGTGAAAGTCGCATTTTTTTAAGATTATGAATTTTTATATCTATAAACTTGATAAATGATTGGTACATACAAACTTTAATACCTTATTTCAACCCGTTCTAGTTTTATTTATATAACTAAATATTGTGTAAACTACAAAAACGACCAAAACTACCAAACGTCCTAAAACTGCCGAAACTACCAAATCCACCAACCAAAACTACCACAACTACCTAAACTACCACAATTACCAAATCTACCAATGAAAACTACCACAACTACCAAAACCACCACAACTAACAAAACTACCACAACTACCAAATCTACAAAGCAAAATTACCAAAACTACCAAATCTACAAACCAAAACTACCACAACTATCAAAACTACCACAACTACCAAATCTACAAAGCAAAATTACCAAAACTACCAAATCTACAAACCAAAACTTCCACAACTATCAAAACTACCACAACTACAAAAACTACCACAATCATCAAAACTACCGCAACTACCAAAACAACCTAATATATCAAATCGACCAACCGAAACTACCAAAACTACCAAATCTACAAACCAAAACTACCAAAATAACCGAATCTACCAACCAAAACTACCATAACTACCAAATCTATAAACCAAAACTACCACTACTACCACTACTACCAAAACTACCACAACTACCGAAACTACCAAATCTACAAACCAAAACTACCAAAACTACCACAACTACCAAATCTACCGAAACTACCAAATCTACAAAACAAAACTACCACAACTACCAAAACTACTACAGCTACCAAAACTACCACAACTACCAAAACTACCACAACTAACACAACTACCAAAACTACCACAACTACCAAAACAACCGAGACTATCAAAACTGCCAAACAAAACTCCCAAAACAACCAAATTGACCGAAATAAACAAAATGACGAAAATGGCAAACCACAAAAAAACCTAGTTTCCGGGATAAACTTTACATAAATCTATCCCAAAATCTATCCCAGTATCCGGGATGAAAAGTATCCCTTGGCCACCCTCGGTATTCAAATTACATATATACCGAGTATCAGCCAAATCGGTCCAATAGTCTTTCCATAAAAGGATAAGAAACAGAGAGACAAATATACTTTTATCCCGGAAACTATTCCATTTTCCGGGATAAAAAGTATCCTATGTTCATTCTCGGCATCGAAAATATATATATACTGAGTTTCAGCCAAATCGGTCCAGTAGTTTTTACGTGAAAACGGAACAGACAGACAGACAGACAGACAGACAGACAGACAGACAGACAGACAGACAGACAGACAGACAGACAGACAGACAGACAGACAGACAGACAGACAGAGTTACTTTCGCATTTATAATATTAATAGGGATGTATTTAATTTAACTTTAAAGTAACATAATATTTTATTGTTGGTTTTATTTAAATTTATTTATTCGTTTTACTTTTAAATATTTTACAAGTAGAATTAGTTTAGCAAAATTGTGTCCTTTTGGTCTTACAATAAAGAAAGGTTTGCACTGAAAATCAGTGTTGTGTCGGATCAAATCGAATACAATGCAAGAAAACTTAACTTATTTGTATTGTATTCTACTCATAGTCCCTCAAGACTATAAGTAGAATACTGAGCCCAGACCACCGTCTTCTATGGGTAAGGTGCCCAGAAGGCTGGCTACGTTTCCCCGCTGGATCGCCATACTGATCCGTTGGCCGAGGTAAGCACCAGCCCTCTGATCACCCGAAGAGTCAATGAGTCGTTTCAATAAACGGCACAAACATATAACTCTCACTGAGGGTTGCATATCTGCGCCGCTTGAGTGATATAGACCGGCTGATATAGACGTGTTTGGTAATTGGGATGCGGCCAGCGTGTCTACGCAAGTCGCATCCCACACCAAAGGCTTGCCACGCTGCCAGGGAATTAGAGTCATACCGTCGGGACGCCTACCATCGTCACGTGCAATACCGTTCGGCTCCAATAAAGCCGGCACGTTAGCGGTGGCAAGCGCCCTTCGTAAGACATCATTCAAGGAAGCAAGGCAAGAAAGACCGTGGTATCCCGGGCGGTATATAATTCCGGCACAGCAATAATAATATGCTGAGTGCAAACCTTGTTTGCTGAAAATGCGGCGTACGAATTCTCAAAATATGCTCTGTGTATATATAAGGAATGTAATTACGATTTTCAAATAAAGCCTTTTTTCTTTCTATTTGTTGGTGATCTAATAGCCTTGTATACTCTCTTGAAAGAACTCAAAGCGTTCCTTCAAATAGGACGGCCTTTGTGGGCTAAAGAGTACAATACATTATACAAAGGGGATAAGATATGAGCATTGCGGCAAAGGCGGATAGGTAGCCATTCGAGGTTACTACGAAATTCAGAAATGTAAAGTATGCACGAAAAAGAATAAACAGTAATGACACCTGTACACACTCCTTCCTTCGGTGATAACTCTTTCACGTTTCACGATACAGGCTGTCCGTTTGTGGAACTCACTGCCACTCAACATCGGACAAGCTAAATCCATATCATCTTTTAAACTGATGGTTACTATATACCTTTGGTCCTTGCAACTTTAAAACATGCTGCTGATTCTATATATAGTATGATATATCCTATTTTTGTTTAGTATATAAAGTATATTATTATTTATTTTTCACTTATTTTTGGAATGTTTCATATTATTTATTGTCTTCACCACCACTGTTTTAAGACAGATGTAAATTAAGGTATAAAATAATATAGGAAAATAATTAAGCAACTACATAAATGGATAGTAAAACGACACTGCAGATATATAGTTTGTATATGTACTGACAGCGTCAAAAATAGAGTAAGCTTGTATGTGAATAAGTAAGAAATATTGATATTAGGACACGATCTACGTAGATAAGTAAAGAAGAAATCCCTGTTGCATATCAAGTATAAAAAGTTAAAAATCTATATAAAAACTAACGCCCCGTCAGACGTTGTCCTGCTCTGAAAAAATAAAAATCTAGGGCCCGATCCAAGCGCCACTTACCAGTTCCAATTGTGGATTTAAACCATAAGGGAACCCACTCAAACACACTAAAACAAAATCACCAAAATCGCTCCAGGTGATTAGGAGGATTCTAGAACCCGATCTCAGCGCCACCTAGCGGTTCTAATTGCGAAACTAAACCATCCGGGAACCCACTCAAACACACAAAAACAAAATCGCTCCACGTGATTAGGAAGATTTTAGAACCCGATCTCAGCGCCACCTACCGGTTCCAACGGAATAAAAAGTATCCTATGTCCGTCTCCTGGTTCTAAACTACCTCCCTACCAATTTTCAGCCAAATCGGTACAGCCGTTCTTGAGTTATAAATAGTGTAACTAACACGACTTTCTTTTATATACGAGTATATATATAGATACATAAATAGAAACTCTTAGGATTAAAAATTACTGCTACTCACACATATATGATAATATAAATAATTAGAACTTATAATAACCATTAAAAATTGGGATATAAATTTATGTACAATTTGGTATTAGAAATAAGATCCTTTTGTAACACACATATAAATAAAAAAAATTAAAAATGTAATTAAGTAATAGACACAGCAATAATGTAACAATACTTAATAGACAAATAAAGACATTCTGAAATCCTACCACTCCACCAAACCACCAGAATCCTACCATATCCAACCATCCATCACCACCACTGTTGTCTTAATATTTTCCTTATTTTATTTGAGTTTATGGCTTGGCAACTAGGCCTTTAAGTCAGATCTTAGTTTACAATATAGTTTCTTCATTTTGTTAAGCCTATGTGTAGCACAGCTGAACTGTAGGTAATCAGCTAGTACCATTCAACGGAGTTCTTGTGACAACTCAAAAGGCCACATTTGCCTATACAGTTCACATTTCTCACAAAACACATAATTACTACTCAAAAACTATCAATATCCTACAACGATTGTTCATTTTATAGTAATTTTACACATTTTTAGAAAATAAAACTGCACAGCACAACATCTCCTTTCAGTTCCCGCCAAAAACTCTCCAATATTTTCCTTAGTTTAGGGGGTTGCCTGGAAGAGATCGCTTTAAGCGATAAGGCCGCCCTTTGTTCAAGATTTACTGTACCTAATTAATTTTGGTGAACAATAAAGTGTTTCCATTCATTCACTAACTCACGTTCATGTTTTTCGGTATGGTATGGAATTCGTTTATGAAAATTTTAACGCAATCAGTTGTGATCAATCGTGCGATTGACGGACGCCAGGCGGCCAAGTAATTTAGCGTGCGACGACGGGCGGCGGCAGGCGCTGACAGATCGACACGCGATTCCTATGATTTATTGGTTTAGCATCATACCGTAACACCAAACGCGTAGGGACTTTTCATACGAGTTTGTTGCAACCAGTTATTGGAACTTTTATTTGAGTTCTGATAGATGCAAATTTGGCCAACTACTTGCCAGTACATATCGTTTACGATGATCAGAAAATATAAGCTGTCCTTGGAATATGATGATATTTAAACGTATGTACATATGTAGAATAGAATATACTTTATTGTACAACAATGCTACATGAAATCAAGGACATTAATATATAAGTACAATCGGCGGTCTTGCACCGAAGGCACACATTGCACATGCACTTCCTCACAACACCAGCGTGTAACAGATTCACTCTACATTAGTATAAGTATAGTATTAAAATTAGAAAAAATAATATTATAAGTTATTCTCAAAGTACACCACAACATAAAAATCACTAAATTAATGTCACACACAGTAACAAAAATAAACAATAAGCGTTTATGAACTCTACAAACTTTTATAGAAATTAAGTTGTAAAAAATAAAAAAACTTCGTTTAAAAAAACCGACTTCAAAAACTAAAAAGTATAAAATAAGTTATTTCTAAAGCTATTATTATTAATATATATTATCTAAAACATCTTGAAGTCGGTGCTTAGTAATTTTATAACAGTAGTAGTCTTTAACTAATCTATTAAAAGAAGGTAATGATCGTGTCTACTTGATGTTTAGTGGTAGTGCATTCCAGCGTTGAACGACCTTTTTTTTTTTTTCTTACAAGGGGAAATCCATTTGCGGACCTCCCGCCGGGGAGAGTTCGGCGGGGGAGTGTGGGATTCGCCGGCTACAGGAGCCGGAATATCCACTAAAACCCCTTGGTGCCACCTGACGCCATGAGCCGGAGTCACGGGATATGCGTGAGCTTTTCTTCCGCGACCCCGGCTGGCGTGGGCCCACCCCAGCACTGGGGCAAGCCTCTCCGAGCGTTGAACGACCTGGACGATAAAAGACTTGTTGTAAAAACTTGTTCTGTTGATAAAAATATATATTTATCTATAAACATTTATATATTTTTGTAAATATGTATTTGTATAATATTTTCTTAAGTTTTCGCGACTTGTATACATAATAAAACTACGTTTTAACGGTTTTAAGCGCGGAATTTGATTTGATTTTGGTTTTGGTTTTTCCGACGTTTCGGCCACTTTTCAGTGGCCGTGAACACGGAAGACAAAGATGTCAAGTGTCAACGAGTATTGTTAAAGTTTTATTTAGCCTACCGCCAACTTGTTAATTTTAATTATTTAGTTTTAATTTTGTTTATGGTTATTATTTACTCTATGGGAGCCTAATCTATTTTACTACCGCTTCGCAACATGTTATGGCTTGATGATCGATTGATTGATGATTGATGTTGGCACTTAAAACCGTTAAAACGTCGTTTTATTATGCATTTGTATGTGATGTATATTAAGTATATATCTATTTAATATATAAAACATCTGTATATAATGCATTTATATATTTATTGCTAGAATGTAAGAAATTGTACTATGTATTATATATACCACCACCGTCATTATAATCTCAATTAATTCCTGGGGTTGTTTGGAAGAGATCGCTTTTTAGCGTTAAGACCGCTCTTTGTGCATAATGCGACATAGTTTTAGTATGTAAGTTCTTTTTTGTATCGATGTACAATAGTTATTGATTGATTGATTGATCGTTTGGTCATTTAATTATGAACGCTAAAAATATCCAATCCAAAATATCTTCTACGTCACAGAACTTGTTCAGATTAATTTTATTTGGATATTTTTGTCTGGATGATATCCGGAAACTCCTCTTAAACTCTGCAATGGATTTTTAAGCGGGTCACTGTCAGGAATTTTTTCACAGAAAGATTACATTATTTATTTATATATATAAAACCAAGTCGTGTTAGTTACACCATTTATAACTCAAGAATGGCTCGACCAATTTTTATGATTTTGGAATTGTCTTCGTCCGGAATAACACAATAAGTTAATTTGATGTCTTACGGAGGGCGCTTGCCACCGCTAACGTGCCGGCTTTATTGGAGCCGAACGGTATTGCACGTGACGATGGTAGGCGTCCCGACGGAATGACTCTAATTCCCTGGCAGCGTGGCAAGCCTTTGGTGTAGGATGCGACTTGCGTAGACACGTTGGCCGCATCCCAATTACCAAACACGTCTATATCAGCCGGTCTATATCACTTAAGCGGCGCAGATATGCAACCCTCAGTGAGAGTTATATGTTTGTGCCGTTTGCTGTCGAGACGCTTGGACCGTGGGGTCCTAGGGCATGAGCCTCTGCCAAAATTTATCGAAACGACTCACTCGGGTGATCAGAGGGCTGGTGCTTACCTCGGCCAACGGATCAGTATGGCGATCCAGCAAGGAAACGTACCCAGCCTTCTGGGCACCTTACCCATAGAAGACGGTGATCTGGGCTCAGTATTCTACTTATAGTCTTGAGGGACTATAAGTAGAATACAATATAAATAAGTTAAGTTTTCTTGCATTGTATTCGATTATATGTAATTTAATATAACTTTATGTAACAATGCTTGAGACAATAAGTATTACAATATGATATTTATGAATAAATTATCATTTAAAACATCAATCCAGCATCAGTCTAGCAATTAATTTGTTATGATCTTTCCTGGCCGATTTGGCAATGTATGACTGCATTTAAACTCATTTTCATTTGTCTGATTTAGGTGAATTATTTTTGTGTGTGTTCAAGTGGATCCCGGGATGGTTTAGATACACGATTGGACCTGGTAGGTGGCGCCGCTGAATACCTCTTTAACGGTGGGACTGATTTTGATGAAATTTTATGTGTATTTTTCAAGTAGATTCGAGAATAGTGTAGATTACCAATTGGTCCCGGTTGGTGGCGCGATAATAGGTTTTAGATTTTTATTTTTTAAGGGCAAGACAACGTCTGTCGGGTACGGCTGGTATATTATAAAATTCTAAACATGCCTAGTCTGTACATTAAAGCTATTTAAAAAAATACCTGGAATTTATTATATAGACGATGGAGAACACGATGCAATTTTTTTAGATTTCTTGTCTGTTTGTTGTTTGATATATCTTTTTTTATTGCCTGAAGCAGTCAACCAGGCTGTCGGAATGATGGGAAGTGGTTACTCTCGGATGAACGTTTGCAACACCTGGGAAGTTATCAACGCGTTATCGACCTCAAAGAGATTATATTACGCATTGCTTAATGTAGGGTTTGCTATTAAACGCTTGTATTTAAATTCCCGCGATTCGAAAATGCTCGTCTAAAACGTCACTGTCAATTCGTGTGTGACAATCAAATCGACAACTCAACACGTCTACGAGTGGCGCCACCGTCCATTCGATACTGCATTTTCTCTCTCTTCAAAATAAATTCTACAACGAGCTGTCGGTGAGTCGAATCTAACTATTTACAAGCGCATTTGACAAAATATCAAACTTTCAATCGAACACTTAAACTTAAATGCATAGACAAATCTCGACAAGTTTTCTACTTGTTTACTTGTACACAGGTTTTACAAACCATAAATGGTCATACTACATACACTGTACACAAAAATAGTTGAAAAAAACAAACATTTCATGGCTAGTAGTTGTAAAAAGTTTTATAGCTGCGTATTTTGTTTTCGACCAGTTTATTTTAAGTTTACTATATATTTTCTATTGGTTCCGTACAATTTCTATTGAGCTTCATATATCTATACCTACCTATATTAGTAAGCTTAGTTGAGTCTTTTTCATAGTTATAGTTCTATTTAATTTAATTTCTTTTTGTTCGTAACGTACCTATTATTATTTTTCAAAATCATTATTTTCAAATTTCAATAATTATTACATAACATATTATGCACTTATATTAAATTATTCAAAATATGTCTATTCTTTGTTTCATGGTGTTCTAATTATAAATAATATTAAATGTTCATTAATTATTTTTTCTTCTATGAAGGTGACGTTACTGCCTGGCACTAACGGAAGACCAGCGTTGGTTGTTATCAACCAGCATTTGCTGAGTTAGGGCCTGTTTAGAGTTAGTTAAGTTTTGGCTTTTATTAAACTGCTAATGTATACTTTAATAATTTTAAATAACTCTAAATAAACATTATTTTCTTTCTTTCTATACTTCAATATTATAAAGTGGTAAAGTTTGTGAGTTTGTAATGTTGTAGGGGGTAATCTCCGAAACTAGTGAACCGATTTGAAAAATCTTTCACTGTTGGCAAGCTACACTATCCCCGGTTGATATAGAGTATATTATATTTTCAAAAAAATTGGGAATCCTTACTAAAACTCCAATAGTGTAAAACCCAAGGTGTAAAAAATTACCTAAAATCGCGTGCGCTGCGAAAACTGTTTATGATAGAATAAAATAATGTACGACGACTTTGTAGAACACATTATTATTTACAAAAACTGTCGCGGCAGAATATGCATAACTATTATAGTTATGCCACAATAAGTGTTCTTTTATTTAAAAAAATTAATTAAAATGCCGCCGCTGGAAAACACTTTTTATTTATATCTTGGTATTCATCCTTATCAAAATTAATTACTTCATATTCAAGACTGCTTCAATACCTTTATATAACTTTTTGAATTATTCAAGTCGGACATTCCATTCGAAAGATATCACGAGTTTAAAAATGTATTAGAAAAAAGTTGCGTGGTCGTTGCGCACCCTAATCCGCTAGATAGGCTTATGCGATGTAGGCGTCACTGGGCTACGGGCAGTACGGGAGGGGAAACATTTTGAATTCGTTTAGTAGGTAATTAAACTCAACAAAAAATAAAGAGGTAAAATTTGTGAGTTTGTGACGTTGTAAGGGGTAATCTCTGGATCTACTAAACCGATTTTGAACATTCTTTCACCAGTAGAAAGCTACATTATTCCTGAGTGACATAGGGTATATTTGATTGTGATTAATAATAAGTATTTTAATTTTTTTCTGATGCCCAGCAAAGTGGGCACGGGTCAGCTAGTTTTTTGTATAAACTGATTCGCTGCCTAAAAGAGAGCGGCGGCGGAGAGAGAAAATAGGCCCAGCAACAAACTTAAGTATACCGCGTTCGTAATACCGAAGTAAGAAAGAGATTTGGTCTGAAAGAGAGTGTCGGGGTGAAGGTAAGGAAAGGAATGCTCCAGTGGTTCGGGCATGTGGATAGAATACATGATGAAAGAATGACTAAACAGATATACAATGCAAAAGTGGATGGATGCAGAAGTCGTGGAAGGCCACGACACACCTTCCATGATCAAATTGATCGTGTACTAGCAGAAGGTGATGTCAGGAGCCTTAAGAACAGACGAGCGTGCATGACAAGAGCTATGAATGTCAAAGAAGCAAGTGAGGTGTGTAAGAATAAGCCTAAATGGCGCTCTGTTGTTCGTGCCAACCCCGCAAGGGAACTGGCGTGAAGTTATGTATGTTTGTATGTAACAAACTTAAGTATACAAAATTAAAATATATTTCTATCGAAAAATAACTAAGTTTGATTATATTTGTACTCCCACCATAACTTTTGTTTTTTTTTTATGTTTAGGAAGGTTTCCAAAACATAGATTGATTAAATCTAAATATGTCACAAACGGGACCCTAATATCGACATGTATGAGCAACCAAGCTTGTTTGATAACAAATACAGCAGTCAAACTTTCAGTATTGTATGCCGAATACTGATAGCAGAATAGTAAAAAAAAAAAAGTTATTTAATACTTTTGGATGCACATTTTTCTGTTTATTTTAAACAAGCTGTGACCGTGAGTTCGTTCACGAAATTCGAACTTTATGGCGAGCATTCGCCTGTAATATAACGTTACAGATCCGAGCATTACAGTCCGTAACTTGTAATGTTACAGATTCGAACATTACATCGGTGAGGGAGGAGAACCAAGCATTACAGTGCGCAACGTTCAATGATTCAATCTGTAATATTGTAATACAACTTGTAACACAACTACCGCCTCGTCCGACATTGTGGAATCAACCTAATGCTCTAAATCGAATCATAAAATATGTTTCGTTAACGGCGAATGCTCGTCAGTCAGGGAGGCAATATTGTAACGTAATGCTGGAAATCAAATAACAAATTTTACATTACAGACGAATGCTCGTCAGTCCAGGATGCAGTATTGTAACGTAATGCTCAAAATCTAATCCTAAATGTTACATTACAGGCGCATGCTCGCAGTAAGGGATCAACTTTATTTTCATATCTTTCATTCCCACATGTCAATCTCTGTTAATAGTACATTATGGTACTAGTGTGTAACATTGGTGATTACCGCCGAGGCGCCATTGAGACTCGAGCCGTAGGCGAGGGCCTTAAGAGAGCCAAGGACAGTAATCATCAATACACACGTGTATCATACGACGTTTTTCAACACACTTGTGAATAAAATAACAACAAAAACTCATTTTATTTAGTAGATAAAAAAAGTTATATATGAGTGAAAGTTTTATTTATTAAACACGTACGAGTTAAAATTATCTATTTAAATAAGAAGTTGCATGAAATGAGCAAGCAATAGGAACATTAATTTATTTGTTCTATAGAACACGACCTTTTTTTTTGAATAAAAACTTTTTTAAGAACAAAGCAACTCAACCAATAAAAATTAAAAAAAAATCTGTAACTCACTAGTGAGTTATAATGTTTTTAAGTCACAGTTTGATTATGGGTCATTCTGTGCCTAATTGCGGTGACCATAGAGCCACTTTATGAGCAAGTGTGTTGAAAAAGTCTTTATACCATCTATTCTATGTAGCATGTTTTTGTACAATAAATGATTTGATCTTCTGAAGCCTCCAAGACATGAATCAATTAATAATTTATTTGCTCAAAAACATGGTGTATACATAAGACAACATGTTGTTTGTAAGGTTTGACATGTTTTTCTGGTTAGGCGTGCAAACTGTACATAATTAAAACTACTTCAAATTTGCATATAATTGTCTTGATTAGATAATAATCAGTAATAGTAATTTATCTATATGCATTGACAATTAACCATGCAGATAATTTTCTCTTGCATGAATTAAAGTTTTCTTCCTCAACTATCATTCTTGGCAAGTCAGTCCGCACTGTCATGCAGACAATGCTTTTATCATATTTGGATGTCCTGTTGGGTGATATCCATGAAATATGTATAAAATCTTCATTTGAAACTGTTATTTTAATTCCTTCATTTTCATTGAAATCCGTGGACAAGCGTCGAAGCCAAATAGAAATTTTAGGTAAGCTGAAATACCAAAATATTGTTACGAGCTACAGGACTCGAATTAAAATGCCGTTGGAATTACTATAAAATTTATTAGAATTATACAAACACGTATAACACAGGTACAAATATAACTGGACGCAACCAGTACAAACTGCACAATTCAATAACACGCGCAAAGTCCGTCACGATATAGCTTATCAAATGCACGTCTTGCTCGTATCGTAATCCTCGCTTGACTGCCTCACCGCTCCGTTCGGGCATTTCTTTTATTCTGTACAAATACAATATGTCTCGACGCAAAACAATAATTTCCAAGAATTAGTTCAACACTCCTGTCACTGCCATAAAAGATTACAATACATAATAGACTGTTTTTATTAATTACAAATTTTAAACACAAAGTAAACAAAAGAAGTCCAAATGCGGGAAGGTAGTTAACTGTTCTTCATGCAGGCAGATGTGCATTTGCTTTTGTCGGAATGTAACAGTATTAAAAATGGTCTTTGTATAGAATAAACAGTTTTCACTATACTTTTAGCATTCATTTTGAATTCACAGAAAGAATTTTGGATTATATTAGTAAATTCATTTTTATATAGATCTATCAAGACAAAAGTAAAGTGAAGTGTAATGTGCTTAATATAAATAAAAAACACACGAACAAAGTGTCTTCTTTCTTCTTTCTTCTAGTCTTCTTCTTAATAGACAATAAAGAAAGTTTTATTGAGACACATTCTTAGTATGAATAATTTGAGCTAGTATTTTAGGTCGGATTTAAATTACTTATTAGTCTTGATTCTTATAATAGATTGTAATTTTAATATTGTAACTTTAAGACGCAGCATTTAGAAAAAAAAATACTACTTAGACACTGAGGTGCCTGGAAGAGATCGCTATAAGCGATAAGACCGCCCATTGTTCTAATGCAAATGTATCCATATCAATATCTAGATTTAAGTTTATTGTGAACAATAAAGAGTTTTTATTCATTTAGTAAAAAAGAAAAAAACTATATATATACATAAAAATATTCCACTCTGAGTGCGGCAATAATTGAGGCTACAGAATAAGTTGAAAAACGAGGAAAGTAATAATTAAACCATCGAAGCGTTGAATTTGCTTAGCGACAAAGAAACCGAACCCGCATCATATTAATTAAAATAACCCAAATAAATCACTTAAATGTGACTAAGGGTACTAGAAATTACGTTTAGTAAGTCCATGATGTTGTTATTTCACGATTATTTTCATATTAGCTTCTACCCGCGACGTCCGCGTTTAATAGTTAAAAAAAGTAAGTTAAAAAAACCCCCCGAATTTGAAACATTCTTCATTAGTGCTCCGCCCCTATTGGTCTTAGCGTGATGATATATAGCCTTTAGTCTTCCTCGATGAACGGGCTATCTAACACTGGAAGAATTTTTCAAATCAGACCAGTATTTCCTGAGATAAGCGCGTTCAAGCAAACAAACAAAATCTTCAGCTTTATATATTAGTATAAAATTGTACGAAATGTAGGTAGGTAATATATAACTTAGGATATATTTTATCCCGTTAAATGAAGTCGTTTCTTTAGAATAGATGGATTAGTAAAATAGATGGCGCTAAAATCGCGTTTTTCAATTAACTAACAAATACCTACGTTCTCATTATTAACAACAACATGTCATTCATTCCATTGTATTATTTCAAATCAGGTTGGCTTCGACTCACCTCAGTTTTGCTGGGCAGTTGTGTAGACTATAGACTTAGTTTCTTTGTTATTATTATATGTGAAAAACCGAATTAAGTTTTTGTGTAAGTAAAATAAAGCTACTGCCTAGTAAAATAAGTACAACATGTAAGTAACAAAGGAATAAAAAATTGATGCCCAGTAATTTCCTTTGATAGTCCTTTATTCAGCTGACAATGTACTAGGGCATCATAGTTGACTGGAAGTGAGGTAACGTCGCTGTCTAATTGAAAGCAAACACCGGTCGTGACGTGAACAAAAGCATGGAGATTCGCTTGAATTATTAAACAGCTACGGACTGTGCTAGCCTAGTACATCGCTACGTTACATACGTGTATAATAAAACTCATGGTGTAAGTATTTTGACGAGATCTTTGAAAGCGAAATTATTATTTTATTTTCTCAAATTGTAATTAAAATAAATGACTGACTTCTTTCAAATGAGATAGAGTAAGAAATTTTTTTTAAAAGTTTACTTTCCCATAACTGCATTGTTGAGCTTTAGGGAAAAACATTCCGAATTTTCTCTGGTTCTTCTTATTGATTGAAAATTTTCGTAATACTTGAATATTCGTTATTATTTCACTAAATAAAGTCGTATTTAAAAAGAAGAAAAACAAACCGTACTAACATAGAATTAATGTTAGCTTGTTTCTGTATGTATACTTATTTAATCAGGTACTTATGTATGTCATGTATACCCTTTGCTAATTTTGATAGAATTTATGTGTAAAAGTCAAAAAAGTCGCGGTAGCGTAATGGCTAGCGCACGCGTCCCAAAGGGCGCGGGTTCGATCCTGGCCGGAACGCATGCACCACTTAGGCAATTTTCTCACCTAATATGCATATTGTTACAATTACCACGTGCTAATAACGGTGAAGAAAAACATCGTGATGCAACCTGCAAATCGAGATAACCAATGTGTCAAACCTGCCAAGTAGTGCCAAGCCGCCTTGGACAAGTGTGGTGGGGATACTGTCCGTTCCCTTATGAGGAGGAGGCCCGAGCCCAGCAGTGGGATATTTATGGGCTGCTATTATTTATATATGTGTAAAATGGTATAAGTTTCCACGAAATACAGTTCCGAGTGTTACAAAAACGAGGTAGGCTCGATAGCCATATTGTATGTATTAATTTTTTTTAAAACGGGGGTGAACTGAAAAGCCATTAATCCGCTTTTCATATAAAAGATTTCAATAAAATCCGGTTTTGTAATACTCTTTACTATGGGAGTTTTTGTTTATTTAGGGTCCGGTAGTCAAATAGTAAAAATGGAACCTTTCTTAATTTTCATACGTGGTAGTGCTATGCTCGAGTCATGCTCTTGATTACAGCCCTTAGGGTCGTCTTGATCGGTGTGGTATCACACTCTCACAGAATAGAATAGAAAATGCTTTATTGTTTACCACATTTACATCAAATCAACAATTTACAGTAGTCACATTAAACGGTCAAGGCAGGAACAATGGGCGGTCTTATCGCTTTAGAGTGATCTCTTCCAGACAACCCGGGCTATGGATTTTATAAACGGAATCACAAGTGTATGAGGGTGATGTGTACATTGAATACATACATATATAAATCTATAGGTATATATATAAAAATCAATTGCTGTTCGTTAGTCTCGCTAAAACTCGAGAACGGCTGGACTGATTTGGCTAGTTTTGGGTTTGAATTATTTGTGGAAGTCCAGGGAAGGTTTAAAAGGTGAGTAAATTATTTATTTAGACGGCCTCTGTGGTTGAGCGGGCTAAGCCTTTGCCGGCGTACCTCACTGCAACGCAGAGGTTCCGGGTTCGATTCCGGGTATAGTGAATTTCGGAAACGTATTTTCTCCGTTATTTACTATGGTCTGGGTGTCTGGGATCGGCCCCAGAGTAGTACGTTGTATATTAATCATAACACAAGCGTAACTTGCTTAATTTGGGGATATACAATATGTGTGTTTGTCTGCCGATTATTATTATTATTATTAAATATGAAAAAAATACTTGGAATATAGTAAAAATAACAATTTCGCTTTCCTTAGGAACTATTTCTACCTGTCAAACATTTGATGTTCGTCCCGTCGTTCAGAAATCAATGTTTTTTATTTATTGATTCTGAGGAGGCGCGAAGTTTGCCGGGTCAGCTAATAGGATATATAAATATTACACAATACACCTAAAATAAATAAACAATAACATATATTAATATTATACTAATGGTCGCCCATTGGTCGAAATTCGACCATAATTAATTTAAATTATAAGTTTGAACAATACAAAGGTTCTGTTGTCAAAGACTATATACTTTTATAATCACAGATTTCGCCAAGGCTACACTGTTAATTTGACTTTAACAATAAACAAAAGAGTATATATGCGTGTGTGTCATATACATGGTAGTGTGTGTAATGTTTTTTTGATTAATTTAATGTATTTTTTATCCATAATTTTTAAAAAAATATTAGCATTCTGCACTCCTTCTCTATATAAATTATAAGTATGCGAAATTTCATACTCCTCCGTCCGCGCGATTTTCGTAAAAAGGGGTACGAAGTTTTTGCTTCACGTATTAATATAATGATAATATATACAGTATTAATATGTGTATAGCAACAACAATAGCTATACAATATTAATAATAGAAATAATAATTTCGCTGGGGGGCTTTGTGGCGAAGCCTTAGGTGAGTAGCGACACCTCGTACCTGACTCCGGGGGTTAAGGCAAGGCCCCCGCCTCCGTGCTTGCCTTAGCCAGCCGGCACGGAGTGGAGATCGCTAGAGCTAAGACTCAAGCTCCAGGGGTGGAAGTGATAAACGGCCTAACGTCGGAAGTAGCTTCGGTGAACCTGCAGCCCGCCTCTCGACACCCCTTAGCCACTCACACCCATGTTGCCCCTGTCTTTATGACATTTTTTGGGGCCCATGCAGGGAGTGGCGAGTCACCGTCTGCCCATTTTTCCATTTTCCCTGAACATTGCGACGGGCAAACGCTATAGTCCCCATATTCCCAGACCCCTAGTACCATTAGCAGTTCACCACAATAGCTCGGTATTTTTTGTCCTCATTTCCCACAATAGTCCTACACTGGCCGGGGCTTGTCCTTGGGTGCATTACTATGTGGTGTGGACAGGGATAATCGCCGGTCAGTGTCACGCCACATTTACATTAAATTTGTCAAGGGGCCTCTACGTGTTGGCCTTCCCATGGCCCCACGCAAGCCCCCCAAAAGTCCGCGCCATTTTTATGGCCCGTGGTCTTGAAAGACATACAGTGTAATAATAATATAATTAGGTATTACATTTTTTTTTTATAGTGTGAGATTGCCGTACCACTTTTTGAAAAATGGGTAGAGACTTGGCCTCTCTTACGTTTACGGGCAATGAATTCCTCAGCCGGACAGCCTGCACAACGAAGGATTTGGTGTAGAATATAGATACTACATACGTTTTGTTGGTGTTTTTAAGGCAAGTTTATGAGAAGAGCGCAAATTAAATTTAAGAATATTTGCGTGAAAGTGTTAGCATAACACTAATAGTGTTTAGTACGATAAGTCAGATGCCCAATAGCCCACTTCCCTCTAAATTTTTTTATTGCTTGAGTTCAGCAGACAGGCAGATGGCCCACTTGATGGAAAGCGGTTACCATCGCCTATAGACATTTGCAACACCAAAGGTGCTACAAATGCGCTGCTGCTCACTTAAGGGAGACTGGAACCTGGTCACTAATGCCGGAATACAACTCAAGGTTGTTATGGCGGCATACTCTTGACCAGGGGTGGTAGCCATCCAGTCGGGCAAATGCCTATCCATATCCTATCTTCCCTATCCAATTCCGTCTATCCCATTTTGAAGGTTGGAGCCATAGAATTAATACACGTAGAACCCGAGTAGGTAGGTGTAGGCCTATAAAGCACATTTAAGTAGGACCTAAAAGTTTTAGTACGCTTGTCGACGCGTTGGTCCCGTCAGTCCGTAA
This sequence comes from Dendrolimus kikuchii, assembly GCA_019925095.2. NCBI lineage: Eukaryota > Metazoa > Arthropoda > Insecta > Lepidoptera > Lasiocampidae > Dendrolimus > Dendrolimus kikuchii. Next base: position 3,041,840 of record CM034394.1, on the reverse strand, counting down.
GAAAGTTTCAGTGTGACGAGCACCAATAATTCTAATTCCCCAGATTTTAGAAATACTCTATTTACTTGCAACATTATTTGTGCCTTTGTGTGCGTGTCACCCTCACGTACACTCAATTGGTTTTGTGCTTCAACTCGGAATGTCATTTTGTAGGAAACTATCTATCTAGCCTAAATGGCACTCTGTTGTTCGTGCCTACCCCGCAAGGGAACTGGCGTGAAGTTATGTATGTATGTATGTATGTACTATCTATCTAGGTACTTACTTACTTACTCTAAGGCTGGCAACACTCAAACTTCTATAGGTAACAGTAATCACTTCCCAATACGTGCAAGCTTCGTAATTAAAAAAAAAAATCTTCTCCATATCAATTTTAACTAATACTTTTGGAGGAGGTGGAGGTCTAGAGGAGCGAGATGAGACATCTCCTCAGTCTCAAAAGAAGATCTACCAGCGAGGCCAGTGCTGTACCTCGCAGGCCTAGACCCGTTTGTTATTGTTGATTTGTATATATTCTTTGTATGTTTCGGGAAACGTTTGCGGCTTCAGTTATTGCACAACGCCATCTATTGGCTTCTAAGTGTTCCGCTACACTTTTTTAACAAAACGAAACCGATTGCAAACTAAACAGCAAAAAATAAACATTTTCTGCAACATCGGTTCTGCAAGTCGGTGCTAAGTAAAACAAAAAAGTCAAATTTGCACTGACTTCAAGATGTTGTAAATAAATTTGCTTTTCAGTTTGAACGCGTTTTCTTGTTGCAAATATATTTTCTACTTTTTAGTTGCGCAAAGGCTTGAATAGATTTAGAAATAATATATTGTTGTGAGCCGATGCAACTAATCCTTTACAGGTATCTTATTATCCTTTTAAATTTGAGTGATCTGTTGTTGGCGCTAATCTCTTTGTTTTCGCCGCAGTAAGACGTTATAAAACCTTATTCCTTTGTAAACTATTTCTTGCAAATTCTTAGAAGCCATGAGCCGACATTTTAATAATTCAAGGGAGTGGTGGGCATGTTGCTAGGAGGCTATGTCTGATTTGCAAATGGAGAGGGTAGGACAATCGAGGAAAGAGTTAGTCGTGTCCTGACTGCAAACGAGGCGTTACCTAGTGCACTTTCGGAGCGAGTATCTTATAACGACGAACCTTGCGCGATTTATGTGATAACGATTTTCTCCCTTACGGTTTGGTTTTGTTGTATTCGGCTATACTTGTAAGAACTGTGAATTACGTGTGTACACATTTAATAAACTTTATGATAATTACAACGACATTTTCGAATTTACAGCCTACAAATCACCTACAAATTTGTAAAAATATTAAGCGCCTGTAGAAATTGTACTACTGGCACGCATATACAAGTTTGCATTTCTGTGAGTGTAGGTGCATTTCAACAAGGGTTGATCTCGACTTCCCTGAAATCCACTCATCAGACCCTGGCTCAGTGACAATGAGACCACCCCAAAAGCATTCTCTTTCTAATAAAAAAATATATGTTTAAATTAGTCTACAAGTGACGGAGAAATCGCCTAACAAACATAAAAAATATACAGTTCACTTGAGAACCTCCTTTTTGAAGTCGGTTAAATACAATACATAATACTTGACTACGTTGATTTAAGCTAAATCTATTTATGACGTCTTTTTGTTTTGGGGAAAAATACTGGTCAAATATCTTGATGACATGTTCCAGTTTATTTTTATCGTCTTGTGTAGAATGTTAAAATATAACTCCTGTGCCTGCTGTCCTACGCAGTTTTATAATGTTACAGCTTTTTTTGTTTCAGATAGTCAATCAAAACCTACTGCAAGTATATATTTTTTTAATGGTTTATGGGAGCTGTATACATCCAGTCATCTCAGCGAACAAGGGAGAACTGGGTGGCGAGCATAATGCTCGGGCGCCCCAATTAATAGTAGCTCTTTCTCGCTCGCACATCATCCGTCCCACTTACACATTGTGCTATGTATTGTATTAGCTGTACGACTTATTAATATTTGTACATAAGGTTACCGTTTTCAAAATAAATGAGCTCACTTCAGTTCTCTTCGGCACTCGACAGTAAATACTACTCTCTGCCATCTGAAGTATTATTTAGCCTACCTCTCGCTGCTACTAATTGCTTGAATTTATGGCAATATTCAATTACACACCTTGTCTTCCGTATTCATGGTTTATTCGCGACTTTGTTCGAATATGGCCTCGTGGCTGCTCCTGTTAAATCCTGTACATCATTTACAAATCTTCAATTAAAATCTACTCAAAAAGGTTCTACGTCACAGGCACCAAGGTGTGTGTAATATGTCACGGTTGACGCATCTGTCAAACTCTGCTCTGCTAATGACGTTGATAGGCGCGTTCCGTTTCTATTAGACTAACACTCTGCCATGCTCGCAATATGGTTAAAAAAGTTATAAATATTACTTTTCACGTAGATGATTATTTTGTTGCTTTTATAACACTTACAATATACTTGTCATTTTATGGTATATTGAACAAACAATTAATTATTTGCTAATGTAAATTTGTGCAAAGCGCCTACATTAGGCTTATGAGCAACTACTTGCACGATCGGATCAATGAAGCACGAACAGTTCAAAGGAATGAATGTTGCTTGAACGAGACGTGCGTTGTTAATTCAATGTGTTCAAGCGTTTGATCTTTGGTTCAAATATATTTGGTTATTGGGGAATAACGCTTTAATTGAAATTGTATTTTGATATTACACGGTTAAATATCTTTTTGATGTTAATTAATTATGAACGTTGCGGATTAAAAAACATTTTGATCTAACTTTAAGTTATCTTTATTAATTTCGTATACTTAATATTGATGTGAAACTAAATTGGTTTTCAAGTTTCTTGATTTACGGCTTGGAATATGTAACAATTTGTAATGAAATTTGGCATTAAAAATTGCGGATCAGACAATTTAAAATGGAAGAATATTTCAAACATCATACATACATACATACATAACTTCACGCCAGTTCCCTTGCGGGGTAGGCACGAACAACAGAGCGCCATTTAGGCCCATTCTTACACACCTCACTTGCTTCTTTGACATTCATAACTCTTGTCATGCACACTCGTCTGTTCTTAAGGCTCCTGACATCACCCTCCGCTAGTACACGATCAATTTGATCATGGAAGGTGTGTCGTGGCCTTCCACGACTTCTGCATCCATCCACTTTTGCATTGTATATCTGTTTAGTCATTCTTTCATCATGCATTCTTTCCACATGCCCGAACCACCGGAGCATTCCTTTCCTTACCTTCACCCCGACACTCTCTTTCAGACCAACTCTCTTTCTTACTTCGGTATTACGAACGCGGTCCGCGAGCGTCACTCCGCAGATTTTGCGCAGTGCTCGCATCTCAACCGCGTTTACTCTACTTTCATGCTCTCTCTTCCATACCCAACTCTCGCTTCCATACGTGAGCGTAGGTACCAGCACCGCGTTGTGTATGGCGAGCAGGGCCTTCTGGCTGAGGTTCTTAGCGCCTAGAAGTTTACCTAACGCTCCATTCAAACTATTCCCCAAATTTACTCTTCTTTCTATATCAGCGGTGTACCTTCCATCCCTGCTAAAAGCACATCCAAGATAAACAAACTCATTCACTTGCTCCAGCATAACATCATCGACCATTATCCTTGCATTCGTTCTGGTTTCTTCTCTTCTTCTCTATTTCAAACATCGTTCTACTGAAATAGGTCAAAAGAAAATACGATCTCGAAACGTTAGAAAGATTTCTCAAAATACGTTAAAAATCCTTATTCCTCGACATTAAGATAATAAATCATTAAATTTTTCCAGTGTACAAACGTATCGGCGCAAAAATGATGTAACACAGAAATATATAAATTTTTAACATAATATTTAGAATTAAAAAAATACTCCGTCTAATTCGAATGGACTGAATCTATATAAAAAAATGTACATTATTGAAACCACCGCAATTTAGCAAATTAACTCGCTTTTAACTAATACATAAAACAGGTTTTAAAGAAAGTAGTTAGTTCTATTTTGTTATTGCACGAGTTCAGCAGAAGTTCAGGTGACGCATCACTGGCTCTCAGTGATGCGTCACGCTATCCAATAGGGCAATATCATCGACGCACCACTCAACATATTTCAACCCAACTGTATTTAAGGAACTGAAAGCGATCCTTGACGTAGTCAGGACTTGAGATTAAACAAAATGTTCTGAAGACGACATGACTAGTGGTACCGCCCTGTAAATCTCCTTTCGATTTATTCATACTTTTCTTCTAATATATTTAAATACTTCATTTAAATCTGGTGGCATGTTCCCTGTTTCACACGCATGTCAGTCATTAATTTGTCATGTCATCAAATAAAATAAATTATAATCGCCCCGCACATTGTAAATATATAAAATAAAATAACATAACATTTTTTAAATTTTTTATTGCAGGAGTTCAGCAGACAGGAAGACGGCCCGCTCGATGGAAAGCGGTTACAAGCGCCTATGGACATTTGTAACGCCAAAGGTGCTACGAATGCGCGGCTGCTCTCTTAAGGGAGACTGGAACCTGGCCACTAATGCCGGAACACAACTCAAGGTTGTTATAGCAACATACTTTAGACCAGGGGTGGTCGCCATCTAGTCGGGAAAATGCCCTACCACCTGGCAATATACTGCGCCCGCAACATATAAATGTGTATATTATGTAAACAACCCGCTCCGCACCGAAATTGTAAAATTTATTAAATATATATAATATAAAATACAATAAATACATATACACCAAATAAAATACTATAAATATAAAACTATAACAGCTGAAGTGAAGTGAAGTGAGGAGTAGAGGAGCAGCTGTATTTCATGTCCATTAATAAGGTACGTACGTGCTTATTCTCAAATTCCCATCCAAATTGTCCCAAACTACTTTTTCTGTAAAATTAACACAGTTCGCTTATCACAAATCCAGCGCCGCCGCAACAGCTGGTCTTCGGAAATCTCAAAACATTCTCGGCTCTGGTGAAAAATTTGCAATTTGTGGGTTATACCGTTTCAGCTTCTGTCGATATTCAGATGCATTGGAGAAAAATCACACGTCTCTCCGATGAAGCTGGAAGCCAACGCTTTTCCGCTTCTCTGCCTATCCCATAAATCCACAACGACATGATACATAGCGATAAAGTGGTGGAAACTGAGATATTTGTTTTTACAACTGAAACTCGGCGTTGGCTGGCCGCCATTTCTATTTTGCATGCTCTCTTTAGCGTATTCCTTCAATGGAAAGACTATTTTCTTAAATGGAGTAACTAGAATATAAAACTGAGTTATACGGAATACCAATACGGAGGAATAAAGACTATGAATAAAAAAAAGCAATAATTTAATTTATTTATAATAATGTATATATAAATCGACAATAAGTGCACCGCAAAGGAGTTTTTTTTAAATTCTCCCTCTCTCCGGACGAACTGGATTGTCCGGGCTTATCACTTTTTTGTTTGTTTTCTTTTTTTGGTATTTTTATTTTCTTTTGTATATTATTTTCTCTTTTTTCTTTATTTCCAAATTTTACAAGAGTCCTTACTTACCAAACATTTCTGAGCTATTTCTATGTTTTCGTACTTATTAATTAGTTACATGTTTACATACATACATACACATACACAACTTCATGCCAGTTCCCTTGCGGGGTAGGCACGAACAACAGAGCGCCATTTGGGCTTAATCTTACACACCTCACTTGCTTCTTTGACATTCATAGCTCTTGTCATGCACGCTAGTCTGTTCTTAAGGCTCCTGAAATCACCTTCTGCTAGTACACGATTAATTTGATCATGGAAGGTGTGTCGTGGCCTTCCACGACTTCTGCATCCATCCACTTTTGCATTGTATATCTGTTTAGTCATTCTTTCATCATGCATTCTTTCCACATGTCCGAACCACCGGAGCCTTCCTTTCCTTACCTTCACCCCGACACTTTATATCTTATATATTTTTATATCTTAGATATTTTAACATTTTATACCTTTACAGTTTTCTTATACACGTTTGTTTCTTCACTTTTACTACTTTATCTATATATTTTCTAACTTTATACTACGATGTCTTATTTACTATTTCTTTTCTTTCTTACTTACTGGTTACTATTATGCTTATTTCTAGACTTTATAGTTGTTTTTTTATCTATTATCTATTTATTTGCATTTGTTCTATATATTCAAAAATATACGTAATAATGCAACTTTGTTATTATTTACTACTCTCTTGACAATTTTAATGCAAAATTCTATAAAGTCGTCTACGTTTATTTTTGACAAATCAAATCATCCATATTGCCGTATTTTTAATACCACAAAGGAGTGGAACTCACTCCTGGAGTCCATCTTTCCCCAAACCTAGAGTCTGGGTATTTTCAAGTCTCGTGTGAATAGGTACATTCTGGGTAAGCATGCTCCATCTTAGACCGGACCTAAGAGGTCGTTTTCGCAGATTCATATCAATTATCAACATAAGTGGAACTTTATGCTGTCTTACACTACTATTATATTTAGACAGATGTAAATTTAACTAGTAATTCACCAAAGGCGACCGCTTTAGGCCCTCATATATCTGGGCGAGATAATGGTCAAACGCGAACCTATTGTACTACTTGCAACAACTCAGAAGGGTTTATGGTAATAAAAGGACAGCAGCCGGTCACAATACTTATATTCAGAGAACCTAAAGGTTTGAGCACATTTCGTCTACTACTCTACACGTTTGACAAACATTTTTAGAACACCTCGCATCCCTCTAACAATTTTACAGTATCCTCCTGAGTTTTGGCGGGTCAAGTGTGGTACGTCAAAAAGAAAAAATATAAAATATTTCTTATTATTATCAATTGTTAATGGTGTTAAATATTGACAAAAAAAGTATGTATATACACTAGTGAAGGATCATTACCTCGGGCTCTATGTCTATTATACTTGCCATTTCAAAATTTTATATATATATATATATATAATTTTATTTTTACTTATTTTTACACGTGTTACACAATTTTTCTCTAATCCATCCTAAGGTTGTCTGGAAGAAATTGCTTTTAGTGATAAGACCGCCCATTGTCTTCTGTACTTAAACTTCTTGAATTGTATCTTAATGTTATGCAATCAAGTATATTATATTCTATTCTATTCTACTATAGTTCTATAATCACAGATTTCGCCAAGGCTACACTGTTAATTTTACTTTAACAATAAACAAAAGAGTATATAATATGCGTGTGTGTGAAATACATGGTAGTGTGTGTAATGCTTTTTTATTGATTTAATGTATTTTTAATTATTAAAAAAAAATATATTAACATTCTGCACTCCTTCTCTATATAAACTATAAGTGTGCGAAATTTTACACTCCTCCGTCTGCGCAATATTCGTAAAAAGGGGTACAAAGTTTTTGCTGTGTTTTTGCTTCACGTATTAATATATATAATATGATATTTACTTATTTCTTTGGCTATTGAAATGTATTGACATATAAAATTCTCTTTTTAATTCTTACTAAAAAGCCTTTATTGAGGTTCATGCGATTTTATCGTTTGAAGAATGAGGAAAAGCTTGGTAACTGGTGGCAACAAAGCCCAAATGTATACAACATATGGATGCAAAGGCAACGTATCGAAAATCACTGTTGTATAAAGAAATGTAGAGCTAACTCGATGGGGGTCTACCATTGGTTTTTTCCTTTTCTAATTGTAAAATATTCGTTTCAGGAACTGCTTTTTACGTAATAGGCTTTTCTTATTTAAGGTCCGTTTAATATGTTTCTTTCTTTTTTCCTTTGACTAAAGTCAAGTGTGAGAAATTCCTGACAGAATGGATGGTAAAAGTCGACTATGACTCCACCGAAGCATTGTTAGTTAATTATTACTTAAATATGGTTTTATTTTTTACTGTTTTTTATCATTTTGTATTATAGTACTATATACATTCTGTCATTTATTTATTTCTATATAATTCTCATAGTGTAATGTAATCTATTCCTCTAACATAAAATCACTTAAACTCACACACTCCCACACATTTACAAACAATATATACATACATTGTACGTAAATGTGTGTCAGTATCATACACAAGTACAAAATCATACATTGAACTTCTATTTACATTCAATACATTGTATCTCGGATTATAATCGATTAATTTGTCGTATATACAATTATACACCTACATTATTCCAGGGAGAGAGAGGCTGGTGATCAGTCACACAGGATTTTCCTTCTACTGAACTTTCTAGCATAAACTCATGTTTTGTTGTGAGAGCAAATAAATAAATATTATTATTATTATTCTTCTACACAACAGAATATATCAAGAAAACGTCATCTGTCACTATCAATCCTAATGTCAGTTTGCACACACTCAGTCGATTAAGATACTTTTTTTAAACATTCAAAATATCGCAGTCCCATAGATTCTATACGAGCAACCCTAGTTTTGACGTCCTAAGTAGGTACAAGTAAAATGAGTCAAATAGAGTCACCAGCGTGCCGTAACCGTTGCAGTTGTAGGTACGCGTGCCGTTCGCAACGAGCCGGCAAAGCGGAGATCAATGTCGGTGTACATACACATCGAGCTTTTCCCGCCGTTCTATCGTAAGCGACAATTTGGACCTATGTATATTTTTTGTTGAAACAGGTATTTTAAACTATTATTTTGTGTTAAGCGTTTTGATTTTAATTAGATTAGAGCCTACTCAATCAAAAACAGAAGGTCTTAAAATAAAATAATAATTGAAAATATCTTCTGCAAAAAAAGTATACGTTGGTCCCAATTTCTCTTACGATAACATGGCGGTAAAGGCTCGATATTAGAACACGTTACTGTATCCGCTCGGTTGCAGTTACGGCTCGTAGCTTAGTGCATTAATTATTGTATGAAAAGTAATTAAAGTTATTAGTATCATCATATTTGAATGGTTAGATGATGAGATGTTATTGTAACGCCTGTTCTTTTATATATAAAAATATTAGAATTTATTTTAACCTATGTTCACTGCTCTTGCACTTGCACTGCTCTTGTCCGATCACTATTATTCCGGATTTCGGTTCACTATTGTTGACAAATTTAACGAATCACATAATGTGACAGGTAGATGAGCAGTGAGCTAGATGAGCATGGGCGAATGGATGAACAGATATGATTTTACAAGTGTTCCATTTTTACGATAATTGTTACGAATATAAAAAAGAAATAACTACTCTTACGTTTTACTAGAGTTTTACGACGCGGATCAAAGTCGTGGTAAGTAGTTTACATTGTTTTACTTAGATAATTAGGTTAATTAGGTTTTATATATCGCGAGCAAAGCCGCTAGCCGAAGCTAGTACACACACAAACCTTCCTCAAAAAATTGTTGCCTAACCAATGTTGAAAACAGCTTAAAATTCTTTTGCGTGGTTTAGAGTTAGCGCTTATAAAGACAGACAGTCGCAGAAAGCGACTTACTTTTAGAATATGTAAAGATATGTCATTGCTTATAAATACGAATCCTAAGATTTTGAGCACGCCATTTTATTTGATTTTTATTTCGGGCACTTTTCAATAGCCGTGTCCATAGATAATACACTATATATAAAATACCTGAGCCTCTCTGAAATAAAATATAAAATATCATTTACCCTGTCCGATAGATGGCTCTTCAGTCAGTATTATATTCCTATATTATATACCACTAGATGGTACTAATAAGTTATAACTTGTTCTAAATTGCAGTAAAGGGAAAGACACTATAATTTAGTTTATTTGGGTGGCTAACAGCTGTAGTCTTACAATCTAAAGTTACAGAGCTAAGTAAAGAATAGATATTTATAAACCTCCACAAATAACTAATTTATGCCAAAATTAAAAAACGGGTTCACATGAAACTTCATGTAAAAGTAGGGATACATACATACATACATAACTTCACGCCAGTTCCCTCGCGGGGTAGGCACGAACAACAGAGTGCCATTTAGGCTTATTCTTACACACCTCACTTGCCTCTTTGACATTCATAACTCTTGTCATGCAAGCTCGTCTGTTCTTAAGGCTCCTGACATCACCATAAAAGTAGGGATGTTAACAAATAATCGATTTTTATTTAAATCGATTATTATTTTCTTATAATCGATTTTTTATTATCGATTTTTATGGTAATATCAATTGATTTTTAGTAAATCGATTATATAAATGATGACTTAGATTTTGAGACAATACGTTTGTCATTTTATTAGGATGCTCATCATTTCATTTTTAATATAATAAATAAAACGTTAAATAGTACTAAAATTTGTATCAATAATGCTATTTGGTTTCCTAATTCCTTACCTTCAAATTTTAAAGGAACATTGCCTTTGATTTTTAGTTTTGAATTGGTTTTGGTTATTTTTTTATTAATATAATTTTATGAATGTTATGTTATCAATGTCAAAGAGGCAAGTGAGGTGTGTAAGAATAAGCCTAAATGGCACTATGTTGTTCGTGCCTACACCGCAAGGGAACTGGCGTGAAGTTATGTATGTAATATAATTTTATTTGATTTTTAATCTGATAAATTGTTAGTATGAATCTCTTAGGTTTATTATTGGAATATGAAAACTGAGCACGTACTTTTAAATAAAAAAAGATTTATTCACAGAAATCAATTATCGTTTTTTTTAATCGATTCTTTTCTATTAATTTCACATCTCTATGTAAAAGTGATGCGAGATTCACCAAATATGACCATACCCTGTGGTTTCATTTATGCTCTTAAGATCTCGTCAGCGCGATGTATTTATTCAACGATATAACACAGCGCCATCTTAAGTGAAGTTAAGTGGACTAAAACTAAACTAAACTAATTATAATTTTGGATATTCCTGGACCACTATGGCAGTACTTCCCATATATTTTATTAATTTTTCGATTATGAAGGTGAGATCCATTGGGATGGCCGTGTCGTTCGTGATCACGGCTATTGAAAGTGGCCGAAGTGTCGAAATAAAAATAAAATAAAATGGCGTGCTGAAAACCGTTAAAGCGTAGTTTTAATTATGTGTACTAGTCGTGAAAACTTAAGGAAATCCTAAGCTATATTTTAATCAAATAAATAGATAGAGAGAAAACACTTTATTATACATCGATATAAAAATGAACTTAAAGACTAAAATAATATCTAGTTATGTATAAAGGGCGGTCCTATTGCTAAAAAGCGATCTCTTCCAGACAACTCCAGGAATGAATTGAGATGATAATGGCGATGGTGCTATACGTAACATATAGAACGAACTACTTACTTTTTAATTTTTTAAGTAATTTTATATATTACATAGATATACTTAATTTACATACCATACGGATACATATTTACAAAATATATAAATGTTTATAAGTGAATTTAAATATCATATTCCAACGGCAGGTAGTATTTTTTTATCAGAAGAATCGAAATGTACTAATCTGGGCTAAAACGAGGAATGTTACGGTTTTTGAACTGTCGCGTAGACAAATCATAATTGTTTATCGAGTTACGAATGAGTAAATAAACAGTAGTAACATCCCAAAAACGGCGGTAATCCGAAAAATTGGAACTTTGCCCATTGTTTCCGTTTTCAATAATTCTTGTACGTTTACTGCATGCCTTAATGTTATTATTAAATGTCACATATGAGTTATTGGTACAAATGTTCGTATTAATAAATTAACAGAGAGGAATAGCAAAGGAAGGAAGCGTTATGAAATATTACCTTATACATGGGCTCGCCGTACACAATGCGGTGCTGGTACCTACGCTCACGTATGGAAGCGAGAGTTGGGTATGGAAGAGAGAGCAGGAAAGTAGAGTAAACGCGGTCGAGATGCGAGCACTGCGCACAATCTGCGGAGTGACGCTCGCGGACCGCATTCGTAATACCGAAGTAAGAAAGAGAGTTGGTCTGAAAGAGAGTGTCGGAGTGAAGGTAAGGAAAGGAATGCTCCGGTGGTTCGGGCATGATGAAAGAATGACTAAACAGATATACAATGCAAAAGTGGATGGATGCAGAAGTCGTGGAAGGCCACGACTTACCTTCCATGATCAAATTGATCGTGTACTAGCAGAGGGTGATGTCAGGAGCCTTAAGAACAGACGAGCGTGCATGACAAGAGCTATGAATGTCAAAGAAGCAAGTGAGGTGTGTAAGAATAAGCCTAAATGGCGCTCTGTTGTTCGTGTCTACCCCCCAAGGGAACTGGCGTGAAGTTATGTATGTATGTATGTATGTAATTATAAGTAAATTGGTTTTTTTGAGTCCTTCTGCGTCAGTAATCGTAATTCATCTGTGTGGTTAATAATAATGTATCCACTGGGAGTTTTTGGCGGGAACTGAAAGGGGACGTTGTGCTGTGCAGTTTTATTTTCTAAAAATGTGTAAAATTACTCTAAAATGTACAATAGTTGTAGGATATTGATAGTTTTTGAGTAGTGATTATGTGTTTTTGCGAGAAATGTGAACTATATAGCTAAATGTGGCTTTTTGAGTTTTCACAAGAACTCCGTTGTATGTCGTCGATTGTAGCCTACAATACAACGGCGTCTGGCTTAAAGGCCTAGTTGCCAATCCTTAAACTTAAAAAAAAAATGTATCCATTGGAAACTATTCCACTTTTATCTAGACTAATTCGATTATTTAATACAAATTTCTCGTAACACAGTGTGGCGCGGCGCATTCGGCATCCTTTAGCTGGCTTCACTTTGAGAGTCGCAGATTCCATTTCTCTATCAATGGTCTAAGTAAAAACAAACAACATTCCAGAAATAAGCAACGCTATCTACATTGACAAGTTTTTTGAAAATAAAACTGCACAGTAGAATATTACTTTCAAAGTGCCTCCAAAAAACATGTATGAAGTTAACGCGTTAAAGACCATTAAGTGACGTCACTTCCCATAAGGCCAAGTGCACACTTGAGTCGGGTCACGTTGAGTTATCAAAGTAATTTACACCGTTCGCAAGGCAACTCCATCTAACTTGCCGAAAGTTGGTTGATTAGACACGTGATCGGAATGCGGGCCGGCGCGCTAATTATTTTGCTTCAGCAATTGTGTACTGAGCTTAAGGTGTTTTAGGCATAGATGAGATTGTGTCACTGGAACACTTTAAGTTAGACTATTGTCTGAGCAGGAACGGTGAAAGAATACTAATTCATACGGCCGAAGCAAAAGGCTACTAAATTTTTTGAACTGAAACTTCTATATAAAGTCTTAGGTCTTAGGATTTTTCTGTCACGAAAATGCGTTACGGCCGCGTGGAAGAGCGGCATAAATGGATGCATTTTTTAGTTTCGGATCGAATTCAATTTTTTTGTTTGATAAAATAAAATATTTTTAAATAAAAAATGCAATCATTTAAATGTACCTAACCTAACCAAATCATAATTGGCAGTAAACCTGCAAAAAATCCAAATGTATGCTGGGACACATAGTAGAAGTGAAACTTCAACGGACAAGTGGAAAAACGAATCGACCAGTCAACGAGGTGTTGACTTGAAGTTTTACGGGCAGATTGTTAATGTACTTGTCCAATTTGAAAACCTGCCAGTAAAACTGCAAGTTAAAATTTTGTTGCGATTCGTTTTGCCACTTGTCTGTCTTTGCCGCGGGCTTAAAGTCAATCATAACATCTTCATCTCTCCCATATTTACGTAATTATATACATTATTACTATGATTATTATTTATGACCTTCCATGATCAAATTGATCGTGTACTAACAGAAGGTGATGTCAGGAGCCTTAAGAACAGACGAGCGTGCATGACAAGAGCTATGAATGTCAAAGAAGCAAGTGAGGTGTGTAAGAATAAGCCTGAATGGCGCTCTGTCGTTCGTGCCTACCCCGCAAGGGAACTGGCGTGAAGTTATGTATGTATGTATTATTATTTATGTATATATCAATATATGTATATTTTTGTCTTATTTCTATGTCTATTATACTTGCTATTTCCAAAATTTTATATAGATATTTTTATTTATTTTTTATTCTAGTTATATTGCAAAATCCACATGTTACATAATTTTTTTCTAATCCATCCTAAGGTTGTCTGGAAGAAATTGCTTTTAGTGATAAGACCGCCTATTGTCTTCTGTACTTAAACTTCTTGAATTGTATTTTAATGTTATGCAATAAAGTATATTCTATTCTATTCTATTCTTGTCCGTTGCCATTCGTTTTTCCACTTGTCCGTTGAAGTTTCACTTCTACTATGTGTCCCAGCACACATTTTTTTATAAAACTGACTTTGAAAGTAACTAAAACGCACAAATAAGTATTTTCTACATCTCGAAGTCGATGCGAAGTAAAACATAAAATTTAGAAGTCTTTAAATTTGTCTTTTGTAACTTTTTATATTTTTTAGTTGCGCAAATATATGAATAGTTTTAGGAAAAAAGAATGAGACACGTTGTATGTGCCTATATTATTCGAATGTGGCTCTCGATTTCCCTGCAATCCACTGATCAGATCCTGATGTGGTGACAACGGAAGCGTCTCAGGAATATACTCTTTCGAAAAAAAATAATGAAAATCAGTTCACAATTAACGGAGAAATCGTGTAACAAAAACACTTTGCCAGCTTTTGGTAGCGTATTTGCTTGTCTAAATGGCTACCACCCCTGGTCAAGAGGGTGCCGCCACATTCCACTCTCCACTTCGATGGCGGCAGCACTTTTATAGCATGTTCCGGGTTGCAAGTGTGCATAGACGAGTAACCGCTTTCCATCAGGTGGGTCGTTCGGCCAGTCTGCAGCAATACATATAAAGTGAATAGATTTAAAAAAAAACATTTAGCTGATCTATATTTTTTTATGTGTGGAAAATAAATAAATAAATAATGAATACAGCTATCATTTGATAAGATATAAAATGTCTACAGTATTTTTTTAAATTCTTTATTGTACACAAAAAGTTACATACAATACTACAAAATAGTGGTGATATAGTAATGGGAGATTAATCCTAAAAACATTTTCTTCTAGAAAATCCTATTAGTCTAGCGAGGAGAAAAACAAAAAGACAGGGCTGTATATTTTATAATATTTTCATGAGATAACAAAATAAATACATATTAAAAAACGCCACTAAACTAACTTCACACTCCTTTTTATATTTTTTTAATTTTTTTATTATTACCAACTCTACGGACTCGAGTTCCGTACCCTTTTTTACAACTATATTTCTAGATTTTTTTTAAAATTTAAGACGCTTATTAGTTATTTTGGTTCTTGTGTGTGACATTAATTTATTGATTTTTGTGTTGAGGTGTATGTGTCTTACGAATAACTTATTACATTAATTTTCCAGAAGTCGTGGAAGGCCACGACACACCTTCCATGAACAAATTGATCATGTACTAGCAGAAGGTGATGTCAGGAGCCTTAAGAACAGACGAGCGTGCATGACAAGAGTTATGAATGTCAAAGAGGCAAGTGAGGTGTGTAAGAATAAGCCTAAATGGCACTCTGTTGTTCGTGCCTACCCCGCGAGGGAACTGGCGTGAAGTTATGTATGTATGTATGTATGTATTAATTTATTCTGGTTTTAATACTAAACTTATACTAATGTAGAGTGTATCTGTTACATGCTGGTGTTGTGAGGAAGTGCATGTGCAGTGTGGGTCTTATATCTATACTTATATATATTGATTGTCCTATCTGGTGCCATGTGTGTTGTTTTTTTCTTTTCTGTGCCTGGGTTAATCATTTTTAGGCTCTTTGTGTGTTTAATTATTTATTTAACTTCATTATTTATTAATTTCTTATTTTTTTTCTAAATTACTATGTACTCAATGTCTTTATATAATGCATACTGTGTTCGCACCAAAAAGGCCAGTCGGAAACCATCTTATCTGTGTTCTAGTTTTGTTTAAAAAAACCTTCGTTTAAAAAAACCGACTTCAAAAACTAAAAAAGTATAAAATAACTTATTTGTGCTTAGTCATTTTCAAAATATAGGAATTTTTATGTTTTACTTTACACCAACTTCAAGATGTTTTAGATAATATATGTTAATAATAATAGCTTTAGAAATAAGATATTTTATACTTTTTAATATTTTAGTTTTTGAAGTAGGTTTTTTTAAACGAAGTTTTTTTATTTTATTTGTTACTCTTTAGTGCCGCGCTCCTTAATAAAATATAAGGCCCAAGAAACGGGAACAATAAATGTTCGTAAAATGAAAACTACTGGGTCAAACTATGTTAAATTTTTAGGGGTACAAATGGCAACTATTCCGCATCAAACTAAATAAGAATCACATAAATCGGTTCATAAATCTCAGAGTAATCGGTGTACATATGGAACGGAATAGAAATTTTTTCATAAAAAATGTTCCTAAAATGAAAACTACTGGGCCAAACTATGTCAAATTTTTAGGGGGCCAAATGGAAGCTATTCCGCGTCGAACAAAAAGAGAATCACGTAAATCGGATCATAAATCTGGGAGTAATCGGTGAACATACATAAAAAAAAAAAAAAACAAGGAAAAAAAGATCCCGACGAATTGAGAATCTCCTCCTTTTTTGAAGTCGGTTAAAAATAGTAACCAATAAAAATATGTAATGCTAAACATATCGCAGTACAATCGCGTAGAAAGTGTACATGGAATATTGATACTTTCAATATAATAGAAAATATTCACGTCCTATAAGGAAATTGGATTTGTGAATGTATGAGAAGAGGTGTGCGAGCGTGTAACATAGTGATATCTCATAATATACAGATCGCGGGTCCCGGAGAATAATGTAGTAACTTACTATTGTTCTATTACTATATATACATATAATAAAACTGTACTAGCAGAAGGTGATGTCAGGAGCCTTAAGAACAGACGAGCTTGCATGACAAGAGTTATGAATGTCAAAGAGGCAAGTGAGGTGTGTAAGAATAAGCCTAAATGGCACTCTGTTGTTCGTGCCTACCCCGCGAGGGAACTGGCGTGAAGTTATATATGTATGTATGTATGTAAAACTGTAGAGATCAAATTTCTGTACAATGAAAAAGAATGCTAATAAATAAAATTAGATTTTTTCAAATTTTTTGTTTCTCTGTTTGTACGGGCTAATCTCCGAAACGACTGGACGGACTGATTTAAATTAAATTTTGTATGATGGTAGCTTATATCCCTGGTAGTGGCGGATTTACCAATAGGCTGAGTAGGCTGGAGCCTAGGGCGGCAGATTTTGGAAAGGCGGCAAATTTTAGGCGAATATTTTTTTATGTTCTGAAATATACCTGTTAACTTTTGTTCTTTTGTTCTATTTGGGGAATAGTGTGAATGGAGCGTTAGGTAAACTTCTAGGCGCTAAGAACCTCAGCCAGAAGGCCCAGCTCGCCATACACAACGCGGTGCTGGTACCTACGCTCACGTATGGATGCGAGAGTTGGGTATGGAAGAGAGGGTATGAAAGTAGAGTAAACGCGGTCGAGTTGCGAGCACTGCGCAAAATCTGCGGAGTGACGCTCGCGGACCGCGTTCGTAATACCGAAGTAAGAAAGAGAGTTGGTCTGAAAGAGAGTGTCGGGGTGAAGGTAAGGAAAGGAATGCTCCGGTGGTTCGGGCATGTGGAAAGAATGACTAAACAGATATACAATGCAAAAGTAGAGGGATGCAGAAGTCGTGGAAGGCCACGGCACACGTTCCATGATCAAATTGATCGTGTACTAGCAGAAGGTGATGTCAGGAGCCTAAAGAACAGACGAGCTTGCATGACAAGAGTTATGAATGTCAAAGAGGCAAGTGAGGTGTGTAAGAATAAGCCTAAATGGCACTCTGTTGTTCGTGCCTACCCCGCAAGGGAACTGGCGTGAAGTTATGTATGTATGTATGTATGTAACTTTTGTTCATACTAAATTTGTATATATTTCGTGTAAATTTCTATATATTAATAATATTTATTCATAATGTAGTTAGTTTAATACAATTATTGTTTTGTGTTGTCCTCAGGTTATCAGAAAACGTTCTTCACCGTTCAAAGCTATTATTATAATTTAATATCTGATCGCCCTACACCTGTAATTTTTACAGTCACTCCGACATTGGCAAAATCAGCGCCGCATAAAGCATTGGAGCCATCGCCAAGCAAGAAAAGAATAGAATGTGAAATATAATTTCTAAAAAAAAACGGGTTGATGCGTTGATTTATCGCCGTCCGCTGACTAAACAATAAATTTGCCCCAGGGCCACACATTCTCTCTGGTGGACTAGAAAAAGGAAGGAAAGGTTTTCCCATGGGCAATTATATGTAGCCTTATTTCGAGTAGCGCCCAGCGAAGTGGACACGGGTTAGCTATTAATTAATAAGTGATCTTTATTTGTGCTATTATAAAACAAACAAAATATTAAAAAAGGAATTCAATTTTATAGACATACAAGTTCCATTAGTAATTAAAATGAAGGATTATGGAATATGAAGGAATTTGCTACCTCTTACTGTCAGAGAGGCTAAATCCTTACCAACATTTAGAAATTTACTCAGAAAACACTATTTGTCCATAAATAGCCATGTCTGATTAACGCAATATAATCATGCTAATACATTTATTATAATAATATATGTATTTTTTAATATATTATTGTATACGTATATTATATTTATGACTATGTATATGTATATATATATATATATATATATATATATCTATCCGTGCAGGAACGGAGAAAGAATACAATTTCCTGCGGCCCGGCGGCCTGTCGTAAGAAGCGACTAAACAACCCACAGCCAGGTGGTAGAGTATTTGCTCGACTGGATGGCGATCACCCCTGGTCTAGAGTATGCCGCCATAACAATCTTGTATTGTGTTCCGGCATTAGTGACCAGGTTCCAGTCTCCTTTAAGAGAGCAGCAGCGCATTTGTAGCACCTTTGGTGTTGCAAATGTCCATAGGCGATGGTAACCGCTTTCCACTAAGTGGGCCGTCTGCCTGTCTGCTGAACTCCTGCAATAAAAATAAAATAAAAAAATATGTATGTATTTCTATATTTATTTGTTAAATTAGTTTAATGTCTTGCCTTTTTCCTGCACCACCTACATCGCTTGATTCAAATTTGTTTTTGATTTAGGCTGCCTGGAAGAGATCGCTTTGAGCGGTAAGGACGCCTATTGTATCGCCTATAAAATATTGTAAATATGGTCTGTTTTTGTAATTGTGTTTTTTGGTGTGCAATAAAGAGTTCTCTCTCTCTCTCTCTCTCTCTCTCTCTCTAAAATGTATCATTTTAAAATATGTGCATCTTTGGAGTGGTGCGGTCCCATCTGCCCGAGCTCTTGAGTGCAATCACAAATGTGTACTAGGAGATACTAACGAAGCATCTTGCAGCAAATTGATGAATTAGGGATGTAACAGCGCTGCGAGCACGTTATGCTGGCGCTCCCGCCAAAGGAGGACGCGCTGACGCCGAAGGGTCAGCACGGACCTTTGGCCGCCGTAAGTTGCCCCTTGGGTTCTCACTCACCTGCACATGCCGTCGAGATGAGAGAGCGAGTGTTCCACGCGCGCTCACCTCTCCTCCCGTGGGGCGAGTTACAAACCGCCCCACGCACATAGAGCTTGAGGATGCCGAGGGATGCAAATAAAGTCTTCCTGCAGTGGAAGTGGCCTTGCGAGGCCCACGCCTGCCGGAGCTGCGGAGAGACTAGGTCATATACTCGTACTCCTGGCATAGGGAGAAGGACGTAACACCCAGGGGTTTTAGTGAGTATCCCTAACTGGGGAGTGGCAATAGCATGGCACCAGTTCTGACTGGGCATGCTAGTGCCACCCCCGATCTGGCGAATCCCATACTACGTCGCGAATTATCCCCCCAAGGTTCTGCCCTTGTCGCGGCTTAGTCCTCAATCGGATTTGTCCCTGGACAAAAAAAAAAGGGATGTAACAGCGACCAGAACCTATTGATGGGTAGTCATGATAACTATTTCTTACTCAGTAAAAGAATCCGTATTACTACAATCACTAGTTCACTCCCAAACAAAGCATCTCTTGGGAGGTATGTATGTGACAGTAACAAATAAAAACTGGGCAAACTTAAATCTACTGAGAAGTAGTTTAAACTGTGTACAGACTGTCGATTCGCAGTCTGCTCCCTTGTGTCACGTCGTAATAATCGAATAAGACTTGCCTTAGTCCAGGCTTTTGTTTACTCGTCTTAATTTTTAAGATTTACTAGGATGGAGTTGGTGAACTATTATTGGAAATTTATTTGGAATGCCTCTGCTACACCTAGGGTACCTAATGTTTGTGTTAGTGGCTGTCATACAGACATAGCCAAGGGTTTAATGTGTTATTTGTGATACAACATTATTAATAATGTTAAACATTGATAAATATCTCATGTTTTTTTTTTATTGCATCAGTTCAGCAGACAGGCTGACGGCCCAAATGTGATGGAATGCGGTTACCGACGCCTATAAACACTTGCAACACTATGTATTAACAATGTGCTGCCGTACTCGTAGATGGGGCTGGAAAATGGTTAATTTATAAATATATAATAAAAAATCAGTATGATTCAAAAAATATTGTCAAAATACTTTCAATATAAATTGTTTTGAATAAGGATCGTAAATTAATTTTTAAAATATAGGATATTATTAATGTAATATTTTTTTAGAGTTTCCTAGCTAAGTGACAAAAACCGTTAGAAGATTTAAGAATTTTACTATGTCAGGAATCTAACAAAGGTCCTCTGCGTTTTAGTGAGCTAAATTGGTAAAGGCTTGGGACAGACTTCGTCATAATGGAACTAAAGAAACATAAATGTTAAAAAATAGTTACTAGAAAACCATTCCAATGGTGGGCATACACCATGCTGCCCATCATCCAATCGGCATGACGCTGCAGGCTTTTTTTTGAGGCAGGGGGAAATACATTTTGTACACTACCGGGTCCTTTACTGGGATTATACCAAAGCAATGAGAGTTATCCACTGAAGTTGGTGTAGATCTTCCTTCCATGTGCCCCGCGCTTATGGTAGGTGTTGCGGACAGAGAGCACCACCCTGACCCGCCCGCCGGAGCACATCTACTCTCCGCGTCCCGCATACCGCCGACGCCCATAGCTGGCGCAATTAGCTACTAGGCGTCGGACGGAATGCGGGATATAGAAGGCTGAAAAAACTGAAAACCAAATCCTGAACAACTATGAATTCAGCCATTCAGCCATTCATATATTGTACTCAATTCTCTTGCATACTTTGTTCTACTCATTAAATGTATATTTATAATTTAAATAATAATCATACAGTCCATCGAGTTTTAATTTCCAAAAACAAGAAGCAACTGCCACCAATAGTAGGAATAGCGTGAGACTTATAACGTAGTTACGCCCACACTAATCCTGCGCATCAGTGCTTGAGAATGCCCCGGGAAAGGCAAACTCACTTCGTCAACAGGCGTTGGTTCCTCCGCACCCCAGATGCTGGAGGACATGACGCTGCAGGCTTGATCCAACCTGGAATTCGTTCATATACACCAGACACTATCGATTTAAACTGTCCAATCGGCAGTTGAAGCCATAGCGTCACAACAACAAACAAAAATAACAAAAAGATGATGCGGCGTGGTGTAAACAGTGGTTATTGAAAAGGATGAATGAATGAATGAATATGCTTTATTGTGTTTTAAAGATACAGTTAACAGAAATAAAATTTTACAATACAATAGGCGGTCTTATCGCTATAAGCGATTTATTCCAGACAACCTTTGGATGGATAAAAAATTTGATAAGAACAGAGGTATGTTGCATTATTCTCACTACCGAATTCATATCTTATAAATATATACATACATGACATAATATACATATATTAATAAAAATAATACTTATATTAAATTATACTAATACGATATATGTAAATAAAGTATTATAAAATACACTTACATAAATAAATATAAACTAGAAAAATATTAAGGAAAGAAAAGGAATAAATTTTCTCATGCAAATTTAAGGATTACGCCAAAAGATTATCGTAATTATTTACGAATGAATGAAGAAACTTCTCCAGTACAACTCCAGTAGCACTTCTCGGTACCGGGCTGTATTTTGCGACATATTGAGAGCCCGCGCACCACGTCTACCATCGATGAAAATCTTCACTCAACTGAACTGATCGCGATGGCCATACCCGGTCCAATCGGCATAAACAAGCCTAAAGAATTGAATTTCGATTTTTGAAGTGAAACTGTATAGATGGGGGGTCTTAGGATTTTTCTGTCACGAAAAAGCGTTACGGCCGCGTGGAGTAGCGGCATAAATTTAGACTAGACGCGGTGAGAGGGGGCATAATTTTACAGTTGACTATAGATGCGTTTTTGGTTTCGGATCGATCAGTTTTTTTGTTTGATAAAATATGTTTAAATAAAAATGCATTCATTAAAATGTACCTAACCGGCACAAAAAAGAAAAAACAACACACAAGGCACTATATAGGACAATATATATAAGTATAGATATAAGGCCCACATTGCACATGCACTTCCTCACAACACCAGCATGTAACAGATACACTCTACATTAGTATAAGTTTAGTATTAAAACTAGAATAAATTAATATAAAAAGTTATTCGTAAGATACATACACCTCAACACAAAAATCAATAAATTAACGTCACACACAAGAACCAAAATAACTAATAAGCGTGTTAATTTCAAAAAATTAATTCTAGAAATTAAGTTGTAAAAAAAGGTACGGAACTCGAGTCCGTAGAGTTGTTCATAATATTTAAAAAAATATACCTAACCTAACCAAATCATAATTTTCAATAAACCTGCGAATAATCAAAATGTGTGCTGGGACACATAGTAGAAGTGAAACATCAACGGATAAGTGGCAAAACGGATCGCAGCAAAATTTTAATTTGAAGTTTTACGGGTAGGTTTTCAAATTAGACAAGTACATTAACTGCCCGTAAAACTTCAAGTTAAAATTATGTTGCGAACCATTTTTTCTGTCAAGTTTAACTGTCATGTCAATCCACGCCCACAGATGATCAGTTCTACTTGATCCAATCGGCAGTATCATGCCAATTTAAACAATACGCAGCATGGTGTATAGCTAACATTAGCCGACTTAAAGCAGTTGTGAAATCTCCGTTTTCATCCTTAAAACAATTTCTTGTTATCAAAAGTTGAACGTAGTTTATTTGTCCGCGTCACGTGCCTCCCTTGCGCTGTTTGCTTTTAGTGTCGCTTTATAAGCGAGTTTGCTCATAGTTTTTCACCAGAATCCAGATTGTATGAAAAATGGATGTGGCAAGTTTGTTTATTGTTCTAGTTTTTTGGGTTCCAGAAACATGTGCTTATTTCTTCCACAATAATTATGTGTCGGAATTGGTAATGATACGTTGCGTTTAGGAAGCCAAAACTAGATGGCGCTGTACCGTTTTGGAACGCATTATGGTTTTAAATTATTGTACAATAGAAGTGTTCTTTTATTTATTTTTTATCCTCCGCAGCGGTCGAGCCGAGGTCGAACCTCACAGGAGGTGCCTCCTCGAGCGCGCTGCTTCCGGGCTGAACGCCTCCGCTCCCACGGAGTCGGGAAGCTCCCAAAGTCCGGTATCGCTGAAACAGCCATCTGCGGCTATTCAGCAGGGTCCAGTTAAAAAAAAAAAGTAAAAGTTTGATTCGATTCCAGTAGCGAATATATAAATTTTTGAGCATCCGTCACGTTGTTTAATTTCGCTTCACTGGGAGTTTTTGGGACTTCTGTACAATATGCTATATTGAGTACCTATCAAGATCTCCTAAATGTGACATCTGACCAACTGCTTTTTTACTAATTCTTCACATATAAAAATTCTGCCTTACATACATACATACTATCTATAATACACTACATATTATCACAACTGTTTCCCATAGAGGTAGGCAAAGATAATGGATCGCCACTTGCTACGATTCCTGACAAACAATTTTCGCTTCATCTACTTTCCTTAACCTCTTCACACATGCACGTTTATTTGAAATATTTTTGCCTGACCTTTCTTTAACACTTCTGCTATTGGTTCATGGTGTGTACGTCCCGATTTACTGGCACCAACTCTACCATTCACAATGCTTTTATACCCTTGTGTTGTAATTCTGCTGTAGTGGAACAATTGCAAGCCAATAGATGGCGCTGTATAATAATTGAGGTCGCAAACGATTACCGAAACGTACAAATAATATATGTATACAAATTTACAACTATAATAGAATAGCGCCTTCGATTATAAGCCTCGTCGAAAGGCTCTTGTTCGACGACCGCGTAACGTCCTGACGGACAGAGTCGACGTTATTATGAAACGGCTGGCCCGGATCAGTCCGGCCACGGTTAGGACGGTAGGCTGGCAGGCACCGACAGACAGACACAGACGGAGGCGTCTCAGACGCCGCCAATCAAGATCTCTCCACGTCCCCGCGAGGGACGCTAGGAGACATAGCTAGACTAGGATAGACTAGGCGTGTTGCTGGGAAGTTTCTTTCGCCGTTTCTTCTCTCCCAGCCATAACACGTTGCGAAACGGCAGTAAGATAGCGTAGGCCGCCGCGAACCACCGATCCCGGCCCGCCGGGATCCTTCCCCTCGGGCTTTATATTACCTGTCGCCCGTTCTCAATTAGTGATTTGTGTCGCCCTATGGTGGGCATCATTAAATTCATCCCCCTCTCATGGCAACAGTCCAGCCGAGGTAAAACTCCTTAGGGAGCTCCCTCGAGCAAGTTGCCCCCCCCGGGCTCGAGCGCCTTCGCTTCGCGAAGGCACTCGCCCCAAAAACCCCGGTAAAGTTGTAAGGTCTTCGGACCAACAACATAAAGTCAAGTCCAATATAAAAACTATAATAGATGGGGCCTCGGCTTGCAAGACTTAACAACTGTCAGTGTCAGTTGCAGACAAAATGAGTTATTATCTGTGAGTGATATACTGAATACTGATAAACTGATATGAAAAAAATATAAACAAATAGAGTGAAAAATATAATAAAATTAATTGCATTAAAACAAAATTACACCATAAAACTAAAGTGTAACGATTTATTTTGGCTTGCTATTATATTCGGTTTCCTCGTTCACTTACTATGCATGCACAGTGCGCGGGCTAATCATTCTTTCTCTTTTCTTTCTAGTCTAGTAGACGTCAGGAAAATCGTTCCTTTTCAGTCGCCGTGACTGACGTTCCAGTTACGAAAAAGTCACAGCGACAAACCAACGTGACTTTGTCACGACAGTCACTTACATCAGAATGTAGTATTCGGTAATCCGTAAATAATATGTAATAAGTTATTACTAGTAGTTAAATAATTAATTACATATTCCTAAATTAATTTGTTCATTCTATAAAAAATTTTAATGTTTGGAAATCTTGAAGTTTTTTAATAAGTTATTAATTCAAACAAAACCATAGTACTGTAGTGATACAAACAATAATAGTTATACCCTTTCTAGCAACTAAATGCTCTATGCCGCTGCCGCGGCCGAGCGAGCCGTCCACCGCCTTACCCTTTTTTTTTTTTTTTTGACCAGGGGAAATCCGTTTGAGGACTACGCCGCGACAGGCGCAGAAGCCTGGGGGGATGTTCGCGACCGGTGTGAGTGTGGGATTCGCCAGATCGGGGGTGGCACTAGCGTGCCCGGTCAGAACCGGTGCCACGCTATTGCCACGCCCCAGTTAGGGATACCCACTAAAACCCCTGGGTGTTCCGTCCTGCGCCTTATGCCAGGGCTACGTGTAACGGGCTTCCCAACTCCGCGTGCCCTGGCAGGCGTGGGCCCCCCTCACTGGGCCTCTTCCTATGCCAGGGGACGTATCCCCCGGCTACATAACTAGGTCTATTCCACGCGTGGGGCGGTCTGTAACGCGCCCCACGGGAAGAGAGATGAGCGCGCGCGGAACACTCGCACTCTCATCTCGACGGCATGTGCGGGTGAGTGAGAACCCCTATACCCCTAGGGGCCCCACCCGCGCCGCCCGCTTACGGCGGCCGAAGGTCACTATCCGACCTCCGGCGTCGGCGCGTCCTCCTTTGGCGGGAGCGGAGCAGGGAATTACGCTCACGCTCCCGTTCCGCCTCCTCCTTCGCGAACATGACTTGCTCGCAGAAGGAGGAGACGGCGTCCCATCCGGTGGGGCTCCCGACCATGGTGCGTACCACGGCCGGGAGCGAGGTGTCGAATCCGGTATGGACGACGAGCTCCCGGCGCTGCTCCGTCCAGGAGGGACACTCCTGGAGTGTGTGCAGCGCCGTGTCCTCGTCGCCCGTGTCACAATGATGGCACCCTGACGTGGCCTCGCGGCCGAGGCGACACAGGTACCTTCCGAAGCAACCATGCCCCGTCAGGACCTGCGTCAGCCTGAACGTCAGGGTGCCGTGACGTCGTCCTAGCCATTCGTGCAGGACGGGCCTCACCGCCTCAATGGTGGCGGGGCCCGCGCTGGGGCGTCGTAGGCGATCTTCCCAGACCCCCACGGCTACCTGGCGGAGCTCCGACCTGCACGCCTCGATCTCGCGAGGCGCGGGTCTGGTGCCCCTGGCCAGGGCCTCTTTGCGCCACACATACAGTGACGCCAGGACCCTGGCTTCCAGGTCCCATGGGGGGGATCCGGCGAGTAGCGAGGCCACTTCGAAGGACACCGTACGGTATCCTCTTATTGCTCTGACGGCCAATATGCGTTGCGCTTGACGCAGTAGCGCCGCGTTTTTGGCCGTCAGGCGGTTCGACCAGACTGGGGCCCCGTAAAGGGCCATCGAACGTACGATGCCTTCGAAGAGTTTCCGGCACGTGGCGTTGGGCCCCCCGACGTTGGGGAGCGGGCGCGAGAGCGCACCGGCTGCCCCCTTGAGTCTGGGGAGCAGCTGCCGAAAGTGTGCCGAAAAATCCCATCGGCTATCGAGGACCAATCCCAGGTATTTCATGGTTCCACCGATGCCGATGCGGATGCCTCCTACTATGATGCAACTGTCCGGAGGTGGACGATTACGAGGACCGTGAAACATCACGGCCTCGGTCTTCTGGTCCACCGCCTTACCCGAATCAACCCGATTAGTGCCGATGTTAACCGAACTACGTTCGCGACTCACGATTACAACGAATGATTGACGTGACGTAAAGGACCAACGTTCCGGGAATCGAAGTGACTTTGTAACGTTGTTCCTTCGTAGTATGTCACAGTGATACTTTTAGACGGCTTGTCGCTGTAACATTTTCACCGTGACATTTATCACTCATCTCTATAGTCTAGTTTCTTCTCATTCGGATCTATAGTCATCGCGTGGAACAGGAATGTACTAAAGAGTTAAAGATATAAAGATACATTTTGAACGCAAGTGATATACAGATCTAATCACTCTTCGCGTCAGATATACTTACACACCGCTACTTAACACTAGCCTCGCTGGACGATCTTTATTTGAGAAGGAGGAGCATTCTATCTCGCTCCTCCACCTATGTTCCCTAAACTAGTTTCACCCGTTCTCTCTATATGTCCATACTACTGTAATATTCCTTATTCCGTATCTGCCTTATGTCATAGAATATTTTTCTATGTACCTTATGGGGTTCGGTTTAAGTTATTTGGTGCGTTTGCGCATGAGGGCGTCACGGTGCAGTGACTCGGTTCTGGATCTCGACGTCCAAATAAAGTGCGAATGTGGGTCGCAGGTTAGGTTTAGTGGGTAGTTTGCGTATTGGACCCTGCATGAATGCCCTGCCTTAACGGGACATGCGTGCGGGGAGCGGTCCCCGAGTCCCATACACCGCATTAAGCGCCCTATGGCCCGGGTATGGTTGTAATGGCAAGGTTTTGTGCAGCGGTGGATAGGTGGTAAGGGCACGTCGGCAGCGAGTAAGTCAAAGTCTTGGAGTTAGTTTTTTATCACTTTTATTTTTTATTATTTTTATTATTATTATTAATATCTCTACGGACTCGAGTTCCGTACCCTTTTTTACTACTTAATTTCTATGAAAAATTTTAGACTCCATACACGCTTATTGTTTATTTTTGTTACTGTGTGTGACATTAATTTAGTAATTTTTATGTTGTGGTGTACCTTAAGAATAACTTATTATATTAATTTATTCTAATTTTAATACTAAACTTATACTAATGTAGAGTGTATCTGTTACATGCTGGTGTTGTGAGGAAGTGCATGTGCAGTGTTGGCCTTATATCTATACTTATATATAGTCCTATCTAGTGCCATGTGTGTTGTTTTTTTCTTTTCTGTGCCTGGGTTATTAATTTTTAGGCTCTTTGTGTGTTTTGGTTTGAGTGTGTGTATAAGTTTTATTGTTACTCACTCACTCTTTACTCACTTGTTACTCAATCACCTTTTTGTTATTAAGATCTACAATTTAATTTTATACTTGCGGAGTGAGTCCAGTATATTGATCATACTTTAATATTTATATTTTACACTTTGTAACGTAGTTATTAACTTTCTTGATATTTGACACGAGGTCTTCTGCGAACAGAATTATTATAGTGACCTCTTAATTTGTTAACTTATAACTTGTGACTGTTCACTCCTAGATATATCTTATAACTCACATTTTTAATTATGACGTATCTGCTTATAAAGGGCTACTGGTTTACATGTTAACGCCCAAATCAACAATAACAACTCATTAGTTAATTGTGTTCTCTTGGGAATCACAAATAATCATTTCCTTCATTAAATTATTTGTTACAGATATCATAAGCTAAATGATTTGTTTGTTCCTTCATTAGATAATTACTGAGTTCGTGTTTGTGACCAATATCCGGTACATTACATGGTGTCCAAAGACATTGCCCTGCGTTAAAAAAAAAGTTGCTTGGTACGTCTATAATGGTTACCCCGTTGGATGGGTTTCAGCACCACTGGCCCATGGCTCAATCGCCTAGAGGAGATTACAAAATAAGAGGTCGAGTAGTTGTACTCTTGTTTACTAAACATTGCTTTTCTTTTTTTTTTTTGAGCATGTTTAAATTTTATTATTATTATACTACATATCTATAACAACACCTCTAGAAATAAATTAAACTAAATTATAAAATAGAAACCTAAAATTAAATACTAAAACTAAATAAAAAAGGAGAGCAAAATTATAGATAAAATATTGGTCCCAAACCACTGTCACTTAGCGGGAACGTTCCCAAAAGGCTGGCGGCGTTACCACGCTGAATAGCAATGCTTACCCTTTGAGCAAAATAGACGCCGGCCTTCTGGTCGCCTTTCTTAATTGTTATTAATTTAACTTAGACTATATATACTTAAACCTCATCGTCCACGTGATGCGCACATCGATATTCTAACCATTATTAAATATTATATTTACACGTTTATGAAATTGGATATTTTTGATGCTATAGACCAGTGGTTCCAAAACTTATTTTGTATACTGCTCACTTTGAGAATGAATTATTTTTTAGCGTCCTCATTTTTTCACCTACTTAAAAACCAATATAACGTCAAATTAAATTAATTGATTATTGTGAGCAATATTACCGGAGATTAAACATTCATTATAAACGAGACTTTTACTATAGCCCGCAAGAGTTAATTTGAGACCTAAGCGCAGTAGGTAGTACACGACGGGCTCTCTCTTACGGGCTACACCTGCCAATGAGAATGATTATTGAAACGCAACTTTATAGTATTCAGACAGAGTATCTTTTATTCTTTCATCATGCATTCTTTCCACATGCCCGAACCACCGGAGCATTCCTTTCCTTACCTTCACCCCGACAGTCTCTTTCAGACCAACTCTCTTTCTTACTTCGGTATTACGAACGCGGTCCGCGAGCGTCACTCCGCAGATTTTGCGCAGTGCTCGCATCTCGACCGCGTTTACTCTACTTTCATGCTCTCTCTGAATGACTAAACAGATATACAATGCAGAAGTCGTGAAAGGCCACGACACACCTTCCATGATCAAATTGATCGTGTACTAGCAGAAGGTGATGTCAGGAGCCTTAAGAACAGACGAGCGTGCATGACAAGAGTTATGAATGTCAAAGAAGCAAGTGAGGTGTGTAAGAATGGGCCTAAATGGCGCTCTGTTCGTGCCTACCCCGCAAGGGAACCGGCGTTAAGTTATGTATGTATGTATGTATATATTGCTAAGCAACAAAATATTACTTTACTTATAAGGTATGAAGAATGATCAAAATCAGTTAAGAACCAAAAAATTATGGCTAAACATATTGTACTTATAAAAAAACATATTTATACGATGAATGAAATTCAAACAGAAATAATAATAGCTCATAAACGTCCCACTGCTGGGCTCGGGCCTCCCACTACAGCTGAACGGACAGTATACCCGCCACTCTTGCCTAAGGCAGCTTGGCAGGTATGACACATCGATTGTCGCAATGTGCAGGTTTCATCACGACGTTTTTCTTCACTGTTATTAGGACGTGATAATTATAACATTATTCACATTTGGTCAGAAAACTGCCTAATGTGCATGCGTTCCGGCCAAGATTTCAACCCGCGTCCTTTGAGCTTGGGATACGTGCACTAGCCATTATGCTACCACGACTTAGAAAACAGATAAGACTTACTTAAATAGATGTGTCCTATATTTAACAAAAGTTAATTGCTTTAGATCAAGTTAAATAAAAGAAGTATTATCCATTCCATCTTGGCTCCAGTGTACATGTAGAACGTGCCCGATCCCCTGGGTGTCACGAACTCCAAAGATCACGTCCCGCGCTACACACACGGTCTATTTATCCTGTCTATTCTCAGGCAGATGTAGACATGATACTGTTAAGAAAATGTCCTCAGGTAAACAAGTTTAAATCATCCAATTTAACTATAAATTTTCCAACTTTAACATATTTTCAAAGAAGTTTCAACCAGTGTTTGACCAATCAACGTATAATACAACTAAATCTAATCAGCCCCATAAATATGGTTTTGAAAAAAAAATAACACAAATTTTAAGCGGGAAAGAATATATTATACTTGTTTTTGTCGTACACGTAGAATAAACAACCCACAGCCAGGTGGTAGGGCATTTGCCCGATTGGATGGCTACCATCCCTGGTCTAAAGTATGTCGCCACAATAACCTTGAGTTGTGTTCCGGCATTAGTGACGAGGTTCCAGTCTTCCTTAAGAGAGCAGCAGCGCATTTGTAGCAACTTTGGTGTTGCAAATGTCCATAGGCGATGGTAACAGCTTTCCATCAAGTGGGCCGTCTGCCTGTCTGCTGATCTCCTGCTATAATAAAAAAAAGTCAACCACATAACTTTATTGTTAACTGATGTGAATTAAAGAAATATACGAAGAGAAATTTAATCATCGTTATAGCGTTAATGTATCATTATCCGACTCTGAGTGTGACAATGCTATTGCCTAATGTCTATATGGCCAAATTACAAGCAAGCTATATCGTATTTTCAACACCTGTATCAGTCTTCATCCGGCACAAGTGTTACGGGTAATCTGTCATTGTGGTAGAACAATTGTAAAGCCGGGGATACATCATGTTGTTTTAACTTATTTTATTATGACAGATTTATGTTTGCGTCATGTTCAAGCTCACTTCTTGATCACTGTAGACTATTATTTCTCAACTTGGGGGCCGCGACTCTTGTGGTAGTTGCGTTTGTAAATAAAAGGGGTTGCACTCTGTTAAAAAAATAATACCGATATCCAAATGAAACATTTAAATAAACTATTAATTAAAATATTACATAATTTTGCAGTGAAGGGGTCGCTACAGACTTTAGTTTTTTTATGGGTTGCGACTAACAAATCGTTGAAAAACAATGTTCTAGACTAACTACACTGTATAATTGAAGTATTTCCTGTTTACTTAGCGTAACATGTATAGTTTTCTCCGTGAAGGAACGGAAAAATAATATCAATTCCTGCGTCCGAGCGACCTGTCGTAAGAGGCGACAAAACAACCTACAGCCAGGTGGTAGGGCATTTGCCCAACTGGATGGCTGTCACCCCTGATATAGAGTATGCCACCATAACAACTTTGCGTTGTGTTCCGGTCTGTCTGCTCTGCTTCAGCAATAATAATAATGTATTGTGAGGAGGTTCCTGTCTCTAGAGTGCTAACCACCGGTAGCCTGGACCCTAGGCCCCGCTGCCGACGGCCGTCATCTTTTTACATTTTTTAGTATGCGTCTATTTTGTGTATATGTATATATGTCTTAAAAAACATAAAAAAGAGTAAATTAATATATATTATATGTGATAATTTAATAACGATTACATACATCTTATATGCTAATCATGTATGTTGACTAATACGTGGTGTTTATTATATTTACAATCTCTCGGCGTACATGACGCCAAAGGTCACTAAATGTGACTTTGGATACTCATTTTGTCAAAGCATTCTTCATTATTATTTTTTTATTGGTGGCAGTTGCACCTCGGGTTTGTAAATGAAAATTCGACGTAATAATGGACTGTATGATTATTATTAAGTTATAAATGTACATTTAAAGAGTATAACAAAGAGAGTCGAGTACACTTGATGGAAAGCTGAGTTACTGAATCGCCTAGTAGTTCATGATGTAGCAATACCAAAGGTGCTACAAATTTCGGTGCTCCTATATCCCGCATTCTGTCCGACGCCTGGTCACTAATGCCGGAAGCTACAAATCGGCGGTATGTTATGCGCGGAGTGTAGATGTGCTCCGGCGGGCGGGTCAGGGGGGTGCTCTCTGTCCGCAACATTTTTAATACAGTACAGTATTTAATAAATTTTAATGATAAAATGTTACAAAAAATACCCTGGTTGTCATTTATTCCTGTAGATAAAGTATTTTCTAAATATCAACATAATTCCCAACTGCCGATGTTAGCAAATCTGCACTCGCATTATCTTAAACTTTTATGTAATTGTACTTTAAGCAGCGATCATTAGAATTCTTGAAATAATAATTCTTAGTCATAAGTAACTAACTTGTATCGTGTGCACAACGCCTTATATCTCGTATATCATGCTAACCTTTAGTGCTTACCTCACATTTGTAACTGTTAGCAGCTGACGTACATTTTGTACTAAGACTGACTAAGAGTGTCTGTTTTCTAACTTCACTTAGTAACCTTAGATGCCTATATACATAGAACTTACTCCTTACTTTCATAGTTGAAAGTTGAAAGCGCGACCTTCAGCTTTATATCTGTACATTCAAATAATCCTATATCCTTCAAAACAAAGCTAGGCGTTTTTAGTGATTATCGAATAAATACTGTTACATGCCGACAAAAGTGAATGAACACCTGCCTGCCGTAAAACACAGTTTATTACCTTCCACTATTTGGGCTTCTTTTGTTTACTTAGAAAAACAGTCTATTGTGTATTGTACTAGTTTATGGGCGTTCGCAGGAATAATTAAGCAGGTGTGCGGATTACGTGTTTCTAGGAAATTAAGTCGACGATACGGGCGGATACTTATATTTGTGAAGTATAAAACGAGGGCAGGATGAAGAGGGGAGGCAGTCTAGCGAGAACCGCAGTCAAGCGAGGATTACGATACGAGCAAGACGTGTACATTCGATAAGCTATATGGTGACGGACTTTGCGCGTGTTATTGAATCGTACAGTTTGTACTGGTTGTGTCCAGTTATATTTGTACCTGTGCTATACGTGTTTGTATAGTTCTAATAAATTCTATAGTAATTCCAATGGCATTTTAATCCGAGTAAGAAAGAGAGTTGGTCTGAAAGAGAGTGTCGGAGTGAAGGTAAGGAAAGGAATGCTCCGGTGGTTCGGGCATGTGGAAAGAATGCATGATGAAAGAATGACTAAACAGATATACAATGCAAAAGTGGATGGATGCAGAAGTCGTGGAAGGCCACAACACACCTTCCATGATCAAATTGATCGTATACTAGCAGAAGGTGATGTCAGAAGCCTTAAGAACAGACGAGCGTGCATGACAAGAGCTATGAATGTCAAAGAAGTAAGTGAGGTGTGTAAGAACAAGCCTGAATGGCGCTCTGTTGTTCGTGCCTACCCCGCACGGGAACTGGCGTGAAGCTATTTATGTATGTATGTATATACTCGAAATAATACATTTGAACATATATACATGTTGGCATACGAAATTGTGAAAACAACTCAAACCTCAAATTCAAACGATTATCTCGTTCACATTATGCTTAGTACCATAGCAGCTATAGCAAGTTAATTGAAGATTTGATACTCGAGCAGCCCACTTCCGTGCTTGCTGCGAAGAGTAAATACTTTGTTTAATTTTGTTATGGTTAGTTGAATAATGAGAGACCTAATTCATTGTTGTTCTGTTTAAATAAACCACCAACAAATAAAATACTATTCGAAAGAAACATTTTATTTGTTGAAAAACTGAAGAATTAGTCCAAAATAGGATTTGAAATAAACAACATTGTCATTTTATTTATACGCTTTGTTTGTTTGTTAAGAAAATTGTATTAAATAACTCGAAAATACTTCAAAGCTTTGTACAAAGGTACTAATTAAGTTAGCTAAGGGTATTTAAACGTGGCTCAAAGGGTCGTGGGCTTGAGGTGAGCGGGTGGCCAGGTATCGGAAACGCCGGAATCTTTAGCATTTACTATAATGATTAGAACCTAAATCCTACTAATATTATAAAAGCGAAAGTTTGTAAGAATGTATGTTTGTTACTCTTTCACGCAAAAACTACTGAATGGGTTTTGATGAGGCTTTACAATAATGTAGCTTACACATCAGAATAACGCATAGGCTATAATTTATAAAGGTATTATGTGAATTATCTAAAATATAACGATTTTTCATCACCACGCTGGTAAAACCGCGGGGCGCAGCTAGTTCAATATAAAAATCTTTTTCAACACACTTGCTCATAAAGTGGCTCTTTGGTCACCGCAATTAAGCACAGAATGACACCCATTATCAAACTGTGAGTAAAAAACATTATAACTCACTAGTGAGTTATAGATTTTTTTTTTTAATTTTATTGTTTGAGTTGCTTTGTTCTTAAAAAAGTTTTTATTAAAAAAAAAAGATCGTGTTCTATAGGACAAATAAATTAATGTTCCTATTGCTTGCTCATTTCATGCAACTTCTTATTTAAATAGATAATTTTAACTCGTACGTGTTTAATAAATAAAACTTTCACTCATATATAACTTTTTTTATCTACTAAATAAAATGAGTTTTTGTTGTTATTTTATTCACAAGTGTGTTGAAAAACGTCGTATGATACACGTGTGTATTGATGATTACCGTCCTCGGCTCTCTTAAGACCCTCGCCTACGGCTCGAGTCTCAATGGCGCCTCGGCGGTAATCACCAATGTTACACACTAGTACCATAATGTACTATAACAATACTCGTTGACAATTGACATCTTTGTCTTCCGTGATAACGGCCACTGAAATGTGGCCGAAACGTCGGAATAATAAATCTCAAATAAATTACCGCGCTTAAAACCGTTAAAACGTAGTTTTATTATTGTTCAATATATGTCATTGTATGTTCTTTCCTCCGTGCAGGAACGGAAAAAGAGTACTAATTTCTGCGGCCGGGCGGCCTTCCAGGCCTGCCTGCCGGCCAGGTCGTCAGTACACCGGGGTGGAGGGTGTCCTATGCTACGATTGCCGAGACGCGGTCTCCATTTCAGGATACGTTTGCTTTGACAGACGTGACCAGCCCACTGCTACTTCTACTTGCAAATTTGCGTGCTATGCGGGTAACCTTGTTTTATGGATACCCTCATTTCTGATTCTATCTATAAGAGATACACCTGACAATTTCGGTTGTCCTCAAATACCAGCTCTAATGTATTCAAATCTTGTGCTGTTTTTATTCGTGCAGGAACGGAGAAAGATTACAGTTTCCTGCGGCCGGGCGGCCTGTCGTAAGAGGCGACAAAACAACCCGCAGCCAGGTGGTAGGGTATTTGCTCGACTGGATGGCGACCACCCCTGGTCTAGAGTATGCCGCCATAACCACCTTGTGCTGTGTTCCGGCATTAGAGATCAGGTTCCAGTCTCCCTTAAGAGAACAGCAACGCATTTGTAGCCCCTTTGGTGTTGCAAAAGTCCATAGGCGATGGTAACCGCTTTCCATCAAGTGGACCGTCTGCCTGTCTGATGAACTTCTGCAATAAAAAAAAAGGCTGGCCGGCGGAGTATGCTCGTTTTTTTGGACGGTAAGTCAATTCCGTCTGGTGTAACTGGCTCCGAACACCCTTAAACCAACACCAGGGAGATCAGGTCTATATTTCATAACAGTCCACTGCTGGGCTATTGCCCAAGATTCAACTTAACTATGGTTTAAAATGCACTTACTATTTCATTTTACTACTTGCAACCGTCTATTTTAAGTTATAATGAGCAAATTCAAAATGTAAATATAAGACTTCTGTTCCTTTTTGTTTCTTTTTTTTATATAGCAGGAGTTCAGCAGACATGCAGACGTCCCACTTGATGGAAAGCGGTTACCATCGCCTATGGACATTTGCAACACCAAAGCTGCTACAAATGCGCTGCTGCTCTCTTAAGGAAGACTGGAGCATGGTCACTAATACCGGAACACAACTCAAAGTTGTTATGGCGAAATACTTTAGACCAGGGGCGGCAGCCATCCAGTCGGGCGAATGCCCTACCACCTGGTAAACTACTGAATAAATATATTATTTTGCTGAATTTAATTTTTTGCACTGGCAACACTAACCGAGAATTAGTTAAAAGTTTTAAACTCATAAACAAACAATGATCGATGTAAAGTTTTTGGTGGGTGCTCTAAATTATTAACGAATAACCCTTTTGTTTTTATAATGGAACAAAGTTATGTTGAAATTTGAATGTTTTATGCATTTATGGTTGATTTTTCGTGGTTATTCTGGTTAATAAGTAAAGAATATTCACGACTTTATTTTAATAATGTTACGACCTAGACGCCGACAAAAGTGGATTCACACCTGCATACCGTAAAACACACTTTATTACCTTTCGGCATTTGGACTTCTTTCGTTTACTTTGTGTTTAAGTGATTAGAAAACAGCCCATTGTGTATTGTAATCTTTTATGGCAGTCATTAGCCAGGTGTGTCGGACTAACTCTAGGAAATTCGGTCCACGCGGCCGGGCAGACATATTGCATCTGTGCAGTATAAAGCAATACCCCAATTGAGAGATGAGGCAGTCGGGCGAGAACCAAGAACGAAGCGAGACGTGTGTACATAGCGGGAATATCTATTAGTGACGGACTTTGCGCGTTTTATGGAATCACGACCTTCTGCATTACGTTTGGCTTTGTTGTGTTCGGTTATATTTGTACCTGTGTTATACGTGTTTGTATAGTTCTAATAAACCCTATAAAAATCCAACGGCATTTTAATTCGAGTCCTGCAACTCGTAACAATAATTTACAACTGAATACAGCCTATAAACAAAAATCACGAGAATGGATAGGTAAATCAACTGAGGTACTTTTTATAAAATTACAGAATGTTGTAGCCTCATAGACTATGTATTGCCATTTCAACTGCGATTTTGGCTAATGATTTTTCTTTGAAGACTTAAATTGGGGCAGACAATTTTAGCACGAGAAATTGGGGAATTATTTTACCAAATTTTCCTCTCGAATAAATTAATGTACTAATTTATAAGAGTGTCTTATTCAATTGCTAAATCATTTGTATACTGTCAAAAATATTAATAACTATCTGACCCGGCAAACTTCGTACCGCCTCAGAATCAATAAATAAAAAAGCTGAAAGATAATTGCAGAATGTTTCAACTCTAGTAAAAAATGTGATCAAAACTTAATCGCAACAAAAAGAATTTTGAATAAAAAACAATGATTTCTGAACGACGGGACGAACATCAAATGTTTGACAAGTAGGAATAGTTTCTAAGGGAAAGCGAAATTTATGTTTTTATTATATTTCAAGCCTTTTTTTTATATTTCCTCACCTTTTAAACTTTCCCTGGATTTCCACAAATAATTCAAAGCCAAATCAGTCCAGCCATTCTCGAGTTTTAGCGAGACTAACTAACATCAATTGATTTTATATATACACACACACACACATATATATATATATATATATATATATATATATATATAATAGATAATGTCTTTTTTATATATATATATTTTTTTATAGCCTTTATTGCTGAAACTAAACAATGATTTTACATACAGTAGCAAATTGTTTTAACTTAAATCTAATACATCGGGTTTCCCGGTTCAGTGCTCAGCGTGTCCAGTGATACATAGGCCTCTTCCAGCTGCTTCCATTCTTCTCTATTGGTAGCTTTTCTAGACCAGGTTGTCCCTCCGATCAACTTAATATCATCTGTCCATCTTTTAGCTTGTCTGCCTCTTTTTCTTTTGTCATCACGTGGCTGCCATTCTGTTATAATTTTAGTCCATTTTATTCTGCAGAGAATGAGAATGAAATAGAATGAAATGTCTTATTAAATTTTCGTAATTATGCAAAATCTAGAAAACAACCTCAATATACCTACTAATTACTAAACTGTTAAAGTCAATACATTTGTTTAGAAATTATCCATTGAATAGCGATTATCTATCCCTCAAAGCGGCAGATAAATGTATTCTTCAGGAAGTCCAGGTCGGATAAAGCATAAATGACGATTAAAAACTTCAATTTATATTATCTGTCGGATAAACCCCATCTGATTGTTTATCTGATGATTGAAAAGTCAAATAAAAGTACAAAACACGTAAGGTGGTAGTGTTATATTTAGTTACTTCTATGGTTGTCCTTGTCATGTTCCTTTTAAGGTTAATAATTAATTTTGTAATGTACCCTCTTATTTCTAAAAGATACAATCGGCCATTGTCGTGATTGAACAATACTTTTGTTATATTTCTATTTATTCTGTGATTAGCGCCCGTTTTGTATACAGTGGTTTTCTACAATTGGACGTAGTTTAGCAGAAAGGACTCAACCGACATTGTGGTCAAAAATGAGTTGTATATACCAATTTACCAGCAATTTTTGTCTAAACTTAAAACCTCAATAACTCAAAAAACGACTTTTTGTGTGTTAGGTCGTTTCTGCTAAACTACGTCCAATTTACCATAATTATATATAACAATATTTGTCTCTCAAGGTGTCTGTATTGTCAAGGAAAGGATTGCTCCGATGGTTCGGGCATGTGAAAAGAATGCATGATGAAAGAATGACTAAACAGATATACAATGCAAAAGTGGATGGATGCAGAAGTCGTGGAAGGCCACGACACACCTTCCATGATCAAATTGATCGTGTACTAGCGGAGGGTGATGTCAGGAGCCTTAAGAACAGACGAGTGTGCATGACAAGAGTTATGAATGTCAAAGAAGCAAGTGAGG
Organism: Dendrolimus kikuchii; assembly: GCA_019925095.2. NCBI lineage: Eukaryota > Metazoa > Arthropoda > Insecta > Lepidoptera > Lasiocampidae > Dendrolimus > Dendrolimus kikuchii. Next base: position 3,002,521 of record CM034394.1, on the reverse strand, counting down.
TGTGTAAGAATGGGCCTAAATGCTCCTTTAAGAGAGCAGCAGCGCATTTGTAGCACCTTTGGTGTTGCAAATGTCCATAGGCGATGGTAACCGCTGTCCATCAAGTGGGCCGTCTGCCTGTCTGCTGAATTCCTGCAATAAAAAAAAAAATGTAGCTCTGTTGTTCGTGCCTACCCCGCAAGGGAACTGGCGTGAAGTTATGTATGTATGTATGTAATATTTGTCTCTAGTATGATGTGGTAATTGTGTATTTTAATTGTAATTGTAATTGTGTGTTTTATCCGTGCAGGAACGGAGAAAGAATACAATTTCCTGCGGCCGGGCGGCCTGCCGTAAGAGGCGACAAAACAACCCACTGCTAGGTGGTAGGGCATTTGCCCGACTAGATGGCTACCACCCCTGGTCTAGAGTATGTCGCCATAACAACCTTGCTTTGTGTTCCGGCATTAGTGACCAGGTTCCAGTCTCCCTTAAGAGAGCAGCAGCGCATTTGTAGCACTTTTGGTGTTGCAAATGTCCATAGGCGATGGTAACCGCTTTCCAACAAGCGGGCCGTCTGCCTGTCTGCTGAACTCCTGCAATAAAAAAAAAAGATTATAATTTAAAATCTCTCAATTGTATATAGACGGTATTCACTACATTTTATTTTCATGTTGGCAGAAGTGATAGATTGTTTACTGTCCCCGATTTTATAACATTAGAATACATAATGATCTCTACCGTTTACATTTCGGATTCTAAGTATGCACTAGACATTGATTTGATCAAGACCAAGTCTGAGTTTAAAACAGACGTTGTTTTGAATAAATAATCAAGCTTTCCTCAGCCGAGCTCCTTTTACACTCTCTTCCTGTAATGCTTTCAGACTGAGGATAGTGGTAGAGAGTACTATTTGTTTTAGAATAATTACCGAATTCGTTTTACGTATTTCACGTGACTTTTTTTTTTTTTATAGCTGGAGTACAGCAAACAGGCTAACGGCCCACCTGGTGGAAAGCGGTTACCGTCGCCTATGGACGTTTGCAACATCAGAGATGTCGCCAACGCGCTGCCGGCCTCGAAGAAATTTTATGACACCCTTTTTAAAGAACTCCATATCGTAGCGCTGTGGGAAAACCTCGGCCGGGAGCTCATTCCAAATCCCCACGGTACGCGAGAGAAACGTTCTACAGAACCGTTGCGTACATGAGCGAAGCGGCTCAAGGAAGTGGGGGTGAACTCCCAATCGATGGCGAGCGGTGCGATGGTAGAAGGAGGACGAAGGCACCATTCTAAACAGTTCTTCGGAACATTCCCCGTTATACAGTCGGTAGAATACGCATAGAGAAGCAAAGCAAGCAATCAACTTTGTCACTAATTATTTTGGAGTCGTCAAGAGTTAAGTGCTTAAATTGTAAGCGTGAGCTCTAGTTGAATGAGTTTAGTAGGTATTTTTATAATGTCATACATAAAAATGTATTTGTAAAGTCGATTTTTTTTTATTAGTATAGTAATTGTAATATACAATTCCTATATATATTAAAAAAAGCCTAAGATATATAAATAATTATGATGAAATAAAAGTTTTTAGCTAGACATGTTGCTAGGGAGTTTCTTGCTGCTTCTCCTCCTGTAAACAAAGATAACACTTTGCAAAGCGGTGTATATAGAATAGAAAGTAGATTAAAATTTTGACTTATATACATTTCAGCAATAAATTGTTAATTAATTGTGTCATCTAGTTCGACGTTTTTTTATTGAATACTAGCGGAACCGACAGACTTTGTTCTGTCAAAAAGATTTGGAATGTGGCAGTTTTTTGTTCTTACCCATTTTATAGCCGGGGCAAAAAATTCTCCTGAACGGAACCGTCACCCTGGTGATAGGGCGGTGTGTGGGGTTCAGCTCGGGTGACCAAAGTATCTTCACTTGCACGAACTTTGGCCACCTTTCTGGGACCCACTAAAAAACTCCGACTGGGATGTCTGCCAGAGAGCTTCAAACTAAGAGGCGAACTTAGGGTTCAAACCTGAGTGGAAAATAAGTTAAAGAGACAGTGGGAACCTAAAATTGACTCTACATTTTAGTTTTCCCGGCAATTATTCGAAATTTTCTCGCCGTAAAAACCATCCTTGGACTTCAACGAACATTTAAAAAAAAGAATTGACCAAATTGGTCCAGGCCTTGTTGAGTTATGCGCTTACCAACACATTTTGCGATTTATTTGTATATATATAAATTAAATAGTATTATTCGTTCTTTTAGTTTTTTATGGCTTTTTACAAAAACAATGGACATATTTGAATAATGCTGATATGTTAAAAAAATATTTTCTTTGTTTCGCATTACTGAAATATGTTGTTATGATTTTGCATTAAATTTATTAGAAATTTATTTAATGCATAATGGTTAAAAATATATAGTTCTCAATTTCATATTTTGCTGTAACTGTGTGTTTGTGTGTGTGTAACCAATTTGTTCAGGTATAATTCAGATATATTTCTTATTGAATTAAACATTTTGAATTAGAAACGTTGAAAAAAAGGCGAAGTTTGTGTCGTTTACTTTCAGTTTACTGTATGATGTATTCAAAGAAATATTAGTCATTTTGCTCTTCGTTTCACTTCAATTGCTTCGTTAAAATAGCAATAGAGTGAGAAGAAATAAAATACTAAGTGCTCAAAATTTTTATTCAAAATTTTAAGCGAGAACCATTAGTAATAAAATTCTAAGGGGTTTTTCTAAATATTTATACAGCATCCACGAATTGTAAGTGCAGTTGCATTCCGGAGTAGCATGAGTTCTATCGCATTATGAATTGTAAATGAAATTCTCTTCTGTCTTATTCATAATAGCTATACGATATTTATCGCCCCTTAAATTAGAAACATTTATAATAATTATAGTGACGCGGGTGTAATGCCCTAATATGTGTTTTATTAATTGTTGTGCCGTGAATTAATTTTGGGATGTAAAATTTTATAACAATGGAATAATTTATAATATGAAACTATATGATATGGAAATACTTAGAGAGAGAGAGAGATAACTCTTTATTGCACACCAAAACATACAATTACAAAAACAGACCATATTTACAATATTTTCTAGGCGATACAATAGGCGGCCTTATCGCTCAAAGCGATCTCTTCCAGGCAACCTAAATCAAAAACAAATTTGAATCAGGTGATGTAGGTGGTGCAGGAAAAAGGCAAGGGACACATAAATACTCAAACTAATTTAACAAATAAATATACAAATACATACATATATACATAGTCATAAATATAATATACAAATATATACATATACAATAATATATTACAAAATACATATATTATATAATAAATGTATTAGCATAATTATATTGTGTTAATCAGACATGGCTATTTATGGACAAATAGTGTTTTCTGAGTAAATTTCTAAATGTTGGTAAGGATTTGGCCTCTCTGACAGTAAGAGGTAGCATATTCCATAGTTTGACAGCCTGCACTGTAAAAGAGTTATCATAATAGGATGAAGTGTGTGCAGGTGTCATAAGTTTTCGATACGTATCAGAGCGCAAATTGTGGGCAGTGGATAGGCGAAGGAATTTAAAACGTTCCTTAAGGTATTGGGGACTATTAGGAGTAAATAATATATTATACAGGAGAGTGAGAATATTATACTTAATTTCTGAAATAAATGAATTATTATTATTATTCACATATATATTTTTATTCCAAATTTTTTACATTTTTCTTATAAAATATACAAATTTATTTATAAACATTCTGAATGTGAATGTATATAATATTCGTCATTATAAAATCAATAATAATAATAGACAGATAAATTATGCACGCTTGTGTTACGGGTATGATAGGACAGACAACTCTGAGGCTGAACTCAAGCCTCGAAATCCAATATGACGGAAAGTCCGTTTGTTCCATAATGTGAGTACGATTAATATTTCCACGTATTTCATAACATCCAATTTCAGTAAATTTAAAACAAATTCATCGCCACCCCTTGTGAGCTATCCACACCGATGCTGCCCTCACGCGGACAGTCAGTGCAACTTACTACACCGCACACGCCACATCGATCTTCCTGTTTTTTTTCGTCCATTTCAAGCGTTTTCAAAATATACAATTGGCTAATCCTCTAGCCAATCAAGAAATTGTACCAGTGACTGTGATTTACAATCCACAATCGAACGGTTCCCGTAGCCAGCAAACAAGGTTTTCCAAATTCCACATTCTAAACCATACACCGTTTATGGAATTTACCATGTCAGGAATCGAACCCGTTCCAATAAAAAGAAAAAGACCATAGGGGTCTCAAAAATTAAAGGTGCCTATCTTATAAATTTTGTAAAGAGAAGGACAATTTTCGCAACATTAAAACAGTACCAGAGGATTCATATAAAATGAAAGCTGGTACCATTCGGCACGCTTTTCGGGAAATGGGGCAAACATTATTAGCAATGCATGCGTGTCTTATCTAACCGGTTGGCAAGCGGATATTCGGCAAGCGGAAATTCGGCAAGCTGGGGATTGCGCAACAATCATTAACCGGCCGCGCGCGATTCATACAAATTGGGTACCCAGATCCCCGACGCAGCGGGCCCGCGGTGCCTTCGGCGCTTTTACATCTTACGATTCGATCCGACCGTTTTTAAAAAATCGTTTGAATTGGGGCGTTGAGGTCGTCCTACACTACTTGGGCAACACTCCACAAGAGGCTCACGACGATCACTTTGCATGGGGACGTTACAATCATAATCACTCTAGTGGAAACGATTATGGAGCGTTCATGTCACACTAAAAACACAAATGTCATTGGTTGATTTGAAAATCGCGCCTTTATTATATAATACTTTATTAAAAGCACAATTAGTGAATATTTTAAAATCGAAAAAAAAGCCTCCCTAAAAGATATATTACCGACGAAATAGCTGCCGAATGTGGTCATTGGGTTCTTCGACTTCCGCCATATCATTGCCAGTATAATGCTATAGAACTAATATGGGCACAAGTCAAAGGACACGCCGCTCGAAACAATACCCACCCCCCTTTTACGGCAAACAAGATGTTAGATTTATTAAAAAATGCATGTGCGGAAGTAACCGCCGAACACTGGGAAAAAATTGTGAGAAGAACCCAAAACATTATAGCGTCGGATTGGGAAATTCACGTGGCATTCGATAATATAGAAGTACAGGAACTTATAATAAATGTTGGGGAGAGCTCATCGAGTGACAGTGACAATTCATCAGATTTTCATTAAAATAAATAAATAAAGAATCAGCATAATATAGTTACATCTTGTAATGAAATGTAATATTAGTTAATAAATTTGTACAAAATGATTCGGCAATAGTTTAGTTTCTTTGTAAAAAAATATCAGGTCTGTTATCGTATTACGTTTATCGATAGCTCCATCCCTATCAGTTTCTCCGACTCTGCTATGACCTTGTACGTGCATACGCTTCATATTTTTTATTAAATAATGTATACATAATGTAAAAAAGACGCTCGTTCAAATTTCCACAGGAAACTGTCATCGAGAAAATAAACAAATAGAAATAGTATAAATACACATACTTAAATTACTTTATAAATTAAATACATGCAAAAATATTTATAAGATACATATTAATTGGTCTAAAGTATAAGAATTAGGCATAATTATTTAAAAAGTAGTGTTTTGTCAGTGTATTCCGAGTGACTGGTGTAGGTGCATTACATAACCTTTGCAGACAACGTCGCTACATATAAATGGCATTTATGCAGCCCCTAGAGTATCTTGCGACTGGCTATTAATATTTTAAGAGTTCATTTTATTTTACGGGTCAAAATGAGAAAACGGCCAAGTGCCTACAACCTGTATGTATGTCGTAAAACAGATTTTATTCTCTAAACTTTATTATCACAGGTGAATGCGTAATTTTGTTTTATTTTTAATGCAATAAGAACACAAACACCTAGTGCTTGTGTATAGAGGGTAGAGATAAGGAGTAGCATCTCTATGTTCAAAAAGTGTCCGCCAAAATGCGAATAATAAGGGTGGCGCTGCGGTAGCATAGAATAAAACGTATAAAGGAAGCGCCAAAAGTAATTAGAGTGAGATAGAAAAATAAACAAGGACCGAAAGATTTCCGCTTTGTTTTTATTATTAAAAAAATACATTGCATGATATTTACAAAATTATTTTAGACCGTGAATAGTTCAGGGTTTCTATTTCGCATTTTATTCATTTTATGGTACTTCAACAATTTTTAGTTCGTATCGCAGTTTTCGTACGCCAGCACTATTGTGGTAGGTATTTGAACCTCTATTTACAGCATACTGCTGGATACTTTTTCCTTCCATATAAGATGGGACTCCTTGCCTCTATCCTCCATATGCTTGTGAGCGTATTTTGATCTCTACTCTTTTTTATTTCATCGCCGGCAAACTGGCTGACAGCCCCTGATGGAAGATTATCTATGGATCTTAGCAAAACCAAAATATGTTACTAATCGTGTGCTGTAGGCCTCGGAACTGGGACTTGGCCACTGATGCTAGAATACAGGTCAAAGTTCTTATAGCTGCATGCTTTAGACCAGGAGTAGTAGCCATCCAGAATGGCAAAGCCCTACCACCTGACTCTGGATTGCTCTTGCTATAGACTGCCCGGATACAGGAATTAGTATTTTTCCTCCGTTTCTGCTCAGATAGTACTTGCTATCTTCACAAATATCGTGCCAACCGGCAGTATTAAAGTACTATATTGTTATTCTACCACCTTTATCAGTTGGATAGGCGCAGTATAAACAATTATTAGCCTAAAAGAAACTAATCAGTCTTCAGATCTTCGTATCTCCATCTTTCATTTCAGTATCACTTTCTTCATCAACAGGTACATCGAAGTTAATCTTCTTTATGACTTTGGCTTTAACATCTGTGCTTTTTCGAAGAATAGGCGTTAGTTCGATGGATTCATATTTTTCGGCTCGGACGGGCGTGGTTTTTGGAAATGGTGTTTTTGGCCGATTTGCAACTGACGTCAATTCAATACGAGGAGTCCAAAACATTACGTTTTTGTCTTCTGTAACAAAATTTTAGAACTTTATTATTTTGCTTCAAAATTCTAGCAAAAAAGAAACCGACGTCACAATGGCAATTAAAAAATATAAAATAACTGGACGGACTGTTTTTTGTTATTTTCTTTAATAAAGTTTAATTTAATAACACCTAATATTTTCTTAAGTTTTCGCGACTTGTATATACATAATAAAACTACGTTTTATCGGTTTTAAGCGCGGTAATTTTTCCTTCCACCCATTTTAATATTATATAAAATTATTAGAGCTAGGCATGTTTGCTGAAGAGTTTCTTGCGCCGCTTCTTCTCTTCAAGCCATAACATGTTGCGAAGCGGTAGTAAATTAGATTAGGCTCCCATAGAGCCTAATAATAACCATAAACAAAATTAAATAATTAAAATTAATAAGTTGGCGGTAGGCTAAATAAAACTTTAACAATACTCGTTGACACTTGACATATTTATCTTCCGTGATCACGGCCACTGAAAAGTGGCCGAAACGTCGGAAAAACCAAAATCAAATAAAATTACCGCGCTTAAAACCGTTAAAACGTAGTTTTATTAATAACACCTGTAAGCAATTTTTACATGACATTGATAACTTTAATCATAACTCCATTACTTTTCCTAATCAAATGGAAAAAAAACTGTCGGTGGTCCTTAATTAAATAAACAAATAAGCCGACAAAGCGTAACAAACTCACATTAGGACTTATAATATTAGTTGGAATTACCTGTTATATGACGCTCTTTTTGTTATTACTAATTTTCATGATTCTAATGTCATTATGGACCTATGGTATACAACTATGGGGCTGCACCAAGCCAACCAATTTAAACATGATACAAAGGTTCCAAAAGTACTCAAGGACATGGTCAATGCTCCTTGCTACATAAGATCAGACGATCTCTATCGAGACCTAAAAGTGGACCTCGTCATTAACGTTTTTTTTTATTGCAGGAGTTCAGCAGACAGGCACACGGCCCACTTGATGGAAAGCGGTTACCATCGCCTATGGACATTTGCAACACCAAAGGTGCTACAAATGCGCTGCTGCTCTCTTAAGGGACACTGGAACCTAGTCACTTATGGAACACTTAGCCGGAACACAACTCAAAGTTGTTATGGCGACATACTTTAGACCAGGGGTGGTAGCGATCCAGTCGGGCAAATGCTCTACCACCTGGCTGTGGGTTATTAAGTCGTCTCTTACGACAGGCCGCCCGGCCGCAGGAAATTGTATCCTTTCTCCGTTCCTGCACGGATAAAAAGTTATTTTAGGTCAGATTTAAATTACTCATTAGTCTTATTTCCTAGATTAGATTGTAATTTTAATTTTGTATCACTAAGATACATCATTTATGGAAAAAAATTTAGGACTTAGTAGTTAGGATTACCTGTTATGTGATCCTCCTTTTTATTATTACTAATTTTCAAAATCTCTAGTAGATAATAAGTTCTCTCCATTTTGGTCTTTCTAACTCTAAGACGTCTCGTTGATAACTGAATAATTGAAATTTCGCATCACCCGTTTTATACGAGAATAATTAGAAGATGTAATTATGTAATTGTTTTTTGATAATTATATTTTGAAATATTATGTTGAAAATATTTGTACCTAATCATTAAACACCTAGAAGTTTTATTGTTTGATTACAATTAGTTAAGTGATCAAGATAGATCGTTAATTGCTCTTAATGATGGCGGAGTTAAAAAAATATTAAACTTGTAAACAATTTTGTTTATAACCCGTTTTATCTTACAAGATAAACTTTTAATTAGAATCTTGGTTAAATTATGTTTTTAATTTAAAATATTTTCTACTTTAATATCTATCTTTAGATGTTCCTTCAGTTAAATAAAGGCCGGTTCCACTAACTTGCTATTCATTCGCTAGCCCTAGCTTCGACATTACTTGTAATTTGGGCCATAATGAAATTACGTCACGCATTGGCGGGGGCACGGGGGGGGGGCGGCTGTTTCGACGAATTGTGATATTGTGTGACAAGGCGCGGGAGAGGTTTATCCATGCAGGAACGGAGAAAGAATACAATTTCCTGTGGCCGGGCGGCCTGTCGTAACAGGCGAAAAACAACCCACAGCCAGGTGTTAAGGCATTTGTCCGACTGGATGGCTATCACCCCTGCTCTAGAGTATGTCGCCATAACAACTTTGAGTTGTGTTCCGGTATTAGTGATCAGGTTCCAGTCTGCCTTAAGAGAGCAGCAGCGCATTTGTAGCACCTTTGGTGTTGCAAATGTCCATAGTAAGCCGTCTGCCTGTCTGTTGAACTCCCGCAATAAAGAAGGGCTTCTGAATTTCGTGACGTCACCTTTCAAAATCTGATATATTTAAGCTTTATAACACGAAATTTGAATTATTACCGAAAAGCTTCAAGACATTTCCAACTCTATCCGTATGAAAATAGTGTTTTAATTATGAAAAAAAAAGTTAATGGAAATAAAACTAATTAGGGAACTGCTGTTTTAGTTTAATAAATTCTTGAAGTAAAATTGCAAATTATGTGATGTAACACTAAGGAGGGAGGAGTCTCATGAGTGTAACCAACTGTCATAACACAGGGGAGGGGTCACATAATCATATGCATACGTATCCACGTAATTTGTGGATGAGCCTATTGAGCTTATGTCAAATTTTAACCGATGGTTATGCAAATGAACGGCCGGTAATATATAGAAACCGGCCATAAGACATTTCAACATCATTAATCCTTTGTTACCTGAGATAGGTAAAAATGAAGAAAAGGAATTTGTAGCTAGACGCGTTGCTGGGGAATTTTGTGATAGCACGTTGCAAAGCGCTGCGCACAGGATAGGTAGTAAGATAATAGACTTAAATATATATGTACGACCTTCAAAATATGTCCTCCAGTGGAACTTACCCACATACATACATACATAACTTCACGCCAGTTCCCTTGCGGGGTAGGCACGAACAACAGAGCGCCATTCAGGCTTGTTCTTACACACCTCACTCGCTTCTTTGACATTCATAACTCTTGTCATGCACGCTCGTCTCTTCTTAAGGCTCCAGACAGTGGAACTTATTATGAATAAAACCTTTTGAATTTCAATAGTGTAATTTTAAATTTAATTGATTGAAAAAATAAATCAGTGTTATTGACCTGAAGACACTGTGAGCTCTTTCTACGTGCATCGTAACACAAACCAACTTGATAGAAAAATTCTTTTTATTTTACCTTCTACTCATTTTAATATTATATAAAATGACTAGAGCTAGGCATGTTGCAGAAGAGTTTCTTGCTCCGCTTCTTTTCTTCAAGCCAAAACATGTTGCAAAGCGGCGGTGAATTAGATTAGGCTCCTATAGAGTAAATAATAACCATAAACAAAATTAAAACCAAATAATTAAAAACTAAAAAGTATAAAATAACTTATTTCCAAATCTATTATTATTAATATATATTATCTAAAACATCTTAAAGTCGGTGCTTAGTAATTTTCAAAAAAATATAATATTTTTTATGTTTTACTTTGCACCGACTTCAAGATGTTTTAGATAATATATATTAATAATAATAGCTTTAGAAATAAGTTATTTTATGCTTTTTAGTCTTTGAAGTCGGTTTTTTTAAACGAAGTTTATTTTTATTTTGTTTGTTACTTTTTAGTGTCTAGCTATGTATGGGTAGACCTACGAAAGGTGCCGCGCTCCTTAAAAAATATAGGTCCCAAGAAACGGGAACAAAAAAATGTTCGTAAAATGAAAACTGCGGAGCCAAACTATGTTAAATTTTTTGTGACCATATGGCAACTATTCCGCATCAAACTAAATAAGAATCATGTAAATCGGATCATAAATCTCAGCATAATCGGTGTACATATGGAACGGAATGGAAAAAATTTCATAAAAAATGTTCATAAAATGAAAACTACTGGGCCAAACTATGTAACATTTTTAGCGGACCAAATGACAGCTATTTCGCGTCAAATAAAAAAAGAATCATGTAAATCGGATCATAACTCTCAGAGTAATCGGTGTACGTATGGAACGGAATGGAATTTTTTTCATAAAAAATGTTCTTAAAATGAAAACTACTGGGCCAAACTATGTCAAATTTTTAGAGACCCAAATGGAAGCTATTTTGCGTCGAACAAAGAAAGAATCACGTAAATATGATCATAAATCTCGGAGTAATCGGTGAACATAAATAAAAAAAAGCAAAAAAAAAAGATCCCGACGAATTGAAAACCTCCTCCTTTTTTGAAGTCGGTTAAAAATGAACAAGTTGGCGGTAGAATAAATTAAATAAAACTTTAAAAATACTCATCGACACTCGACATCTGTCCTCCGTGATCACGGCTACTGAAAAATGTTTGAAACGTCGGAATAATAAAAATTAAATAAATTACCGCATTTAAAACCGTTTAAACGTAAACTTATTACTTATATAATGTTCTTCGAAGACAAAGCAACGTATAGTATCATCCATTACATAATCTACTAGCTGTGCCCGCGACGTCGCCGCGTGGAATTTGCTTTCAAAACCCTCCGATTTTGAAACATTCTTCACTGCTACTCTGCTCCTATTGGTTTTAGCGTGATAATATATAGCCTATAGCCTTCCTCGATAAATGAGCTATCCAACACTGAAAGAATTTTTCAAATCAGACCAGTATCTAGTTCCTGAGATTAGCGCGTTCAATCAAACAATATATTTATACTACAACACTAATACTTGCATTGTAAATATTTTAAATATCGCGATATCTTTTGAATGAAACGTCCGAATTGAATAATTCAAAAAATTCTAGAAAGGTATTGAATTCGTCTTGAATATGGAGTAATTTATTTTGATAGGGATTAATACCAAGGTACAAAATAAAGAGCTTTTGAAACGACGGCATTTTAATTATTTAAAAAAATAAAAGAAAACACTTATTGTGAGATAACTACAATAGTTAGACATATGGTTACGCGATATTTTTTGTAGATAATTATATGTTCTGCAAAGTGGTAGTACATTGTTTTGTTCTATAATCAATAGTTTTCGCAGCGCATGCCGTGTAAGGATTTTTTCGGGTCTTTTTTTACACCTTGGGTTACATTATTGGCCTTTTAGTAAGGATCCCTAATTTTTTTGAAAATATAATATAGCCTATAGCCTTCCTCGATAAATGTACTATTCAACACTGATAGAATTTTTCAAATCGGACCAGCGGTTCCTGAGATTAGCGCGTCTAAACAAACTCTTCAGCTTTATAATATTAGTATAGATTTACTTGATATAAAACATTCTTCTATTGAAATACAAGGATATGTTTAATTTAAACTCAATACATCGAATACTCAGCGAGTTTTACGGCCGCAAACGTACGGAGGCTGCAGTTTTATATTTCCTCGTAAAGATAAACATTTAAAATTAAAGAGTATAAATTGAAAAAGGGAAAACTCAGTACAAGACTGGCTTAAAAGATAAACATTGGCCTCATTGTGAAGCTGGAACGAAGCGGGCCTGGCTGAGAACTGCAAGTCTAATTTTAAGTTCTGCTAACTTGGTTAGCTTGGCCTGGATTTTGGTTCACACTCGTTAAATGTGAACATTTTTTTATAGATTATACATAAATTATAAGGTAGTACAATGAAGAAATTTATAAATGATCAAATACAATAAAAGAAAACTTAACTTATTTGTATTGTATTCTACCCAAAGTCCCTCAAGTAAAATACTGAGCATAGATCACCGTTTTCTATGGGTAAGGTACCCAGAAGCCTGGCTACGTTTCCTCGTTAGATCGCCATACTGATCCGTTGCCTGAGGTAAGCACCAGCCTTCTGGTCACCTGAAGAGTGAATTAGTCATTTCAATAAATGTTGGTAGAGGCTCATGGCCTCAGGACCCCACGGTTCAAGCGTCTCGACAGCAAACGGCACAAACATATAACATATATTTATAATGTTAATATTATTCACATTCAAAAGTTTTTATTCAAAATACGTTCCACCGGAGAACACTTTTTGAAGGTCATAGATATAAGTCATAATTTAAATCTACTTCCTATTCTATGTACACCGCTTCGCAACGTGTCATAGCTGTTTAAAGGAGAAGAAGCGGCAAGAAAGTCCCCAGCAACACGTCTAGCTAAAATTGTTTTTCTTTATATTTCTTATTCTATTTATATCTCATGTTCTTTTAATATTTTCTTAAGTTTTCGCGACTTGTATACATAATAAAACTACGTTTTAACGGTTTTAAGTGCGGTTAAAACCGTTAAAACGTAGTTTTATCATGTTCTTTTTTTGTAAGTTTTGTACAGAAGTATGTTACAGAATTACTTTTCGAAGAATTAATGGAGTTGTAGCAAACAGTGCATATTCAATAAGACAGAGACACAATAAAAGGAAAGAAAATATTATTACATACATACATACATAACTTCACGCCAGTTCCCTTGCGGGGTAGGCACGAACAACAGAGCGCCATTCCGGCTTATTCATACACACCTCACTTGCTTCTTTGACACTCATAACTCTTGTTAGAAAATATTATTATAGTTATAATATTGACATGATGTACTAAAATATTATGCTGCACCGTACCTCCATAAATTCCTTACAAACTTGGCAAGAACTAAATTATTGTACTAGTGCTGGTTTAGCAACTACTGACTACTGTTGTCTTTCTTATACTCCATCCAAAGGTTGTCTGGAAGAAATCGCCATGGGCGATAAGACCGCCGATTGTGTTTGTATATTAATGTTCTTAATTTTATGTAGCATACATACATAACTTCACGCCAGTTCCCTTACGGGGTAGGCACGAACAACAGAGCGCCATTTAGGCTTATTCTTACACACCTCACTTGCTTCTTTGACATTCATAGCTCTTGTCATGCACGCTCGTCTGTTCTTAAGGCTCCTGACATCACCTTCTGCTAGTACACGATCAATTTGATCATGGAAGGTGTGTCGTAGCCTTCCACGACTTTATGTAGCATTTTTGTACAATAATAGTACATTATGGTACTAGTGTGTAACATTGGTGATTACCGCCGAGGCGCCATTGAGACTCGAGCCGTAGGCGAGGGTCTTAAGAAAGCCGAGGATGGTAATCATCAATACACACGTGTATCATACGACGTTTTTCAACACACTTGTGAATAAAATAACAACAAAAACTCATTTTATTTAATAGATAAAAAAAGTTATATATGAGTGAAAGTTTTATTTATTAAACACGTACGAGTTAAAATTATCTGTTTAAATAAGAAGTTGTATGAAATGAGCAAGCAATAGGAACATTAATTTATTTGTTCTATAGAACACGATCTTTTTTTTTGAATTGAAAAACTTTTTTAAGAACAAAGCAACTCAACCAATAAAATAAAAAAAAATATCTATAACTCACTAGTTAGTTATAATGTTTTTTAGTCACAGTTTGATTATGGGTGTCATTCTGTGCCTAATTGCGGTGACCATAGAGCCACTTTATGAGCAAGTGTGTTGAAAAGTATATTCTATTCTTATCTATAATATGGATTTTCGGAATTATACCCTCTTTGACAGACATTATGATCAATCTGTATGCATGTTTACCATGTTTTTTTTTTTTTTTTTGGTTTTGAGGCGAGGGAAAATGCTTAACCGATTTACGCACAAACTGGGTCGTTGCTAGGGGAACGACACGCGTCGGTCGGGGGCGATAACACTGCAGCAATAGTATGCTCTTGGCAGCGCTCCGTCCGCGATCGACGTCACAGAATAGTGTGGAAGACTCCGAGCGTTGCTGCACGGGCGAGCAACCCCAATACCCACTAAAAACCCCCTCCTCCCTGACGACCCTGCGCTTTGAATGTGTTGGAAAGGCTGAGATTTAGAACATAGTTACGCCCAGCCGATCCAGCGCAATAAAGTGCCTGGAGTGTGCCCTGGGAGAACACACCCCACTTCGTTGTGCGGGGGTAGAAGGTCCTTTGCTCTTCCTAGCAAGCTAAAGGCCCCCCGCGGTAAACGGAACCTAACTCAGGGAGGGAAGTAATGCGCGTACCTGCCTCTCCGGGTGCCAGCTGAAGGCCGGCATGTTTACCATGTTTTGATATGGTCCGGTTAATCTTTGTTAACTGGCTGCGGATATGTTAAAGATTCATGCAACATTTTCATCGGAAATCCGTTCATTACGCTCGCAGCGATTAGCCGTTGTTTTCCAATGAATTGTTTACTACATGGCTAGTTTGTATCGTGTTATTATGAAATAGTCATCATAATTAACTTCCACTAATTAGGTTATTAGTAGCTAGAGTCATATTTTGTTGCGTGTTATTGCTGTTTTTAATTTTTAATTGATAAGGCTTTTTTTTTTATTTTTTTATTGCAGGAGTTCAGCAGACAGGCAGACGGCCCACTTGATTGAAAGCGGTTACCATCGTCTATGGACATTTGCAACACCAAAGGTGCTACAAATGCGCTGCTGCTCTCTTAAAGGAGACTGGAACCTGGTCACTAATGCCGGAACACAACACAAGGTTGTTATGGCGGCATACTCTAGACCAGGGGTGGTCGCCATCCAGTCGAGCAAATACCCTACCACCTGGCTGTGGGTTGTTTAGTCGCCACTTACGACAGGCCGCCAGGCCGCAGGAAATTGTATTCTTTCTCCGTTCCTGCACGGTTTCCATCAGGTGGGCCATTTGCCTGTCTGCTGAACTCTGCAATAAAAAAATATCAGGCATCAGCCTCTTACTTAATGTTGTTACTAGTTTTAAGTCTCACAGTGTATTTAAAGAGGAAATAAATAATGATATTTATACATACATACATACATACATAACTTCACGCTTGCGGGGTAGGCACGAACAACAGAGCGCCATTTAGGCTTATTCTTACACACCTCACTTGCTTCTTTCACATTCATAACTCTTGTCATGCACGCTCGTCTGTTCTTAAGGCTCCTGACATCACCTTCTGCTAGTACACGATCAATTTGATCATGGAAGGTGTGTCGTGGCCTTCCACGACTTCTGCATCCATGATATTTATAGCTAACAAATTCCTTTAATTTAGTTTGCCTGAAAGAGATCGCTTTGAGCGATATATCCGCCTATTGCATTGCCTAGAAAATATTGTAAATATGGTCTGTTTTTGCAGTTGTATATTTTGGTGTGCAATAAAGTGTTATCTATCTATTTACAGCAGTTAAATTGTAATCAGTCATCTAGCAAGCATTATAATATTGTAAGAAAGTTTCAAAATAATCAAGTGATAATTTTGTTAACAAGCCCAAATTAAGCATAGTATTTTACTATTGTTGGAGAGTTGGGAATAATTTCGTTAATGCTTTTGTGATTTTACGAAATAATTGTACAATGATTGATTAATAAAGTTAACGTGATTTTATTAGGGTAACGTAGCCATTTTGAAAATACCGGAATACTTATGTTTTGGATGTCTTTGTATGTTACAGTAATTTTACTCAGAAAGTATTGAGTTTGTGTAGATTCAATTCGAAATAGGTGGTGTAGTCTGTATGGCCTCATACGATGACGTAGTAAAACTACGAGACAACTGAAAATAAGAAATGGCCGCAATACATGTTACTGGAAGTATCTATATATTAATACGTGGAGCAAAAACTTTGTACCCCTTTTTACGGAAATTGCGCGGATTATGAAATTTCGCACACTTACAGTTTATACAGAGAAGAAGCGACGAATGCAATTTTTTTTTAAATTATGCGTAAAAAATACATTAAATCAATAAAAAAAATTACACACACTACCATGTATTTGACACACACGCGCATATATACTCTTTTGTTTATTGTTCAAGTCAAATTAACAGTATAGCCTTGGCGAAATCTGTGATTATAGAAGTATAGTCTTTGACATTAATTATTATGGTCTAATTTCGAGCATGGGCTACCACTAGTATATAGAAATAGGCAAGTAATTTACAATATTTTAGTTGTGAGGGTTAAAAAGGCCTTGATGCGCAGTAGCCCTGATCTCCTTCTGCGAGTAAGTAATGGCCCAGAAGAAGGCGGCAGAACGTGAGAGGGAGGAGAATGTGTATGAGGATAAATATATACAAAGTTAATATATACATACATACATACATATATATATATATATATACACGTATACACACACACACACACACAAAAACACACATATATATATATATATATATATATATATATATATATATACGATATAGTAATAAAATGCAACTATTTAAACATAATAAATATATAGGTATATGCAATATAATTACATATAGTGACATATCATTATATTGCGATAGTATTTCCTGACCATGTTCTTAAGTGTTGATATAGATTGTGCTTGTCTGATAGCAACAGGCAATGTATTCCAAAGTTGAACAGCCTCAACAGTAAAAGAATTATTGAAAAACGTTGTATTATGAATAGGAGTAATAAGTCTATGCCGTGTGGGAAGGCGTAAATTGTGAGAGCAAGAAATAAATTTGAAGCGTTCTTTAAGCTAATGTGGAGTATAAGCGATGAATGAAACACTATAAAGCAGTAAAATAATATGAGTATTCCGGCGAAAACGAATTGGCAACCACTTAAATTTTTTACGAAGTTAAGAAACGTGGTCATCCTTGCGTAATCCGAATATGGACCTTATAGAAAAGTTTTGGAGGCGCTCAAGTTTATTAAGTTGTTATCGACTTTAATCTAGATATCTGGCGTCGGCATAATCAAGTATGGGTAAAAGTAGCGACTCTGCAAGCCTAATTGGCGATAGGCAGAAAGTTTTTCAGCCAGAGTGATTTCGAGAAGAGAAACAACCGCGGACTCAACTACGTTATATGAGGGCGTCAGAATAGCTTAGTATCAAATATAACTCCAAGGCTTTTTATAGCAATATAGGTTTGTGTTTGGTCATAATCTCGTCCGAAGTAGAGCAGAGATATAGAGTCATTTGGCACATAATTTTTAAGAGGCTTTTTTTTTGTCTCTCCTCTCTTCGAGCGAACGAGATTGCTCGGGCTTATAACTTTTGGGGGTTTTGTATATATATGTATTTTATTTTAATTTTCTTTTCTTTTAGTCTTATTCTTGATCTTTTGATCTCACTATTTTTATCTGTTCTTTATTGGTTGTCTCTTTTTTCGTTTCATATCTCTTTATTTCTTTAATTTTCCCAAAAATATGTTTTACAAAGTTTTCCTATTACTACTACATTTATTATTATATCTAATTTAGTACAAGGTAATTTTAAACTAAGATTCTAAAGGTTATACAAAATTATTTCTAGTCTTGATTTTTGTACAGATTTTCTTATTTCTACGTTAAATATTCTATTATAGGCACTACATTCTTATTTATAATCTCTTACTTCCGCTATCGCAAGCTTCTTATATCTATTTGGTATATAATTCTGTTTTTATCCTGCTATATTATTTTACATACATACATAACTTCACGCCAGTTCCCTTGCGGGGTAGGCACGAACAACAGAGTGCCATTTAGGCTTATTCTTACACACCTCACTTGCCTCTTTGACAATGCCTTTGCCTCTATATTATTTTACCTGCTATATTCTTACTTACTATCTATTTTTGTATATATTTTTTTTTGCTTTTTATGTTTTTAGAACTACATTTTACTTATTTAATTGCTCTTAATTATTTGTACATTATAAATATATAACTAAATATATAATAATTATACAGATTATATATCTATTGTTTTATTTCTACTGATTACGCAAGAGGCGTTTTTAATTCGTACACGGTTATTATTAAGCACTTGTTGCAAATTTAAGAGGCATTTGTAAGTACGACTATTGTTACGAATTTGTAGGGGATTTGTAGGATGTAAATTCGAAGATACCGTTGGAATTATCACAATGTTTACTATAGGTACACATACGTAACTCACATTTGACGGCCTCTGTGGTTGAGCGGGCTAAGCCTTTGCCGGCGTGCCTCACTGCAACGCTGAGGTTCCGGGTTCGATTCCTGGTATAGTAAATTTCGGAAACGTATTTTCTCCGTTATTTACTATGGTCTGGGTGTCTGGGATCGGCCCCAGAGTAGTCCGTTGTATATTACCCATAACACAAGCGTAACTTGCTTAATTTGGAGATATACAATATGTGTGTTTGTCTGCCTATTATTATTACATTTGATCTAAGATGGAGCACGCTTGATGATTTGAAGACACCCAGGTTGTAGGTATTGGCAAAGACAGACTCTGGCAGTCCGTTCCATTTTTTTGCGGTGTGAATAATGAAGGTGAACACGAAGGCGTTTGGTTTATATATCTATATAAATAAAAATGAATCGTAGAAATGTATGTACGCGCATAACTTGAGAACGACTTTAACGATTTTGAGGAATTTTTTATTGTGCGTTTCAATGGGTTAGTTTAGATTCGCTATAAGAATCTACAGTTGGCGCTGGGATCGGGTTCTTGGATCCTCTTAATCTCTTGGATCAATTTTGATGATTTTGTTTTTGTATGTTTCAGTGAGCTGAGTGGGTCGCCGGATGGTTTAGATTCACAATTGGAACCGGTAGGAGGCACTAAGATCGGGTCCTAGATTTAAGGCAGGACGACGTCTGCCGGGTCTGCTAGTATATAATATATTCTGATTTATATGAGACTAGCGGCCCAGCGCGGTTTCACCCGTGCTCTTTCCCGCTCCCGTGGTATATAGCGTCATGTTATACAGCCTATGACATTCCCTGTTAACGTAGCTTTCCAACAGTAAAAGAATTTTTAAAATCGGTTTAGTAGATACGGAGATTACCCCCTATAACGTCACAAGCTCACAAACTTTACCTGTTGTGGTCGTTGAAGAGAGGTATAATTATCTTAGGATCTTATAATAGAAATATCCTGCTTTTTGTATTATTTTAAATATAAAATTATTAAACACAACAATGGATATTTAATACGTGTATTCCTCTCAATAATTTTCACTCGACGAAAAACAGTTTGACATAAAAAGTAAAATCACATTCAAAATTAAATTCTATGAGAAAAATAGGTTTTAAACTAATGAGTCTGCAACATTACCTCTTTATAATAATATATATATAGATTTGGAAATTGACTTAAAAAATGTGAAAATATTTTGAAAATTGATTTTAAACTAAACAGTCTACTTTATGTGAACTACCATTGCAGAGTGGCTGGTAATGGCGCAGCTATTTTGGTGACTGTCAACAAGCCACGTTGGTCAGGTCTGGTGTTAGTAAACATTTGGCCACGTAGCGTCCACTCAGCACACGTACTATGGACTCTCGATAACTATGAGTACATTTAGGATGACAATTTTGGCATCCCATGCCCATTTCATTTCGAATTTTTCCCGATAAAATGTACTACAGAAAACATTGTACTTCATTGATGACTACCCACTATGTGAAGTACCACGCATAATGAATAAGCATATTAAAAATCTGCACAACCTTCAAAAAGTGTACTCCAGTGAAATTTATTTTGTTTTTTTTTTTATTACGGATAGATTCGCGTTTGACCATTATCTCGCTCGACTTGAGCGGAAATATGATCTAAGATCGAGCACGCTTATCTAGAAGGTACCTATTCACACGAGACTTGAAGACATCCAGGTTGTATAATGAAGGTGCGCATAATGAAGGTGGACTCAAAGCGCTTTGTTCGTATAGGTGGTATGTCCACCATATAGCGGTGCCGCATGCCAGTGCGTCTGGTTGTCCGATGATGGAAGGGAGACGGCGGGATGAGATTGAAAAGCTCCAATGCACTCTCCAAAATGTATCCGATAGAAAACCGACAAGCTGGCAACCCTGCGTCGATGTTCGAGACTTTGTAATTTGTCATTAAATAGCTGGTCGTTGCCTATCAACTTCATGGCTCTCCGTTCAGTCGATTCTAGTGCCTCGAGTTGGTATTTAGCTGAGCCATCCCAAAGATGAGAACAGTACTCCATACATGCCCGTATTTGTGCTTTATACAGCATCAGCAACTGTTCTGAAGAGAAGTACTGCCTCACCTTTGATAGTATGCCCAGCTTTTTAGCTGCAGTTTGGGCTATAGACTCGATGTATGAGCCGAAATTGTGACTAGATGTAAGAGAGAACCAAGAAGTTGAAGCCCGTCGATCACCGGCACAGACACACCCCGAAAAGTAGGAGTCAGATCAAAGGAACTCTTTTTTGCGGTGAAAATACACGCCTGAGTTTTAGATGCATTAAACGAGACTAGATTGGCGTCGCCCTATTTGAGAGTGTTTAAGTTATAGGACGTTTAATACAGAACCAAGATTACAATTAAACTTAAACATTTTGAATAAAAAAATAAAAGCACAATAAAAATATCTTAGAATAACCACTCCTACGCTATCCGCTTGCCGGGCGGCCACGGTCCAGGTGATCCTTATCGAAGGATATACCTCAGCATTATATAACTCGGCGTTATAATTCAGCCTAGCAAATTTTAACTACCTATATACATACATACATACATATCCGTGCAGGAACGGAGAAAGAATACAATTTCCTGCGGCCGGGCGGCCTGTCGTAAGAGGCGACTTAACAACCCACAGCCAGGTGGTAGGGCATTTGCCCGACTGGATGGCTACCACCCCTGATCTAAAGTATGTCGTCATAACAACCTTGAGTTGTGTTCCGGCATTAGTGACCAGGTTCCAGTCTCCCTTAAGAGAGCAGCAGCGCATTTGTAGCAACTTTGGTGTTGCAAATGTCCATAGGCGATGGTAACCGCTTTCCATCAAGTGGGCCGTCTGCCTGTATGTTGACCTCCTGCAATAAAAAAAAATATATTGTCACGCCTGTTTCCTATTGGGGTAGACAGAGACGATGTATCTCCACCACTACGATCCTGACAAACACTTTTCCCTTCATCAACTTTCATTAATCTTTTCATACATACACGCTTATTCAGACTGCTTTTTATCTGACCTTTCTTTAAAATGTCTTTAACTGGATCACGGTGAGTACGTCTCGGTCTACCGGCATCGACTCTATCAGTCACACTGCTGTTTACTACCTGTATGATACTTTTTTTTATTGCAGGAGTTCAGCAGACAGGCAGACGGCCCACTTGATGGAAAGCGGTTACCATCGCCTATGGACATTTGCAACACCAAAGGTGCTACAAATACGCTGCTGCTCTCTTAAGGGAGACTGGAACCTGGTAACTAATGCCGGAACACAACTCAAAGTTGTTATGGCGACATACTTTAGACCAGGGGTGGTAGCCATCCAGTCGGGCAAATACTCTACCACCTGGCTGTGGGTTGTTTTGTCGCTTCTTACGACAGGCCGCCCGGCCGTAGGAAATTGTATTCTTTCTCCGTTCCTGCACGGATAAAACTTAAAATAATCACAGATAATTTAATTTACCTTTTGAATTTAACGTGCAAAAGACTGCCTTCATATTAAGATGGTAATGTACCAAATCCATAGTATATAGAATAATGCTTTTTTTTTAAATTGCCATACCATTTGTGTTCCGGCATTAGTGACCAGGTTCCAGACTCACTTAAGAGAGCAGCAGCGCATTTGTAGTACCTTTGGTGTTACAAATGTCCATAGGCGATGGTAACCGCTTTCCATCCAGTGGGCCGTCTGCTTGTCTGCTGAACTCCTGCAATAAAAAAAAATACCATGTCAGGAATTGAACCCAGAATTTCTATGTTTCATTTTTCTTCTGCTTTGTGTTGTCTCTCTGATATATATATTTTTAAATGGCCCGTGTGGCCATGCGTCCCCCTAACGTAGTCAGGGTCTTTGTTTATCATTTTTATTATAATATAATGTATTTATTTAATCTCAATCTCAATCGAAAGATGACTGTCAGGCGAGAGGCTTACACTTGAATGCGAAGAAAACAAAGGTTATGGTGTTTGAAAGAGAAGAAACCAGAACGAATGCAAGGATAATGGTCGATGATGTTATGCTGGAGCAAGTGAATGAGTTTGTATATCTTGGATGTGCTTTTAGCAGGGATGGAAGGTACACCGCTGATATAGAAAGAAGAGTGAATTTGGGGAATAGTTTGAACGGAGCGTTAGGTAAACTTCTAGGCGCTAAGAACCTCAGCCAGAAGGCCCAGCTCGCCGTACACAACGCGGTGCTGGTACCTTCGCTCACGTATGGAAGCGAGAGTTGGGTATGGAAGAAAGAGCATGAAAGTAGAGTAAACGCGGTCGAGATGCGAGCACTGCGCAAAATCTGCGGAGTGACGCTCGCGGACCGCGTTCCTAATACCGAAGTAAGAAAGAGAGTTGGTCTGAAAGAGAGTGTCGGGGTGAAGGTAAGGAAAGGAATGCTCCGGTGGTTCGGGCATGTAGAAAGAATGCATGATGAAAGAATGACTAAACAGATATACAATGCAAAAGTGGATGGATGCAGAAGTCGTGGAAGGCCACGACACACCTTCCATGATCAAATTGATCGTGTACTAGCAGAAGGTGATGTCAGAAGCCTTAAGAATAGACGAGCTTGTATGACAAGAGTTATGAATGTCAAAGAGGCAAGTGAGGTGTGTAAGAATAAGCCTAAATGGCACTCTGTTGTTCGTGCCTACCCCGCAAGGGAACTGGCGTGAAGTTATGTATGTATGTATGTATGTATTTAATCTCAAAAATTTACATTTTTTTTAAATATACATATAAAGATATTTTTAAAATAGATAACATTATTCTTTTATAAAAATATATCAAAAATAAAATACATATTCAATAAAAAAATATAAAATCTTGCATCTCATCGCCAGCGGGGCCTGGGGTCCAAACTACCGATGGTTATGGCTCCAGAGACAGGAATCTCCTCACAATTCGTGCCGTGTCCAAGAGTGCTGCCTTCTGTATCTGGCCCTTCACCCAGCTTCCCAGCGAAAGCCTCTCTAGATGACGGTCGAGGCTTTTCGCTATAAGACCATCGACGGTAACAACTATCGGCACAATGCTCGTTGACTCCAGACGCCACATAGCCGTAACCTCGTGAGCAAGATCCAAGTATTTACTTAGTTTTTCTTTTTCTTTCTTCACGAGGTTATCGTCATGTGGGATACTGATGATTATTATAATTATTATTATGTAGTTAGACCTTAGCTTATTATTAATTGTAACTTAAAACTAATATCTTATATAAAGTATTATCTCTCTGATATTGTAAACATCCAAAGTGGGTAATTTGCCTATTGACTACTTTTACTAATAAAAATGGTGAGTACAGTTTTTTATTTTATTAAAAGGGGTAGTGAATACCTTTAAAAACGAGGGGAAATCCGTTTGAGGTCTATCCACTGCGAGGGAAACGCGTTGGGGAGTGTGGGATTCGTCACATTGAGATGACACTAGCACCGCAAGCAGGAAATGATATTGCCACACCGCGGTCGGGGATAACCACTTAAACACCATGATGTTTCGTCCTTCGCCTTCGTATATGGTCTCACCACTCCGCGACCCTGGCAGGGGGTGACTTAGCGGCCTCTTCCATTGCCGGGGGACTACTCCCCCAGCGCCTTCATACTCTCCTTACGTGCGGCGGTCTGTAAGGTAAAGTGAAACCCTGCCCTAGCTTTTGGGGTCATATTTCTCTCTCCACCCCAAGGTACGTATTATTATAAAGAAATAATCGGCAGACAAACACACATATTGTATATTCTGAAATTAAGAAAATTACGTACAACAAACTACTGTGAGATCGATCCCAGATACCCAGACCATAGTAAATAACAGAGAAAATTCGTTTCTGAATTTTACCGTACCAGGAATTGAACCTGGAACCTCTGCGTTACGGTGAGATAGGTCGGCAAAGGCTTAGCCCGCTCAACCACAGAGGCCGTCCAGGTTGTCAGGAAGAGGTTGCTATCAGCGATAAGGCCGCCATTTAAAATCTATTTCTAAACGACTTTGTGTATTTTTACCTTAATTTGATTGTACAACAAAGAATTTTCTATTCTATTAGATTTTATTCTAAAAATTACTATCGACTTTGTCTACCTTAGTAACACCAAAAAGGAAATTGTAATAATATTGGACTATAATTTTGCAAACTGTTTGTTTAGTCAAAACACTGCACAGAGCTTTAGTTAGTTAAACAACAATTTGTGAAGTTTGAAAGTAATTTCGACTCATAATTGAGGTACAAAATCTCAGAGGAACAAATAAAAATATAGACGGAATCTACGTGAATAAAAGCGTCAAATGAAGTGAAGCATTTGTTAAAAACTTGCGTGAGTAATGCGTTTTGTGTTTAAAAGAAATGTGCCCACTGGAAACTATATCACTTTTATCTGTACTAATTCAATGATTTAATGCTATCTCGTAACTCAGCTTCCTTTAGGCAGCTTCACTTTGAGAGCTCGAGGCTCCGTCTACCCATTTTGTTCTTCTGAAGTCAAAATAAAGTTTTAACATTAAATCATTATCATGGCATTAAGTGCTTTTTAGGGTCCCTTACTGATTACTGATCAATAATGTACTAAAAAAATTAACATAAATCTTCAGAATATACATACATACATATATAACTTCACGCCGGTTCTCTTGCGGGGTAGGCACGAACGACAGAGCGCCATTTAGGCTTATTCTTACACACCTCACTTGCTTCTTTGACATTCATAACTATTGTCATGCACGCTCGTCTGTTCTTAAGGCTCCTGACATCACCTTCTGCTAGTACACGATCAATTTGATCATGGAAGGTGTGTCGTGGCCTTCCACGACTTTTGCATCCATCCACTTTTGCATTGTATATCTGTTTAGTCATTCTTTCATCATGCATTCTTTCCACATGCCCGAACCACCGGAGCATTCCTTTCCTTACCTTCACCCCGACACTCTCTTTCAGACCAACTCTCTTTCTTAGTTCGGTATTAGAAACGCGGTCCTCGAGCGTCACTCCACAGATTTTGCAGTGCTCGCATCTCGACCGCGTTTACTCTACTTTCATGCTCTCTCTTCCATACCCAACTCACGCTTCAGAATATAGACGTTGTTTTTGCGTAATTTTCCTATAGTCATTTGAAAATTAAGAAAACAATTCACCAAATCCCCTCAAATTATTAAATTGAAACCATTTTACTCCTTCAATTATTATCAAAATAGGATAAAAAATTATCTGCATTTTTGTAAAAGGGAGATAGTGTTTTTTTTAATACTACTATATTTTATTCACAATAATATAATGCATCTGCAGGACAACCGCGTCTAATGAATCCCCGATATAGCCCGAAAAATTAGTACCGAAAAATCCTCAAGGACGTTGGCGTTGCTACAAGCCTTAAGCAGAAAATGTAACTGTATGAATGCATTAGCTGGTAAAGCGGTGATCATTTACCGATTGTTTAATAATAACAGCCCACGAACATCCCACTGCAGGCCTCGGGTCTCCCACTATAGGGAAATAGACAATATACCCGCCACGCTTGTCCAAGGCGGCTTGGCAGGTTTGACACATCGGTTATCTCAATGTCATTCTTTCAATATAATAATCGACAGACAAACACACATATTGTATATCCCCAAATTAAGCAAGTTACGCTTGTGTTATGGGTAATATACAACGTACTACTCTGGGGCCGATCCCAGACACCCAGACTATAGTAACGGAGAAAATATGTTTCCGAAATTTACTATACCAGGAATCGAACCCGGAGCCTTTGCGTTTCAGTGAGGTAGGCCGGCAAAGGCTTAGCCCGCTCAACCACAGAGGCCGTCCAACGTGTCCGTCTGATGTGCAGGTTGCATCACGATGTTTTCCGTCACTGTTGTTAACAGGTGGTAATTGTAACAATACGCACATTAGGTCAGAAAACTGCTTAAGTGGTGCATGCGTTCCGTTCAGGATCGAACCCTTTGATATCGGGACGCGTGCGCTAACCCAACTTTTTTTTTTGTTAACCGTTTCACTGTTATGTTTTTATGGGCGTGTAGATAAGCTAGCTGACAGCCAATAACTTCTAATACTTAGATATGAGAAATTATTAAATTTTCTAGAATTACTTTGCCAAGAGTCGATCAGAACCTCTGGAGTCAAATAAGTGAAGTGTGCAAAATCAAACCACAAAAAACTATCTAAACGAAGCGGCGTAAACAGCCGAATCAGTCAAGCGGCGCAAGTATGCAACCCTCTGTGAGAGTTATTTGTTTGTGCCGTTTGCTGTCGAGACGCTTGGACCGTGGGGTCCTGAGGCCATGAGCCTCTACCAAAATTTATCGAAACGACTCATTGACTCTTCGGGTGATCAGAGGGCTGGTGCTTACGTCGGCCAACGGATCAGTATGGCGATCCAGCGAGGAAACGTTGCCAGCCTTCTGGGCACCTTACCCATAGAAGACGGTGATCTGGGCTCAGTATTCTACTTATATTCTTGAGGGACTATGAGTAGAATACAATACAAACAAGTTAAGTTTTCTTGCATTGTATTCTTTAATTTTAGTCAAACCTCTAAACGTACTTAAATGAAGTGATAAAAAATATATCCACCATTTCTGTTTTATCATTTGACGTTAATACTTTATAGCATGCATATTTTAAAACTTTCAACATAAAATGATTCGTATGAGTGAAACAGATTTATCCTTGAAATTGTGACGTTGGCACTTAAAAGCTTTAGGACTGACTTACACTGAGCGTTAATAAATAATGCCTTTTCTTATGTATTAGCAATCTCGGCAGACGTTGTCGTGCTTTGAAATAATAAAAATCTAAAACCCGATTCCAGCGCCACCTACAGGGTCTAATTGTGAATCTAAACCACTCCGGGACACACTCAAACACACATAAAATTTCATCAAAATGAGTTACATTTTTGAAGTTTTATTAGGGATCCTTAATTTTTATATAGGTAGCCTATATTAATCAGGGATAATATAGCATTCGAACGGTGCATTCGACTCGTTACAAACATACAAAAATACAAATCTTTTCTTTTTATAATATTAGTATAGATATAGATAGAAGCTAGACTACTATAGTAATGACATTTAAAATGTAGATAGATTATACTGAGATAATTGATGATAATCTGTACAAGTAACCGCTCTGAGGTTGAAGGAAAACATAATGCTGATCAGTTAACACATCCCATATCTGTTCTATTTCAACGCTCTTTAAGTGAAGGTATCGTACCGTCAATTTGGAAATCGGCATTTATTTCACCCATCCATAAACAAGGACCCAAAGACAAAGTAGAAAACTATAGGCCAATTTCCAAACTTTGTTTAATCGCCAAGATCCTTGAACGAATAGTTTACAATCAACTATGTAATACTTTGCAACCACATCTCAGCCCTCATCAACACGGTTTCTTAAAAGGTAGATCAACCGTAACGAATCTTATGCTATTTACCGATTACGTATCTGACAGTTTGGACAGTGGTTTACAATGCGATGCTATCTATACAGATTTCAGCAAAGCTTTCGACAGAATCGACCACAACATATTGTTAGAGAAACTTCTTGTATTAGGTATTAGAGGAGACTTATACCGCTGGTTTTCTTCCTATGTTGCCAATAGGTCTCAAGCAGTTGTCCTTTGTGGTTTTACTTCTTCGTGGATTGAGATCCCGTCAGGAGTCCCTCAAGGATCGCTTTTGGGCCCCCTGCTATTTGTTCTTTTTATTAACGATATTTATACTTGTATGCATCATTCTCAATTTCAGCTATTTGCAGACGATATGAAAATTTACAATTCCATCAATAGCTTAGCTGATGCATCACACCTTCAGGATGATATCATACGTGTATCCGATTATTGTAAACGCAATAAATTAGATTTAAATATATCCAAATGTTCAGTAATTACGTTTACTCGAAAAAGTACGACTTTTAATTATCACTATAGCATTAACAATGAGCCATTAACCAGAGTTACAGTAATACGTGACCTTGGTTTGTACCTAGATAATCGACTCACTTATGATCACCATATTGATCATATTGCTAAAAAAGCTTCATCGTCTTTGGGTTTCCTCATTCGCAACGGTAGCTCGTTTAAGACAATGAAAACTCTCAAAGTTCTGTATTGTGCTTTCGTCCGCAGTCACCTCGAATATGCAAGTCAAATTTGGAATCCACATTATGAAATACATTCCACTAGACTAGAAAGTATTCAAAAGAAATTCACAAGGTTTATTAATTTTAAATTTAAATTACCACAGAAATGTTACATTGAACGCTGTACTTTATTTCACCTTTTACCTCTTAAAACTAGAAGAAAGATTGCTGATTTACGTTTCTTAGTTAAAATTGCGCAATCCAAAATTGATTGTGCAAATCTCATTGAGAAACTACATTTGTATGTTCCTCCTACTAATGTTCGCCCTAGGAAATTATTACATACACCATTGACGCGCACAGCTTACCGACGTAATTCGTTCTGTATCAGAACAGCAAATGAATTTAATAAGCTAAGTAAGTTAGAAGATATAGACTTAGACTTATTTACTAATAGTGTAGCACTGTTTAGCGCAAAGTTGGTCAAGTTCTATTCAAACTCGGATTTATTAGTTTAAGTACCTTATGTCTATTTTTATCATTGTTTCTATGTATAATTTTCATTTTTTTTCTTCTCTTCTTATTTTTACTGTTATCTGTGGAGGCTTATTAATAGCTTCTCTAAACCTATTTTATTTTTAGTTATTAATAATGATAGCTGTAAGTAACTTAGGCTACTTTCAAAATAAGGGTACCGGGAAAAAAAAAAATTCACACAGACGAAGTCGCGGGTAACAGCCAGTGATACATAAATATATTAAGCAGAATATTCCAACGACCCGTCTTTTACCTGGTTGTAATGCACCTTCGAATCTTTGTCTATTAAAAATGTCAACAAACATCATAGTAATCATAACTGTGAATAAATATATGTATATTGCACTAAGTCTGTCACAAGCCTTAGGCTTGAAATAGCGCGACGTGGCAGATGTTACTTTAATAAAACCAAATCAATGTTCGCTCGGTGTCCCTGGAGCTGAAACTTAGCCGCGAGAGAAGCATTATGAGTCGAAGTGAGATGTTCTACATGACGATTGAATTTGCATGTCACAGCTGCTCGTATTTTGAAACCCTTGCCAACATATCTTTAGAAACAAATGCTACGCTAAGAGTACTTAAAATTAAGTCGTCTGGCTATATAGGTGGGGGGCCTCATCTGGGATAATGTTACAGTTATAGACCGTTGCACGCAGATGTGGCGATGAGTGTGATGCGTTATTTGTGAAGCGATATTGTTTGTAATTGTTAATGACGTTAAATTATATTGATAGATAACATTTGCACTAATGAGGTTATCGTTAAGGGCGTTGTTTTGAACTCTATTAATAAGAGACAGTTAGACACACTTAATCAGTTCAACATTACCGCAGGTAAAGCCTCAGCATAAGTCCAATAATAATTTTAATCTTTATTTCTGTATGGCAAATATGTTATTATTGTTACGACTCTGGTCCCGACAAAAACAAATTCACACCTGCATACCTGTAAAAACACATTTTATTACCTTTCGGCATTTGGACTTCTTTTGTTTACTTTGTGTTTAAATTTGTGATTAGAAACCAGCCCATCGTTGTATTGCAATCTTTTACGGCTTATTTTTATATTGTAATCATTAGCCAGGTGTTCGGATTTAAAGTACAAACTGATTCTAGGAAATTCAGTCCAAGCGGCCGGACGGGCAAACTGCATCTGTGCAGTATAAAGCAACGGCCTGATAGAGGGACGTGGGAGTCGAGCGATAACCACGAGCGAAGCAAGACGTGTGTACTGTTATCGGGAATTTTTTAGTGACGGACTTTGCGCGTTTTATGGCATTACGATCTTCTGCATTACGTTTGGACTTGTTGTGTCCGGTTATATTTGTACCTGTGTTAAACGTGTTTGTATAGTTCTAATAAACTCTATAGTAATTCTAACGGCATTTTAATTCGAGTCCTGCAACTCGTAACAGTATTCCTTCTTGATGAAGTCTACTTTTCTGGGCAATTTACTACACTTTGAGAGATCTTCAACCACCTCTATTGTCAGATTATTGGTTTACATATTCTTCTTCTTCTTTAGTTTAAAACTTCTGGCTATAAGGATAGCTTTATCAACGCATCTTGTCCCGATTTGAAATGGATTTAATAAGGAACTGTTCAGATTGATGCCTTCGTCTTCCTTTTACCACCGCACCGCACGCCATCGGCTGGGCGTTCGTCCCCACTTCCTAGAGCCGCTTCGCTCTTGTACGCAACGACTCTCTAGAACGTTTCTCTTGCATACCGTGGGGATTTGGAATGAGCTCCCAGCCGTTGTTTTCCCACAGCGCTACAATATGGGGTTCTTTAAAAAGGGTGTCATAAAATTTCTTCGAGGCCGGTAGCGCGTTGGTGTTGCAAACGTTCATAGGCGACGGTCACCGCTTTTCACCAGATGGGCCGTCTGCCTGTCTGCTGTATTTCAGCTATATATAGAAGTAATAAAAATCGTGAAGCAAGCGCAATATATCAAAATAGTAAAATCATAAAAATAATTTTTGTTCAAGCCTTTATCCGTCTTTAATATCGGATCTTATAGGAACTTTTGTGATATATATCTGAAACTCAAATTATTTTAACATAATATCTAATTGGCGGCATAATTTATAATAAGCGGCTTGTATAGTTGAGCGGGAAGTCTTAGCCGGGCGAACGCGCTGGAACGCAGAGCTTCTGGGATCAATTCCTGGTGTGGTAAATTATGGACACGAACTTTCTGTTATTTACTATGGTCTGGGTGTATGGAATCGACCCCAGGCGTACAAGCGTAACTTGCTAAGCTTGGGGATATACAATGTGTGTGTTTCTCTGCCAATTGTCCTATCGTACTATTCTCTATCTCTTTCTCTTTGACTTTAGAAAAGTAATTTATGTTGGCCATAATCGTCGCGATGTTATATAGTATAAATTAGTCTCTCCTAGGTTAGACAAAAGTTTGTTAGTCAAAAGCAGAAAAACGTCATTTATTTGGACTTTGATTAAGACTTTATGTCAAACCTAGGAGCACCAGAGCTTGGATGTTTGACTATAACATATATATAATTACCGACAACATGCAATACCAATGTAAGCAAAACAATGTATAGGGGTGATTGGTGGTCGGAGGTCGTGACCAAGTTTAGACCAAAGACGAGCGAAGCGAGAGTACCGCGGCAGCGGCCGGCAAGTGGCAGAAATGACTTTAACCACTGTTTAAACAGTTATCAATGAATAAATGGTAACTAGTTGGTTCTGCCTGGTTTTGGTCTGAAGCTAACCTAACCTAGTCCGCTGTTCTTATCACTAGAATCGCGATTGGGATAACTATAACCATACCTATTCCTAGCTTCGATAGAGCCAAAGGACATGCTCGAAATGTTTTAGGTATCATACAAGATAAAACACTTGATGATTTATACAGAGTAGGGATGAAACAGGGAATAATAAACACACTTTCTAAGAATCAGATACAAGAATACAAAGAGAATTTTCTTAATTTCGAAGATGCGCCCGACGTTCAGCTGTCTCTAGGAGAAATTAGTTCAAAAGATTCTAAGTCTGCTGGCCAAGGCTTTCCTTTAAGTGTAAGAGTTCTCTTCTGTCTTCTAAATTTTATTATCATTATAATTGTAGTATCTGATTTTATTGGTACTAATTCAAATCACGGGGAATAGTTTGAATGGAGCGTTAGGTAAACTTCTAGGCGCTAAAAACCTCAGCCAGAAGGCCCAGCTCGCCATACACAACGCGGTGCTGGTACCTACTCTCACGTATGGAAGCGAGAGTTGGGTATGGAAGAGAGAGCATGAAAGTAGAGTAAACGCGGTTGAGATGCGAGCACTGCGCAAAATCTGCGGAGTGACGCTCGCGGACCGCGTTCGTAATACCGAAGTAAGAAAGAGAGTTGGTCTGAAAGAGAGTGTCGGGGTGAAGGTAAGGAAAGGAATGCTCCGGTAGTTCGGGCATGTGGAAAGAATGCATGATGAAAGAATGACTAAACAGATATACAATGCAAAAGTGGATGGATGCAGAAGTCGTGGAAGACGACACACCTTCCATGATCAAATTGATCGTGTACTAGCGGAGGGTGATGTCAGGAGCCTTAAGAACAGACGAGCGTGCATGACAAGAGTTATGAATGTCAAAGACGCAAGTGAGGTGTGTAAGAATGGGCCTAAATGGCGCTCTGTTGTTCGTGCCTACCCCGCAAGGGAACCGGCGTGAAGTTATGTATGTATGTGTATGTAATTCAAATCATTATTACTATTTTCTTGAATTGTATATATTTTACTAATTGTTTTTTTTATTATTTTTTTATTGCAGGAGTTCAGCAGATAGACAGACGGCCCACTTGATGGAAAGCGGTTACCAGCGCCTATGGACATTTTCAAACACCAAAGGTGCTACAAACGCGCTGCTGCTCTCTTAATGGAGACTGTAACCTGGTCACTTATGCCGGAACACAACTCAAGGTTGTTATCGCGGCATACTCTAGACCAGAGGTGGTCGCCATCCAGTCGAGCAAATGCCCTACCACCTGGCTGTGGGTTGTTTAGTCGCCTCTTACGACCGGCCGCCCGGTCGCAGGAAATTGTATTCTTTCTCCGTTCCTGCACGGATAATACATTTGTACAGAAGTCTAAAGATTTTCAGATATTCAAAATATTTTCCTATATAAAGACCGGCAACTTCACAAAATTTTATATTTAAGGATGCTGTTTTAATGGACCATTTCCGTTGTGAAGCAGATTTTCTTTCCACAAAGCCGTTCTCATCTTAAGAACAACGGGACCGGAAATCTCACAATAAAATCAACATTACCTAAACGTTTCAAGGCAATGAATTCCAAAACCTCAGATTAGAGTTGCTCAAATAACCTGCACAGACTCCGAAAATAGTCTAAACAGTCCATTAAAATGTAAAAGTGTTGGTGGCAGTAAAAATAAAATGTCTTTGCCGCTTCCGTCTAATACTTTAATTATAAAATGCAAATCGCGAGTCCAATCAATAGCTCCCCGTTGACTTTTATAGACTGGAAACTTGTTTAACAGTGAAGAAGGGAACAGTGACGTATTTTCTTTTACGTCACAAATTTTTTTTTATTGCAAAAGCTCAGCAGACTGACAGACGACCCACTTGATGGAAAGCAGTTACCATCGCCTACAGACATTTGCAACACCAAAGGTGCTACAAATGCGCTGCTGCTCTCTTAAGGGAGACTGGCACCTGATCACAAATGCCGGAACACAACTCATGGTTGTTATGGCGACATACTTTAGATCAGGGGTGGTAGCCATCCAGTCGGGCAAATGCCCTACCACCTGGCTGTGGGTTGTTTTGTCGCCTCTTACGAGAGGCCGCCCGACCGCAGGAAAATTGTATTCTTTCTCCGTTCCTGCACGGATAAAATTTTAACATCAAGATGAAGCTGTTATGATTAGATTATAATAATAACAGCCCATAACTGTCCCACTGCTGGGCTCAGGCCTCCCACTGTAAGGGAACGACAGTATACCCGCCACGCTTGTCCAAGGCGCCTTAGCAGGTTTGACACATCGGTTATCTCGATGTGCAGGTTGCATCACGATGTTTTCTTTCACCGTTGTTAGCACGTGGTAATTGTAACAATATGCAGATTAGGTCAGAAAACTGTCTAAGCGGTGCATGCGAACCCGCGCTCTTTGAGCTTAGGACGCGTGCGCTAGCCATTACGCTACCACGACTTGATTGATGATTAGCTTATAGAAAGTTAAATGATCACTGTAAATCTACGGCTGTGAGGTCTGGACACTGACAA
This sequence comes from Dendrolimus kikuchii, assembly GCA_019925095.2. NCBI lineage: Eukaryota > Metazoa > Arthropoda > Insecta > Lepidoptera > Lasiocampidae > Dendrolimus > Dendrolimus kikuchii. Next base: position 2,967,706 of record CM034394.1, on the reverse strand, counting down.
TTAAAGGAGGAGAACCAATTGTTGGTCACAGAGAGGAAGATTTCAGGAAAATCTTGAGCCCACCAATAAGAGGAGATAACAGCTAGAGGGTCCGAAGCAACTCCGAAATAGAAGACCTCATGGCCAAGCTCAACATAATTGGGGAGACGAAATTTCACTGTCTCTCTAGAACGGGTGGACGAGGATCGGGGAGTGAAAAGAGCATACTTGGGGCGAGCAGTCGGTCGGTGACCTGTTGGTCGTCCTAAGTATCGCTAGCAGGATCAAGTGGAAGCTGACCTGACCACACTACAAGCCCACAACTGGCAAGACAGTGCGCCGGACAGAGGAAAGTGGCGTGTTCTCGTTTCGGAGGCCAAGACTCACTTCGGGTCGTTGAGCTAAGTTTTTTTATTTTTTATTATAATATCTCCTCGATCCTGACAAACACGACATGACAGGGTATTTAATTTCTCTTTTTTATTATTTTTTATGCTTTCTTGCATTTTTATTTTCTTCATTCTTTTTTGTGCTTTTTTGTCTTTATTTATAGCTTATTTCTATTACATTTGTATCTTATTTTCAAGGGCTTAAAAATTTTCTTTTATGTTACTAATTATGTTTACAATATTCTGTTCTACTTTACTTCTACATTATTTTCTTACGTTGTTATCGACAAAGAACAGACGAGCTTGCATGACAAGAGTTATGAATGTCAAAGAGGCAAGTGAGGTGTGTAAGAATAAGCCTAAATGGCACTCTGTTGTTCGTGCCTACCCCGCAAGGGAACTGGCGTGAAGTTATGTATGTATGTATGTATGTTATCGACAAATTCTTATTACTATTTTTACGCTACTATTTTTAATTTTACTTTGTTTTATATTTTCTAGTTACATGCTACTTTTCTATCTATATTTTTATTTATACTATATATTTACACTTTATATGGTTTCTATTGTTATAACTTTCTATTTTACAGTTTCGCTGAGCTCAGTTAGAAGCTAGTTAGTTAGTAAATCGTCGGCGTCAATGCAGAACCGTGTAACTACTTTTTTTATTAATTATTTCTTCAGTCGAAATTGTTACTTACATAATTATACTAATACTTGTTGTCCTGACGCCGACAAAATGTGTCCCATCACTAATGCTCGGCAGGGTCTCCAAATTGAGTTTTGTAATTTTTCTCAAATTTGATTAATTTGTTATGCCAGAAGTAACGGCGAGACCATAGTCATTATTGGATACAGTTTTGTGTATGTCTCGGAATATCTACATCACAGGGACTCCAAAATTTGTTGACTTCATACGAAAATGTTTAGTACAAGCGGCGGTCTTGGAGCCCGTGGCAATTGCTTCCAGACAACCTTTGGATGAATATAAGAACAATAAAAATTACTATTGTATTCTTCACAAACAAATCAGTTTCATCAATTTACGTAAAAACTGAAACGTTAAATTTAGTAGATATATAATATCAGTTAATAAACGTCCTATTGCTTCGCTTGCGCCTCTCAATTTATAGATAAACGGATAGTGCGTCCACCACGCTTATTCAATAGAGTGAGATCCCAGTCACCCCAGACTTACGTGATTTTAGGAAAGATGAAATTTTTAGGGTCGGTAGTTTAACATAAACTTAGAAAGGAATGGATACTCGCTAAGTTATACACCAAGATATACAGTTGCCAGATACTACCTGTGGGCCATAACTTTTGACAGACACTTTAAATACGATATCTCGACGTACAAGCCTTAGTTATTTATTTATTAATTACATATATGTTTTTGTGTTTTATGTAAAAATGTTGTGAATGTATTATTTGTTTTTTATGTATAGCATCGTATTTTTATTTTTTTAGTCAATAAATCTTTTCTTTCTTTCTTAAAAATAAAATAAAAATGAGGATTTATAATAATATCATCATATTTGACACATGTAAAAACTAGCCTTGCTACTTTGATGTAAGTTAGCATGGTTTTTTTCCACCTTTGATAGTTGCTACCTGAAAAACGGCCCCACTTTCAGCTTAGCGAGTATCCTTTGTAAGTTTAGGTTAAACTACCGATCCTACAGATTTCATCTTTCCTAAAATCACGTAAGTCTGGGGTGACTGGGATCTTGGACTACAAGATGAATTGGTGAGTTACAAAGATCAGTAATTGAAGTGCATTTCATCACGATTTTTGCCGTCACCGTTAATACGTAGAAATTGCTACATACACATGCTATGTGAACATGATGCGGCTACTTTAGCCAGTAAGCTACCACGACTTCGAGGAGTTACTTTAGAGTTCAATAATTTTATATAATTTACACAGAAAACATAAAAAATAGTTTTAACTATCAAATCATCGATGCAATTTCAAAACCTGGCAACCGTTATTGTTATTTAAAGTATATTAAGTATATACTATATTATATATAGAGTTGGGTATGGAAGAGAGAGTTTGAAAGTAGAGTAAACGCGGTCGAGATGCGAGCACTGCGCAAAATCTGCGGAGTGACGCTCGCGGACCGCGTTCGTAATACCGAAGTAAGAAAGAGTGTATCGGGGTGAAGGTAAGGAAAGGAATGCTCCGGTGGTTCGGGCATGTGGAAAGAATGCATGATGAAAGAATGACTAAACAGATATACAATGCAAAAGTGGATGGATGCAGAAGTCGTGGAAGGCCACGACACACCTTCCATGATCAAATTGATCGTGTACTAGCAGAAGGTGATGTCAGGAGCCTTAAGAACAGACGAGCTTGCATGACAAGAGTTATGAATGTCAAAGAGGCAAGTGAGGTGTGTAAGAATAAGCCTGAATGGCACTCTGTTGTTCGTGCCTACCCCGCAAGGGAACTGGCGTGAAGTTATGTATGTATGTAAGTATATAATGAATATAATATGTTTAAGCCAATTACAGGTAATATTTTCTGGTTATTGTTTTAAATGTCGCCAACGGTTTTGCTTGTCTGATAGCGACAGGCAGCGCATTACAAAGCTGTAAAGCCTTGATGATAAAAGAATTGTTATAAAATGGTAAATTATGCACAGGAGTCTTCAGTCCAAGTTTAGTGCAAGGACCTAAATCATGAGAGCCAGAAAAGAATCTCTATATGCTCTATCCGTGCAGGAACGGAGAAAGAATACAATTTCCTGCGGCCGGGCGGCCTGTCGTAAGAGGCGACTAAACAACCCACAGCCAGGTGGTAGGGCATTTGCCCGACTGGATGGCTACCACCCCTGGTCTATAGTATGCCGCCATAACAACTTTGAGTTGTGTTCCGGCATTAGTGACCAGGTTCCAGTCTCTCTTAAGAGAGCAGCAGCGCATTCGTAGCACCTTTGGTGTGTTGCAAATGTCCATAGGCGATGGTAACCGCTTTTCATCAAGTGGGCCGTCTGCCTGTCTGCTGAGCTCCTGCAATAAAAAAAAAAAGAAAGAATTCGAAGCGTTTGAAAATTATATCATGAGTAGCTGTGCCCGCGACGTCGTCCGCGTGGAAGTTGTTTTCAAGACCCCCCTGATTTTGAAACATTCTTCATTGGTGCTCCGCTCCTATTGGTCTTAGCGTGATGATATATAGCCTATAGCCTTCCTCAATAAATGGACTATTTAAAACTAAAAGAATTTTTCAAATCAGACCAGTAGTTCCTGAGATTAGCGCGTTCAATCAAACAAACAAACAAACTCTTCAGCTCTATATATTAGTACTAGCTGTGCCCGCGACGTCGTTCGTGTGGAATTTGTTTTCAAGACCCCCTGATTTTGAAACATTCTTCATTGGTGCTCCGTTCCTATTGGTCGTAGCGTGATGATTTATAGCCTATAGCCTTCCTGAATAAATGGACTATTTAAAACTGAAAGAATTTTTCTAATCAGACCAGTAGTTCCTGAGATTAGCGCGTTCAATCAAACAAACAGACAAACTCTTCAGCTCTGTATATTAGTACTAGCTGTGCCCGCGACGTCGTTCGCGTGGAATTTGTTTTCAAGACCCCCTGATTTTGAAACATTCTTCATTGGTGCTCCGCTCCTATTGGTCTTAGCGTGATGATATATAGCCTATAGCCTTCCTCAATAAATGGACTATTTAAAACTGAAAGAATTTTTCAAATCAGACCAGTAGTTCCTGAGATTAGCGCGTTCAAACAAACAAACTCTTCAGCTCTATATATTAGTACTAGCTGTGCCCGCGACGTCGTTCGTGTGGAATTTGATTTCAAGACCCCCTGATTTTGAAACATTCTTCATTGGTGCTCCGCTCCTATTGGTCTTAGCGTGATGATATGTAGCCTATAGCCTTCCTCAATAAATGGACTATTTAAAACTGAAAGAATTTTTCAAATCAGACCAGTAGTTCCTGAGATTAGCGTGTTCAAACAAACAAACTCTTCAGCTTATACTGCAATATACTGTAATCTACTTTCTATTCTTTTAAAGTGTCAAAATAAAGCAATGTATCTATGAAATACATTCTTGAGTACTTAGGGGCGTAAAATATTAGATAGAGTAGAGCATATTTTAATGTTAGACTGAGAACTGGACCCTTGGGAGGTCTCCAGCTTCCACATGCGTCTCGTCTTTAATAATAAATACCGATGTATATGAAGAACCTTCTCGCTTTCAAGGGTGTTTTATTAAAGTATTTCGGTAATATTGCGAAATATGTGCGTGGGACGCAATTCGTCTTTTGTAGGTAATATTTTGCCACTTGTAATATCAAAAATGTATTAAGAAACATCGTTATGATTTTCAAGATCTGACGAACAATTCCCTCGACTATGATCAGTCTGGTTATCTATCTATACATATAATAAAACTGTAGGCGTCGAATTTCTGTACAATGAAAAAAAAGCTAAAAACCGAGTCAAGGGGATGTAAGAAGTGAAATAGAACAATTTAGATTTTTTTCAAATTTTTTGTTTCTCTGTTTGTACCGGTTGATCTCCGAAACGAATGGACCGATTTAAACGACACTTTGTATGGTGGTAGCTTATATCCCTGGTCAACATATAGGATACTTTTGAACCCGAAAAATTAAAGAGTTCCCGTGGGATAGTTAAAAACCGCACCACACGGACGAAGTCGCGGGCATCAGCTATTAAATACATAAAAACTTTTCTTTCTTCACTCTTCAATTGCTTTGAATTTGGAACGCGTTTGCTGTGTTAAAAACTTCTTTCGATTAGGTACTGTTTAAACAAATCTCTCTCTGTCTCGCTCTTTTTTCCTATGTGCAAACTAAACGGAAGATTTTGTCAGATACGATACACACACCGGCTCAATTATTGGAATAGAAAAAAGAGGAAACGTTATGGTAATTTTTTTTTTAAATATGCATAAAAAATACATTAATTCAATAAAAAAAAAAACATTACACACACTACCATGTATTTGACACATACATGCATATAAAGTCTTTAATTTATCGTTAAAGTCAAATTAACAGTGTAGCTTTGGCGAAACCTGTGATTATAGAAGTGTAGTCTTTGATATTAATTATTATGGTCGAATTTCGACCACGGGCGATCACTAGTTCGCAATAATTCAATAGTAAATTACACTTTAAATCACTGAATAAAGTTCAAGTACGCACATATGTGTATCTACGTATAAAATAATATCTGCCTTGAGTATATACAGATAGAGCTAAAATTGATTTGAAATCTTTTAAGTTTTATTTAAATTGAAAATTAATACTAACAGGAAAAGAGAAATGTGTTTTATTTCGAATTGAATAAAGTTGAATTTTACATACATACATAACTTCACGCCAGTTCCCTTGCGGGGTAGGCACGAACGACAGAGCGCCATTCAGGCTTCTTCTTACACACCTCATTTGCTTCTTTGACATGCATAACTCTTGTCAAGTTGAATTTTATGTGTTTATTTCCTTTTAGTGTCGCTTTATCGTTTCATTGACTTTCAAATCAAAACAATTCTAAAGAAGTTTCACTTCAAAAATGCCTGTCGGCTTTGTTTCTTTTTTCAAATGAGAGCGATATAAGAAAAAATATAATAAGCAGCCAGTGATTTGCAAAAAGCATCATTTTTGAATTATTTGAGCTTTTATGTTATGCTCCCTTAATTTTGTCAGTGTATCTATTTTAAATTTTTATAAGTTTAAAGGGTTCTGTTTTAGCGAAAATGGCTGTGGAACCCTAAAAAAGACAACGCAATGTTATGTTATTTTAATAAAATTCTCTCCTACCCCCAATGTGAAAACGAGCGTGAGATTATTCGTATTTCATTTCATCCCATAAACGTCCGAAGAGATACAATCGAGCATTCTGTAAGCCCATAGTAAACCCCATATCAGTTACCCCAAGCATTCGCCCCCATGATCTCACCCCTACCCCAATCTTATCTCGTCACCACACTATTGTATTAAGGGGTGCGATTTTATTGCACATTTTGAATTTATGGGTTTTAATCAAACAATGCATGTATGGTGTAATTCTTACATACATACATACATAACTTCACGCCAGTTCCCTTGCGGAGTAGGCACGAACAACAGAGCGCCATTCAGGCTTATTCATACACACCTCACTTGCTTCTTTGACATTCATAACTCTTGTCATGCACGCTCGTCTGTTGTTAAGGATCCTGACATCACCTTCTGCTAGTACACGATCAATTTGATCATGGAAGTATTTTTAGACGAAGTTTTTGATTGATTTGGTCTAAAATGTTTTAAGGATTAGAATATTTTAGATATAAACATTTGACAGCGTCTGTGGTTGAGTGGGCTGAATTCTGGCCAGACTATCTCACTGGAACTTCCAGTGATTTAGTACTTACTTTGGTACTTTCAAAATTTCTGTGCTGGTTTACAAAAAATCTGCAATATTGTAAGGGCCTTACTTATAATCGTTTCTTAAATTTTTAGAAACTGCTCAGCAACTGATTAATGAAAATCTTACCCATAAACTTCTCTTTAGTCGAATATTTTGGGTACGACCTACGTTAATCATTCAAATTTCGTTTATCTGTGCTCCTCTTAGGTAAACAACAGGTAATACACGTTTATAAGTGAAAAAAAAGATATTCATTGATTAGGGTCTGATTCTGATTCTCTTACTTAAGAGATGGCTAATCGTTTCTTAACGAGATTATTATAAGTAAGGCCGTAAAATTGTAAACGTGCCGTGCCTGTACATTAAATGTATAAAAAAAAACAACTGGAATAGATTATATAAATGATGGTGAACACGATGTATTTTTTTTAGATTTCTTGTCCGTTTGCTCGAGATTCACGTAAAAACTGCTGGGCCGATTTCGTGTGGTTTTCGCTGATCGACAGCTAATTCTTAGACTTAAATTCTGCGCTACTTTGTCTCACGGGAATTTTTCTGAGAATTATTTAATTAGGCCAGATTAAACAAAAATCGATTTCCAATGTGACCTTTTTACTGTTGGACAATAAATTTAATGTAATAAAATATGTAATATTTCCCATCTCGGGAATTTTTATCCGTGCAGGAACGGAGAAAGAATACAATTTCCTGCGGCCGAGCGGCCTGTCGTAAGAGGCGACTAAACAACCCACAGCCAGGTAGTAGGGTATTGCCCGACTCAATGGCTACCACCCCTGGTCTAAAGTATGTCGCCATAACAACCTTGAGTTGTGTTCCGGCATTAGTGACCGGGTTCCAGTCTCCCTTAAGAGAGCAGCAGGGCATTTGTAGCAACTTTGGCGTTGCAAATGTCTATAGGCGATGGTAACCGCTTTCCATCAAGTGCGCCGTCTGCCTGAATTTTCCCGGGAGCAGTTTGTAGTTGTTAGGGTGCGTAGAAATTAGCTTATTTCGACACAGTTTTTGCTAAAACGATAGCTCGTATTCTTTTTCAAATGTTGCGGTATTTCGTGTCCCGGGATTCAAGTCATATCCTAGTTTTACTATAATAACATAAAAAATAATAATAATAATAATCGGCAGACAAACACACACATTGTATATCCCCAAATTAAGCAAGTTACGCTTGTGTTATGGGTAATATACAACGGACTACTCTGGGGCCGATCCCAGACACCCAGACCATAGTAAATAAGGGAGAAAATACGTTTCCGAAATTTACTATACCAGGAATCGAACCCGGAGCCTCTACGTTGCAGCGAGGTAGGCCGGCACAGGCTTAGCCCGCTCAACCACAGAGGCCGTCAAAAATAATATAAGATTTTAGAAAATTATTTGCCAAATATCTTTCTAAAGAAAAAAAACAAGTTATTATTGTTATAAAACTAGTTTCTCCTCGACTTCTTATTCCCTGTTTAATATTGAGTTATTCTGAAACTTTCATGAGAAAAACCACACTCCTTAAGTTTGAAGCTGCCCCGTGTGAAGTCTGCAATGCGAATAAAGCTGGAATATGCAAGCTGCGGCTGTTAAGTAGCACGAGTTTCCGAGATGTTTGCAGTTGTTTAAGCAAAACGGTTTTACTTAAAATAGCTGTATGGTATAAGGAGTAACTAGATTATCGTGGTTTACTAAATAAGTTTAACCTGTTAGAAAACATTCTTTTTTGTACCTTAATTAACAATAAGTTGTGTGTATGCAGTTCACACGCAGTAGAATTCAGAGAATATACCCATTTATTTCATATTGATGTTGATTCCCCATTTCCTATCAATAATTTACTCCTGAAGTGTTTATTTTTAATATTGTGAACAACTCTACGGTCTCGAGTTCCGTACCCTTTTTTACAACTTAATTTCTAGATTTATTTTTTTGAATTTAACACGCTTATTAGTTATTTTGGTTCTTGCGTGTGACATTAATTTATTGATTTTTGTGTTGAGGTGTATGTATCTTACGAATAACTTATTATATTAATTTATTCTAGTTTTAATACTAAACTTATACTAATGTAGAGTGTATCCTGTTACATGCTGGTGTTGTGAGGAAGTGCACGTGCAGTGTGGGCTTTATATCTATACATACATACATAACTTCACGCCAGTTCCCTTGCGGGGTAGGTACGAACAACAGAGCGCCATTTAGATTTATTCTTACACACCCCACTTGCTTCTTTGACATTCATAACTCTTGTCATGCACGCTCGTCTGTTCTTAAGGCTCCTGACATCATCTTCTGCTAGTACACGATCAATTTGATCATGGAAGGTGTGTCGTGGCCTTCCACGACTTCTGCATCCATCCACTTTTGCATTGTATATCTGTTTAGTCATTCTTTCATCATGCAATCTTTCCACACGCCCGAACCACCGGAGCATTCCTTTCCTTACCTTCACCCCGACACTCTCTTTCAGACCATATCTTTCTGTTATATCTATACCTATATATATTATCCTATCTAGTGCCATGTGTGTTGTTTTTTTTCTTCTGTGTCTGGGTTATTAATTTCTAGGCTCTTTGTGTGTCTTGGTTTGTTTGTGGAGTGTGCGTGTAATGCAATGCGATGGTAGTGCGCGTTGGTTTCAGTATGTGTATAAGTTTTGTTGTTATTTATGTGTTTGTGACTTTGTGTGGTGTTATAATTTATTGACTGCAAACACTAGTCACAATGATGAAAGATGACTGTCAGGCGAGAGGCTTACATTTGAATGCGAAGAAAACAAAGGTTATGGTGTTTGAAAGAGAAGAAACCAGAACGAATGCTAGGATAATGGTCGATGATGTTATGCTGGAGCAAGTGAATGAGTTTGTATATCTTGGATGTGCTTTTAGCAGGGATGGAAGGTACACCGCTGATATAGAAAGAAGAGTAAATTTGGGGAATAGTTTGAATGGAGCGTTAGGTAAACTTCTAGGCGCTAAGAACCTCAGCCAGAAGGCCCAGCTCGCCATACACAACGCGGTGCTGGTACCTACGCTCGCGTATGGAAGCGAGAGTTGGGTATGGAAGAGAGAGCATGAAAGTAGAGTAAACGCGGTCGAGATGCGAGCACTGCGCAAAATCTGCGGAGTGACGCTCGCGGACCGCGTTCGTAATACCGAAGTAAGAAAGAGAGTTGGTCTGAAAGAGAGTGTCGGGGTGAAGGTAAGGAAAGGAATGCTCCGGTGGTTCGGCATGTGGAAAGAATGCATGATGAAAGAATGACTAAAACAGATATACAATGCAAAAGTGGATGGATGCAGAAGTCGTGGAAGGCCACGACACACCTTCCATGATCAAATTGATCGTGTACTAGCGGAGGGTGATGTCAGGAGCCTTAAGAACAGACGAGTGTGCATGACAAGAGTTATGAATGTCAAAGAAGCGAGTGAGGTGTGTAAGAATGGGCCTAAATGGCGCTCTGTTGTTCGTGCCTACCCCGCAAGGGAACTGGCGTGAAGTTATGTATGTATGTATGTATGTATAATTTATTGTTTAATAAGTGTCCCCGTTTGAAATCACGTGATAAATCCCTATTCTCAGTACCACTTATAAATACTAACTACACATTACACGTTTTTATACCGCACTTGTAAGCAATACAATGCACTATTGACTAGTATTGATCCTTTCATAGTGTTACATGGCGACAAAAGCAAATGCACACCTGCCTGCCATAAAGAACAGTTTATTACCTTCCCGCATTTGGGCTTCTTTTGTTTACTTTGTGTTTAAAATTTGTACTTAAAAAAACCGTCTTTTGTGTATTGTAATATTTTATGGCAGTCATTAGACAGGTGTGTCGAACTAATTCTTGGAATTTATTGTTTTGCGTCGAGATATATTGTATTTGTACAGGATAAAAGGAATGCCCGAACGGAGGGTCTAGGCAGTCAAGGGAGGATTACGGTACAAGCAAGACGTGTGTACACTCGATAAGCTGTATAGTGACGGACTTTGCGCGTGTTATTGAATCGTGCAGTTTGTACTGGTTGTGTCCAGTTATATTTGTACCTGTGTTATACGTGTTTGTATACTTCTAATAAATTCTATAGTAATTCCAACGGCATTTTAATTCGAGTCCGCACTCGTAACAATAGGTAACTGTTGTAATTTACAATGATTTAATGACCGTCAATTTTTAGAATAATGACAAAGTTTTTTATACTTTCCTGTTTTAACTTTCTTTTATTAGTAATTATTGTGGTGACATTTTTTTTTGTTTGTTCAATATTGACCTCATGTAAATTAAATACACATTTTTTGTAATTTTCGTATAATTTTATATATTTTTTTGTAATTACCTGTTCGAGCCAATTTTTATATTTAAGAATATTAATTATTGTATGTTTCCTAAACAAATTAAATAAATCAATAAATACCTGAAGTGGGTGTCTCGCATAGGGCGGAGGAGCGCGATGGAATGCTCCTCCGTCTCAGAGGTAGATCTTCCAGCGAGTTGTTCCTCGCAGGCCTAGCCTAGGCCCATGTTGAAAATTTGTATATATTCTTTGTAAATTTCGGGAAACGTTTGCGACTTCAATTATTGCGCAGCGCCATCTATTGGCTTATAAGTGTTCCACTATATACTCACAGATAATTCTTCTTTAACTTTTATTAATATATATGTAATTCCTTTAGCCTACATCTATTATGAGCGTAGCAAACAAATGTGTAGCGTGATCAGCTACGCCAGACGTAGCACTAATGTTGCTTATCTTATCCGTAGCTAGTCGTAACAATACTAATTATAAGCATGGAACAATGTTTCATCTATACTAATATTATAAAGCTGACTAGTTTGTTTGTTTCTTTAAACGCGCTAATCTCAGGAACCGCTGGTCCGATTTGAAAAATTCTTCCAGCGTTGAATAGTACATTTATCGAGGAAGGCAATAGGCTATATTATATTTTCAAAAAATTAGGGATCCTTACTAAAAGGCCAATAATGTAACCCAAGGTGTAAAAAAAGACCCGAAAACATCCTTACACGGCGTGCGCTGCGAAAACTATTGATTATAGAACAAAACAATGTACTACAACTTTGCAGAACATATAATTGTCTACAAAAAATATCGCGTAACCATATGTCTAACTATTGTAGTTATCTCACAATAAGTGTTTTCTTTTATTTTTTTAAATAATTAAAATGCCGTCGTTTCAAAAGCTCTTTATTTTGTACCTTGGTATTAATCCTTATCAAAATAAATTACTCCATATTCAAGACGAATTCAATACCTTTCTAGAACTTTTTGAATGATTCAATTCGGACGTTTCATTCAAAAGATATCGCGATATTTAAAATATTTACAATGCAAGTATTAGTGTTGTAGTATAAATATATTGTTTGATTGAACGCGCTAATCTCAGGAACTACTGGTCTGATTTGAAAAATTCTTTCAGTGTTGGATAGCTCATTTATCGAGGAAGGCTATAGGCTATATATTATCACGCTAAAACCAATAGGAGCAGAGCACCAATGAAGAATGTTTCAAAATCGGAGGGTTTTGAAAGCAAATTCCACGCGGACGACGTCGCGGGCACAGCTAGTTTCTCATATTCTGAAAGTACGCTTAGAGTTGCTTAATTACAGGGATGAAAACAGCACTTTTCGTTCCTGGGAAACGATTCTCCCGGCTGTCAAAAAATTTAGAAAACTATGCGAGCCATAGATAATAAATACATGCGACTCAGGTTCCAACTTTTTTACACTCACTATTAAATCAGAATAATAAAAATCAAATAAATTACCGCGCTTAAAACCGTTAAAACGTAGTTATATTATGTATATTATAGAACTAGCTGTACCCGCGACGCTGCCCGCGTGGAATTTGTTTTCAAAGCCCCCTCGATTTTGAAACATTTTACGTTGCTGCTCCGCTCCTATTAGTCTTAGCGTGATGATATATAATCTATAGCCTTCCTCGATAAATCGGCTATCCAACACTGAAAGAATTTTTCAAATCAGACCAGTAGTAGTTCCTGAGATTAGCGCGTTTAAACAAACAAACTCTTCAGCTTTATAATATTAGTACAGATATAATATTATACATGTGGAAAGAATGCATGATGAAAGAATGACTAAACAGATATACAATGCAAAATTGGATGGATGCAGAAGTCGTGGAAGGCCACGACACACCTTCCACGATCAAATTGATCGTGTACTAGCAGAAGGTGATGTCAGGAGCCTTAAGAACAGACGAGCGTGCATGACAAGAGGTGTGTAATAATAAGCCTAAATGGCGCTCTATTGTTCGTGCCTACCCCGCAAGGGACCTGGCGTCAAGTTATGTATGTATGTATGTATAATATTACATAGTTATCAAAGAGGATAATATCAACAATGTCCCTTAAACAACCGCATTCTTCAAAACATTCCGCACCTTAAACAGTGCGGAAAATCCGTCCCAAAGACGCGGGGCATCATTCACGCCGCATTCATTCATTAAAACAACCCAGTTTGGCCCCGACATGTGCTCCTGAACTTTCTTTAAGCGGTTTCGTTCCATGCATACATAACCTTAACTTTGCTGCCCATACCGACCTTATTGTTAACGCTTAAAGTTGAAAATGCCATAACACAGCGGTAGAGTTAAATTGGTCCAATGCCAAAGTAAGGCTTGTTGCACAACGCATGCGCGGAAAACCATGCAGCTGGGGATATTAAACCGTGCTTCTGTTATTCTGTCACAGTCGGATAGGGCTTGTCTTGGAAAGCGCGCGTTTCCAAACCAGCCCTCTTTATAGTCGCGATCGTGTGTACTAGATTTTTGTGTTTTTTTTTAGTGCCGTGACAGATGGCTGAATAAGGGAACTGATCAGGTGGGTTTTGAATTAGGAATGCTAGTAAATATTTCAATTAGTAACACAATATTTTTTAATTGTGTAACCAGTATTATTTTAATTAGAGGAAAAATAAAAATCAAAAAAGGATTTATCTTTTAAATTCATCAGAAAATTTGGAATATTTTTGAATTGAAGAGTTTGTTGTGGAGGGAGATTTGAATTTTGATAGACTTTGAAGCTTTGATGGTTGTTGGTGGAGGAAAATTTAATCTATTTTCGACTACCTTCAAAATTTTATTATTAACGGAATTCTATATTTCGTGTGGCAATATTTTATTTCGACAATAATGAGAATGTAATATATATTTATAAGAATGCCTTACAAACCAATACAATAAAAAAACGTATTGTATTCTACCCATAGTCCCTCAAGACTCAAAGTAGAATACTGAGCCTAGGCCAGCGTCTTCTATGGGTAAGGTGCCCAGAAGATCGCCAAACTTATCCACTGTCTGAGATATAAACCAGTCCCCTGATGACCTGAAGAGTCAATCATTTTGATAAATTTTGGCAGAGACTCTTGTCTTCAGGACCCCACGATCCAAGCGTTTCAACACCAACCGGCACATGACAATGTTAAATTGGGAGTTTAATAGATAGATGTATTCTGTGAAAGATAACATGAAAATATATGATGTGATAGTAGATGCATCTCAGAATACAGTAGTATTGAGAAGTAGGAGAAGGATGTAAGAAGAAGACACTATGATTAAGAAATGGCGAAAGACATTTTTTTTGTTTTATGGCAGGAACTCAGCAGACAGGCAGACGGCCCACTTGATGGAAAGCGGTTACCATCACCTATGGACATTTTTAACACCAAAGGTGCTGCAAATACGCTGCTGCTCTCTTAAGAATCACTGGAACCTGGTCACTAATGCCGGAACACAACACAAGGCTGTTATGGCGGCATACTCTGCACCAGGGGTGGTCGCCATCCAGTCGAGGAAATTACCCTACCACCTGGCCAAATAATAAACATTAAGAGATGCTTTTTAAAATATCTTATATCGTTGCACTTAAATAATTTAATTCAGTCATGATAAGAGTTTTTATTATTCCTTATATCATTAATTATGTGCCTAAAAATATTACATATTCCTCCAACTTATCTTTGAAGTTTGTAAGTCGAAAATAAAAGAAAAACAGATAGAAAGAAAGAAACAAAAACTTTATTTGAAGAAAGAGCGACGAAATTACATACCTTATACATTATTGTATAAGGTATATATTTGAACCTCAGCCAGAAGGCCCAGCTCGCCATACACAACGCGGTGCTGGTACCTACGCTCACGTATGGAAGCGAGAGTTGGGTATGGAAGAGAGAGCATGAAAGTAGAGTAAACGCGGTCGAGATGTGAGCACTGCGCAAAATCTGCGGAGTGACGCTCGCGGACCGTGTTCGTAATACCGAAGTAAGAAAGAGAGTTGGTCTGAAAGAAAATGTCGGGGTGAAGGTGAGGAAAGGAATGCTCCGGTGGTTCGGGCACGTGGAAAGAATGCATGATGAAAGAATGACTAAACAGATATACAATGCAAAAGTGGATGGATGCAGAAGTCGTGGAAGGCCACGACACACCTTCCATGATCAAATTGATCGTGTAATAGCGGAGGGTGATGTTAGGAGCCTTAAGAACAGACGAGTGTGCATGATAAGAGTTACGAATGTCAAAGAAGCAAGTGAGGTGTGTAAGAATGGGCCTAAATGGCGCTCTGTTGTTCGTGCCTACCCCGCAAGGGAACTGGCGTGAAGTTATACATTATTGTACACAGAGCGTATTTTGAAAATTTGTATGCCGCATTTACAGCAAACAAGGTTTGCACTCAGCATATTGCTGTGCCGGAAATATATCCGATACAACGCTGATTTTCAGTGCAAACCTTTTGGCGTAATACCAAAACGACGAAATTTTGTTAAATAATGATAATTAATAAAACTAATTCTACTTATAAAATATCAAAGGAACTTGTTTTATATTTGAAAAGCAAAATAAAATAATTATGATTTTTGAGAGAAACGTATACAATTTATTAAGATTTAAATACCTGTCGCTCTAAATTGATCATTTTCAAGTCAGTATATTTTTTTGTACCAATAATTAAAGCCTCAATTTTTAGTCTTTTATATTTTTGACGACCTTTGTGGGTTAGCGAGCTAAGCCTTTACCGGTCTACCTCACTGCAGAGGCTCCAGGATCGATTCCTAACATGGTAAATTTCGGAAAAAAATCGTTATTTAATAAGGTGCGGGGTGTCTGGGTCACAGAGTAGCCCGTTGAATATTACCCATAACTTGCTTAATTTGGGAATGTACAATGTGTGTGTGATAGATTCTTATTATTATTACATACTTTTATTTACATGAAAATTAATACATACATACATAACTTTACGCCAGTTCCCTTGCGGGGTAGGCACGAACAACAGAGCGCTATTCAGGCTTATTCTTACACACCTCACTTGCTTCTTTGACATTCATAACTCTTGTCATGCACGCTCGTCTGTTCTTAAGGCTCCTGACATCACCTTCTGCTAGTACACGATCAATTTGATCATGGAAGGTGTGTCGTGGCCTTCCACGACTTCTGCATCCATCCACTTTTGCGTTGTATATCTGTTTAGTCATTCTTTCATCATGCATTCTTTCCACATGCCCGAACCATCGGAGCATTCCTTTCCTTACCTTCACCCCGACACTCTCTTTCAGGCCAACTCTCTTTCTTACTTGAAAATTAATAATAGGCAGATATTACAGACTGATAATAGTTGGAACTCTAAACTGAAACTATTTTGATAATGGCTGATTTTTCAATAATTAAATAGCAATAATTCATACGATAATATATAACATAAATAATTGAATGACCTCAAAACTTTCACATTTATGTTTATTTAGTCATCTTATATTTTAGTCGACGAATAATATTTATCTGACAATTGAAAAATAAACCTTTAATATAAAACGATGTATTTTTAAAGTTGGACAAATTTAGATTATTAACAACCGTATTGAATTCGAAAACAATCATTCCGACATATTCAATGTAAATTATAATATACATATAAAAAAATTGATATAAGAAATTAGACTTTGTTTTGTTTTGTATGTAATATCATCATTGTACATACATTGTACATTGTACATTCATAGATCTTGAGAAAGCATACGATCGCGTCCCCCGAGAAGTTCTGTGGTGGGTCCTCAGAGCGAAAGGTGTGCCAGAGAAGTACGTAAGACTGATAGAAAGCATGTATGAGAATGTTAGTACACAAGTCCGCTCTGCAGTAGGAACCACGAACAAGTTCCCTGTGAGGGTAGGTTTGCACCAGGGATCCGCTTTAAGTCCTTACCTGTTTCTGCTGGTCATGGATGCACTGACCGCAGAGGTACAGGATGAGGCCCCCTGGTGCATGCTCTTCGCAGATGATATTGTCCTGGTGGATGAAGATGGGGTAGCACTTCAAAACAAACTAAACAGGTGGCGGCAAGCGCTAGAGGGCGTCGGATTAAAAATCAGCAGAACCAAAACCGAATACCTGTTTTGTGATTTCGGCGGGACCTCTAGTGCTGTGTCTCTTAAACTACAATCAGTCACACTACCATGTAACCCCGAATTCAAATACCTTGGTTCACTACTGCAGAATAATTGTGATATAGAGAGGGATGTAAGGAGAAGAATAAATGTAGCATGGCTGAAGTGGAGACAGGTAACCGGTGTGACGTGCGACAAACTAATGCCACTGAAACTAAAAGGTCAAATATATAAATCTATCATACGACCAGTCATGCTATACGGGGCGGAATGTTGGGCCACTAAATATGGTGAAAGAAAAGAGAGAGATCTATTATTAAAATATTTTTGATGCAGATTTAAACGCTGCCAACGCCTCGAATAAAATATAAGCAAGCCTACGAACACTTTGAAACCACCTCGTAACTTTTAGGAGCCTGGTACTTTACATATTCATACCCCCGTCTCATTTAATCTATCTGCGGTCTGAAATCGGGTCTATGTAGCCTAAATCTTAATAGCGGCCATGATTCAGGTAATATTTTTAGGCGACTAGATGATATCAGTCTGGAATTATAAAATTCATGTTTAGAAGGGAGAGCCTTATATGATACTGGCTTTGAAATGACCTTGATGTTATGAGTGGGTATATATTTAATGGCCTTCACCATAGAAGAAGGAAGGAGTAAGAAGGAAGAAGAAGAAATGCCAATCACCTAGTAGAAAACGTAACTCGTAACACTCTTAATCATAATTGGCGCCATCAGTTTGTTCTTATTTTTATAAAAAAACTAGGATATGCCTGCGACTTCGTCCACGCTAAACTTGAAATTCCCGCGGGATTCCCGGAACACAAAGTCCCGCTTCATTAAAAAAAATGTAAGCTATCGATTTAGTGAAATTGTGTCGAAATAAGGTAATTTTTTCGCACCCGAACAACTACAAACCGCTGCCGGGAAAATTCCCGTGGGTTTCCCGGAATAAAAAATATCACAAACTGTAGTACATATAATTTACAATCTATCAGTGAAAAAATCACATTGGATTCGTTTTTTTTTAATCTTTTTTTTATTTTATTTTTATTGCAGGAGTTCAGCAGACAGACAGACGCCCCACTTGATGGAAAGCGGTTACCATCGCAAGGGAGACTGGAACCTGCTCACTAATGCCGGAACACAACTCAAGGTTGTTATGGCGACATACTGTAGACCAAGGGTGGTAGTCATCCAGTCGGGCAAATGCCCTACCAACTGGCTGTGGGTTGTTTTTCGTCTCTTACGATAGGCCGCCCGGCCGCAGGAAATTGTATTCTTTCTCCGTTCCTGCACGGATAAAATCTGGCCATTTTAAATCATTTCCAGAAAAATTCCCGCGAATTCCCAGGATAAAAAGTAGCACAGACTTGAAGTCAATGAAAACAGCATAGAAATCGGCCTAGTAGTTTCTACCTGAATCCCGAACTGACAGACAGACGGTAAACAGACAAGAAATAAAAAAAAGTTGCATCATGTTCTCCATTGTTTTTATAGTGTATTCTAGTTCTTCTTCTTACTTCTAACTTCAATGTACAGACTCGGCAATTGTAGAATTTTATAATCTTATAGATATCAGTTGAAATGTTCAATCAAACGTCTAACGGTCTTATTCATATTGAGACAGAGTAAGTTTGATGACTTCTTTAAGAACCGTAAACAAGTCATCATTAAATTGAAAGTTCGAATTTACTCCTTTTCAATTTGTTACAATTTATCTAATTGAAAAGCTAATTATTCTTTCAATTTATGATTTAATTAATCCTTAAAAATATGTTTTAAAATAATACCAGGTGGATTTAAAATTTTAATTGACATTATTATAAGACAATAATGGAGTGGAGTCGCCAACTATGATGAGCATATTTTTTTTCAATCGGCAGACAAACACTCATATCGTATATCCCCAAATTAAGCAAGTTACGCTTGTGTTATGGGTAAACATACAACGTACTACGCTGGGGCTGATCCCAGACACCCAGACCATAGTAAATAACGGAGAAAATACGATTCCGAAATTTACTATATCAGGAATCGAACCCGGAGCTTCTGCGTTGTAGTAAGGTAGGCCGGCAAAGGCTTAGCCCGCTCAACCACAGAGGCCGTCAAAGCATAGAAGGTAATCCGTGGTTTTACTTTACTTACCATGACTTTAGGAGTGAGTTCCTATTTTGAACATTCTAAATCAGGCCACTAATGCCGGAAACACAACTCAAGGTTTTATGGCGGTATACTCTAGACACCCTTGGTGGCTGGCTACCAAGCCATACAGACGGGTAAATACCCTACCACCTGGTAGTGGGTTTTTTTTTTGTTTTGCAGGAGTTCAGCAGACAGGCAGACGGCCCACGTGATGGAAAGCGGTTACCATCGCCTATGGACATTTGCAACAGTAAAGTTGTTGCAAATGCGCTGCTGCTCTCTTAAGGGAAACTGGAACCGGGTCACTAATGCCGGAACACAACTCAAGATATTGGTATATCATATTTGGTCGCCTCTTACAATACGAACCTAATATATTTGAAATAATATTTTCTCAGCGTGAAAATTGCCGTAACAGGGTCTCCTGTAAAGTTACTCTTAGGGCCGCTTGCTTAACGATCATCTTTAAATAAAATTAGTTAATCATATTAAACTGCCTAAATACGTTTTACACAAAACGTATTGACAGTTCTTTAGACATATTTAGCGGCAAATTTTGCGTTGTGCAAGACAGTTGTATTTAAGGGTGTTAAATACGTTTTGTGTTTCTTAAATAAATTTAATCCACCTTATGCAAGCGGCCCTTAAAGTTGTATAATTTAACGTCATGCAAGTTTATGGTTACTTAGTAGGTTATGGGTTTAGTTGGTGTGTACTAACCTTTATTATATTTTTTTATATGTTATCGTTGTTATTTTTTGTGATTTAATTTAAATTGAAAAGGTAGGTAGATTCTTTCCGTGGACAATTTTACTTTTTATTGCTTTTTTATTTGATTATGGTTGTTAAGTACGTAACTTAGGAACGTTTATCGCGTCGTATTAAAGCAAAATGGCTGAGTGTTTTGAGGTTACTGACAATTGAGTGGAACAATTGTGTGGCTTAGTAAAAAAGCTTAGTTATAGTACTAATCCTTAACACTCATACTAATATTGTAAATGCCAGACTCTGGCTGTGAGGTTTTCATGGGAAAAGCACCGGAGTGGGATAATTTTTGGGATGTTTAAAAAAAGGCACGACAGACTTCAAATTAAAAAGCAAAAAATAAATATTTAAGCGACTTGTAATGTAAAACATGAAAAAAAAACAACAATAAATTTGCAAAATATAGTATTTTTCATGTTGTACTTCGCAGCGACTTCAAGATGCTGTAGAAAGAAGTTGGTTAAATATTAATTTTTTGCTTTCTAGTCTGTATTGTAAAAAAAACTATTTAGTTGCGCAAATACTTGAATAGCTTTAGAAATGATATATATAGCGCCTGTAGAAGTTGTATTACTGGGAAGCGTATACAAATTTGCCATCTCACTCTTTGGTGTCTCATCAGATCCTGACTTGGCGACAATGGGACCACCTCGGAAGTTATACTCTTTGAATAAAAAGAAATTGAAAATCGATCCACAATTGACGAAGAAATCGAGTAACAACAGACGAAATGAGAAACTTCTACTTTTGGAAGTCGGTTAAAAATTGAGTAAATTTTTCTGGAACAAATAGCGGCTAGATAAAAATTTAATAAAATGTAAATATTTTTTTACTTAGAGATTTATCTTATTTTGTAAGTATAGTTTTATTTCAGTGTACAAAATGGTATACTGTTTACCAAGACAACAGTAATTTTTTATCGGTAAATTGTTCATTGTTGTAATATTCTTTGCAAAATTAAGTATTTGCAATAATTGCAATAATTATCCGTGCAGGAACGGAGAAATAATACAATTTCCTGCGGCCGGGCGGCCGGTCGTAAGAGGCGACCAAACAACCCACAGCCAGGTGGTAGGGCATTTGCCCGACTGCATGGCTACCACCCCTAGTCTAAAGTATGTCGCCATAACAACCTTGAATTGTGTTCCAGCATTAGTGACAAGGTTCCAGTCGCCCTTAAGAGGACAGCAGCGCACTTGTAGCATCTTTGGCGTTGCAAATGTCCATAGGCGATCGTAACAGCTTTCCATCAAGTAGGACGTCTGCCTGTCTGCTGATCTCCTGCAATAAAAAAAAATATGTTTTTTTTTATTTGTCAAATTTAATCTAGATTTTAATTTTATTACTACAAGTACAATTACACAATTAAAAATCTAATGTAATCTGTGTGAACTCTTGCTCTTAAAATAAACTACGATGACTTACCAAGCGTAAACGCGGTTTTACGCGAACTAAAACCTTTAAACCCTAGTTGTTTTACAAATGTGAAAATTAGTTTGCATTTGTAGTATATATGTTGTGTGCATTAGTCTATTAAAATATATATGTATGTGGATAGTTCATAAGATATATAATTAAAGAGTTCGCAAGCAACCACTGAGTGTTTATTGCAGTATGTATAATACTTTTTTTTATTGCATGAGATCTGCAGATAGGCAGACGGCTCACCCGAGGGGAAGCGGTTAATATCGCCGCTCTCTAAGGGAGACTGGAACCCGGCCTAGACTAATGCCGGGACACTCATTGATTATTATGGCGGCATACTCTAGACCAGGGCTATGAGCCATCCACACGGACAAATACCTTATCACCTGCCTGTAGATTGTTTCGTCGTCTCTTACGACAGGCTGCCTGAACGCAAGATGATGTTTTCTACCTCCAACCCCTGCACCTTCTTCATGTTTGGAATAGGAATCTATCTCTATCTTAAAATAGGGATATATAATCTTAAGAATACTGTTGTTTTTAGTCGAGTACTCGTGATAGCGTAATGGCTATCGCACAAGTCACATGCTCAAAGGGAGCGGGTTCGAATCCTGGCCGGAACGCTTGCACCACTTAGGCAGTTTTCTGACCGAATATACATATTGTTACAATTACCACGTGCTAACAACGGTGAGGGAAGCACCGTGATGAAACCTGCACATCGAGATAACCGACCTGACAAACCTGCCAAGCCGCCTTGGACAAGCGTGGCGGGTATACTGTCCGTTATTATTATATAATGCTGTTTTTTTTTATATGGTACTCGTATTGATTTGTATTTGGCCACGATACATACATACATAACTTCACGCCAGTTCCCTTGCGGGGTAGGCACGAACAACAGAGCGCCATTTAGGTCCATTCTTACACACCTCACTTGCTTCTTTGACATTCATAACTCTTGTCATGCACACTCGTCTGTTCTTAAGGCTCCTGACATCACCCTCCGCTAGTACACGATCAATTTGATCATGGAAGGTGTGTCGTGGCCTTCCACGACTTCTGCATCCATCCATTTTTGCATTGTATATCTGTTTAGTCATTCTTGGCCAGGATCTCACCTAATATTTATCCGTGCAAGAACGGAGAAAGAATACAATTTCCTGCGGCCGGGCGGCCTGTCGTAAGAGGCGACTAAACAACCCACAGCCAAGTAGTAGGGCATTTACCCGACTGGATGGCTACCACCCTTGGCCTAAAGTATGTCGCCATAAAAACCTTCCGGCATTAGTGCTCAGCTTCCAGTCTCCTTTAAGGGAGCAGCAGCACATTTGTAGCACCTTTGGTGTTGCAAATGTCCATAGGCGATGGTAACCGCTTTCCGTAAAGTGGGCCGTCTGCCTGTTTGCTGAACTCCTGCAATAGAAAAAATGTAACAAAGCGGTCTTTACGAAAATCCGCACAACTGAAGTCATGGGCACACTCTGGTTAAAGAAATATGTTATGTGAAGATGTAGGTCAACAATATACCGAAATATTGAAATAAACATCGCGAGATTATTGTCAGACACGAACTAATCTGATATTCTGTTTGGGAACCACGCGCGGCGTGTACCATATTTGCGGTTAAGGTCAAGTTAAACCTTTGATTACATATGAGTCTGTTCGTTGCTTATTCATGACTTAGCAGAGTTTATTGACAAGACATTTAGTTGATATTCTCCTAGAGATGTAAATAGGATATTAACTGGAGAATTAATTTTCTGTATTTTAATTTTACGTGGTAGACATTTTGGAATAATTAAGTCATAAGTATTATATTTAGTAAAATAATATAAAATTACTAGCAGTGCCCGCATCGTCGTTCGCGTGGAATTTGTTTTCAAAACCTTGGTGCTCCGCTCCTATTGCTCTTAGCGTGATGATATATAGCCTATAGCCTTCCTTGCCACTTATCACCAAGCTCTTGGAACCCGGTTAGTATTGCAATTGGGTGGATATCTCAAATGCGCGCGCGATGCGTGAATGTTTTTACGACGGATCGATTCAGACTGATCGTTGAGACGCGGAAGTGCGGGGTAAATTACTTTTTCGGGGAATCATCGTTCGTTACGCGGTGGCGTGAACATCCTGGGGCCCGGGGAAAAGGTGACGGCTCCCATTTATTGTGCTGACTAAGTGCTGTTGTCGTCGTGGGGAAGGATGGAGGAGAGGATTCATGGGAATGTTCGGGTAATGCGGTAAGTGGGCGACCTATAAGGAAATGACCAGCGGTATAATAGATCGATTGGCGAGGAAGGGGCTGGGTCGTAGGCCATACGTGACAGTGGACAGGGCGTAAGTGAGCAGAGGTTGATCCGGAGAAGAGCGCCATAGAATGAGTTGGAACCGTCTGTGGTCTGGGTGAACTAGTATATTTCTAAACATCATCTGGATGTCTGTACTAAAGACCACTTTGTGAGTACGAAAATTTAGAATGATGTCAGTAATATCACGTTGGAGCGGTGGGCCAGTGTGCAGACAGTCATTAAGACTGACACCATTAGAGCTCTTACAGCTGCCATCAAAAACCGTGCGAAGTTTTTCAGAGTTGGCTTTGAAGATGCCATGATGCGGGACGTAAAAATGGTCTTTTCCTTTGAATGTGCTGGGGTGACAAAGAGCCATGTGGCCCATGTCAATGTATTCCTTCATGAAGTCGACATCAGAACCTAAAATCAAGTCAATAGCGGCTGGAAAACGATAAGACGAGTCTGCTAGGGGAAGCTGTGTCGAGTCGAGGAGTGGAACAACGTCAGGTAACATTGTTAATGGTAAAAGACCTGTCAAATCTGGTAGAATGTATGCCTTTGCGCTAATTACTGGGACTTCGGTGTGAATAGGGCGGAATGTGATGGTAGTTGAAGAACTAGAGTTTTGAGTCTGTTGATTACCGACTCCTGTAATTTTTAGTTCTGTGTGCTCGACAGGCAAACGTAATTTTTGTGTCATAGTTTTAGTTAACAAGGTTAGCATGGAACCGCTGTCTAATAATGCTCTTGCCTTATGAAATACTCCAGCGTTGTCTGCTAGTTCTAGGGACACAGTGGGTAATAAAACTGGTGGATCGTGTACTGTAATGTGCTGAGTATGTGCTGAAATATGACTGTCATTTTGGTTAGCTTTATCAGAGGAAGTAACAGGGCTGCCGGGCAAGTGATTATTATGATAAACTTTATTATCATAGTGCTGAGTATGAAACTGGGATTTATTTTGTTTACGTGATGTAGTGGATGGTGTATATTGTAGCGATGGTATGGGTGGGTGTAGTGTAGTATTGTGTAAGTGAGTAGCAGGTAGTCATTGTTGTGAATTAATAGGTGAATTACGACGAGAAGAGTTTCTTGATTCCGTGGTTGGGCGGGTGTGTTCTTGTCCTCTTAGTTGTGGGGGCAAGAGGTGAGAATTGTCATATGTGGGTGATTCAAAGCCACTGCGATGTAAGGTGGTATGGTGTTTCTCGCTATCACATTCTCTACACCGTCCTGTGGATCTGCACTCGTCAGAGTAATGGGGTCCTAGACACTTACGGCACCGTTCATGAGCTTGGATAAAATCCCAGCGCCCTTGCGTAGGCTGTCTTAGGTATTCACCGCAGTTCAGCAACCTGTGTCCTCTAACGTGACACCAAGGGCAGTAATAATTATTGGTCGGTGCTGGTGGGTGGGCGGAATCTTGTGCTATGGGCTCGAAATATTGTGTAGACTGTGGGTATCCTTGAGCGTACTGTACAGGGTACGCTTGACTTTGTAGAGGATATGCAGGGCGCGTTAAAGGTGGGCGGACGGAAGTAGTGGGCTGAAAACGAACGTGCCGAATTTCTGGTCTGGGTGCAGAAGCGCGTGGTTGGTACCGTGCTGAGGGAGAAGCACGTTCAGTTTGTCTGTATGTCGGGCTGAGGGGAGGGGGGGGGGTGGGTTATATGTCTCAGTTTCTGTGCAACGTGCATGGTCTTCTAAGAATGTGATTACATCCTTTAAGGTGGGCAGAGTGTCTGAAGACCCATGCGTTCGTTCAAATAATGTGCGAAGCTCGCCCTTTAACTTCCGCACTACTATTGACACTAGGACGTAGTCTGAGTCATGTAGTGGTAAGTTTAGGTTTTTAAGCGCCGATTGGGTTGAAATAAGAGGGGCTAAAAATAACTGTCTGATTTGTGAGCGGGTGGTGATGTGGGGTAACTCTAGTATCATATCTATAAACCTATCAATGAGAACTCGGCGATTTTCGTAGCGATTGGCAAGTGTTGTCATCGCTACATCGTAGTTCTCATCGGTAACCTTGAGGTGTGATACCATACTGAGAGCTTCTCCGGAGAGGCAAGAAAATAAATAGTGTAATTTAACTGCACCTGACAAATTACCGGTAGTGTCCGTAAGGCTTTTGAAAATAGTTATGAAAGATGGCCAATCCTCAAGCTTGGAAGAAAATTTGGGTAGATCTATTTTGGGCAGAACAGTAGACGTGGAGAATGTGGGCGAGCTTGGTTTGATGCTTGAGCTGATGGTGATGTTTGCCACCAAAATTTTTTCATATGCTTCTATAGCCGAGGTGTAGTAGTCAAAGTACCATTTTTCCACTTTGTCGTCAAGGTCTTTAGAGTCCAAGATCTCATAATATACTGTATCCAACTTGCCCTTTATATCGTCCAATTTTGTAAAGCGCCCTATGAAATCGTTTACACTATACTTTTTGTCTCCTTTTAATATAAGGTTAGCTATCTCTAATAGGAAAGTTATGTACTTATGGGTTTGCATAAAGATGGCAGATTGCGATTTGGTAGGCATGACGATGAGAAGTGCACAATAAGAAAAGGAAAAGCAAACGAAAAAAAAAAAAATTTTTTTTTTTTTTTATTTTTTTTTTTTTTTATTTTTTTTTTTTTTTTTTTTTTTTTTTTTTTTTTTTTACTAATGCTAATAAAGAACACGCAAGAAAGCAGCCAGAGAAACGTAAGAAATACGAAATAAATAAAAATGATTAGGAAAAAAAATATATATCAAACTGTCGTGTGCGCTGAGTCTTAATAAACACGAAGCTATATATAAGCTATAAAAGTTGCACGGCAAGCTAACCACACCGAGTGAAACGAATATAATATTCAATATTATTATATCGATCCGATATCACGTTTAGTGCAAGTATTCGAGAATAGGTGTGCTGAATAAAGTACAGAATACGTACTCGAGGTTATATTAACCTACCTACGTACCAAAAAATAGTTATCGTGTAGGAAAGACCATATGATCTGCCCGATTGCCAGATTTCAAGGGTGCAAGGGTAAGAGGGAATGGAGATAAATGGACTCACCCGTAATAATATGAGCTGAGTAACCGGAGCGTCTGCGATACAGGAGCAGCAGTGCGTGTTCTCTTGTTATATATCTCCCGCTTCACAACTAGATTCACTTGCCACTTATCACCAAGCTCTTGGAACCCGGTTAGTATTGCAATTGGGTGGATATCTCAAATGCGCGCGCGATGCGTGAATGTTTTTACGTTTCGATTACATTAACAATTGTCATAAGAAATACATACATGCTAGGGTGACCCAAAAAAAACGTCAATTTTTTTGAGGCTCGAGTGAATTTTTTTTAGTTTTGATGTTTTAAGAACTCCTTCTAAAGGACAGCTATCAGCTGACAGCTCCAAGTGCTAAATAAATGAGACGGTTTTTTTGCGCCACCCTAACACACTCTAATGAAATAATTTTTAAATTAAAATAATCCCCTATTGAGTAGGGCGTCCGCTCGATAAGCTCTTTTATTTTGAGTAGTCTATTGTAGATTAAAGGGCCCATTACATATACCGTCT
The DNA here is from genome assembly GCA_019925095.2 of Dendrolimus kikuchii. NCBI lineage: Eukaryota > Metazoa > Arthropoda > Insecta > Lepidoptera > Lasiocampidae > Dendrolimus > Dendrolimus kikuchii. Next base: position 2,940,321 of record CM034394.1, on the reverse strand, counting down.
TGCTCATCTTAGAGAGCGAGCATGATATGGCCGAAAACCTTCCTCTGCCCTTAGGGCAGTAAGAATGCGTGCTGCCATGTTCAGCATAAGTATCAATGTTCACTCTGACGTATACCACAACCTGGTAAATAATACATACATACATACATAACTTCACGCCAGTTCCCTTGCGGGGTAGGCACGAACAACAGAGCGCCATTTAGGCTTATTCTTACACACCTCACTTGCTTCTTTGACATTCATAACTCTTGTCATGCACGCTCGTTTGTTCTTAAGTAAGTAAACAATAATTATCCTTTTATACTCATTATTTTTGGTTTATTGGTTATATCGGTCCTCTCTTAGGGCTGGCTCGATCGATGTGATACCACGCAAACAGACTGCACGAGCTGGTTCCTGCACCACCATTTTACCATCAGAGAAATAGAAGCACACGTTTGCGCCGCCGTTACATAATGGAAATACCACCAGCCAGAACCAAGCGCTTTGCTTCATATTTTCTGGTGTTCTGTTTTTCCTGACAAATTCAATCTTGAAGTCTTCAAGTCACAAGCGTATAAATATCGTCTAGGTAAGCGTGCTCCGTCGTAGACCGCGTCATCACTCAACATCAGGTGAGACAGTGGTCAAACTCAAACTTATATATCCATAAGATTTTATAAAAATGTTTTTAAATACAAGCTTTTGAGATCCTGGATATCACGTAGTAGCAGAGTGCTAGCCAAGACAAGTAAAACGAGCCCAAACACGACGGGTCTATCTCGTTTAGTACAGGACTTCATATGGCCACCTTCGGACTCTATCATCAGATCAGCACCATGGTACCATATTATTGCATTGTCACGCGATATATATATGCGTGCAAAATTTCAGCTCAATCGGAAAGCGGCAAGTTGGTCAAATTTAACTTGCAAGATTCCACCCGAACTTACATACATACATCCATTGCAAGTTAAATAAAAGCTTGTAATAATAAAAAACAGAATGTTGACGTGAAACGGGTTGACTTCAGTTAATCGTGTTTCATGCGATGAATGCCGTCTTCCCTATTTCAATCCCATATCCCGTGTAGATATACTATGGTCTGGGTGTCTGGGATCGGCCCCAGAGTAGTCCGTTGTATATTACCCATAACACAAGCGTAACTTGCTTAATTTGGGGATATACAATATGTGTGTTTGTCTGCCGATTATTATTATTAATTTTATTATATAGAAAAATAGATATTGATAACAACAAATCTAAAGCAAATGCATCATGTTCTCCATCGTTTAATATAGTATATTCCAGTTGTTTCTTTTTTTAAATTGCTTCAATGTACAGATATGACATTTTTAGAATGTTATAATATTGTTACGAGTTGCGGGACTCAAATTAAAATGCCGTTTGACTTACTATAGAGTTTATTAGAACTATACAAACACGTATAACACAGGTACAAATATAACCGAACACAACAAGTCTAAACGTAATGCAGAAAGTCGTAATTCCATAAAACGCGCAAAGTCCGTCACTAAAAGATTCCCGCTTGTAGTACACACGTCTTGCTCACTGTCATAAATTTCTGGTCAAATACAGATAATTGAAATGAACGTTGAACTGATGCTTTCTCCCTCTAACTACATAGAATTTGTATTAGAATAAAAGGGACGATATAATTCTCTTGGTTTTGGCGTGGCAATTTTGATGGCAGCTGGCAGCTCGTGGAAAAAATAATATTAATTGGCCCTTTAGAAGGTTTAGCGACGGTAACCGCTTTCCATCACGCGTGTCGTCTGCCTGTCTGCTGTTCTTATGAAAGAATAAGAAAAATATGAAAGAAAAATTTCGATTAAGTAAGTACAAGAAATCTTGAGTTGTTTTAGTTAAGATTTGCAGTGCATGGCCGGCGTCCCGTCCGCAGGATTAGTAAACGAATTTCCAATAATCTCGCTCTTACGGATAACAGCTTTTAAATTCCCCACTTTATCCGCCACTTAAGAGATCTTAAGTAGATTGATTCGGATAATGTACTGGCGGATATAAGGAATTTTCAAATGTTCTTTATTTGGTTAATTAATTTGAAGTAAGCAATCCAAGTCGTGGTAGCGCAATGGCTAGCGCACGCGGCCCAAACTCAAAGGGCGCGGGTTCGATCCTGGCTGGAACGCATGCACTACTTAGTCAGTTTTCTGATCTAATGTGCATATTGTTACAATTACCACGTGTTAACAACGGTGAAGGAAAACATCGTGATGCAACCTGCACATCGAGATATGTGATGTGTCAAACCTGCCAAGCCACCTTGGACAAGCGTGGCGGGTATGCTGTGCGTTCCCCCATAATGGGAGCCCCGAGCCCAGTAGTGCGACATTCATTTCATCAAATTATATATTTATATAAGCAATGAAAGCCTATAGTAGCATAATGGTTACTAGGAGCGATCCACAAATTACGTCACACGAATTTCATGATTTTGTGACCCCTCCCCCGTCCTTATCACAGCTGGTCACACTCGGAAAACTCCTCCATCCCTAATGTGACATCACATATTTTGCAATTTTACATCTAGACATTGTTACATTAAAATAGGAGTTCCGTAATTATCTTAAATATATAAAATGTTCAAATGTGACGTCACGAATTTTAGGACCTCCCACCTCTTGTCACACAATGTCACACTTCGTCACTCCACACAATGTCACACTTCGTGACTCCCCCCTCCTGACGTGTGACGTAATTTATGGGTGGCCCCCTACTGATATTAGACGGATCAACCGAGTTGAATCAATTTGATTGATAGACAGAACTGAAAGGATACAGCGTTTACATGGATCACTTTGATTGACTTATCCAAACTGACAAGACGGAGTGACAACTAATAATGCCATCCGATGTACAGTCGCGGTTTGAAAAGGTTCGTCACCTTAAAGTCGAGTTTTGCCTGCAGGAGTACAAAAAACAGTACCACCGGAATTTTAATAAACGTTACATTTTGTTACGTTTGTAAAATATAGTAACGTGAAAAAAGGAAATTGTAATGTTGACAATGAAAGACACTGAGATTGACAATAGATCTAATCATCAGAAACAAAGAGAATATAATCACTACGCTTATCATAAATATTAAAACCAATAAAAAGGTTTTACATCGCTAAACACTCTTCTTAGACAAGATAGAAAATCAAACAACTTTGATCTAAGTAATTTTAAAGTTTATTCTCAAACAGTTAAACATAATATTTGTGGAATAGTCTGTTCTGTGACTTACTTTAAAAAGGAATCAGTTTGAAAATTAGTTAACCTTTTCATACCGCGACTGTAGCTGCGCAGTGGTCCAATTTTAGTACCTCGCGACAGTGTACAAATCGTGTAAGCGGAACAAAGCTAAGAATGCATTTCAAGCAACATTGTATCATTTCCGCTTGCAAATAAAGTTCAATATAGATTTTTTACTGCTGCTATTTACTTTTTTTCGATCCAATTAGTTTTCTAGTGCAATAGACGAACAAAGTCACTAAGCGCTAAGCCATTGCTTCCCGTATTGATTGATGGCCATACACAAAGTTGCCTATCAAATACCATTTCATTAATCATACCGGATATCTATCGAGTCATCTAATCGATGCAATGAATGGATGTGCGTTAAAAATAAAGCGCAGCATTCATTATGTGGCATAACCGAACACTGGGCGCCATTATGGACATTCAATAGATTACTTAAAGCGTGCCTTTAACAATGCGCTGGTTAACAAAAGCTTGTAATGTATTAAGCTTGTTTAGCTCGGAAAGTATAGAATATTAGAATATTTAATAGAAAAGCGTACACATCTATATACATATATCTATACTAATATTATACGGTGCTGGTGGTGTATTTAATAATACACCCCTTAAATGGACTGAATTTATTTCTAGGCGCTTACAACAGCAATTGGTACGATCAGCACTACTGTACTAAACGGCATGTTCAAGGTCAATCAACACTGATAGCACTAATTGTATCGATTTCACCGATCAATACGAGTTGCACTAATCAAACACATTGGTATTCACGAGATCCACGAAAGTCACGCTCAGAGCCCAAACGGTTGTAGTCTTCCGAATACTGTCCTGGTATTCCTTTTCTTCCTGTGTGTATTACTTGATTCGGAAACTGTTTTAATACTTGACCAAGTAACGATGACTATGCCGGAGTTTTTTTTTTTTTTTGGAGCTGGACCCAGCTGAATAGCCGCAGATGGCTGTTTCAGCGATACCGGACTTTGGGGGCTTCACGACTCCGTGGGAGCGGAGGCGTTCAGCCCGGGAGCAGCACGCTCGAGGAGGCACCTCCTGTGAGGTTCGACCTCGGCTCGACCGCTGCGGGGGATTGACTCTATGTTGGGAATTAGCCGTTAAAGGCTGAAAGAGCTAAGCCAACAGGCTGAAATGATTGTTTTGGGGACCAATTATCGACTCCGCCGGCGGAGCCGATCCTAGTCTATCATTACTACCGCTTCGCAACGTGTTATAGCTGGAGGAGAAAAAGTGGCGGAAGAAACTCTCCAGCAACACGCCTATGCTAATCACTATGCCGGAGGCTCGCACCGTACTTGCTAAGATACTATTGGTACGCAGACGCTTAGCTGCTAACCGAGCTACATATTTGCGGTAAGCGGGGCGTGGGGCAACATTAGTTGCTAAACCAGCACTAGTACAATAATTTAGTTTATTCATTAATAAATAGTAATGTATAAGATAATTTAATTATTATAAATAATAATACATAATTATGCACCGACTACAATACACATTATATATGTATTAATTATTATAAACAATAATACATAATTATGTACCGACTAAAATATACATTATATATACGTATATATAATGTGTATTGTAGTCGGTACATACTTATGTATTATTGTTTATACATACATACATACATACATAACTTCACGCCAGTTCCCTTGCGGGGTAGGCACGAGCAACAGAGCGCCATTCAGGCTTATTCTTACACATCTCATTTGCTTCTTTGACATTCATAACTCTCGTCATGCACGCTCGTCTATTCTTAAGGCTCCTGACATCACCTTCTGCTAGTACACGATCAATTTGATCATGGAAGGTGTGTCGTAGCCTTCCACGACTTCTGCATCCATCCACTTTTGCATTATTGTTTATAATAATTAAATTATCTCATATATTACTATTTCGTAATGAATAAACTACAATACACATTATATATATGTATATATAATGTGTATTGTAGTCGGCACATGTGTATTTATGAATGTACATAAATACACATATAATATTATATATATACAAAAGTAAACAATAACACTATAGCTGAGGTAATCTTCTTCTCTGATCTTTAACTGATCTGTTAAAAGAAGGTAATGATCGTGTCTGCTTGATGTTTAGTGGTAGTGCCTTCCAGAGTTGAATGGCCTGTACGATAAAGGACTTGTTGTAAAAACTTGTACTGTTGACAGGCATTTTTAGTTTCAAATTCTCTGACACTCTGCCTCTTTAACCTAAGAGATAGTCTTGGCCTAGTTTAGGTGTTAGTGTCGAAACAGTCTTAATTCTAAGGCGAAGTGTACATAATTTTAGTACATACATACATACATACATACATAACTTCACGCCAGTTCCCTTGCGGGGTAGGCACGAACAACAGAGCGCCATTTAGGCTTATTCCTACATACCTCACTTGCTTCTTTGACATTCATAACTCTTGTCATGCACGCTCGTCTGTTCTTAAGGCTCCTGACATTACCTTCTGCTAGTACACGATCAATTTGATCATGGAAGGTGTGTCGTGGCCTTCCACGACTTAGTGCCAATGAAAATATTTTACTTATATATTTATTAATTAAAAACGGATAAATCGGTCCACGAATTGTGACGTAATAATATAAAAAAGCCAAACGAAGACTACGATTTCAAAACCTTAAAAAGTTTTTTAACAGTTAATTGTATTACCAAACAAAATGGTACCCAAGCCGCCTTCCCTGCCACCAATGAGTTTCAATCGTAATCAAATATGTCGGCGCTCGTCTGAGTAAACGAGATAAAGGCTGAACTTGCCTCGTGTGAACTTCTAATGCCTTTCACGGCCCTAACTTCGGCCTAATGGCTGACAAAATTTGTTATAAACAAGCAGGCTTTGGTTACCTACGTATTGATACCTTTCCGATGAGTTATTCGATTAGTTGCGGGAAGCTGGGGGCTTATTTCAAAGGTTCGTAGGTACTATAATAGAGTTGTTTTATTAAGTAATTTATGTATACATTGTTTTTTCTTAGAATATTTATTAGTTTGGCACGAAAATTTTAACCGGTGGAAAATGTGGGTGTTTATTCAAATTCAAATTGAAAAGTTCTTGTTCAAAATAAGTTACACTGGAGAACAGATTTTGAAGGTCATACATCGTTCGTTCGTCGTCAGCCATTCGTAGTCCAGTGCTGGACGTAGGCCTCCCCAAGACGGCGCCACTCATCCCTGTCCTCTGTTTTCCTCATTCAGCGGCTACCGGCGACCTTGGACAGGTCGTCGGTCCATCGGGCTGGAGGGCGTCCGACACTACGTTTACCGAGACGCGGTTTCCACTCCAGGACTCGTCGGCTCCATCGGCCATCGGTCCTGCGGCAGACGTGACCGGCCCACTGCCACTTCAACTTGCTAATTTTGCGAGCTATGTCGGTTATCTTGTTTCTCTTACGAATATCTTCATTTCTGATTTTATCCATAAGAGAAACACCCAACATAGCTCGCTCCATAGCCCGTTGAGCGACTTGGAACTTGTGGACCAATCCTGACGTCAGTGTCCATGTCTCGCCCCGTAGGTCAAGACGGGGAGGACGCACTGCTCGAAGAATTTTGTCTTCAAGCATTGCGGAAGGTCATACATATAAATTAATTTTACTTCCTAGTCTATGTACAACACTTCGCAACGTGTTATTGCTGTCAAGGAAAAGAAGCGGCAAGAAACTCCCCAGTAACACGTCTAGCTAAATATTAACTCAAACTTTTTTTTAATAAATTTTATACAGCAATATGTTACATAATTACATTTCGAAGAATTAATGGAGTTGTAGCAATTAGTGCATACTCAGAAGACAAAGAGACAATAAAAGGAAAGAAAAGTGTTATTATAGTTATAATAATGACATGACGTACTAAAATTTTATACATACATACATAACTTCACGCCAGTTCCCTTGCGGGGAAGGCACGAACAACAGAGCGCCATTTAGGCCCATTCTTACACACCTCACTTGCTTCTTTGACATTCATAACTCTTGTCATGCACGCTCGTCTGTTTAGACTCTTTTACATGTGTGCGACTATGTCAAATGTAAAATTAACTATACTGCTTTATATATTATTATATCCGTGCAGGAATGGAGAAAGATAACAATTTCCTGCGGCCGGGCGGCCAGTCGTAAGAGGCGACTCAACAACCCACAGCCAGGTGGTAGGGCATTTGCCCGACTGGATGGCTACCACCCCTGGTCTAAAGTATGTCGCCATAACAACCTTGAGTTGTGTTCCGGCATTAGTGACCAGGTTCCAGTTTCCCTTAAGAGAGCAGCAGCGCACTTGTAACAACTTTACTATTGCAAATGTCCATAGGCAATGGTAACCGCTTTCCATCAAGTGGGCCGTCTGCCTGTCTGCTGATCTCTTGCAATAAAAAAAAAATAGTTTTATATTATCTTATTTAAAACTAGCTGTACCCGTGACTTCATCCCCGTGGAATTTCTTTTCGCGGAACCTAAAAAAAAAATAACAAAGTAATCTAAGTTACTCCTTATAACATCAGCTATCTGCCAGTGTAAGTCCCGTCAAAATCGCTCCAGCCGTTTCAGAGATTAGCCAGACAGACTGAAAGACAAAAATTAAAAAATAATAATTCATATATATACCGTAAATACTTTCATATGTATTGAGTAAAAAGCTGTTATTATGATCTTACAAACAAACAGTTAAATTTTGTTTATATGTATAGTATAATATAATTATCTTAACCTAGTGGAAAACGCAACAGAATCACTTTATTCAAAACAATTATAATATAATTATATAATATATATATATATATATAATAATATATATAATATTATATAATAGATTTATATTTGTTAAAGACCATTTATAAAGTTGTTATTCATAATCGCATTATTAACACTTTCTTTCAAGAGTCTATAAACCTTTTATAAATATTAGAATAAGGCAGCGTATACAGTATCAGCGGAAATCACAAACAATTATTCAACAATTATAAAACCAATACAAAGCTCTTGAAACTAAATTAAGACATTTTCCATTCAGTTTCCATGAGAAATCGGGCAACAAATCGTCGGATTTACAAGAGGAAACGCCTCGCTGTGTAAGCCCATTATTTCTCTATTCCCTATAGACTCGAGTAAATTAGAGTAACTTGTATAGCTATAGATGTTATGGCCGTAATTGATCAACCTAATTTTGGGTTCCAGCCTAGAATTTGATTACAGGGAGAGGCCGCTTTAGACATAAAATTGGTGGGATTTTTTTTAACAAAAACAAAACAGATTTCAGACTAAAATGTAACAAATAAATATTCTCTACAACATCTTGAAGTTGGTGCTGTTGCAAGTTTGTTATCATTTTTTATGTTTACTTGGCACCAACTTCATGTTGTTATAGTTTTTTTTTAAATTCTTTAGTTCAAGTTTGTGCAGGAACAGAGAAAGAATACAACTTCCTGCGGCCGGGCGGCCTGTCGTAAGAGTCGACAATACAACCCACAGCCAACACAGCCAGGTGGTATGGCGTTTGCCCAACTGGATGGCTACCACCCCTCGTCTAAAGTATGTCGCCATAACAACCTTGAGTTGTGTTCCTGCATTAGTGACCAGGTTCCAGTCCCCTTTAAGATAGGCGATGGTAACCGCTTTCAATTAAGTGGGCCGTCTACCTGTCTGCTAAACTCCTGCAATAAAAAAAAACGCTTACCTAGAAGGTACGGTAAGGAAATATAGACGAATTAACTTTGTAACAGTATCAAAATAATTTATATCAAATTAAAACACCACAATTAGCTTATTTTTTTAGAAACGTAACACATGACACCGTTGTATTTGTCAACACTTTTATTTCTTTAATATTAGTGCCGTGATCTGGAGATTCATGTATAATCGAAAAGTTTAAACATAAAAAAGCAACGATACGTATTTTTTTTTAAATAATAAATAGTTTAATCGATTCGGCAATGTGTGACTATCTATATCGATTCCAATGTTTAATCGTATCATCATCGAGATTTCACGTTACTACTAAAATCACTGCTAACATGCCTTTTTTTACTTTTCACAAACCCAATTGCGCATTTCAACTAATACAGTAGTGAGTTGAACAAAGTTTCGTCAAGATTAAACTAATTTAGCATAGGATTAATTAGCGTAGCTTCACCTCGTTTGCGAGGGGTCGTCGAGTCCACTGAATAAACCAAGGGTTGTCCTGCTCCGCGCAGAGGATCGCTTATAAATCACACTTAACCCCCGTTTAGGGTTGCACATTAAGAATTTATTCTGATGGATTAAAGTCTTCAGTTGTGTAACATTTCAATTATTTATGGGCTGGGAAGATATTAAATTGCATATATGCTTGTGTTGGGATTGAATTTGTTTCATTCAAAGTGTATTATGTTCTTGTTGCACTGTTACAATTGAGTGTTCCGAGAAGCTGAGAACCAACCAGGTGTTTTATTATGCTTTGTATTTAAATTATCTGTATTTCTTTTATGGTTGCCTTCACTATTCACAGTCAGAGTTTTTGGCGGGAACTGAAAGGAGACGTTGTGCTGTGCAGTTTTATTATCTAAAAATGTGTAAAATTACTCTAAAATGAACAATAGTTTTAGGATATTGATTGTTTTTGAGTAGTAATTATGTGTTTTGTGAGAAATGTGAACTGTATAGTCAAATGTGGCCTTTTGAGTTTTCACAAGAACTCCGTTGAATGGCGTTAGTTATAGCCTACAATACAACGGCGCGACTATTATACGAAGGCTTAAACATCAGAATTGGCTGTATGGACTAGATTCCTTTGCCTGCCTTTGTGGCGAATACAACTACTACTACTACTTCACAGTCATTTGTTCGTGTTCATTTTATAAGTATTGAAAAGTTGCTGAATATTGTTAATCATTAATCTCTTTTGTCTTTGCCGACGGTTGTCGAGTCGAAGACATCGTAACCGTTTCGTTGTTGAAATTCCGTTGTAAGTTCTTAAAAGCCTCGTGATTCGGATTAAACCTGAGTTTGAGAATTACAATCAATAGTGTGCATGTTGCTGGGGGAGTCTATAAGGTAGGCCCGTTGAGACAAAGTTTGTTGAGTTTCAACTGCGGTCGAGGCGTTATTAAGTGTACTTTCGGAACAAGAATCTCACATCGATTTTGCGCGTTTTATGTTATTACGATCTTGTGCCTTACGGTTTGGACTCGTATTAGGATATCTTATATAGTATGAGTTTTTTCATATTTGTATATAATTATGTTGTCACTATGTTGTCTTTTAAATAAATATATAATTACATACATACATACATAACTTCGCGCCAATTCCCTTGCGGGGTAGGCACGAACAACAGAGCGCCATTTAGGCCCATTCTTACACACCTCAGTTGCTTCTAAATATATAATTAATATTATAAAATATAACAATTATGACTTTAAACCCAATTTTGTATTTTGATTGCCCTGAAAGGTCTGTGTTGTCCTTTACGACGCTTGAATATTCCACCAACGATATGTAAAAGCGGCGACTGATATAAATTTGAATAAACCGAAATAATTTATTAACTTGTCTCCCACGAGTGCTGGCCCATTAAGTTGATGTCACTCGGCCATCACGATGTCTGGCGTTCACCTATTAAAATTGTTATTTACCTGAAAATTAATCCATCGATTTGGTACAGGCTCATATTGAATCCCACAGGAATCCTAACAGTTTACTAGATGGTATTGGGCCACTTTGTACAGGTTGGTTTGTACATACATACATACATAACTTCACGCCAGTTCCCTTGCGGGGTAGGCACGAACAACAGAGCGCCATTCAGGCTTATTCTTACACACCTCACTTGCTTCTTTGACATTCATAGCTCTTGTCATGCACACTCGTCTGTTCTTAAGGCTCCTGACGTCACCTTTTGCTAGTACACGATGAATTTGATCATGGAAGGTGCGTCGTGGCCTTCCACGACTTCTGCATCCATCCACTTTTGCATTGTATATCTGTTTAGTCATTCTTTCATCATGCATTCTTTCCACATGCCCGAACCGCCGGGAGCATTCCTTTCCTTACCTTCACCCCGACACTCTCTTTCAGACCAACTCTCTTTCTTACTTCGGTATTACGAACGCGGTCCGCGAGCGTCACTCCGCAGATTTTGCACAGTGCTCGCATCTCGACCGCGTTTACTCTACTTTCATGCTCCGTCTTCCATAGCCAACTCTCGCTTCCATACGTGAGCGTAGGTACCAGCACCGCCTTGTGTATGGCAAGCTGGGCCTTCTGGCTAAAGTTCTTAGCCAGAAGGCTAGGTTGGTTTGTGCGAGAGTAATTATCTAAAATTATGTCAGTTTATATACATTCTCCATTCGACCTGCGCAGATAGTTTGGCCGCATCCCATTTACTAAATACGGTCGAATTAGCCGGTTCGGCGGCGGAAACAGCTGAATCGCTCAAACGGCGCGGCGTAAATATACAACGTTTGCTGTTGAGACGTTAGAACAGTGGGGTCCTTTTTTTTGCATGAGTTCAGCAGATAGACAGACGGCCCACTTGGTGGAAAGCGGTTACCATCGCCTATGGACATTTGCAACATCAAAGGTGCAACAAATACGCTGCTGCTCTCTTAAGGAAGATTGGAACCAGGGCACTAATACCGGAACACAAATCAAGGTTATTATGACGGCAGACCAGGAGTGGTAGCCATCCAGTCGGGCCAATGCCCTACCACCTGGCTGTGGGTTGTTAAGTCGCCTCTTACGACAGGCCGCCCGGCCGCAGGAAATTGTTATCTTTCTCCGTTCCTGCACGGATATAATAATAAATAATGCAGTATAGTTAATTTTACATTTGATATAGTCGCACACATGTAAAAGAGTCTAAACAGACGTGCATGTATGAAGGAATAGAAATTAAAAAAGCAGATGAATGAAGATATGAAAAGGGTTCATTGTCTCTTCCTACCACATAAGAACCAGGCATGATAACATGTATGAATGAATGAATGAATGAAAACTCTTTATTATTCACCATAATCTTAAATCTAGACAATTGATATGGATACATTTGCATTAGAACAATGGGCGGCCTATCGCTTATAGCGATCTCTTCCAGGCAACCCGGTGTATAAGGAGATTAAAAAAATAATAATAAACGATTTTTGGTGGCATATTGTTGAATGAATGTTGTATGTTAGTTACAAGTGTGAAGGGCGGAGGTGAGGGGAACCATCTCAGAGATAGGAGAATAGTTGAGGAAGTGTCCTGTTGTAAGCTGTAAATAACAGTTCAAAAACCGTTCAGAATTGCGCTGATAAAGCCAAAGGGTATGGTATAAATGTAGTTGTTTTAGACCAATTCAAGTATGCCTAGTTAAAAAAATTAGTATCATTGACGACTAGAGTAGTTGGTGACAGTACATTATTAAAAACATCAACTATTTACGTAGTACTAAATAATTTAGTAAATATAACCTCAAAGAATACAATAAAAATATTATTTATTATTTAAACTGTCGCAAATATAAAATTACAAAGGTGTTGAGTTCTTTGTTGGAACGACAGTTTGTCCTTTCGGACGTACAGTACAAGCAATTGTAATGACGCCTGGCCATTATTACATTAATTAATCAATAAATAAATTACCTAATTAAATTAATATAAAACTATATCATTAGAGAAGCAAAAAACAATGTCATATTACTATAATAATAATAGTAACATAGTAATTATTTATTTATTTACTTCCCATAAAAATAAAAACAAAATTTAAAGAGTACAAAAATTTGAATGTCAAAGAAGCAAGTGAGGTGTGTAAGAATAAGCCTAAATGGCGCTCTGATGTTTGTGCCTACCCCGCAAGGGAACTGGCGTGAAGTTATGTATGTATGTACAAAAATTTCATAAACTTAATTAAATGGGAAGGACAGAAGCCCAAACTAGGTAAACTCTGTATGATGGTACTCCTGACCCTCGCCTTCCATTAAGCACTATTTCTGTAATAACCGACACCAAAGAGCACTAGAATGAAAGACAAAAAAAAACCAAAAATTAAATTCTCGTCAGTCAATCAATTTCAAAATAATACTGTTACATGTAAGTCGTCATTAATTATAATACAGTTATTTCTGTCCCAGATATTCGTTTACTATATATATATAATATGCCTTTTGTATTAAAAATGTTATATTCAAACGCTCATCTGGTAGGCGGTTGTACAGTTTTGATATAATATGTATGTGTCGGGTTCACGTCGGGAGCGAACGAATGACGCTCCGAGAATAACACAATAATAATCTGAAATATTATAATCAAAGTTTATTACACTAGAATTATTACAATATTAAATATTGCACACTAATACACAGAAATATTAGAACAACTCCAAGAGTCGCATCCACGCTTGTCAGGTGTCAAGCAGCAATTTGCCCTCCAAGAATACTGCTATTATCAAGCAGTAATTATCGACCACAATATATTATGTAGTCCTCGTCCAAGACTACCAATGTAGACTATCGGTTGAAGACTGCCGATTCAAGACTGCCCCTCCTCTGCCCGAACACCGCGTATTTAACAGGTCCTCGTGGCGCGCCGCAGTAACACCTTCCGGTAATGCTGTGGCGCCACTTCAGTTACACTTCCTTCATAAAACCAACTTCCGCCATATGTATTAACTTCCAACATCCGGTTACTCCATTTCCGATATCTGTTAGCTTAAGAATAAATGCTTCTACATTGTCATCCGGTTAAACAACTTCCGAATACTACATGAAAGAATACTCTATCCGGTTATTGACTACTTCCGTCATATGGTTATTTTATGATAACAAATACGATTCCTACATATGTATAAAATTGTATCGGCTTTAATATAGGTTTTATTTTAATATTGTTTTTTTTTTTTTTTTTTTTTTTTACTATTGTATATATATTTTTAAGTTATTGTATAGGCTATAATTAAATAAAATTTAATTACTACTAATTACAAAATAAAAACCTACCCTACTTTCTGGGATAAAAAAAAAATAAAAAAAAAATAAAAATTGTTATGTGAAAACGTGAAGAATGAGTTAATTTCGTGAACTTTGAATAATACGCTAAGTGATTTTTTAATATTAAATTTTATAATACTAAAATACTCTACAATACTACACTAATAACTTCTGGCGCTATCTTTAACGTTCACCCCGATGCTAACGTGGTGCCACCCTAATTAAACGCATTTCGATGGAGACTTCTTCATATACAGAAATCGTTCTCGTTATCTCTGTTGTATATTTAAGTTTGGGTAGTGGCAACACCAGACACTTAAAGATGGAGTCAAATAAAAGTAGAGTTTTAATTGTGAGTCAATAGTTTTATTTATAATAATTAAGACAAAACATAGCGGCAGCGGAATAGTGTTCTTAGAAATAATAGAAGGTCTGAATAATATAAATTACGACATAGGTATTCGTAACAACATTATTCTACTCTGCTTAGTCACATGCTCACATGTTAAGATTGACGTTACAACATACGTAGCATCCATAGTAGTAAGTGGTTGCAACAAGAATTTTCACGTAAATATGGAAGCTAATCTCAACGTAATTAAGCCGATTGATTTAAATATAACAGATACAGTGCAAACATGGCAAAAATGGAAGCAAGTCTTTAATAGTACATTATGGTACTAGTGCGTAACATTGGTGATTACCGCCGAGGCGCCATTGAGACTCGAGCCGTAGGCGAGGGTCTTAAGAGAGCAGAGGACGGTAATCATCAATACACACGTGTATCATACGACGTTTTTCAACACACTTGTGAATAAAATAACAACAAAAACTCATTTTATTTAGTAGATAAAAAAAATTATATATGAGTGAAAGTTTTATTTATTAAACACGTACGAGTTAAAATTATCTATTTAAATAAGAAGTTGCATGAAATGAGCAAGCAATAGGAACATTAATTTATTTGTTCTATAGAACACGATCTTTTGTTTTTGAATAAAAACTTTTTTAAGAACAAAGCAACTCAAGCAATAAAATTTAAAAAAAAAACTATAACTCACTAGTGAGTTATAATGTTTTTTAGTCACAGTTTGATTATGGGTGTCATTCCGTGCCTAATTGCGGTTAGCCACTTTATGAGCAAGTGTGTTGAAAAAACTTTTTCACTGCAATGCAATATGATAAAGAAAATGATGAAAGGAAAATTGCAATTCTCTTACATTTCATGGGAGAGCAATGTCTAGATATATATAATACATTTAGTGACGAAGAAAAGCTCACTTACAAGTCAGTTCTCGAAGCTGGTGTACATAGTTACAAGTAACGTATCAGATCTAGCTTCACGCTCTGCGCTGGTCTATCCCATGGTACATAGCACGTCATCCTTCGGGAATTTTGGTATTAATCACACGCCAATGCGTTGATGCATGCAATCCTTTACCCAGATGTCCGATACAGTAATTAATTTCGAAGTACCGCATCGATTTTCGTGCAATAAGGTGATTGATGTGGCGAGAACGAATGAGACGTGGATGAAATTAAAAAAAAAACTGACTTAATGCTTGCCAGTCTACGCATAACGAAGGGTTTTATAATGGCGAAGATCGTATTTTTTTTAATTTAATTACGAATTCCAAAAGAGTATATGAAATTTCGGATCTGAATATGGATACCTGGGTGAATCAAAAGTTCTTGGAATCAATATTAAAAAATGCAATATTGTAAAATCAGCTGTTTGAGTTCATCAACGCTTGATTGTTTTCAGATTTCCGAAATTCATTTCCAAAAATTGTGAAAGTTAGTTTTTGAAAAAAGTGAAAAACGGTGGTTTGTACTAGCGGGTACAAATGACCCCAAATCAGATCCCGTTGGAAATTTTTAAATTTTCCAAAGTCAGATGCGGGTTAAATTATGAGAACGCTGTAACCTTGTTCAGTTAACAATATAGAATCCGGTGTATGTTAAAAAAAAACGAAAGTCGACTGCGAAGTTCACAGAGGTGGTTGCCTTCATCTTTGTTAGCACGTGGTAATTGTAACAATAAGCACATTAGGTCAGAAAACTGCCTAAGCGGTGCATGCGTTCCGGCCAGGATCGAACCCGCGCCCTTAGAGTTTGGGACGCGTGCGCTAACCATTACGTTACCACGACTTACGAATTGAAAAAAAATTTATTAAATTAATAATTGTATGCAAAAACAAATTTTAGTAAATGGAAAATGTGTTTATTTTGAGTAGCATTTTGATATGAAGGCTGCTTTAAAATAACCGTGCAAAAACGTTTTAGAACTTATTGGCGTAGAAATTAATTAAATTTTACTCGTCTACTATAACTTTTTTGTGAATTTAAGGCTAGTTTGAAAATTCTAACATACAAATTTTTGTTTTCTTTGTTTATTCCACACAATACACTGATATATAAAGCAGTAAAAGGGCTTAAATAATATCAGCTTATCAACGGTCTAATGACTTGGGTCCCCGCCTCTTTATTAAAACCATCCGGCACCCGACAGGTACGTTCCACAAGTGGACGCCGAGTTGCTAACCAGTGAACCTCACCTGGTCATAGAATGAACGTCGCGTGAATTACGAAATTAGAACCATTTCCCAGTGTAACCATATATTCCAGTGACGAGACAATAGGACCATTTCCGTGAGCTAGCAACGCCAACAAAGTATAAAAGCTGAGATTCGAAGAATCTGCAGATATTTCCACATCTACGTCACGTAAGATAACTACTAAGAGCGATGTTTGTGTTAAGTTTTTTGTTATGTAAACTATTTGGATTTCACTAATTTTACTCGCGATTACTACAAGCAGCAAGTTGTCACCGAGTGGTTCACTCGCGTTTGCAATTGAGTCATTTTTATATTTCTTGCAATTCACGAATACGAGCGGTGTTAGACCAAAAGGGGGTATGATTGGACGGCGCGCTTCTGATCGCTCCCTCAGACACGTACACTGTCGCATTGTTCATACACCTTTAACTACGAGTAAAGCTCGGTTGCCTTTGTAAATTGGAAGAAGTATAACTAGCAATAATCTTTTTAAAAAGAACCAAATATTTTAAACGATACTTAATAACAAATCTGGACACATATAAGTCACTTCAACCGGCCATCACTCCAAGCCATATAACCCGATCCTATAAACCGCTTACACCAATAAAATCGGTCTTTAAACAACAATTATGCTGATATACATATATGTATATACCTATATACGTGAATGAATGAATTAATAATGAATGAATAACTTTATTGCACATACATTAAACTACAATGGGCGGTCTTCTCGCCAAAGGCGATCTCCTCCAGACTACCCTATACAATTATTATCGACACCGACTACATTATTTACTGACTTCATAATTATTAAATGGAAGATTACAGTATTCACTTATTTGCATTCGATATAATTATATTATTAAATTTATCATTATTATCATATTCATTTCGTCATCGTCAGCCATTTGCAGTCCACTGCTGGACGTAGGCCTCCTCAAGACGGCGCCACTCATCCCTGTCCTTCGATTTCCTCAGCCAGCGCCTACCGGCGACCTTGCATAGGTCGTCGGTCCATCGGGCTGTAGGGCGTCCGAAACTACGTTTACCGAGACGCGGTCTCCACTCCAGGACTAGTTTGCTCCATCGACCATCGGTCCTGCGGCAGATGTGACCGGCCCACTGCCACTTCAACTTGTTAATTTTGCGAGCTATGTCGGTTACCTTGGTTCTCTTACGGATATCCTCATTTCTAATTTTATCCATAAGAGAAACACCCAACATAGCTCGCTCCATAGCTCGTTGAGCGATTTGGAACTTGTGGACCAATCCTGCCGTAAGTGTCCATTTCGCGGCCCCGTAGCTCATATTCATTTATTTATTATTATTACAACAGTAATTTATTTATATTTTATATATGTCACACATTCTACATTACCTACTGCATTTAATTTATATGTATCCTAAATGTTATTGTAAAAAAAATTCTTCAATTGAGTAGAATGTCATGTTTGCCAAGTAGTCAAATAACGTAATCCTATAAATGCCAAGGGGTAACTTATTATAAATCTTTATTGACATCGCAAATATGCTCCGTGAAAATAATAACCTGTTAAATTGTTTATTAAATTTTAATGTATCGCATCGGCGTGTGCTTCGAATATTTCCGTAGTGCTCAGGGTGTCTCCTTACGTAGACTGCCATTTCAAAAATGTATAAGCATGGTAAGGTTAGTAATTTGAGGCATTTAAAGAATGGTCTACAACTATCTCGCTGTTTTATCCCACACGTATATTATATAATAATATGACTTCTCTATAAGGAAAATTATAGTAGGTAGAAAGTAGTAGGTATATTACCTAACTGTTAACTAACAAGACTCGTTTCAAAAATAACTAAATTTTTTCAAATAAACTTATTATACTAACAATTAATATGCAAAGCTGTAACTCACTTCACCCGTCCATCACTCCAAGCTGTATAATCTGCTCCTTTATACACAATAAAACCGGTCTCTAAATAATAATTAAGTAGACATATTATAACTTCTGCATATTGAAAATTTTAATAAGCATGAGGTAGTAGATTACCTAACTTTTAATTAACAACAATCATTTCAAAAAGAACTAAATTTTTTAAACTAAACATAACAACAGATGCAAAAATACAACTCGCTTCAACCGGCCATCACTCCAAGCCATATAACCCGGTCCCATAAACCGCTTACACCAATAAAACCGGTGTTATCGCTAAATACATTCATTTAATCACATTACTCGCCACAAGTGTCATAAAGACCGGGTCTGGTCGGACTCAACGACCCGACGGTCGATTGACGACCGGACACGGTCCGGGACGGTTGCGGGCGGCCACTGCCGATGCTAATGGCACCTAATATTCCCAGTTTAGTGCCCACTGATTGTTGGAGATTTGTACAAGATAGGCAAGCTTGAATTGTTTCGGTGATTTCATTTTAAGGTCCAAGTGATCAAGTACATAATGTACTGCATGCTTATGTTGAATCAAATCATTTACAAACATTCAACAGCCTCTTTTTTATTTTTTATTGCAGGAGTTCAGCAGACAGGCAGACGGCCCACTTGATAGAAAGCCGTTACCATCGCCTATGGACATTTACAACACCAAAGGTGCTGCTACAAATGCGCTGCTGCTCTCTTAAAGGAGACTGGAACCTGGTCAATAATGCCGGAACACAACTTAAGGTTGTTATAACGACATACTGTAGACCAGGGGTGGTAGCCATCCAGTCGACACCCTACCACCTGGCTGTGGGTTGTTTTGTCGCCTTTTACGACAGGCCGCCCGGCCGCAGGAAATTGTATTCTTTCTCCGTTCCTGCACGAATAAAAACGCCTCTGTGGTTAAGCGGGATAAGTCTTAGCAGGCCGAGCTCGCTGGGACGCAGAGGCTCCGGGTTCTATTCTTGGCATGGTAAATTTTGTAAAAATGAACGTTCCGTTATTTACTGTGGTCTGGGTGTCTGAGATCGGCCTTGGAATGGTCCGTTGTATATTACCAATAACACCATTACACAAGCATAACTTACTCATCTTGGGCATAGACAATGTATGTGTTTGTCTGCCAATTATTTATTTAACATATTTGCTGAATAAAATGGTAGATAAAAATAGCATATTATATAATCACATGCTTTTGCCTATAAGGGATGCAAATAGAAGTGAAAAAAAAAAACGGAGAAAGAATACAATTTCCTGCTGCCGGGCGGCCTGTCTTAAGACGCAACAAAACAACCCACAGCCAGGTGGTAGGGCAGTTGCTTGACTGAATGGCTACCACCTCTGGTCCTGAGTATGCCGCCATAAAAACCTTGAGTTGTGTTTTTTTGTTTTCTTTTATTCAGCACTCGTATTCCCAGGCGAACAAGATATACCCGGGCGTACATATATACCTATATAGGTCACTTATAACTAAGTCTATACATACTAGTTAAAAAAATCTTGAGTTGCGTCAAAGCAGTAGCACATTTGTAGCAACTTTAGTGTTACAAATGTCCATAGGCGATGGTAACCACTTAACCGCTTTCTATCAAGTGGGCTGTCTGCTGAAGTCATGCAATAAAAAAAATATACATACATACATACATAACTTCACGCCAGTTCCCTTGCAGGGTAGGCACGTACAACAGAGCGCCATTTAGGCTTATTCTTACACACCTCACTTGTTTCTTTGACATTCATAGCTCTTGTCATGAACGCTCGTCTGTTCTTAAGGCTCCTGACATCACCTTCTGCTAGTACACGATCAATTTGATTATGGAAGGTGTGTCGTGGCCTTCCACGACACTTCCAAAAAAAAGATATAGTTCAAAAAATCAATTTAAAATTAACTAAACCTCGGAATATACACTCAAACGTATTAAATTTACGAAAAAAAATATTTGGATTAAGGATTAGCTACAATTTATCTACTAGGGGTCCAAACATATTTTTCTTTTACTTTTTAAAATTAACGGTTTTTATCGGTTATAAAAGATTTTAGTCAACTATCAAATACTATATTATAATAATCTATCTAGTAGAGTTGGAATTAAAGTATAATAAAACTTAATTATAAACTAAATTCTCTTAAAAATTAAACTACACTACGCTAGAAATTAGGTTTAGATTTGATTATTTCTTAAGAACACAATACAGTTCATTTTAGGGCAAAAATACACTACTATCAATTTAATAAAATAGGTACACTGAGCATACGTCTTGTAAGAAAAATTAATTAACATGACTATGTTATACATTCTTACGATCATTTACTAATACAAAATTATACACAACTTAAGTATGTCCAATTATATAAACCGGCGAAAAGAAAAGTTGTACAAAATCTCCTTGATAATAAAAATATAACACGGGTAGCAAAAAAGATAATAAATTATTAAAATAAAAGAATACAAAAAAGCCAGCTCATTATTATTCTGAAGCAGAGTAGGAAGTAATCAGGGGAAAATGAAATTGTCATCACAAACAACATCTGTTGGATCTAATTTATTCATTTCGTATTTGGCGGGCCCCTACCACGTTTGCGCGAATCGCATACGGTTTACTTAATTCAGTGGATAAAAGAATGAAAACACTTTATTGTTCGAAAATTAAAACTAGGTACAGTAAATGTTGAACAAAGGGCGGCCTTATCGCTTCAAGCGATCTCTTCTAGGCAACCCCCTAAACTAAGGACAATACTAAGACAACAGTGGCGGTGAAGATAATAAATAATATGAAATCATTGACATTCCAGGAATAAGTGAAAAAAAAAAATAGAATAATATACATACATACATACATAACTTCACGCCAGTTCCCTTGCGGGGTAGGCACGAACAACAGAGCGCCATTTAGGCCCGTTCTTACACACCTCACTTGCTTCTTTGACATTCATAACTCTTGTCATGCACACTCGTCTGTTCTTAAGGCTCCTGACATCACCCTCCGCTAGTACACGATCAATTTGATCATGGAAGGCGTGTCGTGGCCTTCCACGACTTCTGCATCCATCCACTTTTGCATTGTATATCTGTTTAGTCATTCTTTCATCATGCATTTTTTCCACATGCCCGAACCACCGGAGCATTCCTTTCCTTACCTTCACCCCGACACTCTCTTTCAGACCAACTCTCTTTCTTACTTCGGTATTACGAACGCGGTCCGCGAGCGTCACTCCGCAGATTTTGCGCAGTGCTTGCATCTCAACCGCGTTTACTCTACTTTCATGCTCTTTCTTCCATACCCAACTCTTGCTTCCATACGTGAGTGTAGGTACCAGCACCAGTAGGATAATATATTATACCATATATATAGAATCAGCAGCATGTTTTAGACTTGCGAGGACCAAAAGTAATTAGTAACAATCAGTTTAAAAGACAATATGGATATTTATTATAATATTCAGTGTATTTTATCCCGTTAAATTTGCAAGATAAATAAATGGGTGGACAGGTCTTGAGTTACCAATATGAACTAGCTGTGCAAGTCATTTAGTTTGGATGGGAATTGGTTTCTGTCATATCTTCCCCTGCAAGTTAGCGAAATCAAAATACAGGAAAATCGTCACTTACAGATTTATATTTGTATATTCGAAAGTAATTCTGTCTTTTACGCTTTCACAGAAAAACAATGGTGCAGGTTTACCTGATATGTATATGTGTGCACTTAGGATTGGAAGATAACATCAGTTTTTTTACTAAACGCTTTTAATAACTTACACAGCCGTACGTGATTCTTCTCCGCAGGGTTGCTCCTTCATGCGCAACTAACGACGGACTGTTCCTACGATAATACGTCTCATTCACAATACCATTGCCGATATTGCGTAGACCACCTTGTGCTACCGCAGTGCTCACCTTCGAACTGCCCGGTAGGCGCGCCTTACGCTACTTATATACCCGGAAAAATCTTCTGGAAGCCATAATTTTGATCTGCTTTTCGTTATTATTTTGTTCATCATCTATCCTTTTCTAAAATGTATCCGTCCTTGTCTTTTCTTCTAGAATCTTCTACATTTTTCTCAAGCTTCTTAAACCAACTAGATCGTTCCACCATCACTCGCCTCAATATAATGCAGTCTCAATACCGGAACTTCCGCATCCGCGGCAGTTTTCGTGTCTGTTACATAGTAGACAAACTGCAAGAGAGTCACTTACGCTGGTGTGGCCACGTTTTACGTTTACGGTTTTTAGTTACACACATAAACACATTCCAAGTCATATAGTGCTCTCGTCCGTCATGCTTTGTCTTGGCTCGTCTCATCATCTCTCGTTTGATCTTGATAGCTCTCGCCAGGTAAGTGAGAACGAGGTTACGCACACTCATTCATTTAGTTGTCTTATTACTTTGTTTGCAATTTTCGTCGTATCGTCTATAGTAGCGCGTACAGTAAATAGTGTACGTATTACAACTGATACACTGAGTGTGTGTGCTCTCTCTGGAGTCTTTCGCCCGTGTCTCTCGTTTGAGTGTCTTTCTTGTTCGCATTTCTTGTCTGAGTCTCTTGTCCGAATTTCTTGTTTGAGCCTCTTGTCCGAGTGTCTTATCCGAGTCTCTCGACTGATGGCCGGTTCCTAAATCTTACCGATCGTTCAGTTGCTAAAATTTGGCTAAGTTAAATACATCTAATGTCATTTCTACCGATGGTAAGTGAAAGAATAATAAGTTATAGGAACCGGTCATCAGTCGCTCGACTGAATGTTTCGACCGAGTTTCTCGTCTGAATCTCTCGGCTGAGTCTCTCGTCCGAGTCTCTTGACGTGAGGCAGTCTATAAATTTGTACAGTCGGCATAACAATTTTTAACTCTGTGACAGTTCCAAGTTCACTCCAGTGCTAATAGTAAAAGACAAATGCACGATTATAAAAAGATGTGTTCACCATGTACATGAGTTATCACGTAGGACGTGCCGAGGCCGCTGGGAAATATGCGGGACACTTTTAAAGTAAATCGGCGTGTGAATAAATAATGCGGCGATGCGAAGCGCCCGGAACATTATTATCATGTTGGGTTCTTTACGACTACAGCGGTCTACCGGCTTAATACCCTAATTTAACACGATGTGTTAGGGAACTTTATCTAGCTTTCGATAGGGTGCTGCAAATGGTTTGGGCGTCGTTCGTATTATTGCTTCTATGTAAACTGTTACTTTTTCTTGTTGGAAAGCTATTTCTTAATGTTAAATATAAGAGTTTTGATATCGTTTCTAATTGCAGTCATTACATAATGGACATTACTATCGAGAATTAATCTTAATTTTTAGTTTAACATATTGGTGTTAAACTAAAAATTAAATATCAATAGCGCGTAAAACCGTTACATATGAATTTTACTAAGTTTTACCATTTCTGAAAATTTAATGTAGTAATTTCTAGCTATAACTAAATAAAATTGGTGCAAAAACTTGCCACAGCTGGGAGCAGACTTCCCCTTTGGAGGGGGGGGGGGGGGGGGGGGGGTGTATTTGCGAGGGGTTTTGGGGGGCGCTTAGCACACTGCCACGCTTGTCCGAGCCAGCTTAGCGGGTCTGGCACATATGTTATCGCGAGGTGCAAGTTATTAAAATACCATATAACATTAACTTACATATTCATTTATGAGCTGCATACGTCTAGTCATCGCAATGGAATTCGCAAGGAACTACTGACCAAACCACTGCAGATTCTGTATCTGCTGACGTTGCTAGTGACCAGGGCGGTGTCATCCGCATATAAGGCTAGCTGGACATTGGGGTGTGGTGGCATATCGCTGGTGTACAGCGAAAAAAGTAGTGGGGATAGCGCGGAGCCCTGGGGGACTCACGCTGAAACGGTGTGAGTGGAGGAGCGAGTGCCCTCCACTCGGAATCTGAATCTACGGTCTTTGAGAAAGTCCCGTAGAATGAGTACGAGTCGGTCTGGCATTCTGAACTGATATAGCTTGTATATCAGGCCGTTGTGTCAGATCTTATCGAAGGCTTTGGCGACATCGAAGAACAATGCGCCTCTTGGCATGAGTCTTTGACTATCGCGTTGAAAATTGGAGAGGATGTGTTCCGTGATGCGGAGCATTTGTTGAGGCTAGCGCTTTTTTTTTATTGGACTTGACTTTATGTTGTTGGTCCGAAGACCTCACAACTTTGCTGGGGTTTTCGAGGCGATCAAGCCCGGGGAGCAAATTGCTCGAGGGAGCTCTCTAGGGGGCTTTACCTCGGCTGGACTGTTGCCATGAAAGGGGGATAAATGTAACGATGCCAACTAGAGGGCGACACAATTTACTAATTGAGAACGGGCGACGGGTAATATAAAGCCCGGGGGGAGGATCCCGGCAGACCGGGATCGACGGTGCGACCTACGGTATCTTACTGCCGTTTCGCAACATGTTATGGCTGGGAAAGAAGAAACGGCGAAAGAAACTTCCCAACAACACGCCTAGTCTATCCTATGGGGGGCTATGTCTCTTGGCGTCCCTCGCGGGGACGTGGAGGGGTCGCGACTGGCGGCGTCTAAGACGCCGCCGTCTATGTCTGTCTGTCGGTACCTGCCAGCCTGCCGTCCTAACGGGGCTAGCGCAACGCAGGTTCGCACATATTAATAGTTGCTCTATCTCTCTCGTACATCATCCGTCCTGCTCACACATTGTTATATAAATTGTACTAGCTATACGACTTGTTAATATTGTAATAAGTACTTATGGTTACCGTTTCCAAAATAAATTAGTTCACTTCAGTTCACATTAGCACTCGACAGTGAAAATACTACTCTCTGTCATCTGAACTATCATTTAACCTCTACCTCTCGCTGCTACACATTTATTCACTAAAACGACCTGCCTTAAAACATTTTAAGCGTCTCAGGTAAGTATGACACTATTCATAATAACTTTCTTAATTTTAGTTAAACAGCTAAGTAGGATATTGTTTCAAAGTAGACGGTAATGCAGGGTACCGAGGACACTAGGCTCGTTTTCCTTGTTTAGCTCCCTCGTATTTCTGATGTTATAGTGGCTAAGAAAACACTTTGTTCACTCTTGTTAAAGGGTATATACAATAGCATGTAAATTATATCTATCATATCATAGTACCGTATTCAAAACGCCCTGAGGTGCTGCGCAGCCTTACATAAGGTAATGGTGTCCCGGCTTCTAAGCAGGAAAACCAAAATCAGGATTTATAAAACCGTCATACGGCCCATCCTGATGATGTACGCTTGCGAAGCCCGGACGCTTACCCTAAAGTTCTAAAGAAAGAGAACCAGCTATTAATGGCTGGAAGAAATGTTCTCCATAAGATTATGGGCTTAACAAGGACAGACGATGGCAGTTGGAGGGTCCAAACCAACAACCTAATATAATAGGAGATAAAATCTAACCGCTTCCGTTGGCTCGGTCACGTGGAAAGGATGGGAGAGGATCGAACAGTGAAGAGGGCCTATTTGGGACGATCGGATGGGCGACGCCCGGTCGATCGCCCCAAGTACCGTCAGAGGGACAGAGTGGAGGCTGACTTGTGTGAGCTTCAAGCCCATAACTGGCAAGAAATCGCATAGGACAGAAATAGGTGGCGTTTTCTGGTTTCGGAGGCCAAGACACATTTTGGGTCGCTGAGCCACATAGTAAGCTTAGCAATATCATACTTTAAAACTAAGGTATGATTCACGTTTGCATTAGTTAAGTAGATAACTAATTTCTTGTTTGAAGCTTGACGACCATACGTGGACGATCATAATGAAAATGAAACTAATAATATAATAAAACAAAACTAATGCGGTGTCTTTGGGATACCTGGGCCAAATTATGCTATTTCAATATCTTGGCATTGAGAAGATATTAAAAGTACGATTCCATTGCGATAATGTCAAAAATTCGTATTCTGCAAAATCTATACGTTGCTTCGAAAAAAGAAGATCTTGCAAATGCCCTACCAGATTTTCTTTCGAAGCAACGTTTATTACACAAATGGAAAATATTTTAAATCCTATCTCATTGCATTAAAGTTCAAAATTGTAAAATAATCTACAGTGGTCAGCATTTTTCTTTCACTTAACATTTTTTGTCATGTAGCCCCCATCCATCCATCAATAATATAATCATAATATCTATATGTAGTCATAAGGATTACAAACGGCTTGTAACCAAAACTACAAAAAAAATTGTATGCCTGTCAAGGCGAAACATGTAACTTTACACTTAGCATAGTATCTGCAAAAATGTCTATGTTTCAAAGAAATAAATTTAAAAAAAAATCCGTCGCGTAAAGTGCGATAAAGAACTTCGTTCCAATAAAAGTCCATAAACGTTTCACTCCTGGACTCGGACCTTCCTTTTATAAAGGAACGCATAGTATACCCGCTATGCTTGTCCAAGATGGTTTGACACATCGTTTTTTTTTTTATTATCGGCAGACAAACACACATATTGTATATCCCCAAATTAAGAAAGTTACGCTTGTGTTATGGGTAATACACAACGGACTGCTCTGGGGCCGATCCCAGACACCCAGACCATAGTAAATAACGGAGAAAATACGGTTCCGAAATTTACTATACCAGGAATCGAACCCGGAGCCTCTGCGTTGCAGTGAGGTAGGCCGGCAAAGGCTTAGCCCGCTCAACCATAGAGGCCGCCAAATTCAGAAATTCTAATTCAGTCAGATTATCTCGACGTGCAGGTTTCATCACGTTTTCCTTCACCCTTAGCACGTAATTGTACCAAAAAAGCCGTGGTAGCCTATTGGTTAGCGCAGTCCCAAACTCAAAGAGCACGGGTTCGAACCCTGGCGGGGAGAAAACATGTAAGTGGGCAGTTATCTGATCTAATGTGCATATTATGAAAAACTGATACATAAACTAACTGGCCTGTTTCGTTTGGACATAAAATGTAGTCTTTTTTCTTTATCTGGACTTTGATCCGTGCAGGAACGGAGAAAGAATACAATTACTTGCGTTGGGGCGGCTTGTCGTAAGAGGCGACAAAATTCAGGATGACACAGATATTTACCGGACACGGGTGTTTCAATAAGTATCTGTGTCGCATTGGGGGCTGCTTGCCTTCCCCGGAATGCCGCCAGTGCGGCGCACCCGACACGGCGTTTCACACGCTAGTACACAAGTAGGAGCGATCGACTCGCTCTGCAGTCTGGTGAAAGCCATGCTGCATAGCAGCGATACTTGGGGGACTGCGGTTACTTTTTGTGGGACGGTAATGCCTCTCAAAAAGGCCGCCGAACGAGATAGGGAGAGGAGTATTATTGCGCGTACTGATGCGACTCCACGCGGACGCCGGCGGTTGGCTGGCATCCGGAGACGCAGGTATACGCATGACTTCCCACCCTGAATAATACCGCTTCGGGGGGCCTTTAGCTATCAAGGGAGCAAAGGATTCATCACCCCCGCTGACGAAGTGGATGTGTTCTAATTCCCGGGGCACATTCAGGCACTTTTTGCTCTGGATCGGACTGGGCGTAACTACGTTCTAAGTCTCAGCCTTTCCTACATAAAAAGCGCGGGGCACATGGGAGGAGGGTGGTTTTAGTGGGTAGTGGTTGTTGCCCGTGCAACTTTTCGGAGTTTCCACACAAGCTGGTTGATTACTGTTTGGGTTGCCCCTTATTAAAGGGTAAATCCTCCATGATCAACTATGGTCTAATCCCTTGCAAAGGACCCAGTATTGTGCGTAAATAGCATTTCCCCCGCCTTAAAAAAAAAAAACAAAAATAAGAGGCGACAAAACAACCCACAACCAGGTGGTAGGGCATTTGCCCTACTGGATGGCTACCACCCCTGGTCTAAAGTATGTCGCCATAACAACCTCGAATTGTGTTTCGGAATTAGTGGCCAGGTTCCAAGCTTCCTTTAGAGAGCGCCTTTGGTGTCACAAATGTCCATAGGCGACGATAACCGCTTTCCATCAGGTGGGCCGTCTGCATGTCTGCTGAACTCACGCAAAAAAAATTGATACACGGCAGTAGAGTACACTCGCTTTATAACTATTGAAACTCAATATAATAGTGAGATTTGTTATATGTAGAGTTAGGGTAGTAGGGGCTATTTGTTTCGGAAACGTGTAGGAATTGAAATGGTAATGAATAAAATTGGTTTACTAACTACAAATTCGATACAGACTGTTAATTTAATTTGTTCTTGGGAACTCGCTTTAGGTGTAAACCTGCTGTGATTTTAACTGTTGCCGCTCAGAGCTCGTTTGACTGGATACATTGAAATATTTGACTAATTAACTACAGTCTTGTATGACGATAATTGAAAGTTTGGCTTGGAGTTTGAGTTTTTTCGTTATGGCAATATGTGCAAAAAGTTTTATTGTGCAAGGTATGCAACCCACTTGAGCGATTTCATTAATAACAAGCGGATTTCGAAGACACTTCGGCTACGTTCCACAAGAGTCACAACGACCACGTTTACGTCCGCGATCTTTTCCGTTCCACTTGCTTGCGGGCGTTATAATCATAAACTCTAGTGGAACAGATTATGGAGCGTTGATGTCATTAGCGACGAAATACACAAATGTCATTGGATGAATTGAAAATCGCGCCTTTTTCAATGTCAAACGATAGACTGAATTAATGCTCTGTGATCAACGCCCACTCGACCCAGCTCTAGACATGGATCGTTGCGAGCGCTGTGTGATCGAAAATGATGACGTCATTTGTGACGTTTTCGCCACGATCATAGCGACTGTTGTCGCCATGTAGAACGGCAGACGGAGCATTTTGGGCGCTGTGAGATACTAAAGGAACGCGTTCTTCGAGGCTCTTTGCCAGCGTGACCAGATTTATCACAATTCTGA
This sequence comes from Dendrolimus kikuchii, assembly GCA_019925095.2. Taxonomy (NCBI): domain Eukaryota; kingdom Metazoa; phylum Arthropoda; class Insecta; order Lepidoptera; family Lasiocampidae; genus Dendrolimus; species Dendrolimus kikuchii. The sequence continues at coordinate 2,910,776 of CM034394.1, read as the reverse complement.
GATCAGACGGCCTCTGAGGTAGAGCGCGCTAAGTCTTAACCGGCCGAACTTGCTGGACCACAGAGGCTCCGGGTTCGACTCCTGGCATGGTAAATTTCGGAAACGATCTTTCTGTTATTTACTACGGTCTGGCCGGGATCGGCCCCAGAGTGGTCCGTTGTATATTACCCATAACACAAGCGTAACTTGCTTAGCTTGGGGATATACAATGTGTGTGCTAGTCTACCCATTATTATTATTACAAAAAAGACGCTCAATTGGGTATTTGAATACTAAGTGGAAAGATCATAATTATATAAGTTTTATGACAAACTATTTTTTTTTCGCTGCAATTAAAAAGTTATATCAAATCTTATACTAATATATAAAGTTGAAGAGTTTGTTTGTTTGAACGCGCTAATCTCAGGAACTACTGGTTTGATTTGAAAAATTCTTTCAGTGTTAGATAGCCCATTTATCGAGGAAGGCTATAGGCTATATATAATCACGATAAGACCAATAGGAGCGGAGCACCAATGAAGAATTTTTCAAAATCGGGGAGTTTTGAAAACAAATTCCACGCGGACAACGTCGCGGGCACAGCTAGTTAAAAATAAATTTTTGAAACCCGAAGTACTCACGTGTCGAAAACATGTTAAGCGGGCGTGCGACGTAGCGACGTTATTATGATAAATTCTCATACTGGGCTACGAGGCTGCGATGAGTTATTTTGAGAAAGTATCATAGTGTTGGTACTTCGGGTTCACAAATTTATTTTTAATTTGACAAAAAATAGTGTGTTAAAAAATAATATATGATCTTTCTATTTATTACAAAAAAAAAAACAAATACCCAATTACACGTGCTTTATTTTACGTGGTCCTTGTATTTGTAGCGACTATTAAAACAGCAAAGTTCTTGTTACGTAGTGTAATTAAGAATATTTACACTTCAAATTTAAACGGTAGATGAGAGCGGTAACGCGACTAAACGCCCAATATTATTTTCAGCCCTTTATCGTAATGGAAGGGACGGACCGGAACCACTCTGTGGCGAACAAAGTATTTACATTACTGCTTTTTATTTTAACAAGTGCCGTCTGTTTTATAAATCGGTGGGGTGTGAATTATCCTTATGCTAATCGTTAACCTGATATCACACGGTTCATTCCTGTCTTTCAATTCAGATGAAGCAACCAAAGTGATGTATATAAAAAACTTGAAATCTATAGAAATAGTACATACATACATGTACCATTATAGCAACAAAGAAAAATGTAATCGACTAAGAACTTTTTGTAATATACGAAAAAAAAGAACAGAAAAGATATGTAAAGAATAAAAAACCCTAAGGCCGAAGAAATTCTGTTCAGACGAACAGGATTTGTTCGGTCTTTATACTCACAAATAATTCTTCTCTAACTTTTATTTATATAAATATAATTCCTTTAGTCTACATCCATCAACATATTATAATTCAATCTAAATTACACTTTAAGCCACTGTCATAAAGTTCAAAATTTGATGCACTATTCAGCACAATTTCCTTTGATGAAGAATCTGCCTTAATTATGTACAGATAAAGCTAAAATTCATTTGAAATCTTTATAGTTTTATATAATTTGAAAATTAATACTAACCAATCGAGAGAAATGTATTTTATTTTGAATTAAATAAGGTTGAATTTTATGTGTTTATCTGTTTTTAGTGTCAGTTTTCCGTTGTATCGATTTTCAAATCATTACGATTTTAAAGAAGATTGAATTGTTAAATGTCATAGTTTTTTTTTCATTAATACGCTTTTCAAGTACATTTATTCAAATTAATTGAATGGTGCATTTCATATTTAATGGAGTTACACTCGATTTTTTGACTGTGGTTTAGTGACATTGTTGTTACGTACTGGAGATTTTTAATTCCGTTTAATTTATTACATTGTTACGAGTTGCGAGACTCCAATTAAAATGCCGTTGGAATTATTATACAGTTTATTAGAACTATACAAACACGTATAAGACAGGTACAAATATAACCGAACACAACAAGTCCAAACGTAATGCAAAAGGTCGTAATTCAATAAAATCGCAATGTCCGTTACTATTAGATTCCCGTCTGTAGTAAACACGTCTCGCTTTAATCGTGGTTCTCGCACGACTGCCCCCCTCCCTCAATTAGGCCATCGTTTTATACTGCACAAGTGCAAATTTCCTAGAATCAGCCTGTACTATAAAATCCGTAACACCTGACTAATGATTACAATACAACAATAGGCTGTTCTCTAGAAACGTATGCCAATAAATAGGTAAACAAAAGAAGACGACCATAAAAGAATTACAATAGTTTCCATGTTATTAGTTCAAATTCCGACGGGTAATAAATGTGCTTCTACCAATCTGTACGTGGAATTTGTCGATAAATAAATAACATTTTGTCAAATTATTAACTAGAATATACTATACATTGCATCGCACTTTCCTGAATCTATATATCCTTCTGTCAACTTGCTAACGTTCTATTGATGTTTTTTATTATATTCTTATACATACATACATACATAACTTCACGCCAGTTCCCTTGCGGTATAGGCACGAACAACAGAGCGCCATTTAGGCTTATTCTTACACACCTCACTTGCTTCTTTGACATTCATAACTCTTGTCATGCACGCTCGTCTGTTCTTAAGGCTATATTGCTATATTCTTATCATACAGCAAATCTAATTACATCTTCTACATCTAAAATTCTATTATCTATATTGGTAAAGATTTCAACTAATACAGTTGTGTGATATGTGAGGGCAAGGAAGGGAAAGGAACTTACCCGGCTTTTGATCCTCGCACCTAGACCCCGCACAGTTTTGATATTTTGAAATATTTTTGAGTTCTATCCGTGCAGGAATGGAGAAAAAATACAATTTCCTGCGGCCGGGCGGCCTGTCGTAAGAGGCGACTTAACAACCCACAGCCAGGTGGTACGGCATTTGCCCGACTGGGTGGCTACCACCCCTGGTCTAAAGTATGTCGCCATAACAACCTTGAGTTGTGTTCTGGCATTAGTGACCAGGTTCTAGTTTCCCTTAAGAGAGCAGCAGCGCATTTGTAGCAACTTTGGTGTTGCAAATGTCAATAGGCAATGGTAGCCGCTTTCCATCAAGTGGGCCGTCAGCCTGTCTGCTGATCACCTGTAATAAAAAAAAAGGTTTAACTTGCACGTACGTGTCGGTTGCAGTCGACCGCGTATACAGATGGCGCCATCTCTTGGCTTCTTCAGGGTTTTATTTTTTTATGCCGAGTTTATGGAATGGGAATGGTTTAAAAGGAGAAAAGGAATCAAGGTTTATTATAGGTTGGTGGGATATAAATTCACCATTTGGGGGTGGTTGTTGACTGTATAGGTTGGTTCAATATTGGGAATAGAAGGAACTCACCGTATGCTGCTGCTCTTGGTTTACTTCTTCAGCCCCAGCAACAGTTTTAATTTATGTATGTATTTTTTTTTAATTGCATGAGTTCAGCAGACAGGCAGACGGCCCACTTGATGAAAAGCGGTTACCATCGTCTATGGAAATTTGCAACACCAAAGGTGATACAAATGCGCTGCTGCTCTCTTAAAGGAGACTGGAACCTGGTCACTAATGCTGGAACACAACTCAAGGTTGTTATGACGACATACTCTAGACCAGGGGTGGTAGCCATCCAGCCGGGCAAATGCCCTACCACCTTGGAAATTTAAATTTATATTGTCACTTCGCGAGACGTGCGCACAGTCTTGATTATAGGAGCGGGTTTTTTTATAACGACGGAGCGGTGAAATTAATGCGTGTGGTGCGAACGACGTACTGAGACGGAATGGGCGTTGCGGCTCTTGTTTTGCGTTTTTATTATACGTTTTCAAAAATGGTGGATTATTCACTTTTGATACGGCGAGAATAAAACGGGCGGGAATGTTTAAAGCAATGGAAAGAAATTACATAAATATACGAAAATTAATTACCATAGGTCAACATATATACTGCCTCTTTAGTAGATTTTTATTAAAGTTATTGGTTTGATTTAATTTAAAGAACTACTGTTAAGGGACCGTTATCTAACTCTGAGTGTCTCTGAAAACCGTGTAATCCTGTTAAAAACGGAAGTCATTATCTTCAACCAATTTTCATACAATGCCCCGTAATACAGGAGTAACTTGGAATCCATTAAAATAATACCACGAGGGGCGATGAAAAATAACCAATTTTTTTGCGAGTCATGTTGTGAAAATTACGGGGATAAAGGCAGGGCTTCCAATGGCTCTCGTATGCTTGTTTATTTCTACAGCAGCAAGCAGGGAATTGGTGAAAGAAATCGGCTGCGTGATTATGGAAATACCAGTGGCGCGGGGTGGAAATTCGGCTAGGGTAACCCGTTTCAAAATATACCTTGTGATACAAGCGCCGACTACACCGCTGTTGACGAAACGTCAACTCGCGATGTATTTTCTTGTCACAATTTGTATTTTTAACTTTGCAATCTTACCAGATACTTTGAAACAAAAGCCGGTGCCCGATCGGGTTATAAGTTGATATTTCATCCAATACGTGTAGAAAGCCGCCGAGCGTAAGAGATAGTAATACAATAATAATATATTATAAATAATAAACTAAATTCATTTCGAAAACAAAACATTAATTAAATATTACAATAATAAATGGACAGATGCGCTACATACATACATACATAACTTCACGCCAGTTCCCTTGCGGGGTAGGCACGAACAACAAAGTGCCATTTAGGCTTATTCTTACACACCTCACTTGCCTCTTTGACATTCATAACTCTTGTCATGCAAGCTCGTCTGTTCTTAAGGCTCCTGACATCACCTTCTGCTAGTACACGATCAATTTGATCATGGAAGGTGTGTCGTGGCCTTCCACGACTTCTGCATCCATCCACTTTTGCATTGTATATCTATATGAACAGATGCGCTAATAGGGGTAAATGTAAATTAAATGTAACTAGTTATTTCTCTGTAAGTGAATTGTAAATTCTTTTGAAAAATAAATGTCTAAAATCTAATATATGCATGAATTAAAAACGTAAGCGCCAACAAATTCATGGCGCTTTTGACCTTTTGGTCGCTAGTCGTTACTTTCTTAAAGGTTAAAAACTATGGGGAACGAGTTATATAAAGTCGCATACTCATTTGTTTTATATTGTGTTTAAACAAAAATGGATACATTATTTTTTATAATAAAGTAAACCAACACTAAATATATATATAAAAATAAACAGGGATGTGAACACATGTAAAAATTAATTCTAAAACTATTTACCAAGAACATTGGATAGGGGTAGTCATCGGCTTAAAATAAGTGGCTTAAAAAAAAAGTCTTAAATACTTGAAAAATAAATATTACTAACACTACTAACATTAATTAGAAGATAATTGTAACTAACACACTAACGAAATATGGACCGCGGTCTGAATTAAAGTTTATATTATTATTATTTACATAAAGATTAGGCGTTAAATATCATCATGTCATCACTTACTTTTCAAATATAATGACATAAATTACTTTACATAACTGTTAAAACAATAATGATTGCCATATTTGACGCCTTTTACTTCTACGTAGTTATGACGTCATAAGTACGCTCGTACAAAATCGATGTGGCTGCGACATTTTGCAAGATGACAAAAAGTGTCTCCATCGACTTGACTGTCATCTACAGTCCAATTTTTAATTACGTGCACTAAAATGACAGCTGCGATTGGTCTTTTCTTATGATGCAAACTTGAAGCAACTCACAACTGTGAGTTGAATACTATAGAATTTCTGTAGTAATTATGTAATATTCAAGTCACAGTAGCGAGTTGTCGATTCAATTCACACAACTCGCTTATGTATCAAGAAAGGTCGATTTCAGCTGTCATTTTAGTCCAGGTAATTAAAAATCAGAGTATAGTCTTTTAGATAGATAGATAGGTAAATAACACTTTATTGTATGAATGAATGAATGAATGAATGAAAACACTTTATTGTTCACCAAAATATAAACTTAAAAACTAGATACAATAAATGTTGAACAATGGGCGGCCTTATCGCTTAAAGCGATCTCTTCCAGGCAACCCCCTTAACTAAGGAAAATATTACAACATGACAATGGCGGTGTAGACAATAAATAATATAAAATGATTATTGTACACCATTACAGAAAACTTACGAACTAGTATTATACTAATTGTGTACAAAAGGCGGTCTTATCGCTAAAAAGCGATCTCTTCCAGACGACCCGTGGCAAGAATATTGCTGATTAGGAGTGGCGGTGGTGGTATACATATAATGATTGTACGATTACTTACATTTTAAGAATAAATATATAACTATACTATATATACAAATATACACATAAGTTATATACATATACAAGATATGGTGATAAAATGTCTTTTATTGATGTTCAAGCGTGTTAGCCTGAACAAACTTGTAACCGCGGCGACGAAATTGCTATTTTCGGCACTAGGAACTGGTGGGTTGACCAGCAGCCAATCAGCGCCCATCAGTCTAAGCTATAAAATAAATAAAATTGAAGTGTCTTGTTGTAATGTCAAAATTGTTATGATTTGAGGTCCTTGGTGGATCAATGAAAGAATTAACACTATTTATAATGATGTTTAATATGATATACTTGGGTGAACACAGTTTTCTCTAGGAAGCCATTTGTGCAAGAGAACTTAGTGATGTCTACATATTATAGTGATGTGCATTGTAACATAAGATATCGAATAGATTCGATTTCCAACAAAAATAACAGACTTTACTAAATGCGTATGAAAGTATATACGGTACTTATATCAAATATAATAAATAACCAATTTTAAAAATGTTGTCTGTCTGTCGTTTTGTTTCGGCTAATCTCTGAAACGGCTGAACCGATTTCGACGCGACTTTCACTGACAGATAGCTGATGTTAAAAGTAGTAATTTAGGCCCCTTTCGAAATTAGGATTCCGTGAAAAAAAATCCACACGGATGAAGTAGCGGGCACAGCTAGTTGTAAATATTTTTAAATAATCATCTTGAAAGTCGAGTTCAAATAAAAAATTTAATATGTTGTTTCTGTTGTTCTGAGGATGGTAGCTGGAGGGTCCGAAGTAACCTCGAAATTGAGAATCTCGTGGCCGAGCCTAACATAATAGGAGAAATAAAAGCTCACCGCCTCCGCTGGCTCGGTCACGTAGAGCGGATGGGAGAGCATCGCAGCGTGAGGAAAGCATATTTGGGACGGCCGGTAGGTCGGCGTCCGGTCGGCCGTCCTAAATATCGCTGGAAGGACAGAGTAGAGGCAGACCTGTCGGAGCTAGGAGCCAGTAATTGGCAAGAAACCGCATAGGACCGAGAAAAGTGGCATGCTCTCGTTTCGGAGGCCAAGACCCACTTTGGGTCGCTGAGCCAACGGAGTATGTTGTTTCTAATTAAATAACTAAGTTAAAAATTCTAAATCACAACTTTCTGTTGTGAAAGCCGTAACAGTTGAGTCAAACATCATTAGTCGCTTCAGTATGAAATCGACCCTCTCGACTCCATCCAGCGTCGCGCCGTTCGTATAGTCGACGATCGCATACTAACAGGCGGTTTAGAATCGCTTAGCCTTCGGTGAGACTGCGTCCCTCTGCGTAATCTACCGCCTGCACAACGAAGAGTGTTCCGAGGAACTGTTTGATATGGTGTCAACCGCCATCAACGGGTGTTCACCTCTATTTCCTGAAGCCCCCACGCTCAATTATGGAACGGTTCTCTGGAACGTCTATTCCGCGTACAACAATGATCTGGAGGGAACTTCTCGCTCAGGTTTTACCCTCTGCGCTACGACATGGGGTCGTTTAAGAACGGCGATATAAAATTTCTTAGAGGCCGGCAATGCGTTGGCAACGTTCTTGTTGCAAACGTCCATAGGCAACGGCAATTACCTTTCATCAAGGCTACTTTCCATTAGACACTCACAACGACTGCGATTTTCCCGTTCCACTTGCTTGCGGGCGTTACAATCGTAAACCCATTTTTTTTTTATTGCAGGAGATCAGCAGACAGGCAGACGGCCCACTTGATGGAAAGCGGTTACCATCGCCCATGGACATTTGCAACACCAAAGTTGCTACAAATGTGCTGCTGCTCTCTTAAGGGAGACTGGAACCTGGTCATTAATGTCGGAACACAACTCAAGGTTGTTATGGCGACATACTTTAGACCAGGGGTGGTAGCCATCCAGTCGGGCAAATGCCCTACCACCTGGCTGTGGGTTGTTAAGTCGCCTCTTATGACAGGCCGCCCGGCCGCAGGAAATTGTATTCTTTCTCCGTTCCTGCACGGATAAATAGAACGGTTATTCGATCCACCTCTAGACATGGGTCGTTGTGAGCGATGTGTGATCGTAAATGATGACGTCATTAGTGACGTTTTCGCCACGACCACAACAACCGCGGTCGCCTTGTGGAACAACTAACGGAGCATTTTGGGCGTTGTGTGCTACTGATGGAACGCGCTGCAAGCGGGCCATACGCCTCTTTGCCTGCTTCAGGCGATAAAACAAAATCAGCGCTATTATATTTTTTCTAGTGACGTCACTAGTTTTACCCTAAAAGAGCGAACGCGTTTTACCTTGTCACGTCACATACATTTTCCAACCACGTATGGGGGAGTAAAACAAAAAATAGAAAAACATGACTTTCATTTCTGGCTGTTGCGGAGGAAGTCGTTCTGTGGAACCCCTTAGGGTCGGTTAATGCTTCAGAGTCATTCAATGACGTAAAAGGGATAGTTCGACCACTTACATGCCCGTACGAACTGAGTTTAGGTTTTATGAAGGCGACTTTTACTTTTTTACTGTCAGAGAGGCTAAATCCCTATCAACATGTAGATATTTACTCAGAAAACACTGTTTGTCCACAAATAGCTATGTAACAAAACTACGTTTTAACTTTTACTAAAACTTTATTTATTTAATTTATTTGGGAAACATACAATACAATTATAATTCTTACAATAATAATAATAATAATCGGCAGACAAACACACACATTGTATATCCCCAAATTAAGCAAGTTATGCTTGTGTTATGGGTAATATACAACGGACTAATCTGGGGCCGATCCCAGACACCCAGACCCAGAGTAAATAACGGAGAAAATACGTTTCCGAAATTTACTATATCAGGAATCGAACCCGGAACCTCTGCGTTGTAGTGAGTTACGCCGGCAAAGGCTTAGCCCGCTCAACCACAGAGGCCGTATTCAATATAAAAATATAAAACACATAACTTAATACACATATCAAATAAGTTTCCACTAAAAAAATAATTCTTGTTACGCATTTGGCTCATACAACTATGAGAAAATTATAATAAATTTGATGCAATATTGGAAAATTAGATAAAAAAAAAACTTAACTTAATTTTTATTATTCCGACGTTTCGGCCACTTTTCAGTAGCCGTGATCACGGAAGGCAAAGATGTCGTGTCAATGAGTATTGGTAAACTTGTTCATTTTAATTATTTAGTTTTAATTTTTGTGTATGGTTATTATTTACTCTATTAGAGCCTAATCTAATAATAATAATAATCGGCAGACAAACACACACATTGTATATCACCAAATTAAGCAATTTACGCTTATGTTATGGATAATATACAACGGACTACTCTGGGGCCGATCCCAGACACCCAGACCGTAGTAAATAACGGAGAAAATACGTTTCCGAAATTTACTATACCAGGAATCGAACCCGGAGCCTCTGCGTTGCAGTGAGGTAGGCCGGCAAAGGCTTAGCCCGCTCAACCACAGAGGCCGTCAATCTAATTTACCGCCGCTTCGGAACATGTTGTGGCTTGAAGAGAAGAAGCAGCGCAACAAACTTTTCAGCAAACATGCCTAAGTCTAATAATTTTATATAGTAGTGAGACGTTTATGAACTGCTATTAGTAAATCAAATAATATTATAACTAATATATACTAAAGGTACACCCCAACACAAATACAACACCCAGCAAAATGTTACATACATTAACAATCAATCATAAGTAAACGTGTAAATTAAATATATTATCTAAATTAAATTTTCTACTAAACGGTATGGCAATTAGGGCCGCTTGCATCGCCTTTAAATAAAATTAGTTAATCACAATAAACTGCCTAAATACATTTTACACAAAACGTATTGACAGTTCTTTAAACATATTTAGCGGCAAATTTTGTGTTGCGAAAAACGCTAATTGTATTTTAAGGGTGTTAAATAGGTAGTAATAAGAAGAGTGAATTTGGGGAATAGTGTGAATGGAGCATTAGGTAAACTTCTAGGCGCTAAGAACCTCAGCCAGAAGGCCCAGCTCGCCATACACAACGCGGTGGTGGTACCTACGCTCACGTATGGAAGCGAGAGTTGGGTATGGAAGAGAGAGCATGAAAGTAGAGTAAACACGGTCGAGATGCGAGCACTGCGCAAAATCTGCGAAGTGACGCTCGCGGACCGCATTTGTAATACCGAAGTAAGAAAGAGAGTTGGTCTGAAAGAGAGTGTCGAAGTGAAGGTAAGGAAAGGAATGCTCCGGTGGTTCGGGCATGTGGAAAGAATGACTAAACAGATATACAATGCAAAAGTGGATGGATGCAGAAGTCGTGGAAGGCCACGACACACCTTCCATGATCAAATTGATCGTGTACTAGCAGAAGGTGATGTCAGGAGCTTTAAGAACAGACGAGCGTGCATGACAAGAGTTATGAATGTCAAAGAAGTAAGTGAGGTGTGTAAGAATAAGCCTGAATGGCGCTCTGTTGTCCGTGCCTACCCCGCAAGGGAACTGGCGTGAAGTTATGTATGTATGTATTTTTTTAGTAAAATGGTTGGAGGAATCGATAATAAGCTACATTACCACCAAAAGAATAAAACTTTTTATCAAAGCCCTAAGTACACGTTACGGCTGCTACAATAATTTATAGCCAAGTACCTGTCTCTATTGTCGATGAAAGGTACCAATATTTTAGCTAGTCTATTATTCAGCTTCATGGTTCCGTACAGCATTTTATGGTTTAAAATGTTCTTAATAGTACATTATGGTACTAGTGTGTAACATTGGTGATTACCGCCGAGGCGCCATTGAGACTCGAGCCGTAGGCGAGGGTCTTAAGAGAGCCGAGGACGGTAATCATCAATACACACGTGTATTATACGACATTTTTCAACACACTTGTGAATAAAATAACAACAAAAACTCATTTTATTTAGTAGATAAAAAAAAGTTATATATGAGTGAAAGTTTTATTTATTAAACACGTACGAGTTAAAATTATCTATTTAAATAAGAAGTTGCATGAAATGAGCAAGCAATAGGAACATTAATTTATTTATGTATATATAATATAACTTAAGAAAATATTAATTTATTTGTTCTATAGAACACGATCTTTTTTTTTTTAATAAAAACTTTTTAAGAACAAAGCAACTCAACCAATAAAATTTAATAAAAAAATCTATAACTCACTAGTGAGTTATAATGTTTTTTACTCACAGTTTGATAATGGGTGTCATTCTGTGCCTAATTGCGGTGACCATAGAGCCACTTTATGAGCAAGTGTGTTGAAAAAAATATTATCTTAAAAATATTTTTTTTATTTTATTTATGGAGTACAGCAGTCAGGCTGACGGCTCAACTGTGATGGAAAGCGGTTACCGTCGCCTATAGACTGAAGGGTTATGAGCAAAAACAAGTAAGAAGGTCTTGATTTAATTTGATGTATTATAATTTATAAAAATATGAACACATAGCACAATTATCGTTTTCAGAAGACTTGAGAGAAGACTCGAGAATGAAGACTAAAGTGATACCAGTTATAAAGAGATATTTTGTTTATTTATTACCGTAAGAATGTTACCTCTAACAAAAAACATTTGCAACACTAAAGGTTATGGCGGCAGACGAGTAGTGGTAGCTATCCAGACGGGAAAATGCCCTAGCACCTGGCTGTGGGTTTTTTAGTCGCCTTTTACGACAGGCCTGGCCGCAGGAATTTGTATTCTTTCTTCGTTCCTGCATATATATACCCGGCCGCTCAGAAAGTATTGCGAAAAAAAGTTTTTATGTATGACAGACTGGCCAGTTATAATCTATTTTGAAAATATGATTATTTATAACTAAAAATATGTACATTCCAATTTCAAAATTTCCCTCAACATTTTTTGTGAGCTAATTTAATTTATCGTGTCACATTGAAAAATGGATCTGCGCCGGGAACATTTTTGCGCTATGATTTTTTACGATTTCAAGTGTCGCCTGAAACCGGACGAATCGTACGATAGACTTCAAATGGCATTCATGGACGAAGGCCCTTTTAAGGCAATCGTGTAACTTTAGTATAACGAATTCAAGCGCGGTCGACTAACTTTGGGGGATTGAAGAAAGAGGTGGTCGCCCTTTGACGGCTGTTACGGTAGACAATGTGCTAGCAGTGAAAAACTTAATCGAAGACAATAGGCGAGTTACGTAGCAAGAGATTCAGCACGTACTGCAGATTGGATCGGGAAGCCTTCACGAGATTCTACATGTGCATCTTCTAGCAAAGTCCGTCGATAGATATAAATAAATTATACATAGATTACCGAATGTAATACACACGTCTTGCTTCGCTCGTGGTTATCGCTAGACTGCCTCATCTCTCAATTGGGGCATTGCTTTATACTGCACAGATGCAATATGTCTGCACGGCCGAGTGACGGCCATGCAGACATATACCGAATTTCCTAGATTCAGTCCGACACACCTGGCTAATGATTGGCATAAAATATTACAATACACAATGGGCTGTTTTCTAATCACAAAACTTAAACACATGGTAAACAAAAGAAGTCCAAATACCGAAAGGTAATAAACTGTGTTTTTACGGTATGCAGGTGTGAATCCACTTTTGTCGGCGTCTAGGTCGTAACAGTATATTTTATGCATAATTTTAATATTAGCATTCATCGCTTCTTCTCTATATAAACTATAAGTGTGCGAAATTTCATACTCCTCCGTCCGCGCAATTTTCGTAAAAAGGGGTACAAAGTTTTTGCTTCACGTATTAAATATATAGATATAATTAATTTTTATTCCATGAAAACGGAACCCTATTACTGGGCTCACGTAATTGTCTAGACTTCGTACGTTGTTTCTGAAACGATTTTTATATGGGACTTGGTTACTTTATGATCGGTTTTCTTTGTGCTCATTGTAATAAGAAAAGATTATTTTTCTTATAAATGTTATTTCAGCGTTTTATTTAACACATTTATTGAATTTTATTATGGAAGCAATTTCTATACAATTACACTTACTTACAACTCAATTTTTCACTTATACATATGTATTAGAAACTGTTCAAATCATCAAGCATCTCTTTGTCTATGCTGTATAAAGCATTCGGTTCCCAGAGACCACGACGCGCGATCGCGACCATTCCACTACGCGACCATGGTCGCCCGTCGTGGGGCGACCCCTAGCATTCCGAAGTCAACGACAGCGACCGCGACATCGCCGACGTCACTCGTCCTGCAGTCTTTATGGGCGACGGTTGTGTTCATTTTAGTACGATATTTTTTTCATTTTTTTTTTTTTTTTTTTTAAATTTTATTGCAGGAGATCAGCAGACAGGCAGACGGCCCACTTAATGGAAAGCGGTTACCATCGCCTATGGACATTCGCAACACCAAAGGTGCTACAAATGCGCTGCTGCTCTCTTAAGGGTCACTGGAATCTGGTCACTAATGCCGGAACACAACTCAAGGTTATTATGGCGACAAGCTATAGACTAGGGGTGGTAGCCATCCAGTCGGGCAAATGCCCTACCACCTGGCTGTGGGTTGTTTAGTCGCCTCTTACTACAGGCCGCCCGGCCGCAGGAAATTGGATTCTTTCTCCGTTCCTGCACGGATGGATATGTCGGACAATTTATCCGCAGCTAGGTAAAGAGTTCGGCAGCTATTGGAGGATGAAGAAGATGATGATATTCTTATGTTATTATCTATATAACTCCGGAAAAAAGGATGAAGATCGACTCAATTTTCACGCCGCGAGAAGAAGACGGTTGCTTTCAAATATTCATAAAACGACATTTAAATTATAAGGAAGAAAAGTTCAGAAAATGCACTGCCGGGGAACTTCTTTTATCCCCCGGCATCGTCCATGTCTAATCCGGGGCGTGGGTGGATTGTAACGCGCCCTACGGGAGGAGAAATGAGCGCGCGCGGAACACCCGCCCTCCGGCGTCGGCGCGTCCTTTGGCGGGAGCGGAGCAAGGAAGTTCGCTCACGCTCCCGCTCCGTCTTCTCTTTCGCAAGCATGACGCGCTCGCAGAAGACTGAGAGGTTTCATTCTTCAGCGCCAACCTTTACCAATTTGACGAATATATAATGTCACGTCATGAAAGACAGACTTCGCTTATGTCTGCGATATTATAAGTAGGGATGGGCCGAATGTGGTTTGAACCGAATACGAACTTCGGCCGAACATTCGGTTAAAACAAAAAACTCGACCGAATTTCGGTTTCATTTCGCCACGCTTTTTCAAGAGCACATTGTGACCTGTTGACAACGTCAACTTGATAACAACAAATTTTTGGTTCTTTTACCCCATAAACTGTATCTAGTAAATTTTAAGTATGAGTAAGTTGATAAAAGAATAGATTTTTAGACCTTTGATTGAAAAATAAATACCATTTCATAATTCTTAATTCATAGGTGATTTCAATCAAAATTAAAGTTATAATTTCTAATGTCCCTTAGACGTGTTTTTTTAATTCAAGTTACGCATTATAATTAAGCAGTTGCACTACTTACTGATATTTTTAGAGGAATAATAAGCTTATTTTATTTTTTAATTTGATGTTTTTATCTATTTAATTAGGCAAAGACTCAATCAAGAACTAATTTTATTTATTTTTATCACATTGCAGGTTAAGATTTACATGTTCCTAACTAAAATAAATGACCATGAGTATATGGATGTCAATTTTTATATTACGGTTATGATATGTATGATTTTTTTTTTTTTTTGGTTTTGAGGCGAGGGAAAATGCTTAACCGATTTACGCACAAACTGGGTCGTTGCTAGGGGAACGACACGCGTCGGTCGGGGGCGATAACACTGCAGCAATAGTATGCTCTTGGCAGCGCTCCGTCCGCGATCGACGTCACAGAATAGTGTGGAAGACTCCGAGCGTTGCTGCACGGGCGAGCAACCCCAATACCCACTAAAAACCCCCTCCTCCCTGACGACCCTGCGCTTTGAATGTGTTGGAAAGGCTGAGATTTAGAACATAGTTACGCCCAGCCGATCCAGCGCAATAAAGTGCCTGGAGTGTGCCCTGGGAGAACACACCCCACTTCGTTGTGCGGGGGTAGAAGGTCCTTTGCTCTTCTGATATGTATGATTTCTATTAACTTCAGTCAAAATAGTGCAAGTAGGTATTTAACTTTTTCCTTGCACCGAATGTTGGGCATTTAAACCGTATTTCGGCCGAATGCCGAAAATCGGCTCAAGCTGCCGAAAATCGGTCAAACCGAATGTAAAGCTAATTTCGGCCCATCCCTAATTATAAGACGTTCTCTAAAATCTAAATAAATCCAAGTTTATCTCTAAGATCAATTGCAGTATCTTGTGGTAGCTTAGATTATTTAAACTGCTACAAAAGTCAGTTTTAAGATCGAAGTTATATTTATTTATTTAATTTGTTTGGGAAACATACAATAATCAATATTCTTAAATATAAAACACAAAATTAATACATATATCAATCAAGTTTCCACTAAAAAATAATTTATATAATAAAAATAAAAATTGGCTCAAATAGTTAATTACAAAATGTATACTTATTTTATTTAAGTGTCATTCCTACTTCACGTCTAGCATCGTAGCTCTTCTTCTTCTTCTTCTCTTCATAAGTGTTAAGGCCATTATCTACTTTATGTAAATTACTACTTAGCATGAAAGAAAGTTTGAAATATAAAATTACATAAGCTGCATAAAAACATGGTAGCTATACAAATAGGTGTTGTTATTTAATAATGATCACAAGTTTTTTGCCGTTTCGGCGGACAGTTTTTTGAAACTTATATTATTATTGCAACCTAGGCCCCGACAAAGACAAATTCCACATACAAATCTGTAAAAGCACATTTTATTACCTGTCGGCATTTGAAACAGTTGTAATCCTTTTATGATCGTCTCCTTTTGTTCACTTATTTATTGGCATAAGTTTCTAGTTCTTGTAGAGAACAGCCGATTGTTCTATTGTACTCATTGTTCTATTGTACTTGTTTACGGCCGCTTGCGTCTGCATCATTAGCCAGGTGTGCGGATTACGATTACTAGGAAATTGTGTGGACGTTGCCGGGCGCGCACATCCTCATTTGTGAAGTATAAAACGACGGGCTGATTAAGAGAGGAGTCAGTTGAGCTACGACTACGATACGGGCGTGACGTGTGTACATTCGGGAATATAATAGACGACGGACTTTGCGTGTTTTACTGAATTACGACCTTCTGCGTTACGTTTGGATTTGTTGTGTTCGGTTATATTTGTACCTGTATTATACATGTTTGTATAGTTCTAATAAACTCTATAATAATTCTAACGACATTTTAATTTGAGTCCCGCTAACTCGTAACATTATATAGGTACACATTATTCTTTTATTACTGCTTAAATGTTATTATAATCATGTATAATCTTAAATTTAAATAATACATATACGATTAAAAAAATTTGGTAAATGACACATTATAGAATAAATTATAAAACAATGTTTATATAAAAGGGCAAGATTTAAAAACACCATGTTATCACCTCATGTTTAAAATAACATGATAAGAATAACGAATTACAGTTTGAACAATAAATTAATAACCATGGAAGATGGTATCCGTGCACGAATGGAGAAAGAATACAATTTCCTGTGGCCGGGCAGCCTGTCGTAAGCGGCGACAAAACAACCCACAGCCGGGTGGTAGGTTATTTACCCGCCTGGATGGCTACTACCCCTGGTCTAGTGTATGCTTCCATAACAACTTGAGTTGTGTTCCAGCATTAGTAACCCGGGTCCAGACTCTCTTAAGAGAGCAGCGACGCATTTGTAGCACGGTCGTGCGCCTGCTGCTGAACTCATGCAAGAAATTTTAAAAAAAGAAGGTCAGCACTTACCATCTATGTGGACCTTGTAAACGTTTGACTACAAACAAAGAATTGAAATCGGTCTTTTCACCAGAAAAGACATTCTAATTTCAAAATACCGTATCTTACAATGATATTAAGAAAAACCTTATTTAATTGCATTAAAAATTGAAATTATGAAAAAGTGACACCTTTGAGTTAATGCTTGGATTATTTCTTTTTATATGAAAATCGATTCTTAAGGAGTAAACTCTAAAAAGTTTTAAACATCTTGGATACGCTCTCCTTTAAAATTACAATGTTGCAGTTGATCAACTACACGTAGAAGCCATCGATATAAACTAGATATGCAGTAAGACCTACGAATAAGTCATTTTGTTGAAGCACAACAAAAACGATCGCCCGGATCTTGGCACTGGAAGTGCGTTATGTTCAATATGATTTATACCCACTGGTGGATATCTTAATAACTCCACTGCGCTCCTCGTAAATCACGATGGGGACTTATAGAGTCGTATAACTAGGCATAAAACGCCGCTTCGCACGCTTCAAATAATTGCGACTGGGCAACGTCATTACTTTAATTTCTTAGCATGTGCCAGAGAAACTTCGTTGGCGTTGTTTTGAGCGCAGTATTTTATTTCATTTTTATTCGGACATTTCTCCGGTAAACGTAAAGCCGGATGGCCTCCAGCTCGATGGAATTATGACTTATAGATTTAGTTTACTCGTTCAATTAGATTAGAGTCCCATAGAGTAAATAATAAGGACGATTAAAAATTAAAACAAGGTTTTAAAAAAAGGTTTAAATCGTTTATTCCTCAAAGAACATTAAAAACAATGTTATTTGAGAAATATGATAATAATAAAAAAATTTTTTTAATGATATTTGTTACTATTATATTTCTCAAAGAACAATACAGTTCACTTAAAGAGAAATATACATTACTAGAATTTACCCTGCGACTGCGCCGCAGGTCAAACTCTACTGCCTCTTGTTTAAAGAGCAGGCATTAATACAGGTTACATTTTACTCAATTTTTATGTTAGTGCTATTTGCATTCGGAAGTTTAATTTCATTTTATATCGCAAATTATCCCATCTCCGGGCATGAAAAGTATTTATGTCCATTTTCGGTATTAAAAGTACATTTAAACAAAATTACAGCAAAACCGATCCAGTATTCCTAGTAGTTTTCCGTGAAAGCTTAACGGGAAGACTCTCCGATAAACTATCCCATCTCGGAATTAAAACTACATAATTGTACATATTTTTTTTTTGCAGGAGTTCAGCAGACAGGCAGACTTAATGGAAAGCGGTTACCATCGCCTATATACATTTGCAACACAAAAGGTGCTACAAATGCGCTGCTGTTCTCTTAAGGGAGACTGGAACCTGCTCACTAATGCCGGAACACAACTCAAGGTTGTTATGGCGACATACTTTAGACCAGGGCTGGTAGCCATCCAGTCGGGCAAATGCCCTACCACCTAGCTGTGGGTTGTTTTTCGCCTCTTACGACAGGCCGTCCGGCAGCAGGAAATTGTATTCTTTCTCCGTTCCTGCACGGATAAATTACAGCAAAAAACTACGTTTTAACGGTTTTAAGCGCGGTAATTTTATTTGATTTTGGTTTTTCCGACGTTTCGGCCACTTTTCATAAAACGTCGAAACGTCGGAAAAACCAAAATCAAATAAAATTACCGCGCTTAAAACCGTTAAAACG
The DNA here is from genome assembly GCA_019925095.2 of Dendrolimus kikuchii. Taxonomy (NCBI): domain Eukaryota; kingdom Metazoa; phylum Arthropoda; class Insecta; order Lepidoptera; family Lasiocampidae; genus Dendrolimus; species Dendrolimus kikuchii. The sequence goes on along the minus strand of CM034394.1, from coordinate 2,891,894 downwards.
TAGTTTTATTATGTATACAAGTCGCGAAAACTTAAGAAAATATTACAGCAAAAAAACTGAAATGGCCAAAATGGCCGAAATAAATAACCAAAATTACGAAAATGGCAAATCACAAAAAAACAAAACCTATCTAGTGCCTATTTGGTAAAAAAAAAACCTATACCATTTGCAGACACAATTAATAGCGTTGACCTTTTCAGTTCCATCAAAACCCCAAATGGAGGGGCGGCCTAAAAATGAAAAATTCCTCCCATTCGTCTGATAAATCAAGTTGCTCGTCTGCCGCTGACCTCCGAAAAGTCAATTTAGGCCGACTTCCAGTTTGACAGTTAATAAAGCTTCCTCAGACGGCTCTATAATCTGAATTGCTAATGTTATTTTTCTTTAAATTACTTCGCTCGGTGGATTAAACGCCTATTATATTCAAAGATTGTTTGCTTTATCGACTCCTTATTGCTGGGCCTTTGATTCTCCTTACAATCGCCGCTCTTGCAGATTTCGTCATAATTATTATTTATTTTTTATTTACTTATTCTCAAAAATTTTTCATTTTTTTAAAATATACATATAAAGATATTTTTTTATAAAAAAATAGATAACATTATTCTTTTATAAAAATATATCAAAAATAAAATACATATTCAATTAAAAAAATATAAAATCTTGCATCTCATCGCTAGCGGGGCCTGGGGTCCAAACTACCGATGGTTATGGCTCCAGAGACAGGAACCTCCTCACAATTCGTGCCGTGTCCAAGAGTGCTGCCTTCTGTATCTGGCTCTTCACCCAGCTTCCCAGCGAAAGCCTCTCTAGATGAAGGTCGAGGCTTTTCGCTCTAAGACCATTGACGGTAACAACTATCGGCACAATGCTCGGTGACTCCAGATTTATTTTTTATTATTATTATTATCTGATTATCCGTGCAGGAGCGGAGAAAGAATACAATTTCCTGCGGCCGAGCGGCCTGTTGTAAGAGGGGACAAAACAACCCACAGTCAGGTGGTAGGGTATTTGCCCGACTGGATGGCTACCACTCCTAGTCTAGAGTATAACGCCATAATAACCTTGATTTGTGTTCCGGCATTGGTGAAAAGGTTCCAGTCTCCTTTAAGAGAGTAGCAGCGCATTTGTAGCAACTTTGGTGTTGCAAATGTCCATAGGCGATGGTAACCGCTTTCCATCAAGTGGGCCGTCTGCCTGTCTGTCTGAACTCATGCAATAACAAAATAAAAAAAATATCCTCTTGAAATAAATTCACTGTAACTTAAAACTAGTAACACCATTGAGTAAGAGACTGGTGCTTGAATTAAGTTAAAAATATACTTGAAGGGCATCAGAATCAATCAGTTGGCTTTTTTTTATTGCAGGAGATCAGCAGACAGGCAGACTTGATGGAAAGCGGTTACCATCGCCCATGAACATTTGCAACAGCAAAGTTGCTACAAATGCGCTACTGCTCTCTTAAGGGAAACTGGAACCTGGTCACTAATGCCGGAACACAACTCAAGGTTGTTATGGCGACATACTTTAGACCAGGTGTGGTAGCCATCCAGTCGGGCAAATGCCTTACCACCTGGAAAAATGGCTGATTAAGAAGAAAGTTAATATAATATAGTATTTATTTACTTACAAACATCGCTATCATTACAGTAGCCACCAATACAATAGCTTGGTACACATAATACATTATACATATATGTATGCATACATATTCAATAATTATAATATGATATGGTATGGAGTTCTCGCGAATTTAATAACAGTACAGATAAAAATGTCAATTTATTGACATAACTTGTTCGGTGTTTTTTTTTTTTTTTTAAATTATTAACAACTTTACGGACTCGAGTTCCGTACCCTTCTTCGGTGTTCGCATTTTAATTTTTTTTTTAAGGCGGGGGAAATGCTATTTACGCGCAATACCGGGACCTTTGCAAGGGATTAGACCATAGTTGATCATGGAGGCTTTACCCTTTAATAAGGGGCAATCCAAACAGTAATCAACCAGCTTGTGTGGAGACTCCGAGAAGTTGCACGGGCAACAACCACTACCCACTAAAACCACCCTCCTCCCATGTGCCCCGCGCTTTTTATGTAGGAAAGGCTGAGACTTAGAACGTAGTTACGCCCAGTCCGATCCAGCACAAAAAGTGCCTGAATGTGCTCCGGGAATCAGAACACATCCACTTCGTCAGCGGGGGTGATGAATCCTTTGCTCCCTTGATAGCTAAAGCCCCCCCCGAGTGTTCGCAAGGTCTGTGCCATCGCCGCCTTATTGAGCAAGTTGATCTTGCCGTTTACGAATGCACGCACGTAACGCATTGTTTGGAAACGGACGGGGTTAAGGGGGAGATTTTGACTAAGGGATGGGATGGAGCGAATGAATGAGTGAATACGATGTACAAAGGGGTAATATGCTATAAGTTTATTTTATAATAGTATTGCTAGTAAAACTTCGTTCGCGTAGGGACGAAAACGCTTTAACACGCACGTTTAAATCTGTTAGTAGTTTTGACGTGATACTCTAATAGACAGACTGAATAAAAAAAAATTTCGTAACTATCTGATCCGAATTAGCCGTCCTAATATTTTTCATTTTTAAATTCATTGTACAAACTTGGCACACACAACAGATTTATTATATTGTAGACAGATATATTAATGTACAATAAAAAGCCGAAATGTGTGCTAGAACACATAGTAGAAGTGAAAATTCAACGGATAAGTGGCAAAACGAATCGCAACAAAATTTTAACTTGAAGTTTTACCAGCAGGTTTTCATATTGGACAAAGTACATTAACAATCTGCGCGTCAAACTTTAAGTTAAGATTTTGTTGGGATTCGTTTTGCCACTTATCCGTTGAAGTTTCACTTCTACTATGTGTCCCAGCACACATTTCGTTCTTTCGCAGGTTTACTGCAAATTATGATTTGGTTAGGTTAGGTACATTTTAATTAATGCATTTTTTATTTAAACATTTTTTTTTATCAAACAAGAAAACTGAATTCGTCCCGGAACCAAAAAACACATCCATAGTATAGTCTAAAATTATGCCGCTCTTCCACGCGTCCGTAACGCTTTTTCGTGACAGAAAAATTCTAAGACCCCCCGTTTATATAGAAGTTTCACTTTAAAAATATTTATCTATAATTTCTATGTAGGTACTAGCGGCCATCTCTTATTACTTGTATGCAGCGATAGTGGTATCACAACAGCTTGTACAAGATTTGATCTATACAAAATTATTATTATCATTAATGTTTTGCTAGTATATCGATGAACTAATGAACATAACTCCTTCAATATGTTTATGGTAACTTTTGGAAGTTTGTGATAATGCGAATTACTTCCGGCTCCTTCGTGTCTTGTTATCTAATTAAGTTAACGCTGATAAGATTAAAGTGCTTGGGGTTGTTTGTAAACGAGATACAACAGGTGGTACAATCGACAATGGTATTAGACTAGCTTTTTTATTGCATGAGTTCAGCAGACAGGCAGACGGCGCACTTGATGGAAAGTGATTACCATCGCTGGTACCGCCATGGAAACCTCCTTTTGACCTATTCATACTTTTCTTCGACATATTTAAATTCTCACTTCAAATCTGACGGCGCGTTCACTTTCGCACGTCACGTCAATCATTCATCTCATGTCATAAGATAAAATAAATTAAATTAAATCGCCGCACACATTGTAAATAAATGAAATACCATAAAATATACCGCCCCCGCAACTCATACATGTGTGTATGATACAAATAACCCGCTCCGCGTCAAATTGTAAAATATAATAAAAATGTATAATATAAATTATAACAAATAAAGTGAATAGGACTGAGGAGCAGAGGAGCAGCTGCATTTCATTCCCATTAACCTGGTAAGTGCGTGCTTATCTTCCGATTCCCATCAAAATTGTCCCACACTTCTTTTCCCGCAAATTTGACACAGTTCGCTTCCCGCTAAACCCAGCGCCGCCGCACCAATCGCCTATGGACATTTGTAACACTGAAGGTGCTATCAATATGCTGTTCTGTGCGGACATGTATGTGCCAGCGAAACATTATATTTCATCCACGTAGACCTAGTACTTTGGGAGAAAATGTTTGTGACATACAAAGATACGTATAGAAGAAAGAAGAGGACGATTTGCTAAGAAAATTCGTTAGAAATAATAACAATATACGCTGGATTTTACTTAAAACGAGCTCGGTTGTTACGACTTTGCCTATAGCGACGTAACACTTAAGTCTTGAATTTAAAGTATACTTTTAAAGGATGATAATACGGCTATAGCGACTTCGGATGTAACTCGGATTCCGAGTATAACAGCTAGTTTTAGTTACGGCTAGGAACCGATTTAAACAGGTTATAACCAATTTGCGGACCGCGTTCGTAATACCGAAGTAAGAAAGAGAGTTGGTCTGAAAGAGAGTGTCGGGGTGAAGGTAAGGAAAGGAATGCTCCGGTGGTTCGGGCATGTGAAAAGAATGCATGATGAAAGAATGACTAAACAGATATACAATGCAAAAGTGGATGGATGCAGAAGGCGTGGAAGGCCACGACCTACCTTCCATGATCATATTGATCGTGTACTAGCGGAGGGTGATGTCAGGAGCCTTAAGAACAGACGAGTGTGCATGACAAGAGTTATGAATGTCAAAGAAGCAAGTGAGGTGTGTAAGGATGAGCCTAAATGGCGCTCTGTTGTTCGTGCCCCGCAAGGGAACTGGCGTGAAGTTATGTATGTATGTATGTATAACCAATTTTAGTCAACTGAGTCATTCGAAGTGTAAACCTTAACATAGTGTTATATAAACCTGAATTAACCGGTTTATTCTGCAAGAAAAGGAAGAAGAGTATCATTCTATCTCTTTCAACTTTTTTTGTGCGACTGAAAACTTACCAGAAGACTGCGCTTTGGCGATGTACGGGAAGAACCGTTCAAAATCTTTCGAAACCGGTTCAATCAACAAAACCTATTTGATTTTTTTCCCCAGTGGTAAATATTTCGTTGTGTGATATGTGAGGGCAAGGAAGGAAAAGGGACTAACCCGGATTTGGTTCTCGCACCTGGACCCCGCACAGTTTTAATAGTTTTTAAATATTTTTCGGTTTTTTGCGCACGTTCGTGTTGGTTGAGAGAGAGAGAATTTAAGCTGACAGCCTTGACGTTTTGCAGTCGACCGCGCATACAGATGGCGCCATCTCTTGACATCTTCGGGCTTTCCTCTTTTAGGTTTTTTTTGGCGAGTTTATGGAAAGGGAATGGTTTAAAAGGACAAAAGGAATTTAGGTTATTTAGGTCGACACACCCAGAAACCGTTTAATTGAGCTAAAGTCGAAACCAAACCGAAAAGAAAAGTTTCTATGCATTTAAGCTGTAACCGGTTCAACTTTTTAACCGGTTTCCAAGCATAGTTTTTAGTGAACCATTTGTGACGAGGGCCTAGATATTCCTTGAAAATATTGCAACCGAGTCAACAAACAAAGACAGAAAGGTTCATTCATAGAATCATAAAGCTAATTTATTTTTTTGTCTACATCCTTACACTTTTGTTTATAAACAAAGAAACACATCTTTTATTCTAAGTCTGCACGAAAAATTGGCTGAAACAATGCAATATTCTAATTTCTTTCAAAATGCTTATTTATACAATGTGCATAGTATTATTAAAGTAGATACTAGGCCATATATGCGCGCATAGTTTTTAGTGAACCATTTGTGACGAGGGCCTAGATATTCCTTGAAAATATTGCAACCGAGTCAACAAACAAAGACAGAAAGGTTCATTCATAGAATCATAAAGCTAATTTATTTTTTTGTCTACACCTTACACTTTTGTTTATAAACAAAGAAACACATCTTTTATTGTAAGTTTGCACGAAAAATTGACTGAAACAATGCAATATTCTAATTTCTTTCAAAATGCTTATTTATACAATGTGCATAGTATTATTAAAGTAGATACTAGGCCATATATGCGCGCATAGTTTTTAGTGAAGCATTTGTGACGAGGGCCTAGATATTCCTTGAAAATATGCAACCGAGTCAACAACCAAAGACACGAAGATTTATTCATAGAATCATAAAGCTAATTTATTTTTTGTCTACATCCTTACACTTTTGTTTATAAACAAAGAAACACATCTTTTATTGTAAGTTTGCACGAAAAATTGACTGAAACAATGCAATATTCTAATTTCTTTCAAAATGCTTATTTATACAATGTGCATAGTATTATTAAAGTAGATACTAGGCCATATATGCGCGCATAGTTTTTAGTGAAGCATTTGTGACGAGGGCCTAGATATTCCTTGAAAATATTGCAACCGAGTCAACAAACAAAGACAGAAAGGTTCATTCATAGAATCATAAAGCTAATTTATTTTTTTGTCTACACCTTACACTTTTGTTTATAAACAAAGAAACACATCTTTTATTGTAAGTTTGCACGAAAAATTGACTGAAACAATGCAATATTCTAATTTCTTTCAAAATGCTTATTTATACAATGTGCATAGTATTATTAAAGTAGATACTAGGCCATATATGCGCGCATAGTTTTTAGTGAAGCATTTGTGACGAGGGCCTAGATATTCCTTGAAAATATGCAACCGAGTCAACAACCAAAGACACGAAGGTTTATTCATAGAATCATAAAGCTAATTTATTTTTTGTCTACATCCTTACACTTTTGTTTATAAACAAAGAAACACATCTTTTATTGTAAGTTTGCACGAAAAATTGACTGAAACAATGCAATATTCTAATTTCTTTCAAAATGCTTATTTATACAATGTGCATAGTATTATTAAAGTAGATACTAGGCCATATATGCGCGCATAGTTTTTAGTGAAGCATTTGTGACGAGGGCCTAGATATTCCTTGAAAATATGCAACCGAGTCAACAACCAAAGACACAAAGGTTTATTCATAGAATCATAAAGCTAATTTATTTTTTGTCTACATCCTTACACTTTTATACAATGCGCATAGTATTATTAAAGTAGACACTAGGCGATATATGCGCATTGTGCGGGTGTATTATCTGGTAATAAATACTGTAGCCTTTCTTACTTTGTTTTATATATGTATATAGCGACGGGATTATAGTGGTCCCTTCATCGTAAAATGATAACCAAAATTTACTATAATTAGTGTTTGAAAAAACCGTCAACGTCCACTTGAACCCAGTTTCAGCAAGAGGTTATTTTTACAAAAATAACAACAAAATAATACCTGCGTTGTCGACAAACGACCCATTAGTTAAATGAGAAAACCGGTCACTAGTGTTGGCACAACCTAGGTGGGATTGGACGTAATCGATGGGCAAACATTTGCCCAACAATCCAATTGGAAATCCGAGTCGAGTGTCAGCTGACCAAAGTCTGAGAATATATTCATATGTAATGAAATTGTATTATATTTACTTAAACCGTTGCTACTGCTACACATTTACGAAGTTAATATTATAAACAAGAAGTTTGTTACTATTTTACGCCAAAACTAAGGAACAGATTTTGACGAAACTTTACAGGAATATAATGCTATGTTTTCATATATAGAATATAGTATTTATTTATGCGCTAATTTAATGTATGCTAAAATTATGTTAAAATATCACTTTCGCAGACCAAATAAAAACATATATAAAGTGGTTAATCCTGCACATCGAGATAACCGATGTGTCAAACCCAACAAGCAGCCTTCGACATGCGTGGCGGGTATACTGTCCGTTTCTCTAAAGATTGAACCAACTTAAATAAATGAACCTCACCGCGAAAAAAAAAAATGATTAAAACACATCAAACATCTGTTCCAGGTTTGATTGATTTCTGTAGCTGTATGTCGAGTTTGTTGAAGTGAAAATCTTCTTTAGGCACGTTGGGTACTTTTGAGATGGAGAAAACCACTGAACTCGCGTGACTGTCACGCTCAGATACTTATATGCAGATGTGTCTGTGTGTTTGTGTGTATGTGTGTATGTATGTGTATGTATAGAGCTCTTTTGGGGTGAGGAAGCACCGAACTCGCGTGACCGTCACGCTCAAATATTTATATACAATGTGTCTGTGGGTGTGTGTGTGTGTGTGTGTGTGTGTGTAGAGATCTTTCGGGGTGAGGAAGCACTGAATTTGCGTGGCCGTAACGCTTATATAATACTTATATACAGATCTGTGTGTATATGCTCTTTTGGGGTGAAGAAGCACCGAACTCGCGTGACCGTCACGCTCAAATATTTATATACAATGTGTCTGTGTGTGTCTGGGTGTGTGTGTGTAGAGATCTTTCGGAGTGAGGAAGCACTGAATTTGCGTGGCCGTAACGCTTATATAATACTTATATACAGATCTGTGTGTATATAGAGCTCTTTTGGGTTGAGGAAGCACTGATCTCCCGTGACCGTCACGCCCTGATACAAAATTTCCACGTCTCATATGCGGTCCTACGTGTGACAGTTTTGTCTCTATTCTTTTAAACTCCACAAAACTATACTTAAGTCTAAAATTAAAACAATTGAGAATAAAGGCTAAAAATAAAACCCAACGAATAAAAAACGTTCAGGTATATTTAACTTTCGCAACGAAAATGCTTATGGGTGAATTTTATTTCGCAGAAGAAAGAAGTTAATTAGGTATCAAGGGCGATATTGACAAAGGATTTATTAATTAAAAGTAACCGCCTATTGTGAGGTACGAACTATTATAAACCGTAATTCAAACTTGTTGAATACTTTTGAAATAACGAAATTTGGACTTGGAATCATCGTGGAAAGTTACTTTGATTCTTGGAATGGAAATCGTTTCCATTTCACTATTTTGCAATTTTCGGAGTTCTACGTGGAGTTTAGTGAAACTCACTCAGAAGTTTCATTTGAAGCAATGCCATAAGTACAAAGTAACTGTATCTGTCAGCTTTATAAAGGCGTATGGAGTACTGTTCATACCTTTGGGCTAGAGCACTCACCCTTGGACTGTACTTAACGTTGAGCCGTACGCGTTGTTGATGACCCCATACTCACAGAAGGTCTAGACAGTCGCAAGTTGCTATGTCACGTATGCAAATGGCGCCATTTTCATTTTAAAAACATCATAAGATAATTGCGACTTTCCGACTGATATATTTTATGTTTGTTTCATTACCTATTGTACTGTTTTCTCGCAAATGTTGGTTTTTATAAACTCGTGACTATGGTAAGCCGACATGGTTTTGGGCTTACAATCGTTTGCTCGTTTGTAAAAACCAACTTACCGCGCTGGTATCATAATAACTATTACAAAGCTTTAATATATCGGTAATACCGTCAATATGTATTTTAAGAAATTCATCTACAGTATGATAGCAGTTTTTGATCAGTCGAAGCCGCGCGGAAGGTTGTACGTGTCTATAATTCTCCAGAAAATTTTAAACAATTTTCATTTATGCTTATTTAGAGAATTGTTACGTCGAAGTAGTCTATTAGAGGTCCTTGTGCGGGTAATTTATTCGCAGATTTTAATTGTGACAGCGAGGCGGGTCCTTGACGAATGTCAACCGTCAACTCTAGTTGGATTGTGTCTATTTAGCAAGATTATTAATGTATCTTTGTTGTCATTTTCAGTAGGATTAACATCAAAGGTATGGAAAGATATTTTGTATGTTCCAAAATAAGCAAGATATACTTGTGTAGCGGATGAATAAAAAAAACTGGTAAGATATGACAGCTTCTGTGATTGAGTACACATTTATACTTGTGTTGCGGATAAATAAACAACTGTTAAGGTTTAACGGTTTCTGTGGTTGAGTAGATATTTATACTTATGTTGCGTAAACAACTGGTAAGGTATAACGGTTTCTGTGGTTGAGTAGACATTTATACTTGTGCTGCGTAAACAACTGTTAAGGTATAACGGTTTTTGTGGTTGAGTACACATTTATACTTATAATAATATATAATAATATCAGCCCATAAATGTCCCACTGCTGGGCTCGGGCCTCCCATTATAGGGGGAACGGACGTATACCCGCCACGCTTGTCCAAGGCGGCTTGGCAGGTTTAACACATCGGTTATCTCGATGTGCAGGTTGCATCACGATGTTTTCCTTCACCGTTATTAGCACGTGGTAATTGTAGCAATATGCACATTAGATCAGAAAACTGACTAAGTGGTGTATGCGTTCCGGCCAGGATCGAACCCGCGCCCTCTGTGTTTGGGACGCTTGCACTAGCCATTACGCTACCACGACTCGTTCGATTTATACTTATGTTGCGTAAACAACCGTTAAGTTAAACGGTTTCTGTGGTTGAGTAGATATTTATACTCATGTTGTGTAAACAACTGTTAAGGTATAACGGTTTCTGTGGTTGAGTAGACATTTATACTTGTGTTGCGTAAACAACTGTTAAGGTATAACGATTTCTGTGATTGAGTAGACATTTATACTTAGGTTGCGTGAACAACTATTAAGGTATACCTTAACAGTTATTTACGCAACTTTACCACACCTTACCTTTACCGCAGAAACCGTTATACGGTTTCTGTGGTTAAATAAACCTTTATACTTGTGTTGAGGATAGTAAGAAACTGTTAAAATATGACCTATTCTGTGCTAGATTGGGTTAAATCATTGCCGGTCTACCTTACTGCAGCGCAAAGACTATGGATTCGATTCCTGGCTTGATAAATTTCATAAAAGAACTTTCAGATGTTTGCTATGGTCTGGAATCTAACCCAGAGTGATCCATTATATGTATATTATCCATAATATAAGCATATTTGCTTAATTTAGGGATATAAAATGTGTGTGTTTATCTAAGGTGACTAAAACAAATAATGATTATCATCATATAAGTATGTAACTAAGCGTTGATTTTGGTTTATTTTATAAAGTTGTATGGGGGGGGGGGGGATACTTTTTAAATGAAGTCAACTGATCGCGAAATATTAGCCCAAAAAATTGTGAAACCGTTATTCCCCTTATAGCATTTAAAGTTTGAAGTGGAAAATGTATAAAAAAACAAAATTGAACAGCTTCGGAAATACATTCAACGAAAATTGGTTTGATTGATAAAATATTTTTTCTCCGAAAGAACCCACACAATCTGGAGCTAGTTTATTTATTTCAATTACAATGTCATAACAGTCTTGCATCTAACGGGACAATGAAAGCACCTTATTAGCCTATTGTGTTAGTAATACACTTCAATGCACTTTATTCGAATTGCTTTAAGGGACACGGTAGTTGTGATCATTGGGAAAGTTAAAAGCAACATACCTTGTGGTAGATCTCCAAATAGATGGATTGTCTAGGTTGCTGACCAGCTAGATATTTCTATAAATTCGGCTCTCCACCGTACTCCAAATCGATCTCGATGGAGAAGAGCAATTATTCACTGTCGTCAAAGTCACGACCTTCAGCAGTGCGGGAACAACTTAGAAAAATATATTATTTGAGTATGTAGTAGATTCTTACCACGTTCATAGTTGTAGATATTTTTATATTCTTTACTTAGCTTAATATACCACGATCCTGGTTACCACGCCCTCGAGGTTCTTATATTAGGAACTTTCATAATAAATAAAAATTGTCTTTAAATATAATTCCAAGTCAATCAAGTCTCGTTTAATGCTTCTAAAACTCAGGCGTGTCTTTTCACCGCAAAAAAGAGTTCCTTTGAACTGACTCCTACTTTCCGGGGAGTATTTGTGCCGGTGACCGACGGCCTTCAGCTTCTTGGTATCTCTCTAACGTCTAGTCTCAATTTGGGCTCATACATCGAGTCTATAGCCCAAACTGCAGCTAAAAAGCTGGGCATACTATCAAAGGTGAGGCAGTACTTCACTTCAGAACAGTTGCTGATGCTGTATAAAGCACAAATACGGGCATGTATGAAGTACTGTTCTCATCTTTGGGATGGCTCAGCTAAAGACCAACTCGAGGCACTAGAATCGATTGAGCGGAGAGCCAGGAAGTTGATAGGCAACGACCAGCTATTTAATGACAAATTACAAAGTCTTGAACATCGACGCAGGGTTGCCAGCTTGTCGGTTTTCTATCGGATATATCTTGGAGAGTGTGCATTGGAGCTTTTCAGTCTCATCCCGCCGTCTCCCTTCCATCATCGGACAACCAGACGCACTGGCATGCGGCACCGCTATATGGTGGACATACCACCTATACGAACAAAGCGCTTTGAGTCCACTTTCATTATGCGCACCGCAAAGGAGTGGAACTCACTGCCGGAGTCTGTTTTTCCCGAAACCTACAACCTGGGTGTCTTCAAGTCTCGTGTGAATAGGTACCTTCTAGATAAGCGTGCTCGATCTTAGACCATATCTCCGCTCAAGTCGAGCGAGATAATGGTCACACGCGAACCTATACGTAATTTAAAAAAAAACTCTCATAAAACAAAAGTAGATCAAGTTCAAGGCTTTTGACGTTTGACGAATGCTACCTTAAGAAAAACATACTAACAACATCTTTTGATCTACGCTATGTTTATTATTCATGTATTATATAATCATAATAAAATAAATTATATATAACTATCCACTTAATTTAATTTACATACATATATACATAACTTCACGCCAGTTCCCTTGCGGGGTAGGCACGAACTACAGAGGGCCATTTAGGCTTATTCTTACACACCTCACTTGCTTCTTTGACATTCATAACACTTGTCATGCACGCTCGTCTGTTCTTAAGGCTCCTGACATCACCTTCTGCTAGTACACGATCAATTTGATCATGGAAGGTGTGTCGTGGCCTTCCACGACTTCTGCATCCATCCACTTTTGCATTGTATATCTGTTTAATTTAATTTAATTTATCAATTACTTAATAATCTACTTTTGTTATTGTTAATCAATGCCTATATAGCTGTGTTAGCCAGGACGTAAGGATACGACTAACCAATGAGAGTTGTGTATAAAACTCGCACGCATTGGTAGGAAATCAAAAATGTAAAAAAGACATGGCTTTTGAATTCAGTTACGAGAGAGACCTATTGTACTACTGAAAGATACTTACTAGTGTGAAAATAAAAGCCAGTTTTAAGACCGAAGTTATTTTATTCAATAGTCTTACATAACGTCCAATATCATAGCACTCTGTATTAGTAAATAAGTTTTTGAGAAAAGAAAGAAAAACAAAAGAAATTAAATAAAAAATGACTCCCCCATTTATTTCCCTAAAGTAGTGTTAAAGATAGAGTTATTAAAAGAGCCAAGAAAAAGAATATATCTGTTTTGGCAAATGACGGAGGAGACCGGCGATTAAAAAAAAATATCTCTTAGCACTCTCTTCAAGTAGGTAGTTTATGAGATATGACGTATTTTAAATTAAACGCTTTTTTAAGGTCTCGTAGCCAAATCACAAAAACTGTTGACATTTGTCACTTTTATAGAACCCTTAATAATTATAGACTGCCTGCTGATTTATTTTATAAATAAAGAACCGTTGCCAGACATAAGTATGACTTTAACCTCATTGTTAAGCTAAGCCAAGTTGTCGGCATAAAACGCGTACGTGTGGCGATAATAGATGTACCGACTCGTGGAATGCTTACTTACATACGATTCTTCTACAGGATTATTGTAAAATACTACGAAGGGCCGTTGTGATTCTTTCTTGTTTGTGATTGTTTGCCCTTAAATTCTTACTAGTGTTACAGCTGATTTTCATTAATCCAGCTACCGAATGAATAAAAACATTTGATTACATACATATACATATATTGTCACGCCTGTTTCCCATTGGGGTAGGCAGGGACGATGGATCGTCATCTACCACGATCCTGACAAACACTTTTCGCTACATCAACTTTCATTAATCTTTCCATTTTTTTATCTCACTTTATTTTTTTTATCTCACCTTCAAAATATCTTCAATTTGATCATGGTGAATACGTCTCGATCTACCGGCACCGACTCTATCAGTCACATTGCAATCATATACGTGTTCTGTGATTCTGCTTTCATTTATTCTCTCTACATGTCCAAACCACGTTAACATTCCTTTTTCAACTCTTGTCATTACATCTTCTTTCAATCCACATACATACATACATACATAACTTCACGCCAGTTCCCTTGCGGGGTAGGCACGAACAACAGAGTGCCATTTAGGCTTATTCTTCAATCCACAACGCTCCCTTATCACACTGTTTCTTATCATATCACTTACATTAACATTTTATTGATCACCAAAAATTAAAACTACGTTCTTAAAAACCAGATACAATAAGGGCCTCACTTATAATAGTTTCTTAAATTTAAAGAAACTGCTCAGCAACTGATTAGTGAAAATCTTACCCGTAAACTCCTCTTTAGTCGAATATTTTGGGTAAAACCTACGTTAATCATTCAAATTTCGTTTATCTGTGCTCCTCTTAGGTAAATAACAAGTAATACACGTTTATAACTGAACCAAAAGATATCCATTGATTAGGGTCTGATTCTGATTCTCTTACTTAAAAGAAGGCTAATCGTTTCTTAACGAGATTATTATAAGTAAGGCCGTAAATGTTGAACAAAGGGCGGTCATATCGCTTTAAGCGATCTCTTCCAGGCAACTCCCTAAACTAAGGAAAGTGACGACAATAAATTATATGAAACATTCTAAGGTTAAGTAAATAAATGCTGCTTATTTTATATTTATTTGGTTCGTTTGGACAAATTAAAAAAAACAATAATAAGATAAGTGTAACCTAGTTATGTGAGATGGCCGTCAGAGGAAGTTTGAAAAAACTAAGTATAATTGTTAAAGTTCAATTATTTCAATAATAACTTATAATTAATGATCACGATGATCAGTTATGACCGTATGCTACCGCGATTGGAGCCAGTCTGTCCCGTCCATCGGTCGGCAGGGTCGCTCCGAGGCTTCCCAGGAAACTCTTCACGCAGCACTTTCTCATGCGCATGCATGAGTCACCTACAGGTGGTTTGAATGAGGCGTTTTCTTTGAAATTTGTTAAGTTGTTGTGTGAGAAACAACAGCGTTGCCTCGTATGTGTGGAGAGTTACCATACACAACAACCTATTACAAACAAACACAGGTTAGGTTGTGAGTAAAAAATAAATTAAAAATAAGGATAAACAAATTTCATGTGTTTGTATGAAGATATATAATGATTCATTGCCGAAATTACTACAACGAAGTCTTACAAACCGATTACCTAGTGTAACATGAACACTTGATATTTTCTAAGTTTTCGCGACTTGTATACATGTTGTTATTCTTTCATCATGCATTCTTTCCACTTGCCCGAACCAACGGAGCATTCCTTTCCTTACCTTCACCCCGACACTCTCTTTCAGACCAACTCTCTTTCTTACTTCGGTATTATGAACGCGGTCGGCGAGCATCACTCCGCAGATTTTGCGCAGTGCTCGCATCTCGACCGCGTTTACTCTACGTTAAAACTACGTTTCAACGGTTTTAAGCGCGGTAATTAGTTGATTTTTGTTATTCCGACGTTTCGGCCACTTTTCAGTGGCCGTGATCACGGTAGACAAAGGTGTCAAGTGTCAACGATTATTGTTAAAGTTTTATTTAGCCTACCGCCAACTTGTTCATTTTTAAATATTTATTTAGTTTTAATTTTGTATATGGTTATTATTTACTCTATGGGAGTCTAATCTAATTTACCACCGCTTCGCAATATGACTTGAAGAGAAGAAGCGGCCCAAGAAAAATACATTAAATCAATAAAAAAAAACATTACACACACTACCATGTGTTTGACACACACACGCATATATAATCTTTTGTTTATTGCTCAAGTCAAATTAACAGTGTAGCCTTGGCGAAATCTGTGATTGTAGAAGTATATAGTCTTTGACATTAATTATTATACGGCCACTAGTTATTATTATCACTCGATTTATACATAGAAAACTTCAAAAATGTGATTTCGAAAAATAAAGAGACCGTAATACTAATTGTCTATATTTTTTTTATTGCAGGAGTTCAGTAGAGAATTTATTTCGATTTAAAGGAAAAAAATCTATCCTCCACTTTTATTAACAGCGTTCGTTAAAACTTTCTTAATTGTAATATAGAAGCTATAAATTAGCTTTGAATCTAACTTTTCTTTTTGGGGCCGAAAAACAATGACAACGATAAACTCCAATTAGTGAACACTATTACGAGAATCCCTCTTCCTTAAGGATGGTTCACACTAATTCGTTACATTTGGATAGAGGTTCAATAATGTAGAGCAGTCTGGTGATCTTATCTAAATTTAATTAATTAATTAAATTATTAATTACCAGCTGTACCTGGCAGACGTTGTCCTGCCGTTAGAAATAAAAATATAGAACCCAATTACAGCGCCATCTAGCTGGTTCAAATTTGAATCTATACCATCCCGGGACCCACTTGAATACACACAAAAATAATTTCATCTAAATATTGGAACCCGATTACAGCTAAATTAATTATTTTACATGTATTTTATCAACAAAATAACTCCGACCGAAGCATCGGTTTTAAACGATATTCAGTTTTTTTACATCCTCTTTGACGATATTTGCAGCACGCATTCTGTCAATTCCATGTCAAACGTCATAAGGTTACATTAAAAAAGTTTATATTGTCCAATGAATTAAAATTAGATTACAAATAATTTTCATATGGTAGTTAAGTATTCTTCAATTTTCTAATTTTCCGTGCAATTTTCTTATTGTTTTCTTTCATGAAAACCTTCTCCTGACAATAACAAATACAACAAAAAAAGAATTAGCGAAATCAATCCAGCCGTTCACGCGTGATGACGTGACCAAGGGAAATAGGGATTAATTTAATATATAGAAGTAAAAATATTTTTTTGTGGCTGAAACCTGTATGTGTTTGTGTCGTGTGTTTATTAATATTGCTCTTTTTATACTCATATGTGTTTATACTTTTATAACTATCTCAAACTATATAAATAATATGTATTTAATCTTTTTATAATTGTTGTGGTATACATTTTTTCTTCTTTTTTGATACTTTCTTTTCACTTTATATTTTATTTGCTTCCGTGTCTGTGGATGTCACTTTAAGAGCCCTAGCGGAAAATCAATGCTGGTTAATCAGCAACATTAACCATCATGTTAAACATGTTGAGCTAGAACCAATTTAGAGCTACACTTGCTTCGTTTTTTTTACTGCGTGTTACATTGTACATTTATTTATTTATACTAGTGTAATGTATTCTTATTTGTGTTTTACTTCCTAATAAAGATTTTTTTCTTTCATTCTGTCTGAATGAGTCTTTACTTATTAATTTTTTACTCTGATTAAATTCCAAATATCGACATTAATGTATATTTAATTTTATAATACTGTGCAATTATTTAACGGCTTTTGTAGTCTAAGCCTTAAACTGCTCAGCTTATTAGTATTATGCACTATGCAATGGCTTTTGTATGACTTTCGGCAGAATAAATTTTATAAATGAACTTTGCGTTACTGACTTGGCCTGGGCGTCTGCTATCAGCCCCTAAGTCATCCAGTATATGTTACCTAAGCGTATTAAACATTATTTCAGAAAGTAATATTATCTGTTGTTTAATTGTATTCCATTATTTTAAAAGTAAAAAACTACATTAAAATAAATTAAGAGGAACTGATAATTTGTAGATTAATAAACAAGACGCTCAAAAAGCCATTTTTGAAACAACAAATAAAGTCAATTTTTGAAGTTTTAAATGTGATTCAGAACTGTGAATGTTATGACTACTTAATTAATAACTCTTTGATAATAAATTAATAGGGGTTGTTAATTAATACATGTAAGAGTATTTTAGTTTATTTTTAAATAAAATTATTTTTTTGTCTGTATTTTACTTAAGCAATAAACTAATTTTATAAATACTTAAATAATAATTAATTTAGTTTCTAAGAGATGACCATTTATTTGTGTTGCAAAAGATTAGTTTTAATACAGTAACACATGTAGGATTAATAATACGATTTTGTATAAGTTGTGATTGTAATGATACAGGTTGATTACTCTAAATATTTATAATTTTAATTATTACTAGTGGTCGCCCGTGGTCGAAATTCGACCATAATAATAAATGTCAAAGTCTATACTTCTTATAATCACAGATTTCGACAATGCTACGCTGTTAATTTGACTTGAACAATAAACAAAAGAATATATATGCATGTGTGTCAAATACATAGTAGTGTGTGTAATGTTTCTTTTTATTGATTTAATATATTTTTTATGCATAATTAAAAAAATATTAGCATTCTACGCTTCTTCGCTATATAAAATATAAGTGTGCGAAATTTCATACTCCTCCGTCCGTGCAATTTTCGTAAAAAGGGGTACAAAGTTTTTGCTTACACGGTTGTAATAGGTAAAGATATAAGGTAAGTTTTTCGTACAAGGTCAGTTTGACACAATCTTTAGGAAATGTTTTAGACGTCGAATAAATGTACATTACCCTTAACACAAAACTTGGACACCTAATTTAAGACTTAACAAAAAACATGACAAATTATCTTTTACCTCTTGTTTCTTAGTAAGTTCGCAAAGTTTTTTACTTTTGGCAATTTATCCTGCGTTTCGCGTCGGGCAAAAATCGAGAAAGCATTTCTCCCTTCTGTCATCGGCATTCGGTATGCTCCCACTTGTACTCATAGGAAACGCATTAGAGAAAATTGCGAGCCGAACTCTTGTTAAATGTGCATTTACTTATATTGTTTCACGTTTGTATTGTATACTTTGATCTTTGAATGAAATGAATGAATGAAAACTCTTTATTGTTCACCATAATCTTAAATCTAGACAATTGATATGGATACATTTGCATTAGAACAATGGGCGGCCTTATCGCTTATAGCGATCTCTTCCAGGCAACCCGGTGTCTAAGGAGATTTTAAACGAAATTTCAATATAAGATTTTTGGTGGTGTATTACAAAAAAATAAAATAATATATAAATAAAGTACTATCTACTTATATATACAGATATACATATATACATACATATATATATATATATATATATATATATATATATATATATATATATATATATACAGATATACATATATAATTAGATATACGATGATATTATAAATATATATACGAACAATAGATACATTCATTTAATGCAACAATTTTTATTTAATAGACCAATAATGGTCAGTGTCTTTGCTCTCTTGTTAACAATATCAATGTATTTTTGGAAATCTTCTGTCGATAGTATTACCTGTATTTCATTGTTTTGCGTCTCGATAGCTCTTTCTACGTTGTTTAAATCTAGACGGTGTTGGCGGATAAGGCATCGTAATAACTTTAAACTAGCCTGGCGTAAAATGCTGGCGCTTCCCGATATATCTTTTTTAGATGTTAATTTTAAAACTTGAGAAAATATTATTGTTACATGTTGTTCTTAGTTCTTAGTTTTATATTGAAATGGCTTATAGAATTAAATTATGATGATGTAGAAAAGTTTCTAAAAATAGGCATATAATATAATACTATACAATATAAGGAAGGAAAGGAATGCTCCGGTGCTTCGGGCATGTGGAAAGAATGCATGATGAAAGAATGACTAAACAGATATACAATGCAAAAGTGGATGGATGCAGAAGTCGTGGAAGGCCACGACACACTTTCCATGATCAAATTGATCGTGTACTAGCAGAAGGTGATGTCAGGAGCCTTAAAAACAGACGAGCGTGCATGACAAGAGCTATGAATGTCAAAGAAGCAAGTGAGGTGTCTAAGAATAAGCCTGAATGGCGCTCTGTTGTTCGTGCCTACCCCGCAAGGGGACTGGCGTGAAGTTATGTATGTATGTATGTGTACTATACAATATATTAATATAACTTCATACGCATAGGCAAACACACACTCACTCTCACACACACACACACAGATACACATTCACACACGCACGCACACACATACACACCCACATACACACATTCTTTTAGATTTTTCTTTTAAGTTGTGTTAAATATATTTTATGTTATTGTATTTACATTTAGGGTGAGGACACTAGCCCCTATAATACAGTGCAAACTAGTTTAGGGGCTAGTAGAATCAAAAAAATACTGTCTGATTAATGTATAAGTTTCAAATAAATAAATTTCAAAATTTGAAATTATGTGTGCGAGGATCCTAAGTTAAAAAAAAAACCCGGATATTCCGTACATACGAAAGCGCTGAAGATAATAGTATAATTTTGTTGCCTTCATTTGTTGTGTAAATGTTTGTTGAAATATAATAAATAAGTAAAGAAATTATATACGTTCACCCAAACTCCGTCCACTAAAAGAGAGAGAGAGACAGAGATAGAGAGACTATCTTACCTTGAACCTTGAAACCAGCTTAATCAATCACTTTCACCAAATTCAGCAATTTTAGGGCGGCCGCTATTTAAAATAAGTTCACCAACTCACTGCACTTGCCAAAAATCCATAATTTTTCCATGTCTGTTTATTTAACACCGCAAACGAAATCCGACAACACAATGGTGGCATCCTCGTGAATTAATTGGATGGGGAGGGAAAAGGAAATATGTATGCATCAAGAATATGTACTGAAGTATGAACAAGAGGGTTACCGTGACTCAAAACCACTGTTGAGCATTAAATAATAAACATTTTATTTAAATGATTGTGAAAGTCATATGTACATTAAAAAAATGTGGGGATGCGGCTGTCTTTGAAGAATCGCTTAAGCCAAAATTAGACCTCTTGCCTTTTAATTTGTATAGAAATGAGACATAAAAAAAATAAATGAAAAGCGATCTTAATTGTAAAAAAATATTGAGCAGAAAAGAAACCGACTTCAAGAGTAACTAAAAAGCAAAATTTGACAACAAATTATTATGGTGGAATTTCGACTACGGCCGTTCTTCTAAATCCACAATATTATGTCGCGGTGCGCCGCGGAAAGATGGTGGAAAAAATTGATATTACCATTAAATATAGGTATGTATGGAGTACTGTTCTCATTTTTGGGATGGTTCAGCTCAATACCAACTCGAGGCACTAGAAACGATTGAGCGGAGAGCCAGGAAGAGACCAGCTATTTAATGACAAATTACAAAGTCTCGAACATCGACGCAGGGTTGTCGGTTTTCTATCGGATACATTTTGGAGAGTGCATTGGAGCTTTTCAATCTCATCCCGCCGTCTCCCTTCCATCATCGGACAACCAGACGCACTGGCATGCGGCACCGCTATATGGTGGACATGCCACCTATACGAACAAAGCACTTTCAGTCCACCTTCATTATGCGCACCGCAAAGGAGTGGAACTCACTGCCGGAGTCTGTTTTTCCCGAAACCTACAATCTGGGTGTCTTCAAGTCTCGTGTGAATAGGTACCTTCTAGGTAAGCGTGCGCGATCTTAGACCGTATCTCCGCTCAGATCGAGCGAGACAATGGTCAAACGCGAACCTATACGTAATAAAAAAAAACAGAAATGACGTCAGCCGAAATGAATACTGCAAAGCTACCAAAATTTTAAACATTTCTTTCAAGAATTTTCGTTTAAAAATATTTATAACGGTAGAGAGAATTAACAGAATACCGAAATCAGGCAAACCTATGATTGAGTCGATAGTGTCCTGTGATTTTGACGAGATAGTAATAGCAGAATTGGGCCCCTGGTGTCCGAATTGCGAGAGACCTTAAGATAGCCCAATTGCCCGAACCGACGATACAAGACCGTACTATGTCTTGGCGCAGGAAAGTGAGGAGACCCGACCCCAAATAATGAGATAAGGAGTGGAAGAAGAAGGGAACAGTTTTGTAAGTCATGTAATCTGAACAGATTTGAATTATTCGTGTTGGCAATCTGTTTGAAATATTATGAATAAAAGATTGTCCTTCAGACGATTAAAGAAAGGTGAAAATTAAAAGATTAATTTTGCTACTGAAATATTAAATTAAACTGTGTTTAAATTTCATTTGCTTAGTTTGTCATTAAATTTTTAGACTTAAAAATTTTTTGCTTAGAGGCAATTTATATTTTTTTAATTAAGAAATATTATTTCACTTTTATGTAAGGAATTTTAATAATTTGGATCAATACTAACTGTGACAACAAAACATCGTTCGCGTTGCCATGGTGACGTTTATACGGCTGCAAAAAATAAACAAGATCGCAGCGCTACTTTTTTTACTATATTCGTCTATCCCACGGAAACGACGTTATTTGTTGGGATAAAAAGTATCCCACGAACCGGGATATAAGCTAACTCTATGTCGAGTTTCATTGAAACCCTATCAGTATTTTTCACAGGATGCTCTAACAGAGAAACAAAAATTCTAAAAATTTAATCTCTGGAATCTACTGCATAGAATCAGTCTCTCTGATTTTTTCTTTTTTTTTTACTACATACATACATACATACATAACTTCACGCCAGTTCCCTTGCGGGGTAGGCATGAACAACAGAGCGCCATTCAGGCTTATTCTTACACACCTCACTTGCATTCATAGCTCTTGTCATGCACGCTCGTCTGTTCTTAAGGCTCCTGACATCACCTTCTGCTAGTACACGATCAATTGAATCACGATCAATCATGGAAGGTGTGTCGTGGCCTTCCACGACTTCTGCATCCATCCACTTTTGCATTGTATATCTGTTTAGTCATTCTTTCATCATGCATTCTTTCCACATGCCCGAACCATCGGAGCATTCCTTTCCTTACCTTCGCCCCGACACACTCTTTCAGACCAACTCTCTTTCTTACTTCGGTATTACGAACGCGGTCCGCGAGCGTCACTCCGCAGATTTTGCGTAGTGCTCGCATCTCGACCGCGTTTACTCTACTTTCATGCTCTCTCTTCCATACCCAAGTCTCGCTTCCATACGTGAGCGTAGGTACCAGCACCGCGTTGTGTATGGCGAGCTGGGCCTTCTGGCTGAGGTTCTGAGCGCCTTGAAGTTTACCTAACGCTCCATTCACACTATTCCCCAAATTCACTCTTCTTTCTATATCAGCGGTGTACCTTCTTCTTTTCTTTACTCACTGTACAAATGCGACCCTCCTACATATTTAATATTTTATACATAATGTGATTGTTATATAAGGCTATTTAAACTTACTAGTGCTCGCCCGTGGTCGAAATTCGACCATAATAATTAATTTAAATTGTAAGTTTGAACATTAATAAGTTTCTGTTGTCGAAGACTATATACTTCTATAATCACAGATATCGCCAAGGCTACACTGTTAATTTGACTTTAATATAAACAAAAGAGTATATATGTGTGTGTGTGTCAAATACATCGTATTGTGTGTAATGTATTTTTGATTTGATTACCTCAAAAATGCCTAACGCTAGCCCTAACGAAATTTCTAAGAAATTCTGAAATACCGAAAGTTTTAAGTACTTCCTTTATCAGCAAGATGCCTCAATGTCGCAAGATATGAATAAAATAAGTAAAAAATACATCAAAATTACTGGTGCAGCAAACAACAGACGTCACACAAACATAACAGACTTCTCTCCGTTTAACGACAATTCTCTATAACGCCATAAAATGCACAGTCCCTTCGGTGTCGTTATATAGAGTTTACAGTGTATTTGTAACTTATGCTCTTAAATTAGGTTAAAATAATATTCATATCATTTGAATTTACACGTGTATTATGCATTTACGTTACAGTGCATAGAATGCCAGGATCCTAAAAATAGGGGTTTTTTTTTTATTGCAGGAGTTCAGCAGACAGGCAGACGGCCCACTTGATGGACAGCGGTTACAATCGCCTATGGACATTTCCAACACCAAAGGTGTTACATAAGCGCTGCTGCTCTCTTAACGGAGACTGGAACCTGATCACTAATGCCGGAACACAACTCAAGGTTGTTATGGCGACATACTTTAAACAAGGGGTGGTAGCCATCCAGTCGGGCAAATGCCCTACCACCTGGCTGTGGGTTGTTAAGTCGCCTCTTACGACAGGCCGCCCGGCCGCAGGAAATTGTATTCTTTCTCCGTTCCTGCACGGATAAAAGGGTTGTGAAGGCCATCTGAAAACATGCGGAAAATCCCATTGTTATAATAAAACAGGCTTAAAAACATAACATAGCATGCCAACTTTCAAATCGAATCCATTTTTAACCTAGATTCCACGGGACAATAAAAGCGTGGTGTGTTTATGACAAATAAGCCATAGTTAGCGAGGCAAATGGCTTTCTTTTGAGCCGATGGTAATGTGAGCGGAAAATGGCCGCTCATCGCATTAGCACGGCCATTGTTGTTCGACCCGTTCGCTTCTGAGCGGTATATTTAATTTGTACTATCGAAGCGCGTCAGTCCTGGGGCCCAATTCTGCAGTTTTAATATATTTTTTAATTTTAATATTTTATTCAAAGCACACGATTCCATTGCGATAGTGTAAAAAATCGTATTCTACTAAATCCACAATATCTTCTCGATATCGTCGCCGGAATAATATTAGATTTTTTTGTATTTATCATTAGGTACTTTGATCTAAAAATATATCCCTTTGCAAATTAATTAAATGCACTGCATTGCGATTTGGACTACATCTTTTACTTGTAAATATATTTATAGCGTAGCTTCCGTAGCTAGTATCATTTTGTGTGTTATAGACAAATCGACGTAGCATATCTTCCGTACCTAGTGTCATTTTGTGTGTCATACAAAAACCGACGTAGCTAGCTTACGTACTTAATTTTCTGTGTTATACAGAAATCGACGTAGCATAGCTTCCGCACTTAGTGTGATTTTATGTGTCATACAAAATTTGACGTAGCATAGCTTCCGTACCTAGTGTTATTTTGTGTCATACAAAAATCGACGTAGCATAGCTTCTGTACTTTGTGTTATTTTGGGTGTTATACACAAATCGACGTAGCATAGCTTCCGTACCTAGTGTTATTTTATGTCATACAAAAATCGACGTAGCACAGCTTCCGTACCTAGTGCCAATTTGTGTGTCATACAAAAACCGACGTAGCATAGCTTACGTAACTAGTGTTATTTTATGTGTCATACAAAAATCGACGTAGCATAGCTTCCGTACCTAGTGCCAATTTGTGTGTCATACAAAAACCGACGTAGAATAGCTTCCGTACCTAGTGTTATTTTATGTCATACAAAAATCGACGTAGCATAGCTTCTGTACTTTGTGTTATTTTGGGTGTTATACACAAATCGACGTGGCATAGCTTCCGTACCTAGTGTTATTTTATGTCATACAAAAATCGACGTAGCACAGCTTCCGTACCTAGTGCCAATTTGTGTGTCATACAAAAACCGACGTAGCATAGCTTACGTACCTAGTGTTATTTTATGTGTCATACCAAAATCGACGTAGCATAGCTTCTGTACTTTGTGTTATTTTGGGTGTTATACACAAATCGACGTAGCATAGCTTCCGTACCTAGTGTTATTTTGTGTCATACAAAAATCGACGTAGCATAGCTTCCGTACCTAGTGTTATTTTATGTCATACAAAAATCGACGTAGCACAGCTTCCGTACCTAGTGCCAATTTGTGTGTCATACAAAAACCGACGTAGCATAGCTTACGTACCTAGTGTTATTTTATGTGTCATACCAAAATCGACGTAGCATAGCTTCTGTACTTTGTGTTATTTTGGGTGTTATACACAAATCGACGTAGCATAGCTTCCGTACCTAGTGTTATTTTGTGTCATACAAAAATCGACGTAGCATAGCTTCCGTACCTAGTGCCAATTTGTGTGTCATACAAAAACCGACGTAGCATAGCTTACGTAACTAGTGTTATTTTATGTGTCATACAAAAATCGACGTAGCATAGCTTCCGTACCTAGTGCCAATTTGTGTGTCATACAAAAACCGACGTAGAATAGCTTCCGTACCTAGTGTTATTTTATGTCATACAAAAATCGACGTAGCATAGCTTCTGTACTTTGTGTTATTTTGGGTGTTATACACAAATCGACGTGGCATAGCTTCCGTACCTAGTGTTATTTTATGTCATACAAAAATCGACGTAGCACAGCTTCCGTACCTAGTGCCAATTTGTGTGTCATACAAAAACCGACGTAGCATAGCTTACGTAACTAGTGTTATTTTATGTGTCATACAAAAATCGACGTAGCATAGCTTCCGTACCTAGTGCCAATTTGTGTGTCATACAAAAACCGACGTAGCATAGCTTACGTAACTAGTGTTATTTTATGTGTCATACAAAAATCGACGTAGCATAGCTTCCGTACCTAGTGCCAATTTGTGTGTCATACAAAAACCGACGTAGCATAGCTTACGTAACTAGTGTTATTTTATGTGTCATACAAAAATCGACGTAGCATAGCTTCCGTACCTAGTGCCAATTTGTGTGTCATACAAAAACCGACGTAGAATAGCTTCCGTACCTAGTGTTATTTTATGTCATACAAAAATCGACGTAGCATAGCTTCCGTACCTAGTGCCAATTTGTGTGTCATACAAAAACCGACGTAGAATAGCTTCCGTACCTAGTGTTATTTTATGTCATACAAAAATCGACGTAGCACAGCTTCCGTACCTAGTGCCAATTTATGTGTCATACAAAAACCGACGTAGCATAGCTTACGTACCTAGTGTTATTTTATGTGTCATACCAAAATCTACGTAGCATAGCTTCTGTGCTTAGTGTTATATTGGGTGTTATACACAAATCGATGTAGCATAGCTTCTCTAGCTAGTGTCATTTTATATATAATTCAGAAATCGACATAGCATAGCTTCTGTACTTAGTGTTATTTTGAACTTTACTATATTTTTGTAGTGTCAATTTGATTGCTTATCGTATTTGGGTAATGATTTATTTTATTGCTAATAAAATGTGGAAGAATTCTATACTAAATAATAATAGTAAAGGAGTTTGTTGACACTAATGATATTTTACACATAAAAGATACGTCGTTATTAAACATTATTGCACTATACACTGTAATATTTACCTATATGTAGATAACTTTACATAATATATACACGAAGAAAGGAAAAGAATATGTAAGTGATCATACACTACATGTTGGATTTGGTGGTAGATATGTTTGTGCCGTTTGCTGTCGAGACGCTTCGACCGTGGGGTCCTAAGGCCATGAGCCTCTACCAAAATTTATCGAAACGACTCATTGACTCTTCGGGTGATCAGAGGGCTGGTGCTTACCTCGGCCAACGGATCAGTATGGCGATCCAACGAGGAAACGTAGCCAGCCTTCTGGGCACCTTACCCATAGAAGACGGTGATCTGGGCTCAGTATTCTACTTATAGTCTTGAGGGACTATGAGTAGAATACAATACAAATAAGTTAAGTTTTCTTGCATTGTATTCGATTATATGTTATAACTTATTATATAATATACTAAAAATTTGGTAGAATAAGATTAATATGTATTATACATACATACATACATAACTTCACGCCAGTTCCCTTGCGGGGTAGGCACGAACAACAGAGTGCCATTTAGGCTTATTCTTACACACCTCACTTGCCTCTTTGACATTCATAACTCTTGTCGTGCAAGCTCGTCTGTTCTTAAGGATCCTGACATCACCTTCTGCTTCTATAATATGTATTATAAGCTACAGTATAACCTTATGATCAAATTGATCGTGTACTAGTAGAAGGTGATGTCAGGAGCCTTAAGAACAGACGAGTGTGCATGACAAGAGTTATGAATGTCAAAGAAGCAAGTGAGGTGTGTAAGAATAAGCCTAAATGGCGCTCTGTTGTTCGTGCCTACCCCGCAGGGGAACTGACCTGAAGTTATGTATGTATGTATGTAGTATAACCTTCGATAAGGACAAAGTGGACACTTAATTTAATACCATTTAAGAGGAACAAAAACATTTTTAATTTAAAAATCTACTTCATTTAGAAATTTGAAAAGATTGTGCTTTTTGAAGTAACCTGCAGTGTGACCAAATGAATATCGGGCAACTGCCTTGTTTTAATGTTGCACAAATATAATTGTGATTAAGCGTATCTATAGGTAAAAATATCATGGCTCGGCACCAAATCAACTCGCTGTAGTGCACTCAAACGTTTATTAGCCATATTAAATTAATGAAACCTCCCCGAGGGTTGATGAATGTACTCATAATTTTATCCAATATCGTGGAAAAATGTCACAAATTGACGTCCATGTTTTGCCAAGGAAATAAAGTTATTTATTTCCTTCGTGAAGCGAGAAAATTTATTTTTTTCGTTTGAACAAGTTTCTTGGTCTGTTGTGTACGATTTTTCTCTTTATTAGATTCCTGTTTAGTAAATAGGTATTTTGATGTATAAGCTCTGTGAATACTAAATAGCGTCATCTTGAATATTAAAATAAATTAATATTTTTGGAATTTTATGCGTCACTAGAGCTTTCCCCGCGGCCACGCCGCGGGTCAATTTCCATTCGATCGAAACGATGGACGATATCGACTCGGACCATCGTCCGGTTATCCTCAGATTAGGACCACAGACAGACCAGACATCTGAAACTAGGACCTCTGTGGATTGGTTGAGACTTGAGACCCTCCTCAAGGCAACCAGCTCACAAGACCTGGACCGCATCCCGGACCACATCGTGTCCCGCCATGACACGGAGACGGCAATCGAGGCCCTCACCAGCCACCTTCAATCCGCAGTGCGGAACTCGTCCAGGCAGGTGCCAGTGGAGGATGACCGCCACTTATGCCTGCCGGACGAGGTGAGGGTACTGCTGAGGGAAAAGAGAGCCGCCTCCAGAGCTCACGACAGATATCCCACCGAGGATAACAGAGTCCGACTCCGCGAACTAGAGCGCGAGGTCAAACTACGTATCCGGGAAGTCAGGGAACAACGTTGGGACAGAACGTTGAGGGATATCGAGCCAACTCACCAGGCATACTGGAAGCTGGCTAGAGCTCTCAAATCAGACACCCTTACTGTCATACCCGCGCTAGAAAGAGCCGACAACACCGAGGCGTTCGATGACGAGGAGAAGGCCGAGTGCCTTGCTCAGAGTCTAGAGCTTCAATGCTCCCCCACTACGCAAAACGTCGACCAGTCACACCTGACGGAGGTAGACTCCGAGGTCGAACGTAGATCCTCCTTACCAGCGGAAACCACACTCGACACGGTCACAGTCGAAGAAGTGCAAGATCTGATCAAGTCTCTCAAACCGCGAAAGGCCCCAGGGACCGATGGCATCAACAATCGCGTTTTAAAACTCCTACCCGCCCATCTAATTATAATTCTAGTGAGCATCTTCAATGCCGCCATAACAAACTGCTCCTTTCCCGCGATCTGGAAGGAAGCAGATGTCATCGGTATTCACAAGCCGGGAAAACCGGCTAATAAACCGTCTAGCTACCGTCCAATCAGCCTACTGAGCGCACTCAGCAAGCTTTACGAGAGGGTCATCCTCTCTCGACTTAGAGATTTTGCCTTCAGCAAACATCTAATACCCGATGAGCAATTTGGCTTCCGTGCCAGACACTCATGCGTCCAACAGGTGCACCGCATCACGGAGCACATATTATCTCACTTTGCCCATCGCCCCCGCCCTATAGGAACAGCCGCACTGTTTCTAGACGTAGCAAAAGCCTTCGACAAGGTCTGGCACAACGGCTTGATTTACAAGCTGTACCAGTTCGGTATGCCAGACAGACTCGTGCTCATCTTGCGAGACTTCCTCCTAGGTCGTAGCTTCCGTTTTCGAGTGGAGGGAACGCGCTCGTCCCCTCACCCACTCACAGCCGGTGTACCACAGGGCTCGGCCCTGTCGCCACTACTCTTCACGCTGTACACCAGCGACATCCCAAAAACTCCAGATGTGGAGTTGGCCCTCTTTGCGGATGACACCGCACTCTATACATCAGATCAAAACCGACAAATGGCTTGCATCCGGCTGCAGACAGCTGTCACAGAACTAGGCGAATGGTTTCGCAAATGGAGGATAGAGGTAAACCCGGAGAAAAGCGCAGCAATGTTCTTTTCCCCGGGCACGCTTCGCTCCCCCAAACGCGCTAGCCTTCGCCTAAAAACCATTTCGCTCTATGACCAACAAATCCCCTGGGCAAAGTACACCAAATATCTTGGTGTCACCCTAGATCGGAACTTGCGCTTCAACGAGCATATCACTATAGTCCGAAATAGAGCGCGATTTGTGATGGGTCGTTTAGCACCCATGATAGACAAACGAAGCAAAATGTCCCTCAGACACAAGCTTACTCTGTATAAAACATGCATCCTCCCGATCATGACAGATAAACTGCAAATCGTGCAGAATAAATTCATGCGCAGAGCCGTCGGTGCTCCCCTCTATATGCGTAACGTCGACCTCCACCGCGATCTGGAGCTTCCCTCCATCAAAAACTACATTACGTCGCTCTCGCGTAAGTATTTCGATCTCGCGCCGCACCATCGAAATCCGCTCGTCGTGTCCGCGTCCGATTATAAGCCTCGTCGAAAGGCTCTTGTGCGACGACCGCGTAACGTCCTGACGGACAGAGTCGACGTTATTACGAAACGGCTGGCCCGGATCAGTCCGCCCACGGTTAGAACAGTAGGCTGGCAGGCACCGACAGACAGACACAGACGGCGGCGTCTCAGACGCCGCCAATCAAGATCTCTCCACGTCCCCGCGAGGGACGCTAGGAGACATAGCTCACCCCACAGGATAGACTAGGCGTGTTGCTGGGAAGTTTCTTTCGCCGTTTCTTCTCTCCCAGCCATAACACGTTGCGAAACGGCAGTAAGATAGCGTAGGCCACCGCAAACCACCGATCCCGGCCCGCCGTGATCCTTCCCTTCGGGCTTTATATTACCCGTCGCCCGTTCTCAATTAGTATTTTGTGTCGCCCTATGGTGGGCATCATTAAATTCATTCCCCATTCATGGCAACAGTCCAGCCGAGGTAAAACTCCTTAGGGAGCTCCCTCGAGCAAGTTGCCCCCCGGGCTCGAGCGCCTTCGCTTCGCGAAGGCACTCGCCCCAAAGACCCCGGTAAAGTTGTAAGGTCTTCGGACCAACAACATAAAGTCAAGTCCAATAAAAAAAAAAAAAAAAAGCCGCGGGTCAAACAGTGCTACCTGCCTAGCTCTATTTTCGTCACATAAAAGCGAGGCGAGCGGAGCCGAGGTCAAAAGCTAGTATATATATATATATATATATATATATATATATATATATATATATATATATATATATATATATATATATATATATATATATATATATACACACATATATATATATATACACACATATATATATACATATATTTTTTTTTTTTTTTTTTTTGGTTTTGAGGCGAGGGAAAATGCTTAACCGATTTACGCACAAACTGGGTCGTTGCTAGGGGAACGACACGCGTCGGTCGGGGGCGATAACACTGCAGCAATAGTATGCTCTTGGCAGCGCTCCGTCCGCGATCGACGTCACAGAATAGTGTGGAAGACTCCGAGCGTTGCTGCACGGGCGAGCAACCCCAATACCCACTAAAAACCCCCTCCTCCCTGACGACCCTGCGCTTTGAATGTGTTGGAAAGGCTGAGATTTAGAACATAGTTACGCCCAGCCGATCCAGCGCAATAAAGTGCCTGGAGTGTGCCCTGGGAGAACACACCCCACTTCGTTGTGCGGGGGTAGAAGGTCCTTTGCTCTTCCTAGCAAGCTAAAGGCCCCCCGCGGTAAACGGAACCTAACTCAGGGAGGGAAGTAATGCGCGTACCTGCCTCTCCGGGTGCCAGCTGAAGGCCGGCGACCTCGAGAAGACATATATACATATATATGTCTCAATCCCTGCCAAGGGCTACCTGGAAGAGATCGCTTTTCAGCGATAAGGCCTCCCGTAGTACTAGCTTTTACGTTTTTTACTTCTGTTTATATATGCTTTGGTGTACAATAAAGAATTATCTATATATATATATATATATATATATATATATATATATATATATATATATAAGTTTCTTCCTTGAAAGTTATGTAACTGATCGTGAAAACAACTGAAAATCCGTTGCGTAGTTTAGGAGGAGTTAAGGGATATACAGACAGATAGTCGTGGAAAGTGACTTTGTTTTATTCTATGTAAAGATACACACTGTTACAAAATTGAGACTTCAAAACAAATGCATTATATACGTAATGTAATTAATTTATTCGTGTTTTGTCGTAACCTTATAATAATTTACTGTCCGCAAGAGTTAACTTGAGACCTGAACTGCTTACCGCTCTCGCCATCCCGACCTCCGCCTGCTTACCGCCCTCGCCATCGACACGTCAATACCTCGCGCTTACGTCACCCTAGCCAAGTCTCAAGTTAACTCTTGCGGGTTGTGTATATTGTTTTAGAAGCTTGAGTAGGGATGCGGACACATATTACAATATATACTAAATTTTCTACATATTAAATCATTTCTACATATAAAAGGCGTTAAGATAATGTCTAGCATTTAACTTTTAAACACATATAACTTTTTGTCATACATAGAAGCCAAAATTTAAATTTGTTTCTTATTATTTATACACCTCTTCGCACCGTTTTATTGCTGTTAAGGAGAAGAAGCGACAAGAAACTCCCCAACAACATGTCTAGCTAAAAATTGTTTTTCTTTATATTTCTTATTCTATTTATATCTCAAGCCCTTTTTTATAAGTTTTATACGGAAGTCACAGAAATACTTATTCTAAGAATTAATGGAGTTGTAGCAAACAGTGATTACTCAGTAACAACAAAATAAAAGGAAAGAAGAATATAAGTGGCGATTATAATAATGCCAAAAGGTACTAAATTCGATTCGATTCCCTACTACTAAATTTATAAATAATCGAATATAATGGGACGCCCCTTAGTATGGGACGCAACTTGTGTTGATACTTTGGCGGCTTCCCATCCCATAGTTACAACCGCGACAGCCCGGGCCGCTGCCACAAACCAGGAGGCCTTGTAACGCCGCAAATATGTGTCCATTGGTAATGGGTACATATTTGTGGCTTTCGGGGTTGAAACCCTGGGGCCGTGGGGGCCTGGAGCTCATCACCTCTATCGAGACCTCTCAACGCGTCTCATTGAGGTCTCGCGTTACCAAAAGGCTGGATTGCACCTAGGGCAACGCATCAGCGTTGCCATCCAACGTGGAAATGCGGCCAGCATTTTGGGCACTCTCCCCGCCGACAGCGACCTGGAGTCTATTTTTTACTTATAGTTTGTTATTTTGTAAGTCTAGTTATATTTATATTGTAGTTTAATTTTAGTTGATATTAATTTATAATTAGTTTTATTTATGTTATTGTTTATACATCGAATATAATAAAAGAAAAAATTATCCGTGCAGGAACGGAGAAAGAATACAATTTCCTGCGGCCGAGCGCCCTGTCGTAAGAGGTGACTTAACAACCCACAGCCAGGTGGTAGGGCATTTGCCCGACTGGATGGCTACCACCCCTGGTCTAGAGTATGCCGCCATAACAACCTTGAGTTGTATTCCGGCATTAGTGACCAGGGTCCAGTCTCCCTTAAGAGAGCAGCAGCGCATTTGTAGCAACTTTGGTATTGCAAATGTTCATAGGCGATGGTAACCGCTTTCCATCAAGTGGGCCGTCTGCCTGTCTGCTGATCTCCTGCAATAAAAATAAATAAAATAAAACTTAATTTTTTTGTATTGTATTCTACCCATAGTCCCTCAAGACTATACGTAAAACACTGAGCCTAGATCACCGTCTTCTATGGGTAAGATGCCCAAACGATATCGCTTAATTTTTCTTCATAATCGGCTCCTACAACTTCGAGTATTTTTCGCTTATCTTATAGTTTCACATTTGCCTCCAGAGGCTCACTTTAAATTTAAGCATGTATAGAAAATATCAGAAGCATTTCCATTTGATCCAAATCAAGTGGGAATAATTTTGATTTTTCAAATTTTTCGTATGTTAAACTTTGATTTGGTTAAAGTCGTGGTAGCGCAATGGCTAGCGCACGCGTCCCAAACTCAAAGGGCGCGGGTTCGATGTTGGCCGAAATGCATACACCACTTAGACAGTTCTCTGATCTAATGTGCATATTGTTACAATTACCACGCGCTAACAACGGTGAAGGAAAATATCGTGGTGGAACCTGCACATCGAGATAACCAATGTGTCAAACCTGCCAAGACGCCTTGGACAAGCGTGTCGGGTATACTGCCCCCCCCATAATGGGAGGCCCGAGCCCAGCAGTGGGACATTTATAGCATGATATTATTATTATATTATAAACTTTGGACATAATTATGTCCAGAGATATCTACGTTTTACCTATTTTTGGTTATTACTCTGAAAATAAATATACTGAGTTCAATGCGTGACTACTGCTCATCCCACGCTGTGTTATTATTAAACACGTGCCTACGTAAACATCGTTATTTAGCTACCTGCCTGTCAGCCGCCCTTAAGGGCTTTGGCCTCGAACGAGCTGACACGGCTCGCTGATACAACAATAGATAAAGTCGTCTGTTTTTGTTATAATCACGTGTAGATACGTAATGGGGATAAATTGAGGAGATATTATCATCATAATTGTTGCTTTTATTTTTAGATGGATTCATTGACCTTCTACCGGGCTATAGTGAAGATAAGTTAGCAAGTTTTATCCGTGCAGGAACGGAGAAAGACTACAATTTCCTGCGGCTGGCCGGTCTGTCGTAAGAGGTGACAAAACTACCCACAGCCAGGTTGTAGGGTATATGCCCGACTGGATGGCTACCACCCCTGGTCTAAAGTATGTCGCCATAACAACCTTGAGTTGTGTTCCGGCATTAGTGACCAGGTTCCAGTCTCCCTTAAGAGGGCAGCAGCGCATTTATAGCACCTTTGGTGTTGCAAATGTCCATAGGCGATGTTAACCGCTATCCATCAAGTGGGCCGTCTGCCTGTCTGCTGAAATCCTGCAATAAAAAAAGAATTTTTTTTTGCTATCGATCAGTGAATACCGCATCGAAATCGGCCTAGTAGATTTTACGTGAATCTTGAACAAACAGATAAACACAAAAAATCCAAAAACAAAAGACTGCACTTTTACAATATTAAGTTTCAGAAACGTTATCTTAATTGTAAATATTATAATTATCTTCAATTATGTTTAAGACAAATGTTGCAGTTATTTAGTAGCATAGTTGTTCTGGTCATGTTTCCGTTTAAAGTTAATAATTTATTTTGTTATGTACCCTCTTATTTCTAAACGATACAATCAGCCATTTCCTTAATTGAATAATAATGTTACATGTTTATTTAGTCCGTGATTAGTGCCTGTTTTGTATAGAGTAGTTAGTTGTGTATAATTCACCATAATTTTATATAAAAGTCTTATCTCTAATATGATGAGGTCATTGTTCATACATACATACATAACTTCACGCCAGTTCCCTTGCGGGGTAGGCACGAACAACAGAGCGCCATTTAGGCTTATTCTTACACACCTCACTTGCTTCTTTGACATTCATAACTCTTGTCATTCACGCTCGTCTGTTCTTAAGGCTCCTGACATCAGGAGGTCATTGTACAGATTATAATTCAAAATCTCTCAATTGTATTATATATAGACGGTATTCATTACATTTTATTTTTATGTTGGCAGACGTGAGATATTTATACTGAGTTCGATTTGTTTTATTACATGTAAAACTTTAGGTATAATCTTAATATATATAAATCTTCTTAATGCTCTGGAAAGGAATGCTCCGGTGATTGGGGCATGTGGAAAGAATGCACGATGAAAGAATCACTAAACAGATATACAATGCAAAAGTGAATGGATGCAGAAGTCGTGGAAGGCCACGACAAACCTTCCATGATCAAATTGATCGTGTCCTAGCAGAAGGTGATGTCAGGAGCCTTAAGAACAGACGAGCGTGCATGACAAGAGTTATGAATGTCAAAGAAGCAAGTGAGGTGTGTAAGAATAAGCGTAAATGGCGCTCTGTTGTTCGTGCCTACCCCGCAAGGAACTGGCGTGAAGTTATGTATGTATGTATCTTCTTAATATATATAAATTACGTGTCACGTTGTTTGTCCGCGGTGGACTCCTAAACTACTTGACCAATTCTAATCAAATTTGCACACCGTGTGCAGTTTGATCCGAATTGAAAGGTAGGATAGCTTAAATTTGGACCCGGTAGGTGGCGCTGGAATTGGGTTCTAAATTTTATTTCTTCAGGGCAGAACAACGTCTGCCGGGACAGCTAGTATTTTATATAATATCTTATATAAAATATTAGGTATCTAAAGTTTCCAAGCAATAATGTATTAGATTCTTTTCATTCAGAACCCTTTAATTAAAATAGTTTATCAATGACTGCAATCCGCTATCGGTTGTGCCAATTTGCTAACTTTGTTATACTGTAAAATTGGAGGGATGGCGAGGTGTTCTAAAAATGCTTGTAGACCGTGAACAGTCAGTGGAATAAATAATGCCAGGTGGTAGGGCATTTACCCGACTGGATGGCTACTACCCCTGGTCTAAAGTATGTCGCCATAACAACCTTGAGTTGTGTTCCGGCATTAGTGACCAGGTTTCAGTCTCCCTTAAGAGAGCAGCAGCGCATTTGTAGCAACTTTGCTGTTGCAAATGTCCATGGGCAATGGTAACCGCTTTCCATCAAGTGGGCCGTCTGCCTGTCTGCTGATCTCCTGCAATAAAAAAAAAGATTCTTTTCATTCACAACCCTTTAATTAAAATAGTTTATCAATGACTGCAATCCGCTATCGGTTGTGCCAATTTGCTAAGTTTCTTATACTGTAAAACTGTTGGAGGGATCGCGAGGTGTTCTAAAAAGCAGACCGTGAGCAGTTAGTGGAATAAACGTATTAAAACCGTAAAGTTCACTGATTATAACTATGTGACTAGTTGCTGTTCTTTTATTACCATAAACCCTTCTGAGTTGTTACAAGTATTACACAAAGTTTCTAATACGAATAATACATACATACATAACTTCACGCCAGTTCTCTTGCGGGGTAGACACGAACAACAGAGCGCCATTTAGGCCAATTCTTACACACCTCACTTGCTTCTTTGACATTCATAACTCTTGTCATGCACACTCGTCTGTTCTTAAGGCTCCCGACATCACCTTCTGCTAGTACACGATCAATTTGATCATGGAAGGTGTGCCGTGGCCTTCCACGACTTCTGCATCCATCCACTTTTGCATTGTATATCTGTTTAGTCATTCTTTCATCATGCCCGAACCACCGGAGCGTTCCTTTCCTTACCTTCACCCCGACACTCTCTTTCAGACCAACTCTCTTTCTTACTTCGGTATTACGAACGCGGTCCGCGAGCGTCACTCCGCAGATTTTGTGCAGTGCTTGCATCTCGACCGCGTTTACTCTACTTTCATGCTCTCTCTTCCATACCCAACTCTCGCTTCCATACGTGAGCGTAGGTACCAGCACCGCGTTGTGTATGGCGAGCTGTGCCTTCTGGCTGAGGTTCTTAGCGCCTAGAAGTTTACCTAACGCTCCATTCAAACTATTCCCCAAATTCACTCTTCTTTCTATATCATTTATATAAAAGTAAATTAATTAAATACTAAACTCTGCGTTTTCATATATTATGATATAGTAGTGTCCTCATTTTATATAAAGCAAATAATACAAAGAGAATTTCTTAATCCAAGAAACCTTCACATATGAAATATCAAATAAAACAAAAACACGAAAGTGATTTACTTCTTTGCAATAGTCAAATTCCGCGGCCTGCCCCGCTCTCCCCTGTCGGTAGGGCCTGCGTAATCTAAATAACTATTTTTCAATAAAGCAGCGATATTCGTTGTTATGAATTTCGTCTGCTCCACTCCGCGGTGTACGTGCCTGAAATATTTTATTATATTTTATAGGAATGTGAACGGTGTGTGTTTGAAGGTGGTTAGGTTCCGTACATTGATACTTTTTATTGACTTATGGTCACCAGATATAGTAAAAGATATCGTCAAAAAATACATTATACCACTATCGGTGGCAGTTGCTTCTTTTAAAATAAAACTCGTTATGGAATAGACTGTATGATTATTATTATTAGCATTATTTACAATTAAACTATATATAGACGAAATAAATACAAAGGGTGCGTATTGGTGCTATTGTCTGTAAACAATGTGAAGCGAATAAGCAAGTAAGTGCGCGAGAGTTCCAGTGAGGTTTCCTTTTTTTTTTTTTTTTTTTTTATTGGACTTGACTTTATGTTGTTGGTCCGAAGACCTTACAACTTTACCGGGGTCTTTGGGGCGAGTGCCTTCGCGAAGTGAAGGTGCTCGAGCCCGGGGGGGCAACTTGCTCGAGGGAGCTTCCTAAGGAGTTTTTCCTCGGCTGGACTGTTGCCATGAATGGGGAATGAATTTAATGATGCCCACCATAGGGCGACACAAAATACTAATTGAGAACGGGCGACGGGTAATATAAAGCCCGAAGGGAAGGATCACGGCGGGCCGGGATCGGTGGTTTGCGGTGGCCTACGCTATCTTACTGCCGTTTCGCAACGTGTTATGGCTGGGAGAGAAGAAACGGCGAGTGAGGTTTCCGCCCTCCAAGGCCGCTGCTGTATCCCACGTTCCGTACGACGCCTAGCTGCTAATTGTGCGAGCTATGAGCGTCGGCGGTTTGCGGGGCGCGGAGAGAAGGTGTGCTCCGGCGGGCGGGTCAGGGGGGTGCTATCCGCAACAACTGCCAAAAATAGTAAATGTTCACCACGATTAAAACCCCACTGAATGTTTATTTAGGTATTAATAGCGCATTAAGTTGCTCGTTAACATAGCATTAATTTTTTTGCAGATTTTATGATTTGGATGCGATTCTACTTATCTAATACTCAGTATTATTGTAATTCAATTTTTTGTAATCGGTCAGCAAGTTTTTTTCTAATTTCAAAATTTGGTATGAGGAACCCCAAAACATAGTTGATAAACGGATCCTAAGGGAACTCGCTATAAATATTTAGGATTTGCTAAACATCATTTTAGAAGTACGTGGGCACATTCGGCATCATTTATTTTACATTATGATAAGAACTAGCTGTGCCTGGTATGTTTTTCGCTTGAGACTGAGTTTCGACAAAGAACAATGTCTTTTATAGAGTTTATTTAAAGAACATCTAAACAGGCTACATTGTGTTAAGTTTTTATCTGAAAAAGTTAAATTTATGTTCCTTCTCGGCATTAAAACTACATATACACCAAATTTATTTTTATCTGTATTATCCGTGCAGGAACGGAGAAAGAATACAATTTCCTGCGGCCGGGCGGCCTGTCGTAAGAGGCGACTTAACAACCCACAGCCAGGTGGTAGGGCACTTGCCCGACTGGATGGCGACCACCCCTGGTCTAAAGTATGTCGTCATAACAACCTTGAATTGTGTTCCGGCATTAGTGACCAGGTTCCAGTCTCCCTTAAGAGGGCAGCAGTACATTTGTAGCAACGTTGGTGTTGCAAATATCCATAGGCGATGGTAACCGCGTTCCATCAAGTGGGCCGTCTGCCTGTCTGCTGATCTCCTGCAATAAAAAATAAAAAAAATTGCAATAATATTCCCGTAGTTTTTGAAGTGAACTTCTTTAGAATTGTTGTGATTTTGAAACTCGGATAAAGCGAAAAAACAGATATACACTAAAAAGAGATGAACACATAAATCTATAGGACTAAGCGTAGAAGAGAATGAGATAGAATACATTATATTTAAACATTTAAACACTGCTCATACAGATAGAGTTGGGAAATGTTTTGAAGATTTTCGTTAATACTTCAAATTTCGTGTTTTAAAACTGGAATATATTGTTACGACCTAGACGCCGACAAAGACAAATTCACACCATCATACCTGTTGAAGCACATTTTATTACCTTTCGGCATTTGGACTTCTTTTGTTTACTTTGTGTTTAAAATTTGTGATTAGAAAACAGCCCATTGTGTATTGTAATCTTTTATGGCAGTCATTAGCCAGGTGTGTCGGACTGATTCTAGGAAATTCGGTCCACGCAACCGGGCAGACAATGCATCTGTACAGTATAAAGCAATGCCTCGATTGAGGGACGAGGCAGTCTAGCGAGAACCACGAGCGAAGCAAGATATGTGTACTACATTCGGTAATCTATTTAGTGACGGACTTTGCGCGTTTTATGGAATTACGATCCTCTGCATTACGTTTGGATTTGTTGTGTTCGGTTATATTTGTACCTGTGTTATACGTGTTTGTATACTTCTAATAAACTCTATAATAATTCCAACGGCATTTTAATTCGAGTCTCGCGACTCGT
This sequence comes from Dendrolimus kikuchii, assembly GCA_019925095.2. Lineage (NCBI taxonomy): Eukaryota > Metazoa > Arthropoda > Insecta > Lepidoptera > Lasiocampidae > Dendrolimus > Dendrolimus kikuchii. The sequence continues at coordinate 2,851,672 of CM034394.1, read as the reverse complement.
AACAATATTATAACGATATAATATACGAAATGTGACGTCACGAAATTTAGAATCTCTCCTACCCTTTGTCACAGTTTGTTTCACTTCTACTGCGTGTGATCTACACACACACAGACATACATTTTTTTTTGTGAAAGGTAAACTATACGATTATATATATAATCGTATAGTTTATCGGCTAGTATTATAAAATACTAGTCTGGCTAAACTATATAGTCCTTTAAATGTTAAGACCAAATTGGATCTGATATTTTGGGACTGACTGCTTTTTTTACTGATTTTTCGATATAAAAATTCTGCCTTACCTACCTAATAAAAAGTTTTTTGTATTATAGAAAGAAAGAAAGAAGAAAGAAATAGAATAGAAATTTCTTTCTTAAATTTAAACCAATAGAAATATGTTTTTGTTATAATTGTTTCTATGTCAATGATAACTATTTTTTTTTTATGGCTACTGCGAAATTTTATTAAAATGTGTTAAGAGATCAAATATCCTATTCAGGTGCATATTACTGTAAAATTGCATCAAAATCCATCGAGTAAATTTTGAGTCAACAGTAATCCTATACTTGCAATCTTTCTCGTTAAAATATTAATATAGCGTAAAAAATACTTAAGCATATAACAAACAAATTGTACATATGAATGGTAATGGACTGATGCTAGATAATTTCTCCCATTTTAAATAGAACTTCTCTTTTTGCAGTTAAATCAAACGGGACAAATGTGCAGATGTAGAAATCTAGCACTGAAGCCGAGGACACCAAAAATGAAGAGGAGACTGACAACAGTCCGGGAGGAGACTCCCAAGAACATCTGCAACTCCGACTTCGCCATATACGCTATGGTCACGACCACTGCAGTACTAAGTTATGTTAATAGTCTGAATGGTGACTTCGTTCATGATGATATACCGGCGATTGTGACGAATAGTGATGTGCTGGGAAAGGACTCCATCAAGCAGTTGTTCCTGAACGACTTCTGGGGAACGCCAATGGCTGATGTGAACAGTCATAAGTCTTACCGGCCGCTGACTACATTATCCTTTCGGTAAGTCTTAGGCATGTGTTTATAGCCTTGTTAAATAGCGCAGAGCGCCTACAGTCTTCCAAAGGCAAACTTGTATACGCGTGCCAGTCGTAGAATTTTTACAGGTGCTTAATATATTATTTCTAAAACGGCTCAATTATTTGCGCAACTAAAAATTCAAGGTAATTTTTTTTGGTCATCTGTGGAGGCTTATCAACGGCTTCTCCTTGTTTATATATGTGTACCCTAGTTTTTAAGATTACAGCTGTTAGTCCCCCAAATATAACAAAATGAAATAAAAAGTAGAATAGGTTCTTTATTCTTTATTGTACACAAAAAATTACATACCAAATTATAGAATAGTGAATGAATGAATGAATGAAAACTCTTTATTGTTCACCATAACTTAAACCTAGATAGTTATTACAAACACATTTAAATTAGAAGAACAATGGGCGGCCTTATCGCTTATAGCGATCTCTTCCAAGCAACCCGGTGTTTAAAGAGATACTAAAAGAAAAATTAAATAATAAATGGTGGCTTAAATAAATTGAAACTAATTCAATCGTAATTGAAGAAAAAAAAATACAACAATAAACTAATAAAGACATACATAATTAAATAGATTAAAATAATATAAATTACATATACTTCGTCGTCGTCAGCCATTTGCAGTACACTGCTGGACGTAGGCCTCCCCAAGGCGGCGCCACTCATCCCTGTCCGCCGATTTCCTCAGCCAGCGCCTACCGGCGACCTTGCATAGGTCGTCGGTCCATCGGGCTGGAGGGCGTCCGACACTACGTTTACCGTGACGCGGTCTCCACTCCAGGACTCGTTTGCTCCATCGGCCATCGGTCCTGCGGCAGATGTGACCGGCCCACTTACACTTCAACTTGCTAATTTTGCGAGCTATGTCGGTTACCTTGGTTCTCTTACGGATATCCTCATTTATAATTTTATCCATAAGAGAAACACCCAACATAGCTCGCTCCATAGCCCGTTGAGCGACTTGGAACTTGTGGACTAATCCTGCCGTAAGTGTCCATGTCTCGGCCCCGTAGGTCAGGATACTATACTTACATGCGAATAATAATAGAATTCCATTTACTGCAACACATTTTATTTAGCGGACTAATAATGGTGAGTGATCAAGTGTTTGAATGTACCAATGGATGTAGCTTGTCTGATTTTCAAGGGGAGGGAGTTCCACAGGCGAACAGCCTGTACGGCAAAAGAGTTTCCTACAAAGGACGAAGTGTGTTTAAGCATCGTTAGCTGGTGATGTACAAAGGCGAGCTTAACCCTAAAAGAGTTTTCTTCCAGCAAACCTATGAGTCTAGCGAGAAGGGGAGAAGCAAAAGGCAGGGTTGTGTACACTAAAGATATTTAACGATGTAACATATAATATAAACAGATTAAAAAAAAAAATATATACAAGATAGTCTTAAGATACATACATACATACATATATACAGTGAAATATAGATATATAAGGATAATTTAAGATAGGTAGTGCTCTTTGATTTTTTTTTTTGAAACTGCTCGTTGATGAGCTATCTTGGATCGTACGTGGCAGGGGGTTCCATAATCTAACTGCCTGGATGGAAGAAAGAACCACTATAACATGCCGATGGGAGCTTTGAGAAGTGATTTAGAAGTTCTATATTTTTTTTTATAAAAACAAAAAATATCTGGCAGCTATTTGTTGTATACTTTATATTAATTTATTTATAATTTAGTTTATTTTTAAGTATTTAGTTTAATTTATATTACACTAGCTTCTGCCCGCAACTTCGTCCGCGTGGAATAGTGGAAAACCCCCCCGATTTTGAAACATTCTTCATTGGTACTCCGCTCCTATTGCTTTTAGCGTGATGATATATAGCCTATAGCCTTCTTCGATAAATGGGCTATCTAACACTGAAAGAATTTTTCAAATCAAACCAGTAGTTCCTGAGATTAGCGTGTTCAAACAAACAAACTCTTCAGCTTTATATATTAGTATAAGATAAGATATAAGATATCTAGTACAAATTTAAAAAAAAATTAAATATGTTAGTAAAAATATACCTATATCATATGCGATGGCCGGGAGAAGGCAAAGGGAGGTGGAAGAAGAAGCAAGGTAAGAGACTTACCTTGCCACAAGTCCACCGCCACACTGCAATTGTCCCCCGGGGTTCACACACTCACTAGGATTCGCTTAGGCGAATTAAGTTATTAAAATGTTTTCTTTGTGTCGTGTTCCAACAATTTTTTTTAAGATGTATAAACAAATAATTGAGTTGGAAAACCGAGCGTGTGGTAACCACGATCGTGGTATATTTTAAGCAAATATAATATAAAACTACAACTAAACTTGGTAAGTGACTAAAATATCGCTATTAGAGTTGCCGATAAGATTGGGCATCTGTCTGTATTAATAAAAATGCCCAATGTCATAAACGTGTTAATATAATATTTAATACATACATATCTTCACGCAAGTTCCCTTGCGGGGTAGGCACGAACAACAGAGCGCCATTTAGGCTTATTCTTACACACCTCACTTGCTTCTTTGACATTCATAACTCTTGTCATGCACGCTCGTCTGTTCTTAAGGCTCCTGACATCACCTTCTGCTAGTACACGATCAATTTGATCATGGAAGGTGTGTCGTGGCCGTCCACGACTTCTGCATCCATCCACTTTTGCATTGTATATCATTGTTTCATCATGCATAATATTAATGTTGATTAGAATACTGGTGTGCACATCACGTAAGCGATAAGATTTCTGTAATAGTTTAAGTTAAATTAGGAATAATTAGGAAAGCAAAATATTACAAGAGTACAACTCGTCGTCTTATTTTGTACTCCCCTCACGGCGATTAAGCCATAGGCTCTCGCCAGTGGTGCGTCGCTATCCAACAGTGTAACCATCATCGACACACCACACAACTTAAAAATAACCTTCACATGTTACAATTGTCTATAGGCTTTGGTAAGCGCTTTCCATCATGTGGGCTGTCTGCCTGTCTGCTGAAGTCGTGCCATAAACAAAGCACAAAATGGGTTGGAAATACAGTGTATACTCTATGTAACGACACTGAAGGAGATTGCATTATGTGGCGTTATAGAGAGTAGTCGTTAAATGGAGGTAGGGATGTTATTTTTATCTGACGTATTTTGCTGCACCAGTAATTTTGTTGTATTTTTTTACTTATTTTATTAATATCTTGCGATATTGAGACATCTTGGTGATAAAGGAAGTATTTAGAAATTTCGGTATGCGTGATGCCGACAATAGAGTTTATTACGGGCTAGGATAATAAAGGTATAAAAGAACGTACACAGCTGCGCAGCTTATACTCATTTTGGCAACTTAAAAGGTAGTTTTTATTGCTTCGTTGTTGTCGTTATTGAGAGTGGGTGTAACGCTATATAGAGTGTATCACTGTATGGAAGAAAGTCTTTTTTTTTAAGGCGGGGGAAATGCTATTTACGCACAATACTGGGTCCTTTGCAAGGGATTAGACCATAGTTGATCATGAGGGCTTTCCCCTTTGACAAGGGGCAATTCGAACACTAATCAAGCCAGCTTGTGTGGAGACTCAGAGAAGTTGCACGGGCAACACCCACTACCCACTAAAACCACCCTCCTCCCATGTGCTTTTTATGAAGGAAAGGCTGAGACTTAGAACGTAGTTACGCCCAGTGCGACAATGGAAGAAAGGCTAAACCAACTAAAGTCAAGTGATTTCGACACTTAAGGGAGTTTATCGTTAAACCGAGTGACGTTACATGGAGTTTACACTGTATGTAGTATTTCGGCTACACGCTTGCACTTAACTGCAATTTATTGCATTTAAGCCGTACCAGCGCTTCGAGTCAAAGGGGAACTGGACAGTATAAATTCCACTAATGCTATGCACTCGGTGCCAACTCTTAATTGTGTTTTGCTTCGCTAGCTTTTTCTAGGCTTTTTGTGGGGGATTTTAAAGGTGTTGTTTTGTTAAGCAATTTTATTTTCAAAATGAGACTGAGACTTTTGGGCTAAAGTATTGTAATGAGAATGAGACATGTCTTAAAAAAAAACCTTAATATTTTCCTATTACAAAGTGGAAAACATCAGCCCTAATTCTATCTGGAAGACGAGATATATTAAAAACTAGCTGATGCCCGCGACTTTGTCTGCGTGGTATTTATTATTCCTTCAATTAAAATTTTTATGGATGGCAATAGTTGTATAATAAGGTATTTAAGTATTTTTATTTTTAACTATCTCACGGGAACTCTTTAATTCAGGATCAAAAGTATCCTATATGTTGACCAGGGATATAAGCTACCGCCATACAAAATTTCATTTAAATGGGTTCAGTCGTTTTGGAGATTAGCCCGTACAAATAGTCAAACAGAGAAACAAAAAAAAATATAAAATCTAAATTAGTTCTCTTTCACTTCTTACATCCCCTTGACTCGGTTTTTGGCATTTTTTTTCATTGTACAGAAATTCGACCTTTACAGTTTTATTATATTGTTACGAGTTGCGGGACTCGAATTAAAATGCCGTTAGAATTACTATAAAGTTTATTAGAACTGTACAAACACGTATAACACAGGTACAAATATAACCGAACACAAGAAATCCAAACGTAATGCAGAAGGTCGTAATTCAATAAAACGCGCAAAGTCCGTCACTATTTGGATTCCCGATTGTACATACGTCACGCCTTGATCGTAGTTGTCGCTGAACTGCCCCCATCTCCATGAGGCCGTCGTTTTATACCTCACAAATACAAATGTATCCGTATCGCAGTCGACGTAATCCGCAACACCTGGCTAATGATTCAGCCGCAAGCGGCCGTAAACGAGTACAATAGAACAATAGACTGTTCTTTAGAAACGTATGCCAGAAAATAAGTAAACAAAAGAAGACGATCATAAAAGAATTACAATTTGTTCAAATGTCGACAGGTAATAAAATGTGTTTTTACAGATTAGTTGTAAAAATATGTATGTATAGAAAAGATCACAAATAAAATAAATTATTCTGGTCCTGGGTCCTGAGGCCATGAGCCTCTACCAAAATTTATCAAAACGACTCATCGAGTCTTCAGGTGATCAGAAGGCTGGTGCTTACCTCGGGCAACGCATCAGTATGGCGATCCAGCGAGGAAACGTAGCCAGTCTTCTGGGCCACCTTACCCATAGAAGACGGTGATCTAGGCTCAGTATTCTACTTATAGTCTTGAGGGACTATGGGTAGAATACAATACAAATAAGTTAAGTTTTCTTTTATTGTATTTATTTCTGTTAAACATATTATATCAATATTGTCTGAAAAAAAAACGATTGTCATAATCGATTTGTGTGAATAAATTTTAACAATTAATAACAATAAATAAATAATAAATTGTAATAATAATTCTTTCAAAATAACTAAACCCACTAGAACTATAAAAATATCAACGAAATGAAGTTTTATCTTTTTATAATCTGGGCCCAAGAATGTGTGAAAGCGTACCCGTCTCCTTCAAAATTAATAATAGCTGTATGATAGAAATTCTTTTAAATGAGTAGAGGTGTGGCTGTGTTGAAAATTTTATCGGTTTAGTGAAATGTACCTTTTCTTTGTGCCTGCTCCAAAAGGGAACATTTCACTAAACGGTTATGATTTGCAACACAAACACATTTATGATTGATTAAACCCCCCCCCCCCACCACCACCGTTGGCGTCAACACAAACTTATATTTTCAAATTTTGAGCCGAACAAATGTATTTTGTACGGTACAAGAATGTATATACATTAAACCGTGTATAGAGAGTGTCGGGGTGAAGGTAAAGAAAGGTATGCTCCAGTGGTTCGGGCCTGTGAAAAGAATGCATGATGCAAGAATGACTAAACAGATATACAATGCAAAAGTGGATGGATGCAGAAGTCGTGGAAGGCCACGACACACCTTCCATGATCAAATTGATCGTGTACTAGCAGAAGGTGATGTCAGGAGCCTTAAGAACAGACGAGCGTGCATGACAAGAGCTATGAATGTCAAAGAAGCAAGTGAGGTGTGTAAGAATAAGCCTAAATGGCGCTCTGTTGTTCGTGCCTACCCCGCAAGGGAACTAGCGTGATCACAAGTGTACTACTCATCACTAGTAATTAACAAATACATCGTCATGGCTACGATAATGACAAACTTTAATATGTTGCTCTAGTAGTTAGTTCCATCTTCATTAGACAGCGTTACAGGTATTTAATAACTGTTTCCGAACCACGAAAAAACTTTTTAAATTAACAAAACCTACAAGGGCGAATCCGCGAGCAAAAGCAACATATAAATACACAAGAGGAGCACACAAAGATATGAAATTATTTATAAAATTCGCCGAATTCGACAGAAATTTAGGTATATTGATTGAACGCATAAATTCGACGTAACCTTGGCAACGGCCGCCGCCAGCGGAGACGTGTCGGCTAGGAAGCCCTCCCTCTGTATGAGGCGTGAAATTTCAGGATTCCAGGTCAACGGAGATATATCAAAAAAGTGTAATGACAAACTTATTGAATTACAAATATTTCCGATTGATTTTTTTCGCATGAATTTTTATGATTAACGAAATAAAATATTGCGTGCTGTTAATAACGTAATATAATCTTAATACAAGGCAAGTATGTTTATATGGAATCTAGACAGAATGAGTGGTATAGAAGCTAAGCGTTGTTCCACGTAGTTTATTACATCGCTGAGTTTTGTGCTTAGACACTCGTTAAGGTGTCGAATATCATACCTGGAGCCTGATATGGCATGCAACAACAAGCGAGCCTATCTCGCTGGGACTTTAAATAACTGTTTACGCTCTTTTTGAAGAATCCCATAGTTGTGGACTGAATCTCCCATCTATCCCCCGGAACTCCCATAGCCCCACGCCTCGCTTACCGCGAATATGTAGCTCGCTCGATTAGCAGCTAAGCGTCTGCTTAAAATTTGAAGCTTAGCGAGTGCGGTGCGAGCGCAATCCACCGGCATGTCAGTTGATTAAGTCTACAAAAATTTCTCAAATCAAGTAATGCAGACAAGAGAAGAGAAGACTACAGCCATTTGGACTCTCAGCGTGACCTTCGTCGATCTTGTGAATACTAGTGTGTTTGATTAGTGCAACTAGTATTGATCAGTGAAATCGATAAAATTAGTGCTATCAGTGTTCAGAGGCACATCTGGATTCTAGTTTAGCACTAGAACCCAGATGTGCCTTGTTTTGATTGCCTTGAACATGCCGTTTAGTACAGTAGTGCTAATCATACTTATTGCTGTTGTAAACGCGTATAATAAATACAGTCCATATTTAAGGGGTGTTTCATTGAGTACACCACCTGCACCGTACACCCATACTGTAGAGCTCTGGGAAAACCGCAGGATGGAGATCATTCTATAGTTTGCTCACGTATAGCATGAAGGTGCGTGCGTCACTCACAGTGGACGACCTCCAGGTGTCGAGGAAGTATAGATGAACTCCCAATCGCCAGGCGAGTGCTGCGATGATAAAATGTGATGTAGTCACCAAATCAAACACTTCTTAACCGTCTCTAAGGTCGGGATCGTCGACAATTCGGATCGCTCGTCACTTCTAGGAGTCAAGTGGAAGTAGCTGATACTGATGTGCCCCTATCCAGAGATGGGAGCAGTACTCCACATGGGGGCGGACTTTGGCTTTATATAATAAAAACCTATGTCCCAGTGTGAAGTAGCTTAGCCCTGTTACCCTGAATGGATACAACCCCTGATTTGACTTTATTTATTACCTGTAGCTGGGAAACATGAAGACAGCCCATTTGTTTGAAGGAGGTTACCGTCGCCAATGTATGTTTGCAACATCATGGGCGTTGCCAACGCATTGTCGGCCTCTGAGATAATTTTAGAACGCCCTTCTTAATCAACCCCATGTCGTAGCGTAGAGAGAAAACCTCGGCGAGAAGTTCCCTTCAGATAATTGTCGTAAGCGGAACAAACGTTCCAGAGAACCGTTGTATAGTTGAGCGTGGAAGCTCAAACAAATTGTGAAATGAAGCGTTGGCATCCGATCAAACAATTGGTCAGTATGCCGCCATTGTAATAAAAATATGTCAACGAATTTGTAACATCATTTTATACTTATAAATTACTTTTCACTAAATTATTATATAATTTACATAGATCTGTGCTAAATATTGACTATCATCAGGGTCAAAAACACTCGTTGATAGAATGACGATATGCGACGATGATGATATGCGACGTATTAAATGCGTTTCATTAGTTGTTTGGTTAACTAATCAGTTTTTATTTACTTTCCTCATATTCGAAATAAAAAGCAGAGTGTTAACCTCGGGTTCAAGGCTTATTTAGACACTCGAACTATTAACGCCCTCGCTACGCTCTTGCGTCAAATTATCTCATGCCTAAATAGGTCACTTTCACCCCTCGTGTAACAATCTACTATTATATATTAAATAGACCTGAGAGGTCGTAAGAAAAACGTTACGATAGATAACTTTGATATAACATATAGTACTCGTACATATGTAGCGTCAGAGAGAGAAATAGAGATAAAAGCATTAATATATATCTGGGATTAATATAGAGCGAATACAACGCCACCTGCAGGGCCACTAATAAATTATGATAGCGAGTGACACTTGCGTTCAACCAACCGGCCACTCTTATCGCGCCGAATTTGCACGACCACAAAATTTATATTTATTACATTTTACACATTATTCGCAGAAGTTGGCCGCGCGGAAAAATTTTGCTTTAAAGGGTTTTATGCATTCAGCATTTTGATTATGTATAAACTGTAAATCTAAGTACTGTGGCAGTAGGACATTTTTTGAATAGACTTTTTCTCAGGCACGCTGTAGGATTTCTTTGGAGAAATTGGGTTTAGATGTCGCATATACAGAAATATATTGTATTTCTACAATATATTTTACTCTTATTATTTCTACAATTTAACATTAGAATTTAAGCAAAAAAAAAGAAAGAATATTATATCAATTCTTTTTTTTTTAATACTACTGTTACAGTTATTTAGTAGCATAGTTGTTCTTCTCATGTTTCTTTTTAAAGTTAATAATTAATTTTGTTATGTACCCTCTTATTTCTAAACGATGTAGTCGGTCATTTGCGTTAATTGAATAATAATGTTATATTTTTATTTATTCTGTGATTAGCTCCTGTTTTGTATAGAGTAGGTAGTTCTCTATAATTTATCATAATTTTGCGTAGGAATGTTTGTCTTTATAATGTAGTGATTGTGTACAGATTATAATTCAAAATCTCTCAATTGTATATAGACGGTATTCATTATATTTTGTTTACAAGTTGGCAAACGCTATAGATTTGTACTGTGTTCAGTTTATTTTATTACATGTAAAACTTTAAGGGCCGCTTGCATAACGTTGCTTAAATTTATTTAAGAAACACAAAACGTATTTAACACCTATAAATACAATTAGCGTCTTGCACAACGCAAAATATGTCGCTAAATAAGTTTAAAGAACTGTCAATACACATACATACATACATAACTTCACGCCAGTTCCCTTGCGGGGTAGGCACGAAAAACAGAGTGCCATTTAGGCTTATTCTTACACACCTCACTTGCCTCTTTGACATTCATAACTCTTGTCATGCAAGCTCGTCTGTTCTTAAGGCTCCTGACATCACCTTCTGCTAGTACATACATACATACATACATAACTTCACGCCAGTTCCCTCGCGGGGTAGGCACGAACAACAGAGTGCCATTTAGGCTTATTCTTACACACCTCACTTGCCTCTTTGACATTCATAACTCTTGTCATGCAAGCTCGTCTGTTCTTAAGGCTCCTGACATCACCTTCTGCTAGTACACGATCAATTTGATCATGGAAGGTGTGTCGTGGCCTTCCACGACTTCTGCATCCATCCACTTTTGCATTGTATATCTGTTTAGTCATTCTTTCATCATGCATTCTTTCCACATGCCCGAACCACCGGAGCATTCCTTTCCTTACCTTCACCCCGACACTCTCTTTCAGACCAACTCTCTTTCTTACTTCGGTATTACGAACGCGGTCCGCGAGCGTCACTCCGCAGATTTTGCGCAGTGCTCGCATCTCGACCGCGTTTACTCTACTTTCATGCTCTTTCTTCCATACCCAACTCTCGCTTCCATACGTGAGCGTAGGTACCAGCACTGCGTTGTGTACGGCGAGCTGGGCCTTCTGGCTGAGGTTCTTAGCGCCTAGAAGTTTACCTAACGCTCCATTCACACTATTCCCCAAATTCACTCTTCTTTCTATATCAGCGGTGTACCTTCCATCCCTGCTAAAAGCACATCCAAGATATACAAACTCATTCACTTGCTCCAGCATAACATCATCGACCATTATCCTTGCATTCGTTCTGGTTTCTTCTCTTTCAAACACCATAACCTTTGTTTTCTTCGCATTCAAATGTAAGCCTCTCGCCTGACAGTCATCTTTCATCATTGTGACTAGTGTTTGCAGTTCTGATGGCGATTCGGCTAAAAGCACGGCATCATCCGCATAAAGCAAGGTGCTTACAACTAGATCACTCATCCGCACCCCAACATCCATCAATCTTATTCTCTGAAGACAATCGTCCAGATATAGGATGAACAGCGAAGCCGACAGCACGCAGCCCTGGCGGACGCCAATATTGACGTCAAACCAGGGCGACAGGCTGCCTTCCACTCGCACGCATGCCATACAGCCCTCATAAGTGGACTGCACAGCACGCATCAATTGGCCATTAATCCCATATCCGGGCAATATGTCCCAGAGGTCCTTCCGCACAACCCTGTCAAATGCTTTCTCTAGATCCATAAAACCGCAGAAAACCTTCCGGCCCATAGCCAGCTGCTTCTCTACGATATTGCGGAGAGAGAAAACTTGATCCATACATCCCCTTCCATTTCTGAAACCACCTTGTGCATCCCACAGTAATCCATCGGATACAACTCTCATTCTCTTTTCAATAATCTTCGCATACACTTTAGATGCTGTGCTGATCAAACTGATGGCCCTGTAGCTGGCGCACTCCATACGTGACCCCTTGCCTTTATACAAGGGCACGATGACAGCGCGCCTCCAGTCCTTGGGAACCTTTCCCGTCCTCCAGCACAAGTTGCATAAGGACAGGAAAGCGTCCCGGACGCAGGTTCCACCATATTTGATCATCTCAGCAGACACACTATCGATTCCTACTGCCTTTCCATTTTTCAGACTTCTTATCGACCATTCGATCTCTTCCAAAGTGATCTCGGATGCTGACTCCTCGGAGTCGGTCACAGACTCAGTCGTGGTGCCAGTACACTTCTTACACTTACACTTCTGCTAGTACACGATCAATTTGATCATGGAAGTTTTACACAAACTGTCAATACGTTTTGTGTAAAACGTATTTAGGCAGTTTAATATGATTAACTAATTTTATTTAAAGGCGATCGTTATGCAAGCGGCCCTAAGTATAATGTTTTGCATGATATCTTCTATAAAATACTATCTGCAATTTCCAAACAGTATTGTATTAAATTCTTTTTATTCACAACACTTTAATTAAAATAGTTCATCAATGACTTCAATCCGCTATCGGTTGTGACAATTGCCAAGTTTCATGTACTGTAAAATTGTTGAAGGGATGGCGAAGGGTTCTAAAAATGCTTGTCGAGTGTTCAAAATTAGAGTATATGTTAAAACCGTAAGGTACTCTCATTATAAAGTATGGTGAGCAGGTGCTGCTCTTTTACTACAACAAACCCTTTTGAGTTGTTGCAAGTATTACACTATCCCGGAGGTGTAAGTAAAGTACATACATACATACATAACTTCACGCCAGTTCCCTTGCGGGGTAGGCACGAACAACAGAGCGCCATTTAGGCCCATTCTTACACACCTCACTTGCTTCTTTGACATTCATAACTCTTGTCATGCACACTCGTCTGTTCTTAAGGCTCCTGACATCACCCTCCGCTAGTACACGATCAATTTGATCATGGAAGGTGTGTCGTGGCCTTCCACGACTTCTGCATCCATCCACTTTTGCATTGTATATCTGTTTAGTCATTCTTTCATCATGCATTCTTTCCACATGCCCGAACCACCGGAGCGTTCCTTTCCTTACCTTCACCCCGACACTCTCTTTCAGACCAACTCTCATTCTTACTTCGGTATTACGAACGCGGTCCGCGAGCGTCACTCCGCAGATTTTGCGCAGTGCTCGCATCTCAACCGCGTTTACTCTACTTTCATGCTCTCTCTTCCATACCCAACTCTCTGTAAGTAAAGTATGTAATAATATTGAGTGTACGGTTTAGAATGCGGAATTTGGAAAACGCCAAATGCACAACCACTTACCTTGCTTGCTGTGCTGCGGGAACCCTTCGATCGTGGATTGTAAATCACATTCACTGGCACGATTTCTTGATTGGTTAGAGGATTAGCGAAAAAACAGGAAGGTCGATGCGGCGCGTGCGGTGTAGAAAGTTGCACTGAGTGTCCGCGCGAGGGCAGCATCGGCGTCGATAGCTCACACGGGGTGGCGATGCATTTGTTTAAAATATACTAAAATTGGAAGTTATGAAAGACGCGGAAAATTCATTGTGCTAATATTACGGAACATTGAGTTAGTCATTAAAGGTCATTCTATACAGACGGTCGTATCATTTCCAATTACACATCGCTTCTCGCCACATTACAGTACCAACTTCTTTTCTCTCTTTTGCTTTTACTAACGGAAGACCAGCGTTGGTTGAGCCAACCAGCATCATGGTGAGTTAGGACCGATTCAGAACTTCATTTCAATTGTATTGTCTTATTTATAAGTACGTTTTGGTGTGTTTGTAGTTCTGAATAAATATTTTTCTTTCTTACGGTAGCTAGTATTTTTTTTTATTGCAGGAGATCAGCAGACAGGCAGACGGCCCACTTGATAGAAAGCGGTTACCATCGTCTATGGACATTTGCAACACCAAAGTTGCTACAAATGCGCTGTTGCTCTCTTAAGGGAAAATGGAACCTGGTCACTAATGCCGGAACACAACACAAGGTTGTTATGGCGACATACTTTAGACCAGGGTTGGTAGCCATCCAGTCGGGAAAATGCCCTACCACCTGGCTGTGGGTTGTTAAGTCGCCTCTTACGACAGGCCGCCCGGCCGCAGGAAATTGTATTCTTTCTCCGTTCCTGCACGGATAAATTATTCAATATGTGGCAAATGATATTGGTGTTGTATTAATTGAAACTACTTATATATAAGAATTGTGATAATAAATTCTGTACAATACTAATGTTTTGTCCAAATTAATAAAAAATAATAATAAAATAATTGAGTTGTGTTCCGGAATTAGTGACCAGGTTCCAATCTCCCTTAAAAGAGCAGCGCATTTGTAGCGCCTTTGCTGTTGTAAATGTCCATAGGCGATGGTAACCGCTTTCCATCAAGTGGGCCGTCTGCCTGTCTGCCGAACTCCTGCGATAAAAAAAAATTAATAACTTAGTCCTCATGTCCAGCCAGGATCACCGGAATAAAACAGGTTAACTATAAATCAAATAAATGACCGCACTTAAAACCGTTAAAACGTAGTTTTATTATGTATACAAGTCGTGAAAACTTGAGAAAATATTAGGTTAACTAAGTATAAGCTATTCGTAGAATGACACTGCCACATTTTAGATCTATTGTCATACCATCCATATATTTATAGTATGAGTCGAGTTTCTTGATACTTTTAGTTGATATCAAAACTAAAAAACCACAACATAAATGACTACTTGGAGTTTTTTCATTATAATATCACTAGCGGTCCTGCGCGGTTTCACCCGCGCTCTGTCCCGCTCCCGTGGCATATAGCGTCATGTTATATAACCTATGACACGCCCTGTTAACGTAACTTTCGAACAGTAAAAGAATTTTTAAAATCGGTTTAGTAGATCCAGAGATTACCCCATACAACGTCACAAAGTCACAAATTTTACCTCTTTATAATATTACATACACACATACATAACTTCACGCCAGTTCCCTTGCGGGGTAGTCACGAACAACAATATAATATTACATACATACATAACTTCACGCCAGTTCCCTTGCGGGGTAGGCACGAACGACAGAGCGCCATTCAGGCTTATTCTTACACACCTCACTTGCTTCTTTGACATTCATAACTCTTGTCATGCACGCTCGACTGTTCTTAAGGCTCCTGACATCACCTTCTGCTAGTACACGATCAATTTGATCATGGAAGAGTTTATAATTTGAACAATAATAAACCTTCAGAGTTATACTATATTCCTAAACGCTCTATGCGGTTAGCCGCATTTTGATTGGTCATCCAGTTGTGGGGGTTGTAGATATAGTACGCCGGTACCCACCTCACATTTTTATTGTGAGGTTATTATTATTTATTTTATTCACATATTTGTTCACATTTGCTTATGCACCTTATTTGATACACAGCCAAAAGAAACAAACAGTTTGTAATCACTCTTATATTGCATTTAATTAACAATTTATAAAAGTAATATCAGATCGTTAGTTTAGTTTTTTCTAACTATCAATTCGCAAAAAACTGGAAACTTCATACACTATATTTTAGTTCGCAGGCGAGCCACTCGCGGCGCTGGTGCGCCTGCGCAGTGGATCTGTGCATGCGCGAAGAGAGATAGTTGCCCCCTTTATACGACACGACCGATGATGCCTTACGACCACCGAGCTTTGGACGTAAGGTTGGGTCGTGTCGATATATAGTTATATATTAGTTATATTCAATATTTATGAACTTATATATATTTATAATTGTGTCTATGTGAATAATGTATAATATATATATGTCTGTGTGTTATATGGGTGAGTTTGTGCATAAAATTGTGTGTGTCATTTATACATCCATACAGTTGACCGTAATATGCGTTTAAATATGTCCATGTCCAACTGTGGGAAGTTTATGGGCCGAAATTATTTAATATATCAAATGTAACGAAAATTCGTTCATGCAATAATTAGTAGCTAAACAGATATACAATGCAAAAGTGGATGGATGCAAAAGTCGTGGAAGGCCACGACACACCTTCCATGATAAAATTGATCGTGTACTAGCGGAGGGTGATGTCAGGAGCCTTAAGAACAGACGAGGTGCATGACAAGAGTTATGAATGTCAAAGAAGCAAGTGAGGTGTGTAAGAATGGGCCTAAATGGCGCTCTGTTGTTCGTGCCTACCCCGCAAGGGAACTGGCGTGAAGTTATGTATGTATGTATGTATGTAATAATTAATAGTGAAGAGTGAAACCTATTTGGTTTAAGTGGCAAGTTATTAGTAGAAGAGTTTGATATTTTAAACGATTGAAAAGTATTAAAAAATATTATGTATGTCTGTCACTGAACTTATGTACAGAGTTTGATTTTTGTTGTGTATGTTTTTTGGGGTGAGTTCCGGGATGGTTTAGATTCACAATTATAATACGTAGATAGAGCTTTATACTTGTTCTAGATTTTATATTTTTCATAGCACGAATTCTACCGAGTCCATTAATTCTATGTATGTAAAATGCCTCTAATTAACTCACAGTGAAATTTCAAGCACTAAGCCTAGTGAGCATAAATCTTAACCGACGGTTAAAATAATAGCTACAATAGCGATTTATGCATACCAGCCTAAATACAGGTGGCGCGGGGTAAAAATTCGGCTAGGGTAAGCCGGTTGAAGAAACAGCGTTTGGTGCAAAAGCCAACTACACCGCTGTTGTAGAAATTAAGGCTCCAGTATTAGCACACGAAAAAGGATCGCATGTAATGACAGTGACTTTGATGTATGATAAAAGTGGGTTTGAAAAGTCTTTTTAGACGTGCGCAAAACTATAAGTCGTGTCCAGAAGGTTTGCCGATGATAACCCCTTCCGCTACCTACATCGGAGACCCGCGGTTATCTAGGTCTTAGTATTAGACAAGCCTCGGTCCCAGCCGTAGCAAACGGGAGCGATGATCACACACCTTCTGCGTACGACTTATAGTAATAATATTGTTACAACCTCAGCACCGACAAAGACAAATTCCACGTACAAATTTGTAGAAGCACATTTATTACCCGTCGGCATTTGAACTAGTTGTAATTCTTTTATGGTCGTTCTCTTTTGTTTACTTATTGAGAACAGCCCATTGTTTTATTGTACTCATTTATGGCTGCTTGCGGCCGACTCATTAGCCAGGTGTTTCGGATTATGTCGACTACGATACGGGCATATTGCATTTGTGCAGCATAAAACTATGGCCTTAATGACGGAGGGGGCCAGTCGAGCGAGAACCACGATCAAGGCGAGACGTGTGTATATAATATGAATCTAATAGTGAGGGATTTTGCGCGTTTTATAGAATTACTACCTTCTGCATTACATTTGGATTTGTTGTGTTCGGTTATATTTGTACTTGTGTTATACGTGTTTGTATAATTCTAATAAACTCTATAATAATTCCAACGTCATTTTAATTCGAGTCCCGCTAAACTCGTAACAATATGTTTGAACAGAACACATAAACGCCAATGAATGCATAGCGCTTTCGACCTATTTTGTCACAAGTCGCTAGTTTCTTAAAAGCAGGCTATGGTGAAGCGCCTTGTATGAAATCAATGTCACTGTTAAATATAGACAACCCACTATGCTTCGCTCATAATTCTTTGTATAAAATGTCAGTAATTACCATTTGTGTATTAGTAGAATAGAATATTAGGAATAGCGATGTAATGTACTAAGGCTGTGAATAATTTATCATACAATGGTAATATATATCAACTTTAGACCTTTTGTCACAGGATAACAGCAATTATAATGCATTTAGTATAATGACTATGCTCAGATATACTGTCCGTGCATAATAAAACTAATACACAATAGACACGAACTATAATGGCCAATCGATGTAAGTACAGATTAACTGCGCGACACCCAGTTTTGATTGATTAGGCTTCCATCCATGAAAATTACTTTTGTATACTTTTGAATAGTTTATGAAGACATGAATTAAATATTTTATTAAGAACTAGCGGCGCGGTGCTGCCAAAGTACTGCCAGCATCCACCACTACTACCGACAATAGCAGAAGCAAATGTACAAAAAAAAATCCAACAAAGTAAAATAATATTTTCAAAACTCCACAAGACATTTAGAATTAATACCCTTTAGCAAACAAAAACAACGGAACTACAGCCGCAGAATAAACGTGAAACGTGTAAGTTCGCGTTGAGACCGTAAACACAAACTGGGGGTGGTTGAAATCGGATTACACGGGGCGCTTTTCAGCAAATACCAATAGTGCGGGCGGCCCGGGCGTGGCCGACCCTGTGCCGCGTGTAATCTCATTTTTACGGTAAACATTCAGAAATTTCTCAAAATATTTCACGCTAGTCTTGGTTTACGTAATTTGAGAAACTATAGCATACAGAAACAGCAATACAATCCTTTGTAAGTCTGTAATTTCTTTTGTTAGTGCGAAGGTCGCAAACAGGTAGACATAGCTTAGGGGCCATCCACAAATTACGTCACTCGAATTTTCTGACCTTTGACCCCTTGTCACAGCTGGTCACATCGCGAGACTGCTCCCCTCCTAGTATAACAATATACAATGTAAACTCCATGTAACGTTCCTCGATTTAACGACGAACTCGCTTAAGCGTCGAAATCACTTTGCTTTGGTTGGTTTAGTTTGTCCTCCATACATTGATACGGTCTATATAGCATTACACCCACTCTCAATAACGGCAACAATTCAGTAATTAAAAAAACTTTTTAAGTTGCCAATTTTAGTAAAAACTGCGCAGCTGTGTGCGTTATTTTATCGCTTTATTATCCTAGCCCGTAATAAACTTGTTGTCGGCATCATGCATGCCGAAACTTCTAAGTACTTCCTTTATCACCGAGATGTCCCAATGTATCCAATGAATAAAATAAGTAAAAAAATACATCAAAATTACTGGTGCAGCAAAAGACGTCAGACAAAAATAATAGATTTCTCTCCATTTAACGACAACTTTCTATAACGCCATAAAATGCACGGTCCCTTCAATGTCGTTATATAGAGTTAAAAAATATTTATTTTTATTGCAGGAATTTAGAAGACAGGCAGACGGCTCACTTGATGGAAAGCGATTACCATCGCCTATGGACATTTGGAACGCCAAAGGTGCTACACATCGCTGCTGCTCTTTTAAGGGACACTGGAACCTGGTCACTAATGCCGGAACACAACTCAAAGTTGTTATGGCAACATACTTTAGACCAGGGGTGATAGCCATCCAGTCGGGCAAATGCCCTACCACCTGGCAGTTTACACTGTATATTGCAATTTTACATCAAGAAGTTATTAAATTAAAATCGCCTCCGTGCTTCGGGCGATGGGATTCTCCGCATGTTCTCAGATTGCCTTGACAACCCCATTTTTAGGAGCTGGCATTCTGTGCGCCGTGACATAAATGCATAACGTATGATAATTGAAATGACATAGTACTATTTATTTTTATTTAAGTTAATAACTTAATTGTAAGATTTTATGTTGTAAATTGATATGGGTTATTTATTACATGAAATAAAGAAATTATTCTTATTATATTATTATTATAAAATGGCCGTTCCATAATTAGCTTCAATATATTACATACACTTTGAAATGTGACGTTACGAAATTTAGGACATCTCCCACCCCTTGTCACACAATTTATGGATAGCGGATAGCCCTTTATGGTAAGTGGTTACCGTGGCCTATAAGCGTTTGCGACACCAGCGGAGAGGAGAAGACAACGCGTTACTTGTCTTTAGGATGAACTAAAGAGATTGGGATAGAATAGATAGAGGGATTTTTATCCGTGCAGGAACGGAAAAAGAATACAATCTCCTGCGGCCGGGCGGCCTGTATTAAGAGGCGACAAAACAATCCACAGCCAGGTGATAGGATATTTGCCCATCTGGCTAGCTACTACCCCTGGTTCTAGAGTATGCCGGTATAACAACCTTGAGTTGTGTTCCGGCATTAGTGGTCAGGTTCCAGTCTCCCTTAGAGAGCGGCAGCTCAGTGGTTGCACCTTTGGTGTTGCAAATGTCCGTAGGCGATGATGACCGCTTTCTATTAGCCGTCTATCTGTCTGCTGAACTCATGTAATTAGAAAGGGAGTAATATGGGATTGGAATGGAGAGATGAGATACGGAAGGTTCAACAGGTAGAAAGGAAGAGGGCTATTGGAACTCTCACTCATCGCACGAAATACGATTAGCTCAAGGTTAATCGTTTCACGCCGATATTCTTTGAGAGCGTGGTATCACACAGATCAAACCGGCCTTAAGCTGTAATCAAGGTGATACCAACACGTCTTTAAGTTTTAAAAGCATCAAAATAATTTGAAACTGAATGCTATGTCTTGCACCTACCAGTATATCTAGACATGTGGAAATGTCACTAAGCAATTCTACAATAGCGGTAGCCTCAGGCCCCAGTACCCAGTAATAATATGCCTCTCGAATCAATAACTCCAATAACGGCCAACCAATCAGAAAATGGCGATGAGAAATCCGATCCACGAAATTCCGGAGTTTGGGTTATTTTAGGATCTCAAGTTTGTCAGTCACGGACTTAATTCCGAATTGAATTAAACTTCACTGAAAGTTGGGGGAAGAGAGACATTTTTCGTATTAGGGCCAAGGCTTCCTAATATTATGTCTTCGTATTTATTAAGGCTTTCCGAACTGCCATATCAAATTAAATCAACATTGAATTAGATTAGGAATATTTTTTTTTATAGCTCGAGTACAGCAGACAGGCATAAAGCCCACCTAATGGAAAACGGTTACCGTCGCCTATGAACGTTTGCAATACCAGAGATGTCACCAACGCGCTGCCAGCCTCGAAGAAATTTTATGTCAACCTTTTTAACTCTCTAAGACGGAACAACCACAAATTTGTTGCTGAACGGTCAACACGGTTAATTGGGAAGCACCACAAGTTTGTGGTCAAATACAGATAATGGAAACGAACGTTGAACTGATACTTTGCTGTGGGAAAACCACGGCTGGGAGCTCATTCCAAATCTCCACGGTGCGCAAGAGAAACGTTCTAGAGAATCGTTGCGTACAAGAACGAAGCGGCTCTAGGAAGTGGGAATATCACAATATAAGTTTTCGCGACTTCTATACATAATAAAACTACGTTTTACATACATACATACATAGCTTCCCTTGCGGGGTTAGCACGAACAACAGAGCGTCATTCAGCCTTGTTCTTACACACCTCATTCGCTTCTTTGACATTCATAGCTCTTGTCATGGACGCTCGTCTGTTCTTAAGGCTCCTGATATCACCTTCTGCTAGTATACGATCAATCTGATCATGGAAGGTGTATCGTGGCCTTCCACGACTTCTGCATCCATCCACTTTTGCATTGTATATCTGTTTTGTTATTCTTTCATCATGCATTCTTTCCACATGCCCGAACCACCGGAGCATTCCTTTCCTTACCTTTACCCCGACACTCTCTTTCAGACCAACTCTCTTTCTTACTTCGGTATTACGAACGCGGTCCGCGAGCGTCACTCCGCAGATTTTGCGCAGTGCTTGCATCTCGACCGCGTTTACTCCACGTTAAAACTACGTTTTATGGGTTTTAAGCGCGGTAATTTATTTGATATTGCTTATTCCGACGTTTCAGCCACTTTTCAGTGGCCGCGATCACGGAAGACAATGATGTCAAGTATCAACGTGTATTGTTAAAGTTTTATTTAGCCTACTGCCAACTTGTTCATTATTTTAATTATTTAGTTTATATTTTGTTTATGGTTATTATTCACTCTATGGGAGCCTAATCTAATTTACCACCGCTTCGCAACATGTTATGGCTTGAAGAGAAGAAGTTGCGCAAGAAACTCTTCAGCAAACATGCCTAGCTCTAATAATTTTATATAATATTAAAATGGGTGGGAGGAATATAAAAAAAAATATCAGTCAAGTTGGTTTGTGTTCCGGTGCACGCAGAAAGAGCTCACAGTGTCTTGAGGTCGGGCAGTTGGTTTTTGCTGGGTTTGGGTTAGATAAGATGTATGTTTGTATATCTTGGATGTGCTTTTAGCAGGGATGGAAGGTACACCGCTGATATAGAAAGAAGAGTGAATTTGGGGAATAGTGTGAATGGAGCGTTAGGTAAACTTCTAGGCGCTAAGAACCTCAGCCAGAAGGCCCAGCTCGCCATACACAACGCGGTGCTGTTAGCTACGCTCACGTAAGGATGCGAGAGTTGGGTATGGAAGAGAGAGCATGAAAGTAGAGTAAACGCGGTCGAGATGCGAGCACTGCGCAAAATCTACGGAGTGACGCTCGCGGACCGCGTTCGCAATACCGAAGTAAGAAAGAGAGTTGGTCTGAAAGAGAGTGTCGGGGTGAAGGTAAGGAAAGGAATGCTCCGGTGGTTCGGGCATGTGGAAAGAATTCATGATGAAAGAATGACTAAACAGATATACACTGCAAAAGTGGATTGATGCAGAAGTCGTGGAAGGCCACGACACACCTTCCATGATCAAATTGATCGTGTACTAGCAGAAGGTGATGTCAGGAGCCTTAAGAACAGACGAGCTTGCATGACAAGAGTTATGAATGTCAAAGAAGCAAGTGAGGTGTGTAAGAATAAGCCTAAATGGCACTCTGTTGTTCGTGCCTACCCCGCAAGGGAACTGGCGTGAAGTTATGTATTTATGTATGTATGTATGTAAGATGTACGTTAATAACGATACAATAATGAGAAGTTAAGCACTGTATCATTGCGTAGAGGAAGCGATGGTACGCCTTCGAACCACTATCGATCTTAGTCTCTCTAAAAGAATTCTTTTGATAACCTTTCTTTTAATACTTGACTTAAAGTCCCCAGTCCTTTTTTCTTCACTACAAAGTCGTGGTATGAAAATGTTCGGCAGTTTTCAAATTCATTCATTAAGGTTCAGCGAGCACATGTTACCTTTTCAAACTAAGTCTCAGAACAGACTATTCCACTGACATTTTAGCCTCCTCTCCTATACTAAAACTGTATACATACTACAATCTCAAATAAATAAATTCATAAGAAGCCATGGCTCAATATCCGGACGTGTTGGTGTAAATGAATAATTTAAGGCGCTCGTGCGCCAAAACAATTGATTTTATAAAAAAATTATTACAGGAAATTTTCTCTAGTTTAATTTTATAATAAATGTTTTTATTGTAAAATGAGTCGGGAAGCAGATATTGACAAAAAACTGCTACTTGGCGCCCCTTCTTTCAATACGGTGACGCGAGTGCCAAAGATACGAGGTGGCAAGTTGAAATTTAGAAATTATCCATTTTCAAAACTCCCGGAGAATTTTCCATGTAAAATTACTAAATGCTTGTAAGTACTAAATAGAAGACTAAATCGAAAATATCGTCAGCCAATCACAGTCCACTGCTGGACGTAGGCCTCCCCAAGTCGGCGTCACTCATCATGATCCTCCTTCATCCAACGCCTAACGGCGACCTTGCGCATGTTGTCAGTCCATCGGACTGGAGGGCGTCCGGCATTACGTTTACCGAGACGCGCTCTCTACTCCAGGACTCGTCTGCTCCATCGGTCTACTTACTAATTTTGCGAACTATGTCAAATTCAAATTCAAAAGTTTTTGTTCCAAATAAGTTCCACTGGAGAACATTTTTTGAAGTTCATACTCGTACATAAGTTAAAATTTTACTTCCTAGTCTACACCGCTTCGCAACGTGTTATTGCTGTTAAGGAGAAGAAGCGGCAAGAAACTCCCCAGCAACACATCAAACTAAAAATTGTTTGTCTACTTAATTATCGATCGTGTAATAGCAGAAGGTGATGTCAGGAGCCTTAAAAACAGACGAGCGTGCATGACAAGAGTTATGAATGTAAAAGAAGCAAGTGAGGTGTGTAAGAATAAGCCTGAATGGCGCTCTGTTGTTCATGCCTACCCCGCAAGGGAACTGGCGTGAAGTTATGTATGTATGTAGTTATTTATCTAGCTCAAACTCTTTTTTTTAATAAATTTTATACAGAAATATGCTACACAATTACTTTTAGAAGAATTAATGAAGTTGTAGCAAACAGTGCTTAGTGAGTCAGTAAGACAAAAACACAATTAAAGGAAAGAAAATTATTATTGTAGTTATATTATAATGACATTTCGTACTAAAATTTTATACTGCAACGTATCTCCATAAATTCCTTACATGCCTGGCAAGATAAAAACGTTATACAAAAGATAGCATAAGAGGCTGGAGCGAGATGCTATGTAAACGAAGTTTTGTCATTTAGGTATTCTTCAATACTGTAGTATCCCTTTGTAAGCAAGATACTTTTTGATTTGGTTTTAAATTTAGTGAAAGGCAGATCTAACATTTCATTCGGAATCTTATTGAAGAAGCGTATACCAACCCGCAAGAAAGAGGACAATACTTTTTGCAAGTTTTGTCGGTTACCTTGGTTCTCTTACGGATATCCCCATTTCTAATAATATCCATAAGAGGAACACCTAACATAGCTCGCTTCATAGTCCGTTGAGCGACTTTGAATTTGTGGACCAGTACCGCCGTCAGTATCCACATCTCGGCCCCGTAGGTCAGGACGCGGAGGACGCATTGCTCGAAGACTGTCGTCTCCAGGTATTCAGGACGAAAGGAAGAAGAAATCGAAAATTACAAGGATATTAAACGGAACATTAGGTAATTTAATTTTTCGGTAGTTTCCTTAAAAATGTTAAAATGTAAAATTATTTAAATTACGACAATACCGAAGATGAAACTGTAAATTACAATATTTTTTAAAATCATAAGCAGACAAGTGGCAACGATCCATCACAAATCAATTGATATTCCAACACAGGTTGTATCAACAAAATTAACACAATTTACAATCCAATAAAAATTTACAATTTATTAGTGAATTAAAAAACCACCAGAAATCTGTTATGCAATAATGATGTTAACACTATTTTTACAAGCGTTTTAAGCAATAATTGTCCATTTGAATATTTACACGCTTCCTAAAGTTACGAGTTTACCATAAAGTACCGCCGCCGCACCGCTGAAGAGTGGAACTCTTTACCGACATCTGTTTTTCCTGAAGAACACAATCTAGGTGTCTTCAAGTCTCGCGTGAACAGGTATCTTCTAGATAAACGTGCTCCACCATAGACTGCATTTCCGCCTGACATCAGCCGCAATGTCAGTCAAACGCGAACCTATCAATAATAGAAAATAAAAAAAACTTAAACTGTATCTTATACATACATACATAACTTCACGCCAGTTCCCTTTCGGGGTAGGCACGAACAACAGAGCACCATTTAGGCCCATTCTTACACACCTCACTTGCTTCTTTGACATTCATAACTCTTGTCATGCACGCTCGTCTGTTCTTAAGGCTCCTGACATCACCCTCCGCTAGTACACGATCAATTTGATCATGGAAGGTGTGTCGTGGCCTTCCACGATTTCTGCATCCATCCACTTTTGCATTGTATATCTGTTTAGTCATTCTTTTATCATGCATTCTTTCCACATGCCCGAACCACCGGAGCATTCCTTTCCTTACCTTCACCCCGACACTTTCTTTCAGACCAACTCCCTTTCTTACTTTGGTATTACGAACGCGGTCCGCGAGCGTCACTCCGCAGGTTTTGCGCAGTGATCGCATCTCAACCGCGTTTACACTACTTTCATGCTCTCTCTTCCATACCCAACTCTCGCTTCCATACGTGAGCGTAGGTACCAGCACCGCGTTGTGTATGGCGAGCTGGGCCTTCTGGCTGAGGTTCTTAGCGCCTAGAAGTTTACCTAACGCTCCATTCAAACTATTCCCCAAATTCACTCTTCTTTCTATATCAGCGGTGTACCTTCCATCCCTGCTAAAAGCACATCCAAGATATACAAACTCATTCACTTGCTCCAGCATAACATCATCGACCATTACCTTTGCATTCGTTCTGGTTTCTTCTCTTTCAAACACCATAACCTTTGTTTTCTTCGCATTCAATTGTAAGCCTCTTGCCTGACAGTCATCTTTCATTATCATCAGTCATGTATCTTATACCTATATCATAATCTTGTCTAGATAGAGTAATACAAATAAGTAGCACGTTTAATAAAAATGATATATAAGTCAAATAATAATATAAAAGTTTGAAGATTTTCTAATAAATCGCATGTTCATTGAGTACAGAGACATTCTAGAATTCAACAGCGGCGCATTTATAATGAAAATCTTTTATAATTAACATGAATCGATTAATAAATACACATTTTATTAGAAAATCTCTTTATTTTTCATAGTTAAAGTGTAATAATATACCTTCCCGTTTATACGTTTAACCTTTGTTTGCATCAGTAAAACTGCATTCATAAACTTAAATCACATTAACTATAATGATTTATATTTTTAACCATTAAAATGTACAATTTTGTAATCTCTCATCGCCAATATGGCAAAATGTTTAAAACCCGATACATTTATTGGCAGCAATGGAG
Organism: Dendrolimus kikuchii; assembly: GCA_019925095.2. Classification (NCBI taxonomy): domain Eukaryota; kingdom Metazoa; phylum Arthropoda; class Insecta; order Lepidoptera; family Lasiocampidae; genus Dendrolimus; species Dendrolimus kikuchii. The sequence goes on along the minus strand of CM034394.1, from coordinate 2,825,094 downwards.
GGCCTTCAGTGATAAATTTGAAACTCGTATCAATATGGCGTGCCGACGGTGCCAGCGGTTCTTTTTTATAAATATTGTCGATTTTTCCATTAAAATATATGTTTTAAATATATTAAACGAAAATTAGGAAACCTTTCTCTAATGTTACATACATACATATATACATACATAACTTCACGCCAGTTCCCTTGCGGGGTAGGCACGAACAACAGAGTGCCATTTAAAGCTTATTCTTACACACCTCACTTGCCTCTTTGACATTCATAACTCTTGTCATGCAAGCTCGTCTGTTCTTAAGGCTCCTGACATCACCTTCTGCTAGTACACGATCAATTTGATCATGGAAGGTGTGTCGTGGCCTTCCACGACTTCTGCATCCATCCACTTTTGCATTGTATATCTGTTTAGTCATTCTTTCATCATGCATTCTTTCCACATGCCCGAACCACCGGAGCATTCCTTTCCTTACCTTCACCCCGACACTCTCTTTCAGACCAACTCTCTTTCTTACTTCGGTATTACGAACGCGGTCCGCGAGCGTCACTCCGCAGATTTTGCGCAGTGCTCGCATCTCGACCGCGCTTACTCTACTTTCATGCTCTAATGTTACACATAAATGAAAATAAACTACGTTCAATTAAGTATTATATTTGACATCATATTAATTATTTAGTGACTTGGATGTTATGGGTCTAATTTTTGTTTCAATATTTAATAATATAAATAATAAAATGTTGTCTATCATTGTAACTTTTTAAAATTATTTAAATTTAATGGTAAGTCTCAAAAGTAGATAAGCACACATAGCTAACAGTATTTAAATGAGTAATTTTAAGCAGTTAGTTCTCCGAGTTGTTGCGTACGTTAAATCACATTTTTAAGTGGCTATATTAAAGAAACACCTTACTTTTAACCTATATTGTGAAAATTTTGAACGAATGGCCATTAAAGCTTCGAGAAGTAAGACGTCAAAACATATATAGCAAACTTAGGGAGTAATTTTTATTTTAAACTAAATTATAAATAAGAACTATGATAAAAACTAAAAACAATAACATAAATAAAACTAATTATAAAGTAATATCAACTAAAATTAAACTACAATATAAATATAACTAGACTTACAAAATAACAAACTATAAGTAAAAAATAGACTCCAGTTCGCTACCGGCGGGGAGAGTGCTCGAAATGCTTGCCGAATTAAGTAATTAATTAAAATCCAGATACATAACTAGTTTACTACATTTTTGTAGATAATAAATACATAAATGTTATATACATGAATGATGTTATATACACAGACATTGTATATATTACTTATATATATGGTTAGTTCTCATAGAATCACCATACTACCACAGCAATGAATTGAAATTATATCACTTATAAATCGCTATCATTGGAACAAACCTCAAAACCGACTGAATTAAAGAGCCACCCGAACCGCAGCGGCGGCGCAATAAATTGACGATATTAATCTCTGTCACTTAATACTCCATAAAGTTCAACCGTGATGAATACCTCACCTGGATGGGTGGAGAATCGGAATAAAATTATATTAAACGGCGAATGCCGGCCGGAGTTAGTATCAGGTCCAATGGATTTTAAATTTCGACTTAGATGATCGTTTCAGATAGCCATAATAATTGAAGCTAGTGGTAGTTCGTGCTCGAAATTGGACCATAATAAGCAATGTCAAAGACTATACTTCTATAATCACAGATTTCGCCAAGGCTGTTAATTTGACTTGAACAATAAACAAAAGAGTATGTATGCGTATTTGTGTCAAATGCATGGTAGTGTGTGTGTAATGTTTTTTTTTTATTGTTTAAGGTTTTTTTACGCATAATTTAAAATAAAAATATAAGCATTCGTCGCTTCTTCTCTATATAAACTATAAGTGTGCGAAATTTCATACTCCTCCGTCCGTACCAAAGGATGGGTAAAGTTTGTATTATAAAAGAAACAAAAAATGCTCGAATTGAATTATAGTACATTATGGTACTAGTGTGTAACATTGGTGATTACCGCCGAGGCGCCATTGAGACTCGAGCCGTAGGCGAGGGTCTTAAGAGAGCCGAGGACGGTAATCATCAATACACACGTGTATCATACGACGTTTTTCAACACACTTGTGAATAAAATAACAACAAAAACTCATTTTATTTAGTAGATAAAAAAAGTTATATATGAGTGAAAGTTTTATTTATTAAACACGTACGAGTTAAAATTATCTATTTAAATAAGAAGTTGCATGAAATGAGCAAGCAATAGGAACATTAATTTATTTGTTCTATAGAACACGATCTTTATTTTTTGAAAAAAAAACTTTTTTAAGAACAAAGCAACTCAACCAATAAAATTTTAAAAAAATATCTATAACTCACTAGTGAGTTATAATGTTTTTTACTCACAGTTTGATAATGGGTGTCATTCTGTGCCTAATTGCGGTGACCATAGAGCCACTTTATGAGCAAGTGTATTGAAAAAATAATTATATATATAATTCTTCTGTATGTGTGTTGACAGTGATCTCCTCCTAAACGGCTGGACCGATTTGAATGATTTTTTTTGTGTGTATTCAAGTAGATTCGAGGATGGTTTAGATTCACAATTGGACCCGGTAGGTGGCGCTGCAATTAAGTTTCAAATTTTCTTCAGGGCAGGACAACGTCTGCCGGGACATCTAGTTGAATATAAGATATTATTTATACTTACTGCTCCTAGGAGCTAAGTGAGACAAACAATTCAAATCAAAGATACAGTTTTCTCGTCTATTTATCAGCAAACTTTTTTTTTTTTTTTATAGCTGGAGTACAGCAGACAGGCAGACGGCCCACCTGATGGAAAGCGGTTACCGTCGCCTATGGACGTTTACAACACCAGAGGTGTCATCAACGCGCTGCCGGCCTCGAAGAAATTTTACGACGCCCTTTTTAAAAAAACCCATATCGTAGCGCTGTGGGAAAACCACGGCTGGGAGCTCATTCCAAATCCCCACGGTGCGCAAGAGAAACGTTCTAGAGAACCGTTGCGTACAAGAGCGAAGCGGCTCTAGGAAGTGGGGGTGAACGCCCAGCCGATGGCGTGCGGTGCGGTGGTAAAAAGAAGACGAAGGCACCATTCTAAACAGTTCCTCGAAACTTATTTATCAAATCAATTATAGTTGGAGACGATTTCAGCTTTTCTACATTTTCTGCCTCTATAGGTAATAATGAGAAGTCTGATTGCCGTTTCTGTTGGCTTAGAAGCTGTTCTATAAAATTGGTAGTAATCTATAAAAGATTGTGGATAACATTTTAAGAATTTTTGCTTACACACTTTCGGGGCCCCTGTAGCCTGGGGGCCCCGTATCATTGATACGGCTGATATTGAGGTAGCTACGCCCCTGGTTTATAATTGTATATATATATATATATATATATATATATATATATATATATATATATATATATATATATATAGTGATATAGTTTAGTTTTAAGGCACACACTGCACTTGCGCTTCCTCACAACACCAGCATGTAACAGATACATTCTATATTAGTACTAGCTGTCTCGGCTGACGTTGTTATGCCCTGAAGAAATAAAATTTAGAACCCGATTTCAGCGCCACCTACCTGGTCCATTCGTGAGTCTAAACCATCCTCGAATCCACTTGAACACATACAAAAGAAATAATTTAAATCGGTCCAGCCGTTTAGGAGGAGTTCACTGTCAACACACGTAGAGAAGAATTATATATATAAAGATAAGCTTAGTATTAAAATTAGAATATTTTAATATAATAAGTTATTCGTAAGGTACACCACAACACAAATATCATTGAATAAATGTCACACACAAAAACAAAAATACCAAGAAGCGTGTATAAATTCCAAAAATTCATCGAAATTAAGTTGTAAAAAAGGGTACGGAATTCGAGTCTGTAGAGTTGTTAATAGAAAAAGAAACTTCAACGGATAAGTGGAAAAACGAATCGCAACAAAATTGTAACTTGCAGTTTTACGAGCATGTTTTCCAATTGGAGAAGTACATTAACAATCTGCCCGTAAAACTTCAAGTTAAAACTTTGTTGCGATTCGTTTTCCCACTTGTCCGTTGAAGTTTCACTTCTACTATGTGTCCCAGCACACATTTCGACTTTTCGAAGGTTTACTACAAATTATGATTTGGTTAGGTTAGTTAATATAAATGTAGGTAGCTATTTTAATTAATGCATTTTTTATTTTATACATATTTTATCAAACAAAGAAACTGAATTCGATCCGGAACCAATAAAAACGTCGATAAGCTACTCTAACATTATGCCGCCTCTCAGCACGTCTAGTCTAAATTTCTGCCGCTCTTTCACGCGGCCGTAACGCTTTTTCGTGACAGAAAAATCCTAAGACCCCGTCTATATAGAAGTTTCACTTTAAAAAAAAAAAATATAGTTTAGATAATAAAGATTGAGGATTAGCCATAATCCTGCACAATAAGCACACTAGAAACTGTCGCTACGGTATACAGAAATACGAGTGTACGGTCAACCAATCGAGCACATCTCTCACGTATAGCGTCAGCAAAAACCTAACAAAAAGCGGAGGTTCGTGTAACCGCAACGACTGTCCAAAGGCCCGTATTGTGCCAGTGTCCCAACATAAAACGGGGAATAATACAAACGTTGTTTGGTAAAATATTTTATTTACTGGTCTCGTTCGCTTCCCGACGGACTGTGGGGTCGCAATAAAAATATTATATACGTAAGTGCTCTGCTGGCGGTACAAGTGGACAGTTTTCGGCTAAGTCAAAAGCGGTGAGCGGGCATTATAAGAGGTTAATTCCCGGTTGCGTTCGGAGCGTTCACTCCGACGCCCAGGGTCCGCTTTCCTACTTTTTCTACTCCACTTCGCGCGGTCTTCAGCATCCCCCGTTTTGAGACCATTGGTACGCATGTCATCCTTCACAACGTCAAGCCAACATTTCTTGGGCCTTCCCCTTCGACCGGGACCTGGCGGAGGCGGCATGGCTAGACATTTGTTCCCCACATAATTAGCCGGTCTCCGTAAAACGTGGCCGTACCAACGTAAGCGACACTCTTGCAATTTGTCTGCTATGTCACGGACATGAAGACTGCCGCGGATGCGGGAGTTCCTGACTCGGTCTTTCCGCGTCACTCCACACATCCATCGCAGCATATTCATCTCCGTGACACGCAGTTCTTGCTTGTGTCGCTCAAGTACAGGCCACGCTTCACTGCCATACAAAAGGACAGGTCTAATGATGGATTTATAGACCTGTCCTTTTAATTTAACCGGCATTTTGGGGTCACAAATGACACCTGTCACCTCACGCCACTTGGCCCAAGCTGCTGTGATACGGGCCTTGACGTCGTGGTCGATATCCCCGGATGCACTAAGTACAGATCCCAAGTACTTAAACTGATCCGTGCGCTCGACCGTATCTTCGCCTATGCGCACGGATGTGGGATCTGTAGTGTTGCAGGCCAAGTACTCAGTCTTCGCCACATTTAGTTTCAGACCGCCGTTCTCTAGCGACCTCTTCCACGCATTTACGCGTTGCACCAGGCGCCCCCTGTCCGAATCTGCCAGCGCGATATCGTCGGCATACATGAGCAACCATGGAGGTTGCTCATGCGCATCTCTGATGCTATTCGACACTTCGTCTAGTATCACGCTGAACAGAAACGGGCTAAGGACAGATCCCTGGTGCACACCTACGGTTATGGGGAAGGGTGTGGTGTCGCCAACAGCGGTCCGAACTATGGAATCGGAATCACGGTACATGTCCCGAATAATGTCAATATAGGTCTCTGGCACCCCTTTGGACCTCAGTGCCCACCAGATCATCACGCGAGGAACACAGTCGAAGGCCTTCTGCAGATCCAAAAACAAGAAATGCAGAGGCGTATTCTTCGTCCTGTATTTCTCCATGATGATCCTTAGGGCAAAAACAGGGTCCATGGTACCATGCCCGGGACGAAACCCATACTGACATCCCGAGACAGTGCACTCCTGCCGGATTCGAGAGTCGATAATGCGCTCAAAGAGCTTCATGGTGTGGGACATTACCTTTATTCCGCGGTAGTTTTCGCACTCCTGCACCGATCCCTTACCTTTGAAGACTGGGGTGATAACACTCAGTCTCCATTGGCTCGGGATGTTTCCGGTGCGGAGTATGCGGTTAAAAAGGTTTGTTAAAACGCCCACACCACGAGGACCCATCGCCTTCCAGGCTTCGATGGGGACTCCATCGGCTCCGACAGCTTTCCGATTCCTCATGCGGCGAAGAGCCCTATGGACTTCTTCAGGCGTTATCGGTGGCACTAGTCCTTGATTCGGAGGGAGGTTTGGTGGCTGTACCTCTTTGTGCTGCTTGTTCAGCAGCTCGTGGAAGTACGAGCGCCATCTCTCCTTCACCGCGAGGTCCTCGCATAACAGGTTACCGCCAGGATCTTTAACACAGCGGCACTTGGAAATGTCCTGTGCCGCTTTGATCCTGGAACGTGCCAACTTATAAATGAGCTTCTGCCCCTCAGACGATTCCAACTTATCGTACAACGATCGAAAGTGGTCTCGTCTGGCTCTGGCTACAGCTCTTTTAGTGGCACGTTTTGCGGCCCTGTATGCGTCGCGATCTTCAGGAGATCTGGACGCTTGCCACTTTTTGAAGAGGGTTTTCTTCACCCTAACCTCCCTCTGGACTGTGTCGTTCCACCACCAAGTCTCCTTGTCACATTTGCGTCCACCCTTAGACACACCCAGCACTGCCTTTGCCGCTTTAGTAATGGCTGCCTGGATCTTATCCCAGTGGCTCTGGACTAATTCGCTGTCAGCTCCGACACACATCTCGACGGATGCTGAAGCGAACTCCTGGGATTTGCCTTCATCAAGCAGCCACCATCTAATTTGGCGTCGACAATGCTCAACGGGTTTGTCTTTAGGTTTTACGCAGAGGTCCATGACAAGAAGACGGTGCTGTGCCGTGAGACTCTCTCCGGGTATGACCTTGCAGTTGGCTACTTTGCCGATATGGTGTCTCCTGGTGAGTAGGTAGTCGATCTGGGTAGCATGCCTCCCGCTCTTGTAGGTGATTAAGTGTTCGGATTTCTTTTTGAAATACGTGTTCACGATGGCAAGATCGGCAGCCGCACACATTCGGAGGATGTCCTCCCCTTCTGCGTTGCGGCTTCCGTATCCAAAGCCACCGTGAACACGCTCAAATTCCTCCCACTTCTCACCCACATGACCGTTCAGATCACCACCCAAAACGACTCCCTGTGATAACGGGATGCCACGCAGTACATCACCGATTTGATCCCAAAACCTCATTCTGTCAGTGTCGCTACAACCAGCCTGTGGCGCGTAAGCACTTATCAAATGGGTCACAACCCCTTCGATAAGAACCGACACGACCATAAGTCGGTCGCTGAAGCGTTTCACCTCCAGAATGTTGTTTTGGAATTCCTCGGAGAGCACTACAGCAACCCCGTTTTCCCCGCCAGGAGCACCCGTATAGATCAGCTTGTAGCCATTCCCAATGAACCGGGATCTGCAGCCTTTCCACCGAGTCTCCTGCAAGAACGCCACGGCCACCCTCCGCCTGGAGAGTACTTCGGCCAACTCCCTTGCACGTCCGGTCAGCGTACCAATATTCCACGTCGCGAAGCGGAGTTTCCTGGTCTGAGTGTGGACTCGCGTCGTTAGCCGTGCCCGCCCTTGACACGGTAGCCCTTGCCCACTTGTCGCAGGTGTAGGGCGATGTGCCTGCGCGTCGTTTTGCGGCGACGCCCTAGCCATACCCAGCATTCCTATAAGTCTCTCCATAAATGATACGGCGAATTATGGTTTTAAGTGTAGCGGCTGCCGCCCGACCTACACAACCCATATAGGGAAACCAGGAATGGATAGTAGTATGTGGAAAGGAGTAAAGATGAAGGATACTAGGATGAGGAGAAGGGGGGACACCACTGTCACGGATCAAAGGGAAAGTAACAGTGGCCGCGTGGAGGACCTCGGGCTTGCGTACCCGTGTGCGCTATAAAATGTCGGACAGGCATTTTACAGGAGCATTAATGGCTTATGCGCTGTTATAAAATGTATCGCTTTTTTTAATATATTTTGTAAATATACATGATCTTAGTTAAATAAATAAATATTTAAACGCTTGCTCTTGTATCTTGGACCACACATATCTTAGACGTACATTTATATAATACATAACATAGTTACAAGCGGTCCTTCCTTTACGTCGGTACGAGCTCGACTTGCGTTATCTCCAGTTTCATTGCGGTAAAGCGTGTCCCCTTTAATCGTAAATTATCTACATACGAACTTATGTCTATTTCTTTGGATTTATTATCTCAACAGCTGTAGTCTCCTGCAGTGGCGTAGCTTGTCTTAGACGGGCCCTGTATCTAAATCTGTTGGGGGCCCAAAGGAGGGGTAAAGTTTTTTTTATTGAATTAAAATAATTATATATTAAGTTATTACACATATTTAAAGCTCCTAGGAGCTAACTAAGATAAACAAATCAAATCAAAGATACACTTTTCTTGCCTTTTTGAAGTGAAACTTCTATATAGACGGGGTTTTTTTCCTGTCACGAAAAAGCGTTACGGCCGCGTGGAGGAGCGGCATAAATATAGACTCGACGTGGTGAGAGGCGGCATAATGTTAGAGTAGACTATCGATGTTTTTATTGGTTCCGGATCGAATTCAGTGTTTTTGTTTGATAAAATAAAATATGTTTAAAAATGCATTCATTAAAATGTAACTAACATAACCAAATCATAATTTGCAGTAAACCTGCGGAAAATCGAAATGTGCGCTGGGACACATAGTAGAAGTGCAACTTCAACGGACAAGTGGAAAAACGAATCGCAACAAAAATGTAACTTGAAGTTTAAAGTATGTCGCCATAACAACCTTGAGTTGTGTTCCGGCATTAGTGACCAGGTTCCAGTTTCCCTTAAGCGAGCAGCAGCGCATTTGTAGTACCTTTAGTGTTGCAAATGTCCATGAGCGATGGTAACCGCTTTCCATCAAGTGGGCCGTCTGCCTGTCTGCTGATTTCCTGCAATAAAAAAAAAAAAAAAAAGATTGTAAATGCAGAAAAAATAGTTATCAAATTTGAAAATCTGCCGGTAAAACTTCAAGTTAAAATTTTGTTGCGATTCGTTTTTCCACTTGTACGTTGTTTTCCATCAAATTTATTTATCAAATCATCCATAGCTAAAGACGATTTCAGTTTTTCTAGATTTTCTACCTCTATAGACTTAATAGTATAGTATATATACATAAATACATAGTACATATACATACGTAGTTATTCTCAAAAATGTTATTAATCTATAAAAGATTATGGATAAAATTTTAAGAATTTTTGATTACACACTTTCGGGGCTCCTGTAGCATGGGGGTCCCGTATCATTGATACGGCTGTAGCTACGTCCCTAGTCTTCTGTTATTTTTTTTAAATTAAATTTATCCGTGAAGGAACGGAGAAACAATAAAATTTCCCACGGCCGGGCGACCTGTCATAACAGGCGACTAAACAACCCACAGCCAGGTGGTAGGGCATTTGCCGGAGTGGATGGCTACCACCCCTGGTCTAGAGCATGCCGCCATAACAACTTTGAGTTGTGTTCCGGCATTAGTGACCAGGTTCCAGACTCACTTAAGAGAGCAGCAGCGCATTTGTAGTACCTTTGTTGTTGCAAATATCCATAGGCGATGGTAACCGCTTTCCATCCAGTGGGCCGTCTGCCTGTCTGCTGAACTCCTGCAATAAAATAAAATAAATATATATATATATATATATATATATATATATATATATATATATATATATATATATATAATAGCGCGACTGGCTTGTGGCGTGTGTAGATGTTGATTGTTCAACGAAGAAAGAAGGAATGATGGAATAATAAGGTGGCGTACCTACGTCGACTTGAGATGGCGGACGATCCCTCCCCGCTCTACTAATGCCGGAACACAACTCAAGGTTGTTACGGCGGCATGCTCTAGACCAGGGGTGATAGCCATCCAGTCGGGCAAATACCCTACCACCTGGCTGTGGGTAGTTTTGTCGCCTCTTACGACAGGCCGCCCGGCCGCAGGAAGTTGTACTTTTTCTCCGTTCCTGCACGGATGAAAATTTGAAAATTTTCATTAAAAACTGCGTACATATGTACCGCCCGTACACCCGTCATATATCAGGCGTTGTACTGCGTAGCAAAATGTTAATCGCTGTTCGTGTTTGTGTACAATAAATTAAGATTAAATTCAGCAGTCAAAAATAATCAAAAACATGGAAAATAATAAAGAAATCTTCGCTGTATTTTGTTGATTCCTAATTATTATTTAGCATTGTTATGTCGTACCAAGCAGTGCTTGCCGCGGTGGACGCATAAATCTTTACCATGGAGTTAAAGTTGACGGTAGGCTAAATAAAACTTTAACAATACTCGTTGACACTTGACATCTTTGTCTTCCGTGATCACGGCCACTGAGAAGTGGCCGAAACGTCGGAAAAACCAAAATCAATTAAAATTGCCGCACTTAAAACCGTTAAAACGTTAATGTATACAAGTTGCGAAAACTTAAGAAAATATTAAATAATAGATAGGCCTAGGCCTGCGAGGAACAGCAATAGCATCGCTGGAAGATCTTCCTTTGAGACGGAGGAGCATTCCATCTCGCTCCTCCACCCCATACGCGTCATCACTCTTGTTACTCCTCCTAATATTATTTTTAGGGACTGGCACTTTAAACTGACACAATAATATGATTGTTATTTATATTCAAGAGTCAATGCAGTGGCAATGATAGACCTCAGTGCAGCTGTACAATTTTAAGACAAGCAACTGACACTGTTTCCAAACGAATATTTGTGCACTCATTGTTTTGGCTCGTATATTGTGTTTGCCAAAACATGTAAAAGCTGTATCGAAATATGATATTTGACTGAAAAACTTCATACATAGTTTTAAAATAGCATGTCGTTGAAGACAGTTGAAGTTCATGATATTTTTGTGATGTACCTATAATGATGGTGTAAATATGAAGTTCGGGCATATGGAAAGAATGCACGATGAAAGAATGACTAAACAGATATACAATGCCAAAGTGGATGGATGCAGAAGTCGTGGAAGGCCACGACACACCTTCCATGATCAAATTGATCGTGTACAAGCAGAAGGTGATGTCAGGAGCCTTAAGAATAGACGAGCGTGCATGACAAGAGTTATGAATGTCAAAGAAGCAAGTGAGGTGTGTAAGAATAAGCTTAAATGGCGCTCTGTCGTTCGTGCCTACCCCGCAAGGGAACTGGCGTGAAGTTATCTATGTATGTATGTACTTATAATGAATTAATCTCATCTTAAAATATTAGGAAGTGTTAGCTGGGTTTTAAATTTGCACAACTGAATGGTATGACACATCTAGAATTTTAACTCATAATATTTGCTTGCCGAAAATTCACTACATTACAATGTTGGGGGTTAATTGTGTGGAGGCATGCGACTGTTTCGTTGCGAACTTAAGGTTGTATTTGTCAATTACAATGTTTATGATAAAACAAAGTCGTGTTACACGAACGTTGACTTGAAACAGTGAAAGCGTTACGTCAGGAAACGTTTTGCAATACGAAATTATTTACAGTTTTCAATTTCGGTAAAATTGAATTATATTTCAGTGAATTTTCAATATCGGTTTTAGGGTTTTTGAGCGAAAATGGCGTAAACGGAACCGTTATGTTTTTTGAAGTGATAACTAACTTCTTATGGGAGGGTACATCGCTTCGTTACGTAACGCGTTACGGCGCCAGTCTGTCTGGCTTTCCTTTCTCTCACTCATTTTTTTTTTAGGGTTTGGTCCTTTGCAAGGGATTATACCATAGTTGATCGTGAAGGCTTTGTTCAGGGGCAATCCGAACAATAATCAAGCCAGCTTGTGTGGAGACTCAGAGAAGTTGCACGGGCAACAACCACTACCCACTAAAACCACCCTCCTCCCATGTGCCCCGCGCTTTTTATGTAGGAAAGGCTGAGACTTAGAACGTAGTTACGCTCAGTCCGCCCTTTCTCTCACTCATACGGCAGCGGTAGGCAGGCTAAGTTATCACTTCTGTCGGGCGTCCCGAGACGCACGTTTTTTTTTATTGCATGACTTCAGCACACAGGGAGACGGCTCACCTGATGAAAAGCAGTTACCACCGCCTATGGACATGTGCCAATGTGATGCTGCTCTCTAAAGGGCAATGGACAGTATACTCGCCACGCTTGCCAAAGGAGTCAGGCGGATTTGACACATCGGTTACCTTGATGTGCAGTTTTCATCACGATGTTCTTTTTCACGGGTAGCACTTTGTAATTGTAATATGCATATTAGGTTAGAAAATTGCGTAAGTGGTACGTGCTTTTACAGCTAGGATTCGAATCCGCGCCCTATGAGTTTGGAATGCGAGTGTGCTAATCACTAAGCTACCGTGGCTTACGGCTTAATATAACTAATATTAATTATTTTTTATCTAATATATAAAAATCTCATGTCACTGTATTTGTGGTCGCACTCCTCTGAAATGGCTTAAGGGATTTTAATGATATTTTCACCCTCCTAAGCTATTTTTTTTATGGCATAACAATGTTTGCCGGGTCAGCTAGTATGTATATAAAAATGAATTGCTGTTCGCTAGTCTCGCTTTAACTCAAAAACGGCTTGACTCATTTTGGTGAAGTTTTGTGTGTGCATGTTTGAGTAGGTCCCTAGATGGCTTACATTCCCAAATGAATCCAGTAGCTGGCGCTGTAATCGGGTTCTAGTTATTTATTTTTTCAGTACAAGACGTCTGCAGGCCCACTATTGATTAGTGAAAGTTGAGACTTCTTCTTTGTATTACCTCAATATAAGACATTAGCGGTTCCAGCAGACGTTGTTCTTCTCTAAAAAAATAAAAATCTAGAACCTGACTCCAGAGCCACTTACCGGATCTAATTGTGAATCTAAACCATCTCGGGACCCACTCAAACACTAATTTTTTACACCTTGGGTTACATTATTGAAGTGTTAGTAGGGATCCCTAATCTTTTCTAGTAATAAATATAGCCTAAATTAATCTGGGATAATGTAGCATTCTTGTGGTGAAAGAATTTTTGAAATCGGTCCAGCAGTTTTTGCGTTTATTCGTTACAAACATACAAAAGTAAAAATACAAATCTTTCATATTTATAATATGGATTTTAAGATTCCTCGCAAGCCTTCTCGTCACATTACGTACACTCATACATACATCAAACATTATTCAAAATAATATCCCAGATAGATTAAGTATGTTTAATTATTGCTATTTTTTTCAATACTTCTTGGCAAAACAACAGGCGGCCTTATCGCTAAAAGCGACCAGGCAACCAGGCAACTTCCAGGCAACCTAGCTTAAAAGAAATTCTTAACTAATCTGGCAATGTAGGTGAAGCAGAAAAAAAGATAGGACTGTACAATTTAAATATACATACTTACACTAATTTATAAATTTAATACATATAAAAAAAAATATAATAATATGTACGTATATACAAAATAATATTATGTTTTTATTATTTTATTGTTTAATTAATATTTTATAATATGTTGTTTATCCGTGCAGGAACGGAGAAAGAAAACAATTTCCTGCGGCCCGGCGGCCTGTCGTAAGAGGCGACTAAACAACCCACAGCCAGGTGGTAGAGTATTTGCTCGACTGGATGGCGACCACCCCTGGTCTAGAGTATGCCGCCATAACAATCTTGTATTGTGTTCCGGCATTAGTGACTAGGTTCCAGTCTCCTTTAAGAGAGCAGCAGCGCATTTGTAGCACCTTTGGTGTTGCAAATGTCCATAGGCGATGGTAACCGCTTTCCACTAAGTGGGCCGTCTGCCTGTCTGCTGAACTCCTGCAATAAAAAAATAAAAAAATGTAAATCATCCAAATTTAACTTTTCATTTGACATCTTATAATATAAATGACATAATGCATGATGTGACCACCTATAATAGAGAGCATATTTAACATGAGCATTGTTTAGATTTAAGATGGATGTGTATGATGTATCTCCTGTTGATGGTCAATAATGAATAAATAAATTAGTATAAATAACCAATTAAATTACCACAACGGCTGTCAGCAAAGAGCCTGAAGCTCAATAATTTCATCACACAAGGCTCTCGACCGACATATTGCTCCGACCTTACCAGTTTGCAGTACTAGCTGTGTCATTATTTTAATGAAACCCCTATTCCTCATTACTATAATGAGCCGTTAAAATATTCAATGCGAGGGTGAATTATCGACTTTTCACACACCGTTTGGAAACTTGTAATTATATTCGTTTTAGGATGGTTTATGGATGACAAATATACAACGTGTTCTTATTACATAATTTGTAAATTTTATATATATTGTTACAACTCGGGCCCCGACAAGAACAAAATCCACCTGCGTATCTGAAACAAAGCACATTTATTATCCGTCGGCATTTGAACTAATAACATTGAAATTCTTTTATGGTCGTCTTCTTTTGTTTACATATTGGCATACGGCCTATTGTTGTATTGTAATCCTTAGCCAGGTGTTACGGATTTAAAGTACCAACAGATTCTAGGAAACTCGGTCCACGCTGCCGGGCGTACATATTGTATTTGTGCAGTATAAAACAATGGCCCGATTGAGGAAGAGTCAGCGTAAGCGACGGACTTAGCGCGTTTTATTGAATTACGACCTTCTGCATTACGTTTGGATTTGTTGTGTTATATTTGTACCTGTGTTATACGTGTTTGTATAGTTCTAATAAACTCTACAGTAATTCTAACGACATTTTAATTCTTGTTTCGCGACTTTAACAATATTCTTTTTTATCCTAGTTATTATATTGCAAAACCCACACGTTATAAATTTTTTTTTAATCCATCCTACGGTTGTCTGGAAGAAATTGCTTTTAGTGATAAGACCGCCTGTTGTCTTCTATATTTAAACTTCTTGAATTGTATCTTAATTTTAAGCAATTTGAATTTGTACAATTATGTTTTTGCTGACATTAGACAGTTCAAGTAATTGATTCAATTCTAGTGAAATGGCTAACGGAGTACTTTGAGCGTTGTGAGCTACAAATGGAACGCGCTGTGTGTATTGTACAGTGACAGTGTCGCGGCACGATTAACAACAGGAAAGTACACACCGGTCCAGCCGAGTATGAAATCAGTGCGCTCGCGCCGGTGTGTACACGCAATATCAAAATTGTCTATGACAAACGCTCAATTGTCTACGACGTCGACGTCTACTGACGACGAACGATTGTACGCGCAACAAAAATTATTGTAAATTCTCAAATTATTCAAATATGCGCATTTCAAGCAAAATGATGATTCATTGAAGACTTCCTACGCATCAGACAGTAATTAAACTTATTTCTATTATAGAGTACTAGCTGATGCCCGCGATTTCGGCCGCGTGGTGGGTTTTTTAACCATCCCACGGGAACTCTTTAATTTTTCGGGATCAAAAGTATCCTATATGTTGACCAGGGATATAAGCTACCACCGTACAAAATTTCGCTTAAACCGGTCCAGTCGTTTTGGAGATTAGCCGGTATAAACAGACAGGCAAACAGAGAAAAAAAATGAAAAACATCTAAATTTGTTCTTTTTCACTTCTTATATCCACCTGACTCGGTTTTTAGCATTTTTTTTCATTGTACAGAAACTCGACCTCTACAATTTTATTATATGTATAGATTTTCTTAAGATTTTGTGACTGGGACACATTATAATACTACGTTTTAATCGTTGAAACCGTTAAAACGTAGTTTTATTATATTTCTATAATACCCTAATTTTTAATTATTTGGACTAAAGTGACAGCTGCGATCAACGTGTTTTTGATTCGTGTGAGTTGTGTAAGTTGAATCAACAACTCAACACTGTGAGTTGAATCCTACAGACATTCTATAGGATTCAAGTCACAGTGGTGAGTTGCTCCAAGCTTGCTTCATAAATAAAGGTAGGCAGCTCTGCCCTACTAATTGCACTGGCAGTAATCGACATTTTTGGATTTGTCAGTTTTTTTGCAGAAATGAAAAAAATCAAAATTCATTCTACAACGTTCGAGTTTTAAATGAATACAATGTAGAAGTATATTCATGAGAAAGTGCTTATTTATTCAGATGATTCTGGCAACATAGTCTAGACCAGGGGTTCCCAAACTTTTTCACTTCGCGGCGCACTTACAGGTTTAGTAATTTATCTCGGCGCTCTAGCTAGTTGAAATAGGCCTGTGTGATAATGATACTGAGTAGATAGTCACAAAAATTGAAACATTCACAATATGAAGCTGAGTTTTTATATTTATATCAAGGGCTTCATAACAAAAGTGCAGTTTTACACAAGGGACAAAATTGTGAATAAAACAAAACTAGTTGATTGTATAAGGCTGAAATTTGAAATACCCTTGTATTT
Organism: Dendrolimus kikuchii; assembly: GCA_019925095.2. Taxonomy (NCBI): domain Eukaryota; kingdom Metazoa; phylum Arthropoda; class Insecta; order Lepidoptera; family Lasiocampidae; genus Dendrolimus; species Dendrolimus kikuchii. The sequence goes on along the minus strand of CM034394.1, from coordinate 2,808,602 downwards.
AGGTACACTTGCATACTGGTAAGTCATTCTAAATTGTAACATTTATAGATTTTAGTAAACAACAAAAAATTGCATTTTTGCATATACGCCCATTTGTTATGAAGCCGTCGATATACAAGGAAATATTTATTATTTAAGAAAAATAAGAAATAAAATATAATGCAACTAAAATCAATGTGACGTGTGAGCTTGGTGTTCTCCACACACTTTGTAACCGCGAATGCCTAAGTTTAGTTTTGGGAGAATGATAAACAGGAACGCCTCACGGCGCCCCTCTTTGCTCTCTACGACGCACTGGGGCACCGCGGCGCACACTTTGGGAACCCCTGATGTAGACATTTAAATCTTCTAAGAATTTCATATAAATTTCACAGGTCTAAGCATTTACGTAAATACTTTCTGAATTTGTTTTTACGAAACATTTATTTTATTTGTGAACTAGAAATATTTATTGTATAAATAATTTGTGAAAGTTTTTGTAATAAATGCCTTGTATAAACTATTAAGATGCTCTCAGCTCAATTGGTTTGAACGTGAATGCAACGGAGTCGTAAATCCTTATAGGTTTTCAGAATAAAATATTAAGGCTCCTGTTCCTGCTAAAGGGCAAAAGTAGGATATAAACGAAACAACTTTTTATTGTGTGTACGGGCTAGCAACAGCCGTACATTGCCGTGTCAGCGGTTTACGCCGACAGGTGCATTTTAACATATTCAGATCAGTACTCATTTAGGACCATACTCGGTCAGTCGGCAAAACAGCCACTGATCTTAGCATAATCATAAGCATCATCATTTTCATTACTATAATTTAGCATTAAGCAATTTACATCTACAAACCTCTATCATTAACATCATATGTAGGAAAACACCCTACATGATTTGAAAATATAAAAAATAAATAAAAAATATGACCACGTTTCTGAATATCGCAAAAAGCTCGAGTGGTTGCCTATCTTTGCCAGGTGGTAGGGTATTTGCTCGACTGGATGGCGACCACCCCTGGTCTAGAGTATGCCGCCATAACAACCTTGTGTTGTGTTCCGGCATTAGTGACCAGGTTCCAGTCTTCTTTAACAGAGCAGCAGCGCATTTGTAGCACCTTTGGTGTTGCAAATGTCCATAGGCGATGGTAATCGCTTTCCACTAAGTGGGCCGTCTGCCTGTCTGCTGAACTCCTGCAATAAAAAAAAAAAAACCTCACTTTGCCGGAATGCTCATCTTCTCAACTTACTATATCGTATACTGTTTATACCTTATACCCCTCCTTATCTTAAGGAATGTTTCAACTTCCTTCATACATCACATACACTCAATTTGCGCTCCACTAATAATCTCCTGTTAATGGCACCTGCACACTCTTCAACATTTTATTCCAACTCCTTCGCCATGCAGGCTGTCTTACTTTGGAACTCTTTGCCCACTGATGTCAGAAAAGCTAAATCCTTTGCCATATTTAAAAATTCACTTAGGAATCATTATGTAAGTCTTACGCAATAATGTATGTGCTAGTTTACAATAGACTGTAATCTGCTGTCCATGTATGTCATATTTTTTCTTTTTTCCTTTTCTTTGTTGCATAATAATTACAGATAATTTAAGAATTTCCTTTGAGTCAGGTTGCCTGGAAGAGATCGCTTTTAGCGATAAGGCCGCCTTTTGTTTTACCTAGTAACTATTGTCTTGTTGTACATTTTTTTTTGTAATTTTTGTTTTGGTGAACAATAAAGTGTTGTCTATGTCTATGTAATAGTTTTTTAATACTACTTTATGTCGTGGTAGCGTAATGGCTAGCGCACGCGTCCCAATCTCAAAGGGCGCGGGTTCGATCCTGGTCGGAACGCATGTACTACTTAGTAAATTTTCTAACATAATATGCATATTGTTACAATTACCACGTGCTAATAACGGATGAGGGAAAACATCGTGATGCAACCTGCACATCGAGATAAATGATGTGGCAAACCTGCCAAGCCGCCTTGGAGAAGCGTGGCAGGTATGCTGTCCGTTCCCCTACAGTGGGAGGCCCGAGCCCAATAGTGGGACATTTATGGGCTGTTATTATTCTTATATATATACTACTTTATTTTAATCACAATAAAATCATAAGGCATCTGAAAAACGACCGCGTGCATAGAATCCTCCCTATCGCCCGAATAAGCAGTACAGAAAAATTATCAAGTACGTTGGCGTTGCAACAAGCCTTAACTTACAAACGGACGGATAGAAGATTCACGAGCATAAAGATTTTATGCCCGTGGACTGACTCATGTAATTGCCGCAGCGCTAAAACACTAGAAAGAAAATCAAACAACTTTAATCTAAGTAATTTTAAACTTTATTGTCCACTAGTTAAACATAATTTTCTTTAGACCAGTCTGTTCTGTAACTTAGTTTGAAAAGGTAACATGTGCTTGCGGAACGTTAAATTAATCAATTTGAAAACTGGCAACCATTCTGACCGTGCAGGAACGGAGAAAGAATACCATTTACTGTGGCCGGGTGGCCTGTCGTGGGCGACAAAAAAACCCACAGCCAGGTGGGAGAGTATTTGCCCGACTGGATGGCTACCACCCCTGGTCTAGAGCGTCATAACAACCTTGATTTGTGTTCCGCCATCAGTGGCCAGGTTCCAGTCTCCATTAAAAGAGCAGCAGCGCATTTGTAATCATCTTTGGTGTTACAAATGTCTTTAAGCGATGGTAACCGCTTCCCATCCGTGGGCCGTCTGCCTGTGTGCTGAACCCTGCAATAAAAAAAACATTTTCATACCACGACTGTACACATAACTCAATAGATGATATGATGTTTTGTTAATGTTCTTTGATATTGTTATATACGTAAAAGCGCGGTTTATTGCCTTCCGGATTTAGGAATTCTTTTATTTACTTTGTGTTTAGAATTTGTAATTAAGAAAAACATGCTATTGTTTTTCTACTTCTTTTATGGCCGTCATTAGTGTCGAACTAATCTTTATTGTTATTGTTTTCAACTTTGTTGGCCGTTCGCAGGTGTGCAAATTACATTTTCTTGGAAGAATCCGGCCCACGAACTTCCATTGTGTATTGTATAGTTTACTATAAAACAGTGCCCGAACGGAGGGGTGAGGCAGTCGAGCGACGATTACGATACAAGCAAGACGTGTACATTCGACAAGCGATATAGTGACGGACTTTGCGCGTGTTATTGATCGTGCAGATTGTAACAAGTAGTGTCTAGTTTTATTTGTACCTGTTCTATACGTATTTGAATAGTTCTAATAAACTCTATAGAAATTCCAACGGCATTTTAATTTCGAGACCCACACTCGTAACAATATTATAAGGTGTTGATGCAGAGTAGAAGGGACTAGTTCAAAATTAATTTAACAGTCAAAGCGCAAACTGAATGATATCGCATTACGTGCCCAACGACCTTGGGTGCGTCAGAGGATAAATGACCAGACATTTACCTCTATACTGGCTTAGACTCAGTGACCGCAACATGAATACTTCAGTAGTCACTTTTAAAAATGTCGTAAATTATACTTAAGCTTCGACACGAAACTTTATTGCAAATAAATTATACTGAAAAAGGTTTTATTTGGGGTATAATACCTTGGGAATTTTTTATAGTGGTATCATAAACTTCTATAATGTTATATACTAGATAGCATTTGCGACTTCGTCCGTGTTTTACTCATTAGTGAATTTATTATTTTATCTCCGTGCAGAAAAGGAGAAGGTATACTAATGACTTTTCTGTCTATAAAGCAATCATATGGCCAATTCTACTTTATGCTACCGAAACTTGGTGTCTCTATAAAGCTGATATTAGGCGCCTCGATTCTTTCCACATCAAGTGTTTAAGATCAATCCTTCATGTGAAGTGGCAAGACCGAATACTTAACACTGAAGTGCTGCGGCGGACGAAGCTAAGTGGTGTGGAAGCAATCCTTATACAGAGACAACTGAGATGGTGCGGCCACGTTGTACGCATGAAAGACACTAGAATGCCTATAGCTGTCTTTTACTCACAGCTTAAGGACGGAAAGCGCAAATCTGGCGGCCAATTTCTGCGTTACAGGGACGTACTTAAGCGCCATTTGTCTGCATGTGACATCCCAAGTGACGGCTGGGAAGACCTTGCTCTACAAAGAAGGGAGTGGGGTAACTCTATTGATAAGGCTGTTGCTGCCTTCGAAACGCAGCGCGTAGAACACTCTGACGAGCAACGCCTTATCAAAAAGAACCGTCCTAAAATCTCCTACAACTATACATACGACTCATCAGGACGGCTATATTGCGCTCCTTGCAAAAGACTTTTCAAATCCAAATTTGGGTTCGCTAGTCACCTGCGCTCGCATAGCCGGACATGACAAGGCTCGCCGTTGACGGATACGTCAAGGAGGACCATAATATATTTAATTTTTTTATTACAGGCGTTCAGTAGACAGGCAGACGGCCTACTTGAAATCAAAGGTGCTACGAATGCGCTGCTGCTCTCTTAAGGAAGACTGGAACCTGGTTACTAATGCCGGAACACAACTCAAGGTTGTTATAGCGACATATATTTTAACTCGGGGGTGGTAGCCATCCAGTCAGGCAAATGCCCTACCACCTGGCTGTGGCTTGTTTTGTCGCCTCTTACGACAGGCCGCCCGGCCGCAGGAAATTGTATTCTTTCTCGGTTCCTGCACGGATAAAAGCCTACGGCAAAGAGGCTTCTTTTCAACTCAGGTTGTAGGGCATTTTCCCATCTGGATGGCCGTCATCCCTGTTTTACATTTACAGTATGCCGCCATAACTTGGGTTGTAGTCCGGAATTAGTACCGAGGTGCCAGTGATACCTTTGAGGCCGTCAGCACATTGGTAGTACCTTTGCTAGTAACATCATCCACAGCTGACTGAAACTGCTCTCCATCCGTTGGGCGGCCTGTCTGTCTGTTGTATTCATGCAATAAAAAAATAGCTAAGTGATTAAGGCATCTGATTAATTCAATAAGTTCAATGATCTAGATTCGAATCCTGATAAAGAGCATGCAGATCAATCTTGTTTGTTGAGCAATTATGTTGTTACCATGGGATAGATATATATAGTAAATAAAATAAAAAAAACTTCGTTTAAAAAAACCGACTTCAAAAACTAAAAACTAAAAAGTATAAAATAACTTATTTCTAAAGCTATTATTATTAATATATATTATCTAAAACATTTTAAAGTCGGTGCTTAGTAATTTAAAAAAAAAAGTAATTTTTATGTTTTACTTTGCACCGACTTCAAGATGTTTTAGATAATATATATTAATAATAATAGCTTTAGAAATAAGTTATTTTATACTTTTTAGTTTTTTAGTTTTTGAAGTCGGTTTTTTTTAAACGAAGTTTTTTTATTTTATTTGTTACTTTTTAGTGTCTAGCTATGTATGGGTAGAAAGTACGAAAGGTGCCGCGCTCCTTAAAAAATATAGGTCCCAAGAAACGGGAACAAAAAATGTTCCTAAAATAAAAACTACTGGGCCAAACTATGTAAAATTTTCACGGGACCAAATGGCAACTATTCCGCATCAAACTAAACAAGAATCACATAAATCGGATCATAAATCTCAGCGTAATCGGTGTACATATGGAACGGAATGGATTTTTTTTTATAAAAAATGTTCATAAAATGAAAACTACTGGACCCAAACTATGTCAACTTTTTAGGGGGCCAAATGGCAGCTATTTCGCGTCGAACAAAAAAGAATCACGTAAATCGGATCATAACTCTCAGAGTAATCGGTGAACATACTTAAAAAAAACGACAAAGATCCCGACGAATGGCACTGCCGTCGCTTTTTTTTGGTACAACCGTTGTAATTCAGTACCTAACAAACTTCGTGATGGCAACGCAAACGAAGTTTCGCTGGCACACATAGTGAATATAAATATGTATGTGTTATTATGCATAAACAAACTGCATTACAATAATATATCAAACGCAAGTGCATTTGGCAACAGAACTCCATTACGTAGTGCGCAACGCGTTTAAATAATTCAGCGCAACTCCAAATTGGGTTTCCTGTTGTCTCACATTATACGGATGCCGTATTTGGCAAGTGTAACTGTTTTATAGCAAAATAAAAAAAAAATGAACATTTTTGATATTTAATCAATCACCAATTTTACCAATATTTTAAAATGTGTTTTTGTATGGGTTACCTCACGATCGATTTTTATTCGTCTTTAAGGTAAGGTAAAATTCAAAAGGTTTTAGTCAATCTAAGTCCCAGCGGAGAAATATTTTGATAGTTGTTACGTCACGTTACGTGGATCAGGGCAAATTTCAGACCCGTCCACGGATGTGACAAAATAGATGTCAATACATAAATTTGTCTATTGCATCGGTTTGGATTTAAATAGGTCTTTTGATGCAAATAATATTTTAAACTATTATTTTATTTTAAGACTTTCAATTTGTGGCTCATTATTAGCATTTTTGCGGGTAGCAAATTATAATATCAATTACTTTTATTGATCAGTTTTAATTCAGGTTATTATTTGTATTATAAGATCTTAGTGTAAAGTTGACGAAAAACATTAAAATATAATTGTTATTTATTTGCTGCTGCGAAGTTATGCTCTACTTACCCCACATAAGGGGTAAGTTGAGCATGTCTGACCTTCTTCACACATGTACTTGTATACCTACCGGCTGTATAGCTCATAAACTTCAATTATTAGATATAAATAAATATTTAATTTATAAGTATTTTTTCGTGTAATAGGAGTAGTCATACGTCATAATGCCTTTTCATATTATTATTTTGTTAGATTTTTTGCCACTGCATGACATTTCTTCTCTTTATGTACTTTTTTACAATTTTGGCCACTGTGTGTCACGGAAATAGCCCTGGCAGAAGATCAGCGTTAGTTGACTTTCTGCTGAGCTACAGCCAATTTAGAACTTCATCTTCTTTTTTTTATTTACTATTTTTAGTAGTAGTAGCTTAAATAAATATTTTTCTTTATTTCGATTACTAAAGACATTTTCAATTTAGATTAAATTGATTATTTATCAAGATACGTAATAAAGTGTTCTAAGGTATCAGTCAGAGCTATCCCGGTTTAAGTGAAAAATTATTCAATTAACCCCACCCTACCCTACGCGATATATAAAACAATATAAAGCAATCTAAACTAAAGCCGCGTTTATCAGATTCTCGTTAGAGTACAGTGCCGTGTTATAGACAGTCACACAAGAATAATGTCAGTTATCAAGCGTCAAAAGGACTTCAACACGAACGGCCGTGGCCATTAGCGAGCTGGTCGGTTGTCCCCTCATTACGACAACCACTGTACCCGCAGTGATGCGTGGAATGACGCACACCTGCGATTTATAGTCGGTCCTAATATTGTATTGGTACAACCTGCGATTATTGTCGATCCTCATATTGTAGCGGTCCAACTTGCGATTTATTTATAGTTGGTTCTGATATTGTTTTAGTCCAAGATGCGATTTGTAGTTAGTCTATTATATTGATCCAACATACGATTTATAGTCGTTCCTAATATTGTATTGGCCCAATCTGCAATTTGTAGTCGGTCTTAATATTGTAACGGTTCAACTTGCGATTTATAGTCTGTTCTTATATTGTATTGATCCAACCTGCGATTTATAGTCGGTCTTAATATCGTATTTCAGCTTAAATTAACAGTTACATGTAATTGAAATTACACTTGAACAGTCGCGGTACCGTAATGGCTAACGCACGCGTCCCAGACCCAAAGGGCGCGGGTTCGATCCTGGCCGGAACGCATGCACCACTTAGGCAGTTTCCTGACCTAATGTGCATATTGTTACAATTAACACGTGCTAACAACGGTGAAGGAAAACATCGTGATGCAACCTGCACATCGAGATAGCCGATGTGTCAAACTTGCTAAACCGCCTTGGACAAGCGTGGCGGGTGTATTGTCCATGCTCCAGTAATGTGAGGCCCGAGTCCAGCAGTGGGACATTTATGGGCTGTTATTACATTTTTTATTTACATTTGAAGGTGTACGTATAGGCTTATCACACATGTTTCCTTTGACGTCACGTACGTGGATAATTTATTGCTGCGTTATTTAACATGGGTTAAACATTGCGTAGTCTACGTACGTGATAAAATCTCTCAATATGAAAGAAAACAGATATTACCATCGGAGATGAATCATAGTATTTATCAGTAAATAGCTACTGACAAATAAATGGCCATCATACAACCCGAACGAAATTTCGCAGGCACATGCGAGTCGGATGACAAGTTTATGAGAAATTTATAATTTTGATTAATTTAAAATGCTCACCTGAAAAAAGTGTATTGTCAAGACATGTCACTGTCAAATTAAAGCAGAGCTATATTCATGCGATTAAACTTAAGTCTGCGTAATTTCTTTCACATAGTTGAAACAGAAAAACTCAAAGTCTCAGAGCACCGAAGCACCATCGTATCATAACAGTCACGTAATGAGGCGGCTTCCTAATGACTACGGTATAATTTTACTCTACAGCAATTTTATGTGCAGTGTACATTGTAGGCTTTATGCACTAGGACAAAAGAGGATGCTTGTATAACCGGCAATGGATTTGAAACAAGAATACGTAACATCAACGAAATTTCTTCTCAATGAATGTTAATGAGAATGTTTATACTGAAAAGGTTTAAAGAATTTTTTCGTACTTTATGAGTATTCATGGAATGTTTATGGTTGAATTTATACGAGTTGATATATATAAACAAAATAATGTGAAGTGTTTGGCAGTCTGCAAAACTAAGGGTATTTATTGTATAAGTGACAAACGTCGCCTGTTTCTGTTATTTGGCCACGGAACCAGAAATAAGCATTTGTGGCGAAACAATTGATCCTGTAGATGCTTCACCTGTTGCTGTGCTTGTTAGTTATTAAGTTTTTTTGCTATTGTAATAATTAGTATTTTTTTTAAGTTCTTCTTTTTGACTCCGTGGGGGGGGGGGGGGCGAAACAAACATGTTCGCCTACTGCCTGGCAGGCAAGATTGAATTTTTTATGATTGACAACTGTTATGTCACATGAGACACAAAGAAAATTTGTCACGAAAATGTACAGAATTTAATCCCTTTAAATCCGAATACATACATACATAACTTCACGCCAGTTCCCTTGCGGGGTAGGCACGAACAACAGAGTGCCATTCAGGCTTATTCTTACACACCTCACTTGCCTCTTTGACATTCATAACTCTTGTCATGCAAGCTCGTCTGTTCTTAAGGCTCCTGACAAAGCTATATAAATCCGAATATATATTTTATATTGATACGTTCGTCTATGTAAATATCATATACAAAATTACATACTTTGAAAATGAACGGGTTGTTTATTATTGCAACGACCCGTCACATTCAATCAAAAATGCTCCTTATTAAAAAAAAAAACAACAATTCAACAAATATCGTTCATATGATCATTTCTTGAAAGTACATAGATAACTATTATACACCAAAACAGATAAACAGAATTAGAAAAATAAAATAAAGGGTGGTTTCAAAGTTTTTCGGGTACATAAAAATTTGCCTATTTCGACACGGTTTCTACTAAAACGATAGGTTATATTTTTTTTAAATACCGCGGGTACTTTTAGCGTGGACGAAGTCGCGGGCATATCCTAGTATACTCAATAAAGTTACAATCAATCCATATTACTGTCAGCTTGGTAGTTCATATGATACCTAATATAGGTCGGTACGAGCCGGTACCGCCGTGACACTTAGCCACGGAAATCACACAATAAACCTCTGTTATTATACAAATGATATATTTATATTACTCCCCGCAATATTGATGGCACGCACGGAATGTCCTCGCGAAGGTAATAAACAATATAAATTGTTTTGGAACATTTTCTGTGTCGTGTCGAAGAAGGGAGTAGAACAAGCGTATCAGTGTTGCATGTCCTCAAAGTTGTTTAGAAGAAAAAATATAAATAATACCTCAGTATGTCTTTTTTTATTGCAGAAGTTCAGCAGACAGGCAGACGGCTCACTTGATGAAAAGCGGTTACAATCGCCTAACGACATTTGCAACACTGAAGGTGCTACAAATGCGCTGCTGCTCTCTTAAAGGAGACTGGAACCTGGTCACTAATACCGGAACACAACTCGAGGTTGTTATAGCGACATACTTTAGACCAGGGGTCGTAGCCATCCAGTCGGGCAAATGCCCTACCACCTGGCTGTGGGTTGTTTCGTCGCCTCTTACGACAGGCCGCCCGGCCGCAGGAAATTGTATTCTTTCTTCGTTCCTGCACGGATAAAAACGGATGTCTCGTAAAATTCTGACGTAATGTTAACATTATACTTATAACATTATTAACTTTTGCTTGAGTTAATACAAATTAGTTTTCTTATTTCCTTCAAAGGTAGTATAGATAGATAGATAACACTTTAATGTACACTTTTGAAGGAAGAACCAAACACCACCAAGCATACAGATGGTTTTAGTGGGTACTGAGCAGTTGCGTCTCATCTCCATTACCGCGCTGTAAGGGAAGATTTATATTAGACCGGTCCGTGTCCGGGCCGGGGCGGGGCCGGAGCGGAGCCACTCCGTGCTGCACGTTTATATTACACCGGGTGCTAAACGGGCGATAAGTCACCACGGATTTTTTATTAAATTTCATCTAATGATAATGAATTAAAAGTAGCAATCATTTCAATGCTTGGCCCGTACGCAGCACGGAAGAGTATTCGTATTACGACGGGACGTGGAGGGGCCGGGGCGGGGCCGTGCAACAACAGTGGTGTAGACGAGCGTTGTCCGGGCCCGGACGGGACATGTATCCTGCACTGTGTAATATAAACAGCTTCATACAAAATGTATGTAACGTTTTAAATTCGTGCCCCGTCCGGGCCACGTACACGGCACGCCCCGGACACGGCCCGGTCTAATATAAATCTTCCCTAAATATAATGTATTATGTCTTATTCTCTCGCAGGCATAGTCCTACAGATTTATGCGTTTATCTCTTTTTAGTGTCGCTTTTTCGTTTCATCGAGTTTAAAATCACAACGATTCTAAAGAAGTTTCACTTCAAAAGCAAAATATAATAAAAGTGCATTCACGGCACTGAGGCTTGAACTCTGTATTATGCTACGACCAGGGGTCCACCTGCATCTGGGAATGCGGTGGAACTAAACCTCTGTTGACAAAGTGAGTTTGCTTCCCGGGGCACTCTCAGGTCTTGATGTGCGGATCAGTATGGGCGTAACTACGTTCAAAGTCTCATTCTCTTCCTGCAGGTTCAGCTTTAGTGGAGTATTAATGAGAACGACTTTACCGTCTAGTCTCCACACATGCCAGCGGCGCTTAATCTTGCCGCTTTGGTCTAACCCCCACAAAGGGCTCGGTAGTTTACAAACCGGCTAATAAACCTGCTTCAATAGCTAAAAACCGTCTAATTTCCCTACTGAGCGCACTCAGCAAGCTTTATAAAAGAGTCATCCTCTCACGAATTATGAGATTATCTGCCAATGGTTAGGCAAACATCTATATAGCCGATGTAATAATTTATATTCCGTGCCAGACACTCATGCGTATTAAACGTGCACCGCACTCACAAAGCACAATGACTCAATCTCAACTTTGCTTTATCGCCCCCGCCACTATAGGAACAGCAGCACTGTTTCTAGATTTAGCAAAAGCCTTCGACAACGTCTGGCAGCGAACGGCTTGATTTACAAGTTGTAAGACACGCAAACGGTGCTGCCATTGCTAGACTCGTGCTCACTCTTGCGAGACATTCCTCCTAGGCCGACTGCTTTCACGTTTACGAGTGGAGGGAACGCGCTCGTCCCCTCACCCACTCACAGCCGGTGTACCACAGGGCTCGGCCCTGTACTGACTACTTTTCACGCTGTACACCAGCGACATCCCAAAAACTCCAGATGTGGAGTTGGCCCTCTTCGCGGATGACACCGCACTCTATACATAAGATCAGAACCGTACATAATGGCTTGCGTCCGGCTGCAGGCAGCTGTCACACAGGTATGTGGTATTTGTTTCGCAAAATATTATGAGGTATTTTAGAGGTAAACCCGGAGAAAAGCGCAGCAATGTTCTTTTCCCCGGGCACGCTTCGCTCCCCTAAACGCGCTAGCCTTCGCCTAAAAACCATTTCGCTCTACGAACAACAAATTCCCTGGGCAAAGTATACCAAATACCTGGGTGTCACCCTAGATCGGAACTTGCGCTTCAACGAGCATATCACTATAATCCGGAATAGAGCGCGATTTGTGATGGGTCGTTTAGCACCCATGATAGACAAACGAAGCAAAATGTCCCTCAGACACAAGCTAACTTTGTATAAAACATGCATCCGCCCGATCATGACATACGCGAGTGTGGTATTCGGCCATGCCAAGCCTGCCCTTTTAGATAAATTGCAAATCGTGCAGAACAAATTCATGCGCAGAGCCGTCGGTGCTCCCCTCTATATGCGTAACGTCGACCTCCACCGCGATCTGGAGCTTCCCTCCATCAAAAACTACATTACGTCGCTCTCGCGTAAGTATTTCGATCTCGCGCCGCACCATCGAAATCCGCTCGTCGTGTCCGCGTCCGATTATAAGCCTCGGCGAAAGGCTCTCGTGCGACGACCGCGTAACGTCCTCACGGACAGGGTCGACGTTATCACAAAACGGCTGGCCCGGATCAGCCCGCCCGCGGTTAGGACGGCAGGCTGGCAGGCACAAACAGACAGACACAGACGGCGGCGTCTCAGGCGCCGCCAATCAAGATCTCTCCACGTCCCTGCGAGGGACGCTAGGAGACATAGTTCCCCCACAGGATAGACTAGGCGTGTTGCTGGGAAGTTTCTTTCGCCGTTTCTTCTCTCCCAGCCATAACACGTTGCGAAACGGCAGTAAGATAGCGTAGGCCGCCGCAAACCACCGATCCCGGCCCGCCGGAATCCTTCCCCTCGGGCTTTATATTACCCGTCGCCCGTTCTCAATTAGTGCTTTGTGTCGCCCTATGGTGGGCATCATTAAATTCATCCCCCTCTCATGGCAACAGTCCAGCCGAGGTAAAACTCCTTAGGGAGCTCCCTCGAGCAGGTTGCCCCTCCGGGCTCGAGCGCTTTCGCTTCGCGAAGGCATTTGCCCCAAAAACCCCGGTAAAGTTGTAAGGTCTTCGGACCAACAACATAAAGTCAAGTCCAATAAAAAAAAAAAGGCGCTTAATCTTGCCGCTTTGGTCTAACCCCCACAAAGGGCCCGGTAGTTTACAAAACGTATTCCCCCCGCTTCAATAAAAAAAACGCTAATTTCCCAGTCCAGTCTAGTCTTTATAAAAAGGTCCTCCATAGAAATAATGTCATTATCTACCAATGGGTAGGCAAATGAATATATAGCATTTAATATGTATAGTTCTATATAGAAATCTACTATTAAACGTTACTTAACTCACAAAACAAAATGACTCAATGTGAACTTTGCTTTATAAAATAAATCACTACGGTAATACAGTTCTTATACAATTTTTCTATGTCATCATAACGCAGCAGCGAACATCACGTGACAGTTGGAAGACACGCAAACAGAGCTAATATTGCTATTTTCAAGCTCACTTTTCCTTGACATTTTTAAGAGTATTTCTGGTTTCACTTTTTTTATGGATAATACGAATTCTTGAGTTATGAGTTTATATAAAATTTATACAAAATACGTGCGTGCTGATTAACTTTACTCACCAATGCGGTAGGTAACACAGGTCTGTGTGATATTTCAACTGTGCAGATTTATAATAAATAGTAATATATATAATATATTTTTTTATAATAATTTTTTATAACAGAAATGTGGTATTTGTTTTATAAAATATTATGAGGTATTTTATAAATTATATAAAAATGTTCTTTTATATATATATATATATATATAGTATAACACAATGGCAATTTCAGCATCTTTTTATCAGTGCAGGAACAGAGAAAGAATACAATTTCCTGCGCGGCCTGGCGGCCTGTCGTACGAGGCGACTAAACAACCCACAGCCAGGTGGTAGGGTATTCTAGAGTATTGCCGCCATAACAACTCCGCGTGCCCTGGCAGGCTTGGGCCTCGCTCACTAGGCCTCTTCCAAGAGAGCAGCAGCGCATTTGTAGCACCTTTGGTGGTGCAAATGTCCATAGGCGATGGTAACCGTTTTCCATCAAGTGGGCCATCTGCCTGTCTGCTGAAATCCTGCAATAAAATAAAAAAATCTGTATATCTGGTCCTTATTAGGTGTATGACATGTCAATTAATAATTTAACAAACATTATTACGAATATTTGTGTACATGTCTATTAATTAAAGATAATCTTGTATATTGAATTCTATTATTTGAATATTGAATGATTTTTTTAATTTTTATATTTTTTAGGAGGTAGTAAGACACCTCCAAAGGATTAGTATCGGCTTGTAACAATATATTATAATGGATGCCTAAAGCCAATCAATACACTCGAGATTATGTACTATTTGGACTTTGGTATGCGGGCGTTAAAAGCTTTCTTAATTTAATATCTGAAAATTCTCAATTGAGAATGTCTCAATTTGGTTTACTTAAGAAATTTCCATTAAAATTGGATAAGTACGTGCCATTCAATTAAGTAAACACAAATTAATGTGACCACAAAGCTGGAATATTGAAAGCTTTCTATTTTTATCCAAATTTCATAAGCCCGGATTTTAGCGCCTTTTCTTTGAAAAGGTTACAAATTAAAAAGATGATAAAATATTTTTTTACTTAAAGAACTCGAGGGTATTAAAAGTAACTATGGTACAGGCTTCGATTAAATAATAGAGAGATCTTTGATTTATTGTTATACAAGTATTCATTGATTTTCAAAATTTATGTTTTCTTAAAAAAACAGTATTATAACAAACTATTAAAAAGAAAAAGAAAATACAATATTATTACGATTATTTGATTTGATTTATGACATTTGTAAAATAATATTAACATCCCATAAACGTCCCATTGATGGGAACAGGCCTCCCGCTATAGGGCAACGGGGACAATATACCTATTGGAGCATGAACGGGGGGGGGGGGGAGCCCCACGACCACGGTTGGGCCGCAGGCGGCGTCTGCTGTGGGATCGCGGAAGACTCGCCCGCACGACACCGATTTTTTTTTGGCCAGGGGAAATCCGTTTGAGGACTAAGCCGCGACAGGCACAGAAGCCTGGGGGGATGTTCGCGACTTTTGCGCTTTTGCCCTTTTGCGCTTTTGCGGGTTTGCACTAGCGTGCCCAGTCAGAACTGGTGCCATGCTATTGCCACTGCCCAGTTAGGGATTTGCCCTTTTGACCTTTTGGTGTTTTGCCCTTTTGCCCTTTTGCCCTTTTGCCCTTCTGCCCTTTTGCCCTTAACTCCTTTTGCCCTTTTGCGCTTGGGCCCTTTTGCCCACTAGCCCTTTTGCCAATGCCAGGGCCCTTTTGCCCTTTTGCCCTTTTGCCCTTTTGCCCTGCGTTTGCCCTTTTGCCCTTTTGCCCTTTTGCCCTTTGAGCCCTTTTGCCCTTTCGCCCTCTCATATACCCTTTTGCCCTTTTGCCCTTTTGCCCTTTCTGCCCTTTTGCCCTTTTGCCCTTTTGCCCTTTTGCCCTTTTGCCCTTTGTGCCCTTTAGCCCTTTTCGCCCGCTTGTGCCCTTTTGCCCTTTTGCCCTTTGGCCCTTTTGCCCTTTCGCCCTTTTGCCCTTAAGCCCTTAAGCCCTTTTGCGCTTTTGCCCTTTTGCCCTTTCGCCATTTCACCCTTTTGCCCTTTTGCCCTTCTGCCCTTCTGCCCTTTTGCCCTTTTCCCTTTTACCCTTTTGCTCTTTTGCTCTTTTGCTCTTCGACTCTTTTTTGTCCTTTTTGTCCATGTTGCTCTTTTTGTCCTTTTAGCTGATGTTGTCCCTTTTGACATTTTTGTAGTTTTCATTGACGGGGGATAGATAAATAAAACTAGGACTGTTTGTAATAGAGGATGAAAGTTTGGATGAGACCAATCATTTCTCAAGTTCATAGATATGAAAATGCATCGTCTATAAAAATGCGATAGTAACTCGATATGTCTTTCTGTTAAGTTTTCGGAAAACACTGGGAATACTGGATCGTTTTTATTGTAATTTTGTTTAAATGTAGTTTTAATGCCGAAAATGGACATATATACTCATGCCAAGAGATCGGCATGAGAATGGCCGTCTGCCTCTCCGCTGATCTCCTACAATAAAAAAAAAGTTTTTAATTAATTATAATCTTTTTTTTCTTCGGCTATAATTGATTAAGTAGCGTTTTTTGACTACTATATGCATGCCTGATGGACAAAGACGTGTGATAAATAAATTAGTATATCATCTAATGTTGTATATGCGAATATCTATTTCATGTGGAGCCGAACTGTATTACACGTGACGATGGTAGGTGTCCTGATGGAATGACTTTGGTTCCCTGGCAGCGTGGCAAGCCTTTGGTGTGGGATGCGACTTGCGTAGACACGTTGGCCGCATCCCATTAACCAAACGTCTAAATCGGCCGGTTCGGAAGCAGCTGAATCACTTAGCTACGCTCAGTGAGAGTTATATGTTTGTGCCGTTTGCTGTCGAGACGCTTGGACCGTGCGGTCCTGAGGCCATGAGTCTCTATCAAAAATTATCAAAACGACTTATTGACTCTTCAGGTGATCAGAAGGCTGGTGCTTACCTCGGGTAATGGTATCAGTATGGCGATCCAGCGAGGAAACCTAGCCAGCCTTCTGGGCACCTTACCCATAGAAGACGGTGATCTAGGCTCAGTATTCTACTTATAGTCTTGAGGGACTATGGGTAGAATACAACACAAATAAGTTTTCTTTTATTGTGTTCGATTATATGTAATTTTATAATTCTTTGGTGATTAAAGTTAATAATAAAATTATAAAATTAAATATAATCGAATACAAGAAAAGAAAACTTAACTTATTTGTATTGCATTATACCCATAGTCCCTCAAGACTATAAGTAGAATACTGATTGTATTATAAATTGTATTATATTTCATATGTATATGTAAGTCAGGAGCTTTAAGAACAGACGAGCGTGCATGACAAGAGCTATGAATGTCAAAGAAGCAAGTGACGTATGTAAGAATAAGCCTGAATGGCGCTCTGTTGTTCGTGCCTACCCCGCAAGGGAACTGGCGTGAAGTTATGTATGTATATATATCTACCGTATACTTGAGCAAATAAATTATTTCATTTAATTTGAAAAAGTGACAAGTGTCCGTCTATCAAAATAAACAGTTTATTTATCCATTCGTTTCTGAGTGCGGCAGATTAATTGCAACCTGTAATCGAGCTAGAGTTGTTTCCAATCTGCCGCCGCGTTGGTTCATTTGTTCGTGGCTCGTTAGTCGTTGCATCTCGGGTTCGATTTCTCGGTTGGGCGCTTTCGCTCGTTTCGATACTATCTGGAGAACTTCAATTTGGATTGCAGTTTTGTATATAGTTAATATTATCTCCTAATGCACGTAGTTAAGGATTCTGTGTGATCAATTATTTACTTGTGTTGGCATCCTAAAATATATTGCAGTTAAGTCATGAAACTATTGTTGTAGTAATTAATCTTATACTCTTATACTTAATATATAAAGCTGAATAGTTTGTTTGTTTGAACGCGCTAATCTCAGGAAGTACTGATTTGATTTGCAAAATTCTTTTAGTGTTAGATAGCCCATTTAACGAGGAAGGCTATAGGCTATATATCATCACGCTAAGACCAATAGCAGCAGAGCACCAATGAAGAATGTTTCAAAATCGGGGGGTTTTGATAAGAAATTCCACGCGTACGACGTCGCGGGCCAGAGCTAGTCTCATATAAAACTACGTAAACAGTTGTGGAAATTAAGAATTAGAATTGAAGAATTTATTTGAAATCATTAAATATATTATTGTATATGTATATATTTGTATATTATATTTATGACTATGTATTTATGTATGTATTTGTTAAATTAGTTTGAGTATTTATGTGTCCCTTGCCTTTTTCCTGCACCACCTACATCGCCTGATTCAAATTTGTTTTTGATTTAGGTTGCCTGGAAGAGATCGCTTTGAGCGATAAGGCCGCCTATTGTATCGCCTAGAAAATATTGTAAATATGGTCTGTTTTTGTAATTGTATGTTTTGGTGTGCAATAAAGAGTTATCTCTCTTTCTCTCTCTCTCTCTAACATAGTGTACCTACAGTAGTAATTTGTTATCTCAAACAACTGTTGTAGTATATATAATACTGTGTTGCATTTATAAGCGCTCACCTCCAGACAGCTGGTATATTATACAATTAAAAAAAATTACACATTTGGCAATTTTCGTCTCAAATTTGAAATGTATCTGTGGAAATGACTGTATGAATGGGTGTGTATGTTTTTTTTTTTTTATTGCATGAGTTCAGCAGACAGGCAGACGGCTCACTTGATGGAAAACAGTTACCATCGCCTATGGACATTTGCAGCACCAAAGGTGCTACAAATGAGCTGCTGCTCTCTTAAGGGAGACTGGAACCTGGTCACTAATGCCGGAACACAAATCAAGGTTATAATAAAACTACGTATTAACGGTTTTAAGCGCGGTAATAAATAAAAAAAATACCGCGCTTAAAACCGTTAAAAAGTAGTTTTATTATGTATACAAGTCGCGAAAACTTAAGAAAATATTACAAATCAAGGTTGTTATTGCGGCATACTCTAGACCAGGGGTGGTAGCCATCCAGTCGGGCAAATACCGTACCACCTGGCAAATGATTATGAAAACCTTATTTCCGCGAACATTTGCTGTTTAAAGATGGCGCCACTTGAGATTTCGACTGTTTATGGATATCGGTTTTTTTTTAAATTAACAACTACGGACTCTAGTTCCGTACCCTTTTTTACAATTAAATTTAAGAAGTTAGGAAGTTGTACACGCTTATTTGTTACTTTGTTATTGTCTGTGACATTTAATGAATGCATGTTTGTATTGTGGTGTACCTTAAGAATAACTTATTATATTAATTTATTCTAATTTTAATACTAAACTTATACTAATGTAGAGTGTATCTGTTACATGCTGGTGTTGTGAGGAAGTGCATGTGCAGTGTGTGCCTTATGTCTCTATACTTATATATATTATCTTAACTAATGCTATGTGTCTTGTTTTTTTTATTATTGCAGGAGTTCAGTAGACAGGCAGACGGCCCACTCGGTGGAAAGCGGTTACCATCGCCTATGGACATTTGCATCACCAAAGGTGCTACAAATGCGCTGCTGCTCTCTTAAGGGATACTGGAACCTGGTCACTAATTCCGGAACACAACTCAAGGTTGTTATTCTGTGTGGATATCGGTTAGTTTCAGCGCATAAATATAAAAACGGCTAGTGTTTGTTGGAAACGAGTATTCGATCGTAATCGATGTACCGGTAAAGATCAAAGTGAAGTGTAAAGTCGATGATTGGTAATGTGTTTAGACGTGGAAAGTGAAATAATGTTGATATCATGCATTGCAATACGTAGACAACTTTAAGTATCTGGGGCATATAGTGACAAGCAATTTAACAGACGGAATGTACCTAGATAGACAACGCCGTGCTTTAAGCGTGCGATCCAACATGTTGGCTAGGAGGTTTGCAAGATGTAGTGACAATGTGAAAATGCTATTGTTTAAAACATACTGTACTACTGTTTATACATGTGAACTTTGGTGCAAATACACAAAAGCGGAATATAGTGCATTAAGAGTACAATATAATAATGCCCTACGCATAATGTTACGGTTACCTAAATTCTGTAGCGCTTCAGAGATGTTCACAGAAAGCAGACTCCCCGGTTTTGCGGCACTAATACGACAAAGAGTAGCGAACACAAGAGAAAGATTTTATAACTCCCAAAATAAAATAGTCGCTGCTCTGCTTCAAATAAATGGACCATTGATAGAACATTGGATGAAACTACATAGTGACATAAGTATATTTTAATATTATAATACCAATAATGTAATTTGCTATGGACCTAGTCTGGATTAAATAAATATTATTATTATTATTATTATTATTGCATGATTCAATAATTATTACATAACATATTATGCACTTATATTAAATTATTAAAAAATATGTCTATTCTTTGTTTCATGGTGTTCTAATTAATAATAATAATAATAATAATAATAAATAATAAACTCGCAGGGGGGCTTTGTGGCGAAGCCTTAGGTGAGTAGAGACACCTCGGACCTGACTCCGGGGGCCAAGGCAAGGCCCCCGCCTCCGTGCTTGCCTTAACCAGCCGGCTCGGAGTGGAGATCGCTAGAGCTAAGACTCAAGCTCCAGGGGTGGAAGTGATAAATGGCATCACGTCAGAAGTAGCTTCGGTGAACCTGCAGCCCACCTCTCTACACCCCTTAGCCACTCACACCCATGTTGCCCCTGTCTTCTATGGCATTTTTTGGGGCCCATGCAGGCAGTGGCGAGTTACCGTCTGCCCATTTTTCCATGTTCCCTGAACATTGCGACGGGCAGACGCCATAGTCCCCATATTCCCAGACCCCTAGTACCATTAGCAGTTCACCACAATAGCCCGGTACTTCTTGTCCTCATTTCCCACAATAGTCCTACACTGGCCGGGGCTTGTCCTTGGGTGCATTACTATATAGTGCAAACAGGGATAATCGCCGGTCAGTGTCACGCCACATTTACATTAAATTTGTCAAGGGGCCTCTACGTGTTGGCCTTCCCATGGCCCCACGCAAGCCCTCCAAAAGTCCGGGCCATTTTTATGGCCCGTGGTCTACAAAGGCATACAGATAACAATAATAATAATTGGCAGACAAACACACATATTGTATATCCCCAAATAAAACAAGTTACGCTTGTATTATGGGTAATATACAACGGACTACTCTGGGGCCGATCCCAGACATCCAGACCATAGTAAATACGTTTCCGAAATTTACTATACCAGGAATCGAAGCCGAAACTTCTGCGTTACAGTGAGGTAGGTCGGCAAAGGTTTAGCCCACTCAACCACAGAGGCCGTCGAATTCTAGTCTAATTATAAATAATATTAAATGTTCATTAATTATTTTTTCTTCTATGAAGGTGACGTTACTGCCTGGCACTAACGGAAGACCAGCGTTGGTTGTTATCAACCAGCATTTGCTGAGTTAGGGCCTGTTTAGAGTTAGTTAAGTTTTGGCTTTTATTAAACTGCTTATGTATACTTTCTTTCTTTCATTGTGCTTTTCTGAAATTCGGCATCTCGCATTTGTATTCAGATATGAGACGCCGAATTTCAGAAAAACACTGGTTTAAAAAGAACAGCCCATAAATGTCCCACTGCTGGGCTCGGGCCTCCCATTATAGGGGAACGGACAATATACGCGCCACGCTTGTCCAAGGCCACTTGGCAGGTATGACACGTCGGTTATCTCGATGTGCAGGTGGCATCACGATGTTTTCCTTCACCGTTGTTAGTACGTGGTAATTGTAACAATATGCATATTAGGTCAGAAAACTGCCTAAGTGCTGCATGCGTTCCGGCCAGGATCGAACCTGCGCCCTTTGAGTTTGGGACGCGTGCGCTAGGCATTACGCTACCACGACTTAATAATACTGGTTATTACTAAATAATTGGTATTACTAAATAATTCGTAGAAAGGTAAATAAAATATCCACTACTAGCCATTATGTCATAAAACATAATAAATTTTATTTACATGACGTGTGTAATATTACATTGGGTTCTGGGAATGTATGAACACGAGAAATTTCATATACGTGTTTTAATATTTTGAGGTTGCGCCAAAAATCTCACCCGAAATAATAGCTTGGCGTATTTCTACTCGCAAATTGAACTGTTTATGGATATTTAAAATACAAAAAGGTGAAACACAATTTATATTTAAGATGTGACGTTATTGTTTGACTATTAAAAAAATCTAAACTCCATATAACGTAATTCGATTTAACGACAAACTCCCTTAAGCGTTGAAATAACTTGGCTTTGGTTGGTAAAGCTTGTCTTCCATGCAATAATATATTCTATATAGCATTACACCCACTCTCAATAACGACAAAAATTAAGTAACAAAAAGTACCTTTTAACTTAGCAAAATTAGTTTTAGTACGTTCTATCGCTTAAATATCCTAACCTATTGTAATTTAAAAAAATAAAATAATTATTAGAATATCCTAGCTCGTAATAAACTTAACTGTCGGCATCATGCATACCGAAATTTCTAAGAAATTCCGAAATTTCTAAAGGAAGTACCCTTTATCACCAAGATGCCTCAATATAGCAAGATAAGAATAAAATAAGTAAAAAAATACAACAAAATTACTGGTGCAGCAAAAGACGTCCGACGAAAATAACAGACTTCTCGCCATGTAACGACAACTCTCTATAACGCCATTAAAATTCACAGCCCCTTCAGTGTCGTTATATAGAGTTTAAACTTTATTTACAATACTATAAACCCATACAATAAAATAGGTTAGCCTCAAGTAAATCTAATTTATTAACACTTAGGGCCGATTCTTCAATCATCAGATAAAAGTTAACTGTCGAATAAATTATAACCGGACTGAATGTAAAAGAAAAACAGCTCAACTGTTTTGATAACGGAACTGTAATTTTTCATTTACTCATGTTGTAATTTAATTTTATTCGATGAATAACTTTTATGTGACGTTTAAATAATCGACCCTAATACTGTATTCTAACTATAATCTTTTAAGACTATAAAATAGTGAGCCTAAGTTACCATCTTGTAAAGGTGCTCAGAAGGCTGACTACGTTACTATACTGGATTGTCTTACATTAGCGAGGCAATGCCTTACGTTAGTATTAACTAAGCCATAAAATTAAAAAAAAAAACAAATTAAAGGCCGGTACCTATATACTATTCATTCACTTGCCTTACCCTCGGTTGATGGAGCTTATGTCAAAAAGTTGGACTGGGCGTAACTACGTTCTAAGTCTCAGCCTTTCTTACATAAAAAGCGCGCGGCACATGGGAGGAGGGTGGTTTTAGTGGGTAGTGGTTGTTGCCCGTGCAACTTCTCTGAGTCTCTACACAAGCTGGCTTGATTATTATTTGGATTGCCCCTTATCAAAGGGGAAAGCCTTCATGATCAACTATGGTCTAATCCCTTGCAAAGGACCCAGTATTGTGCGTAAATAGCATTTCCCCCGCCTAAAAAAAAACGTTATGTCAAATTTAGTATTTTATGACATGTGTCTTATGTCAATTTTATTTTGTATTTTATGTCAAATTTTGTTTTACTTCGTACTGACTTCGAGATGTTGTAGATAATAATTATTTTTCGCTTTTTAGTTATTCTTGAAGTCGGTTATGTTTTTTTATATGACTAAAGAAGTATTTTACAAACTTTCCGGACGCCTTAAATACCGACTCCCAGATGTTTAGCCGCTCTTCAGTATTAATATTTATCTTCCATGATGTTATTAAAGTTGGCTATAGATTTAAATGCAGATTATAAAAAAAACAATTACATTAATTTCATAAATTAAGTTAATATTTTCTTAAGTTTTCGCGACTTGTATACATAATAAAACTACGTTTTAACGGTTTAATTTTAAATTTAATTTTAATTTTAAACAATTAAAATTAACAAGTTGGCGGTAGGCTAAATAAAACTTTAACAATACTCGTTGACACTTGACATCTATGTCTTCCGTGATCACGGACACTGAAAAGTGGCCGAAACGTCGGAAAAACCAAAATCAAATAAAATTACCGCGCTTAAAACCGTCAAAACGTAGTTTTATTATAAATTAAATTATTTATTATTTTAAACTTTTTTTATTGTAATAACATTTTTTATTGCTGTTATCACAATGTTCTGGTATCTAATAAACTATTACATTATTATTATCAATTTAATCTGTCGACAACCGCCATCTTAAATAATATAAAACCTGCAGATTGGGTCAAATATTATCAGGCATTTTCGTTTAAATAGCTAAGAGACGGTTCCAATCGAACATTGGCTGGAAACTTTTGTATGAAATGTTGAAAGGCAAAATTGAAATTAGCAGTATCCAGTCGGCAGAACTTTTGGATCGAACTCAAATACTTCGTCAATTATAAAGTCAGATCAGCCGATTTCGAATGCCGATGCAAGAGATAGTTGCGGGATGTTGTACTGGGATAAGCGACAAGAGCCGGGCGAGTAAAGCTGCGGTATCACTGTATTTCTTCCTAAGGTTTCTCTCGAAGTTTCCTGGCTTAAATTTCGCTTCTGTAAGTTTATAACAGAAGTCTAAGTTTATATCTGCTATCGAAAATCATTTAGTATTCAAGGCTATGGACATAAGCCAAATAATGACACAGCCAAAGCCGTTTTACTTTTATGTAATTTGAGTCCAAGTATTTTATTACTCTTTAATATTTATATAACATAGCTAATTTTGTGATTATGTCGTTTATGATATGAAGTTAATCAAATCTTTACATACAGGGGATTTTTTCAAGTGGGTCTCTATGGCCGAATTCGACACCATGAGATATAGCGAAAAATACACATAAGAATCTCGAAGCAGATTTTGATAAAAAACTAAAGCGATATCATTAAATCTTTGAAAAATTAATTACCCTTAATTAAATGAATAAATAATAATTACTAGGTACAATAGATGTTGAACAAAGAGCGGTCTTGGAAAATATTAATACATAACCGTGGCGGTGAAGACCATAAATAATATATGAAACATTCAGGACGTAAATAAATAATAGATTTAATAATAATAATAATACAAATATATAATATATACAGAATTAGCAGCACTGTTAGACCTGAGGTGACTAAAAATAATTATTAATCATGACTTTAAAAGGCCATACTGATTTAGCTTGTCTGATCTCGAGTGGCAGTGAGTTCCATAAACGGACAGCCTGTACCGTGAAGGATTTGTCAACGAAGGAAGAAGTGTAGGAGAGATTATTACTAGAAAGCAAATAACGGGAATGCGAAAGATGTAGGAAATCAAAACATTCCTTTAAATAAGGAGGAGTATGAGGATTAAAATGGACAAAAAAGGGTGGTTATTGTCGAAAGTAGCAAACCTTTTTACCTATCCCATCCCTATATTTCTATCCCTTCTATTCCAGTCTTGCCTAGTATAAAGTAGGTAAAACATCGCTCCATCAATTTTGCTGTCTACCTCCTTTTCCGTGGGCGATGGCTAACGCAGCATTATAGGGCATAGGCAGCCATTTTAGTTAATTTTCGATTCAACGTTTGATAAAGAACACACTGCGCCGTACGCTCATCTTTTCCTATCAACTATTCTGAACTTCCACTCATTGTGATTACTGGCCGTGCCAAGAACTTTTACTATACTAGAACCTTGTTAAAAGTGTTAGCTCTAAGGTGGAATTTAGTGCTGCCTGCTGTTCCTGTGTGTAACCTGAACCGACCCAGGAGAGTTTCTAGTGCAAGGATCTAGGTTTTATCTCTCTCATACAGTCCATCACAAATTGAACCAACATATTATCCGTGGGCTTCAGCGCCCCATACCATAAGTTCCCTTCCTCTTGTCTAATCCCACTATTTTATCTCCCTATTCTATCCTATCGTCTCATACTAGGCTGGCGAATTGTTGGGTTCGTCCTTGGTGTTTCAAACGTCTATAAGGCATAGTAACTATAATAATAACTCACCTGAATGACGTGCAACTCAAACTTTCCAGGGATTTGAAGGCTTTTCCATTGAATTGTTTGTTTATTTTTATTTTATTTATTTGATTCAATAATAGTAATAAGATCATTGATTACCGTACTACTATTGTAGTTATTATAATTCTCTTCTTTTATTATATAGGATAATTATATAGGATAAATTCTTTTCATTTTCTGTGCCCGTGTTTGTCATATCTGTTTTATGTTTCATATACTGTGTTATTTTCTATGTGTAATGATGGCTAAATATTAATCAATGAGACGGGATAGGCACTGAAAGAAACTCCAACACAGCTTTATGCTGAGTTGCCGACATCATTTGTAGGAAATGCAGTGTACAACATATCGAATTTAACCATAGAAATGTATGTATAAATTATTTCTACATCCTTGTATTGTCCTAGAAAATAAATTCTTTCTTTCTTTCTAGTAACCACTATCCATGAGCTAAGACGTTCGTTTGCCAATTTCGCAATTTTAAAAAACCGTTCGCTTTCCGCGTCGCTTGTCGCTTACTTCGTGACCTCAGCCTAGGCAAAGACAAAACTAACTCCAAGCATAGATTGGACTTTGATTACCTACTCAAAATAGCTGGAGGCAAATTAGTGGATACAATTTCTCATTTGGTTTAATGGAAGCCACCAATGACAACAGCACAAAATATTGATATTTAAGGTAAA
The DNA here is from genome assembly GCA_019925095.2 of Dendrolimus kikuchii. Taxonomy (NCBI): domain Eukaryota; kingdom Metazoa; phylum Arthropoda; class Insecta; order Lepidoptera; family Lasiocampidae; genus Dendrolimus; species Dendrolimus kikuchii. The sequence goes on along the minus strand of CM034394.1, from coordinate 2,782,212 downwards.
TGTTGCATTGTTGCGGTTTATTATCGTTGATATTCAGAGCAGAATCGTTTTCTAATTATACTAACGGTTTCACTTCATTCAAAAACTAAAATACAAAAGAAAGTTATTGGAAAATTAGAAAATTCAAAGTCAAAGATTTGTACTCAAACTAATTAAGGTCCACTGTGGTATTTTTTTTTTAGGTCATATATTTATATAAGTTAAAACTATACAATTAAACTATATAATTAAGTCTACTTCTGATTCTATGTGCAATATCGCTTCGTAACGTGTTATCGCTGTTACAATAATAACAATCCATTGTTACAAAACAGTTAATCATTAGATAGCCGCTCCCATACAAACAATCAAAACAACCAAACGCGAGCGTTATTTCAAACTAATGACCCCAGATTAAACAATCTCCTAAAAATCAACTATACCACGTAGACAACAACTCGTAAAAAATAAACTTATCCTAAAAGGAAGCAAACAATAATGATCTATTATTCCAAAACAATTAATCTTTAGTTAGCTTCCTCCCCCACAAACAATCAAGGCAACCAAACTCGAGCGCTACTTTAAACTAATGACTCCAGATTAAGCAATCTCCTCAAAATCAACTATGCCACGTAGACAACAGCTCGTAAAAAATAAACTTATACTAAAAGGAAGCAAACAATAATGATCTATTATTCCAAAACAATTAATCTTTAGTTAGCTTCCTCCTCCACAAACAATCAAGGCAACCAAACTCGAGTGCTACTTTAAACTAATGACCCCAGATTAAGCAATCTCCTCAAAATCAACTATGCCACGTAGATAACAGCTCGTAAAATATAAACTTATCCTAAAAGGAAGCAAACAATAATAATCTATTATTCCAAAACAATTAATCTTTAGTTAGCTTCCTCCCCCACAAACAATCAAGGCAACCAAACTTGAGCGCTACTTCAAACTAATGACCCCAGATTAAGCAATCTCCTCAAAATCAACTATGCCACGTAGATAACAGCTCGTAAAATATAAACTTATCCTAAAAGGAAGCAAACAATAATAATCTATTATTCCAAAACAATTAATATTTAGTTAGCTTCCTCCCTCCCCCACAAACAATCAAGGCAACCAAACTCGAGCGCTACTTCAAACTAATGACCCCAGATTAAGCAATCTACTGAAAATCAACTATGCCACGTAGACAACAGCTCGTAAAAAATAAACTTATCCTAAAAGGAAGCAAACAATAATGATCTATTATTCCAAAACAATTAATTTTTAGTTAGCTTCCTCCCCCACAAACAATCAAGGCAACCAAACTCGAGCGCTACTTCAAACCAATGACCCCAGATTAAGCCATCTTCTAAGAATCAACTCAACCATTATCCAGTGTGACAATAACAAACCATTATTTAAACTTAAGCTGTGACCACCAAGATAGGAGGACACAATAAAACGGATGGCTTTGAAAGGCTTATCGTACGCTAGTGAATCTTAAACCCTAATAAATGTCAAACTTCATTTAATCTTTTTGAAAACTTGTAGGAGTATAGAAAATGGAGTCTCTAGTTGGGTTACTCTAAATAAGGATTAGCTTCGATATGCCTTGAATTTTACGGCGTAATCCAGGCTGGTTTTATAAACAAGGTTATACTGTAACGTAAGAAGTGAGTTAAGATGGCAGTTTATTTCTCCTTTTTAGGGCCGGTTATTTAAATCATCAGGTAAAAGTTGTTTTCATTTTTTTTTATTGCAGGAGTTCAGCAGACAGGCAGACAGCCAGCTTGATGGAAAGCGGTTATCATCGCCTATGGACATTTGCAACAAAGGTGCTACAAATGCGCTGCTGCTCTCTTAAAGGAGACTGGAACCCGGTCACTAATGCCGGAACACAACACAAGGTTGTTATGGCGACATACTTTAGACCAGGGGTGGTGGCCATCCAGTCGAGCAAATACCCTACCACCTGGCTGTGGGTTGTTTAGTCGCCTCTTACGACAGGCCGCCAGGCCGCAGGAAATTGTATACTTTCTCCGTTCCTGCACGGATAGAGTTATCTGATAACTTTTATATAGTTATTTATTATATAAAAGTTATCAGTGGAATAAATTATCGTCAGTCATTCGCAGTCCACTTCTGGGCGTAGGCCTTCCCAGGTCAGCGCCACTCATATCTGTCCTCTGACTTCCTCATCCAGCGCCTACCGGCGACCTTGGACAGGTCGTCGGTCCAGCGGGCTGGAGGGCGTCCGACACCACGTTTACCGAGACGCGGTCTCCACTCCAGGACTCGTCTGCTCCATCGGCCATCGGTCCTGCAGCAGACGTGACCGGCCCACTGCCACTTCAACTTGCTAATTTTGCGAGCTATGTCGGTTACCTTGGTTCTCTTACACATATCCTCATTTATAATTTTATCCATAAGAGAAACATCCAACATAGCTCGCTCCATAGCCCGTTGAGCAACTTGGAATTATGACCTCACTGAATTCAGAAGTGAAACAATTCAAGTGTTTTATTCATGCATCTATCAATTTTAATTTTCACGTGTTATATTTTATTCTTTATTATTATTATTAAGTTATTTAGTGAATGGATGCAGAAGTCATGGAAGGCCACGACACACCTTCCATGATCAAATTGATTCTGTACTAGGAGAAGGTGATGTCGGAAGCCTTAAGAACAGACGAGCGTGCATGACAAGAGCTATGAATGTCAAAGAAGCAAGTGAGGTGTGTAAGAATAAGCCTGAATGGCGCTCTGTTGTTCGTGCCTACCCCGCAAGGGAATTAGCGTGAAGTTATGTATGTATATTTTATTCTATGAATAACTTTTATCTGGCGATTCATCGGCCCCTAATTAAGTATTTTATCTAGCTAATTATTCAAGTTTTAAAAACGATCTTTAAGCAAAAATTAGTCAAATTATAAGAAATAGCTACTGCCCGCGACTTCGTCCGCGTGGAATAGTTTAAAAAAAAGTTTGATCTTAGCGTGATGATATATAGCCTATAGCCTTCCTCGATAAATGGGCTATCTAACACTGAAATAATTTTTCCAATCAGACCAGTAGTACCTGAGATTAGAGCGTTCAAACAAACAAACAAACTCTCAAAACTCAAAACTCAGAAAACTCAGCTTTACTCGTATATATTAGCATAAGATTGACTGATGCAAAACGAGGAAGTACTTGTGGCAAGTTATAAAGACACATTGTACTAAACAGTGAAGCCCTAATTCACAATAAAAAGTTACATGAGGTATATATCGACTATTTACTTAAAATATAATTTCATTTTAATGAGTCCTTTATGCGTTAAAAATGCCATTATGAAAAACTTTTTTTTTAACAAGGCTTATAAAAGTTGTACATCTGTTATGAATAACACGTGAAATTTAAACACTATAATACAATTATTGGTCAGCAACAATCTACGACTATAATTCATTTCTAACCAGTATTATAGCATATAATAACAGCATAAAGCGTCACATTGCTAGGCTCGGGTTTCCCACTATAGAGAAACTGAGAATATAATGGTTATATCCAAGGCGGTTTGACAGGTTTCACACATCGGTTATCTCGATCTGCAGGTTTCATCACGATGTTTTCCTTCACCGTTGTTAGCACATGGTAATTGTAACAATATGCACGTAAGGTCAGACAAATGCTTAATGGATTCGAACCCGCGCCCTTTGAGCTTGGGACACGTGCGCTAGCCATTACGAAAAATTCGAAATACCACCTTCAATCTCAACTTTGACTTTTGAAGAAGTTTCATTCTCCAATTATTGGATTTACTAGTAGGTATCAACTCGAATCTTCAGGGGGAATACATTTCGTACCATACTGAGTCCCTTTGGACTGTAGGGGTGGGACCGGACCACAGCGATAAGCACCGCGCAGCGTGTGCGAAGACTCTGGGCGGAACCAACTACTCCGCTAAACCTAAACCTGCGTCCCATACCCGGCGCTTGTGTGGAAGAACATGAGATGACGAGCGAAGCTACACCCATTGTTCAACCGTGCAACAAGCTTAGGTCACCCCAGGAGTGACCCACTTCATCAACAGAGGCTGGACCCGTCGCATCCCCACAATGCGCGGACCCCTGTAGCGTAATAGCTAGCGCACGCATATAATGGAATCTTAATAATGTTCAAACTTATAATTTAAATTATTTATGGTCGAATTTCGACCATTGGACGACCACTAGTTTTTATAATCTTAATATATATAATTTACGTGTCACGTTGTTTGTCCGCGATGGACTCCTAAACTACTTGACCGATTTTAATGAAATTTGCACACCGTGTGCAGTTTGTTCCGACTTGAAAGATAGGATAGCTTACATTTGGACCCGGTAGGTGGCGCTGGAATCGGGTTCTAAATTTTATTTTTTCAGGGCAGAACAATGTCTGCCGGGACAGCTAGTTAACTATATTTTATACTATTATCTGCTATATTTTATACTATTATATCTATACATATAATAAAACTGTAGAGGTCGAATATCTGTACAATGAAAAATTTGCTAAAAGCCGAGTCAGGGGGATGTAAGAAATAAAATAGAACTAATTTAGATTTTTTTCATTTTTTTTGTTTCTCTGTTTGTCTGTCTGTTTGTACCGGCTAATCTCCAAAACGACTGGACCGATTTAAATGAAATTTTGTACGGTGGTAGCTTATATCCCTGGTCAACATATAGGATACTTTTGATCCCGAAAAATTAAACAGTTCCCGTGGGATAATTAAAAAACCGCACCACGCGGACGAAGTCGCGGGCATCAGTATTTGTATAAGACTGTATTGTTGTTATATGCTATCTGATGGTGTAAAGTTTGCCGTGACGAGAGCTTTTAGGCGCAAGATCAGCGCCGCTCGATAGATTAGCGTTATGTTGAGACTGACGGGGCATCAGTCTCAAATTTTAGGACAACTGTTATTTTTAACTCTTTTTTTGTTAACAGCTAGTTTTATATTAATTTAACGCTCTCTGTCTTTTCTTTCACCACATCCCAATTAATTGGGGCGGCACAATATGTCTTTTCCTTCCACACTCTTCTATTCTGACATACATCTTCTGTCACATCACAAATCATTATATCATCCTTCTCAGAATCCCTCTATCTTTTTTTGGTTAACCTTTACATCTGTACCCATCCATCTTGTAGTTTAACATTTTTTTTTGTCACGTGACTTTCATCCCTCCTCATTATAAGTATATGCCCATACCAACTTAGTCCTCTTCCTCTCAATTCTTCAGTCACGGCTGCAACTGCCAAAGGTCCCTTTATGTACTCATTTCTCACCTTGACCGTTCTTGTAACACCACACCCACATGTTACACAATTTTTCTCTAACCCATCCTAAGGTTGTCTGGAAGAAATTGCGTTTAGTGATAAGACCGCCTATTGTGTTCTGTACTTGAACTTCTTGAATTATATCTTAATGTTATGCAATGAAGTATATTCTTCTATATTCACACATCCATCTCAACATTCTCATCTCAGATGAGTGGCAATATTTGTAGTTTATCACTTCAGTGGCCCAACATTCGGACCCGTATAGCATGACTGGTCGTATGGCAGATTTATATATTTGCCCTCTTAGTTTCAGTGGCATTAGTTTGTCGCTACATTTATTCTTCTCCTTACATCCCTCTTTATATCACAATTACTCTGCAGTAGTGAACCAAGGTATCTGAATTCGGGGTAGTGTAGCTGATTGTAGTTTAAGAGGCACAGCACTAGAGGTCCCGCCGAAATCATAAAACAGGTATTCGATTTTAGTACTTTTTTTTTTTACATGGGGAAATGCGTTACCGCGCGTGGGGATCGACGCGACCGGTGTGTGGGACTCCCTCGGCGCCGATTAATCAATACGACCGACGCCGGGTATACCCACTAAAACCCCATGGGAGCCTTCTTCCGCCTGTGTGCCAGGGTCACGGTATGTAGCGTGAGCCTTAATCCGCGACCCCGGCGAGCGGTGGGCCGCCCCATAAACAGGGGCGGCCTCTCCTGTGTGGGCCAGGTGAAAGTTACCCGGCCCTGAGAGGGACGCGCGGCTGCCTCTCGCGCCCTCTTGCGGCATTGGTGCGGGCGGAGGACTGTGTGATCCCCGTGGCCTCAACGCCCGCTGCCGCTCGCCCGTGGCTGCCATTTAACCACGGGCGTTCGTCTCGCCGCTCCCCGCGGCGGCTAGAGTAGCCGTCGCGGCCGCGGCACTGTCCGGCGCCGTCCGGCTGGCCTAGACCTTCCTCCTGGTGAGTCTGTTGGCCCCGCAGGGCTTTGAGCTCACCTGATGACCGACCGGCCTGCCCGCGGACTCGCACACGGAGCAGTGCGGTTTCGCGGTGCAGGGGCCGGTCACCAGATGCCCTGTCTGACCGCAGCGGTAACACATTCCGCTGCGGTGCACCTCAGAGGCGCATACCGCTGCCACGTGGCCAACCTCGTGGCAGCGGTAGCGCCGCTGGGCCCTGCGGGGCAGGGCCTTCACCAAAGCTGAAGACCATCCCACCAGGAGTTTGGTCTCTGGGAGGAGGAATTCGATTTTGGTTCTGCTTATTTCAATCCAACTCCCTCTAGCCCTTGCCGCCACTTGTATTATATTAATTTATTATATAATTTAACTATCCTAAATAAAATTATTTTCTTTCTTTATTTTTTTTTTTATCTATCTGTCTATAACGATCAAGGTGAACAGGTTTCGCTGCCGCGTCTTAAATTTCCACCGTATAATCTATTCGGAACATATTTCCATCTATGTAAAACGTATACTCGTATTCATGGAACCAGAAAATTAATATGAAATTCGTATTTGAAAACAGGCATCCATTTATTTTGTTTAAATTAATCTTCTTTATGGGAACCGACATGTTATGACAACGGTTATATAAAATGTATAATAATACAGCATATTGTTTTTCATTCGGTTTATTAATTTTTACCTGCGGCTGCCACTTCGTTAGCGGGGCTTAGGCATTATATTTGTAGGGGTGACCAGATTTATCATGTAAGTATGGAACTTCTGATCATACCACACGTATATCTGTCAGTGTGATGATATACTTAGCTTTATAGTGGTTGTAACAAGCGTCTTCTTATTCATCAGTACCAGGTTCAATCAAATACGTGGATTAATTGAACACAGTATTTATTACTAATAATAATAATAAACCCGCAGGGGGGCTTGTGGCGAAGCCTTAAGTGAGTAGCGACACCTCGTACCCGCCTCCGTGCTTGCCTTAACCAGCCGGCACGGAGTGGAGATCGCTAAAGCTAAGACTCAAGCTCCAGGGGTGGAAGTGATAAATGACATCACGTCAGAAGTAGCTACGGTGAACCTGCAGCCCACCTCTCTACACCCCTTAGCCACACACACCTATGTTGCCCCTGCCTTCTATGGCATTTTTGGGGGCCCATGCAGGGAGTGGCGAGTCACCGTCTGCCCATTTTTCCATGTTCCCCGAACATTGCGACGGGCAGATGCCATAGTCCCTATATTCCCAGACCCCTAGTACCAGTAGCAGTTCACCCCAATAGCCCGGTACTTTTTGTTCTCATTCTCTACAATAGTCCTACACTGACCGGGGTTTGTCCTTGGATGTATTTTTATATGGTATAGACAGGGATAATCGCCGGTCAGTGTCACGCCACAATTAGATTAAATTTGTCAAGGGACCTCTACGTGTTGGCCTTTCCATGGGTTCTCGCAAGCCTTCCAAAGCTCCGGGTCCATTTTTATGGCCCGTGGTCTTAAAATACATCCAGTTATAAACCTTGGTATAGACGTGGCAGATAAGTATTATACTTACTAGATTCTAACTGATGATAATAATAGTATTCTACTTAAATATAATTAAATTTTAAAAAGATGTTAGAAAATACATCAAGCAAAGAGGTTACTAAAATACTCTCAGTAATTAACAGAACTAATTAATATAGATTTAACAAACCAACAATACTCCTCATTAATATTTATTATCTATCTTAAAACATCATTTATAAATATATTAGACATGATATATAAAAACGAATTTATTTCGTTTAAAATGATGAACAAACTCCCAAACTACGCCATTACGGCTTCACGCGTAAAAATGAGGGTAGTTTATCAACTTGTGTGTTTTATTTCGATGTACGGTGTATTGTTTCGAGTTTAGGCCTTTTTCGGCCACGTTCGGAGTCCAACGAATTATTTATGAATGTAGGTAGTAGCTAAATTTATTTTTGTCGGTTTATTCCTTTTGTGAGCTTATATGTAGGGAATAAACGTCCAATGCTGGGCTTGGATAGCTTTATTTGAGGTAAATGGACATCATAGTCGCTTAGTAGTCCCAAGTGGATTGCAAGGTTTCATACATTCGTAATCTCGATATATTAGCATGCTTTCGAGACCTTTAAGAATATAATATATTAATACGTGAAGCAATAACTACACCTTTTTTCGAAACGTAAGAGTATTTTTTTTATTTATTTTTTATTGCTGGAGTTCAGCAGACAGGCGACGGCCCACTTGATGGAAAGCGGTTACCATCGCCTATGAACATTTGCAACACCAAAGGTGCAACAAACGCGCTGCTGGTCTCTTAAAGGAGACGGGAACCTGGTCACTAATACCGGAACACAACACAAGGTTGTTATGGCGGCATACTCTAGACCAGGGGTGGTCGCCATCCAGTTGAGCAAATACCCTACCACCTGGCTGTGGGTTCTTTTGTCGCCTCTTACGACAGGCCGCCCGGCCGCAGAAAATTGTATTCTTTCTCCGTTCCTGCACGGATAAAAAGTATGAAATTTCGCTCACTTATAGTTTATTTAGAGAAGGAGTGCAGAATGCTAATATTTAAAAAAAAATTATCCATAAAAAATACATTAAATCAATAAAAAAACATTATACACACTACCATGTATTTGACACACACGCATATGTACTCTTTTGTTTATTGTTAAAGTCAAATTAACAGTGGAGCCTTGGCGAAATCTGTGATTATAGAAGTATAGTCTTTGACAACAGAACCTTAATAATGTTCAAACTTATAATTTAAATTAATTATGGTCGAATTTCGACCAATGGGCGACCACTAGTTTATTTTAAATACTTGTTTTTTACTTTCTTATTCCTAATAGTTAAGCAATATACATATGCTCGTTAAAACAGAGGCAAAAAGTATTATTATTCATAACTTTGTCTTATTTTCATTAATAATCGTTTGAGAATGTATATTTAATTTAAATAGTTGTTCTTTTACATCTTTATTAATAACAGTTATACGATAATATTTTCTTAAGTTTTCGCGACTTGTATACATAATAAAACTACGTTTTAACGGTTTTAAGCGCGGTAATTTTATTTGATTTTGGTTTTTCCGACGTTTGCAGAGTTCGCTCCCTTAAGCTGCGTTCAGACACAGCGATTACTCGCTGCGAGTACAATCGCCGCGAATAATAGCCACAGCGACAATTCGCTGCCTGCCTGTCACACACAGCGAGTTCTTCACTTGAATTTTGACAGTCTGTTGGTGCGAAAATTAGTGTCGTGTCTAGTCTAGAGCGGCGCGCGGAATGGCTATTCGTAGCGAGTACCTTGTCATACACAGCTAATTCCACGGCGAATGCGCATTCGCCGAGAGTAAAATTGAACATACATACATACATAACTTCACGCCAGTTCCCTTGCGGGATAGGCACGAACAACAGCGCCATTTAGGCTTATTCTTACACACCTCACTTGCTTCTTTGACATTCATAAATCTTGCCATGCACGCTCGTCTGTTCTTAAGGCTCCTGATATCACCTTCTGCTAGTACACGATCAATTTGATCATGGAAGGTGTGTCGTGGCCTTCCACGACTTCTGCATCCATCCACTTTTGCATTGTATATCTGTTTAGTCATTGAATCAAAATTGAACATGCTCAATTCAAATCGCGGCGAGTACGTCTATTCTTTTTTTTTTTTTTTTTATTGCAGGAGATCAGCAAACAGGCAGACGGCCCACTTGGTGAAAAGCGGTTACCATCGCCTATGGACATTTGCAACACCAAAGGTGCTACAAATGCGCTGCTGCTTTCTTAAGGAGACTGGAACCTGGTCACTAATGCCGGAACACAACTCAAGGTTGTTATGGCGACATACTCTAGACCAGGGGTGGTAGCCATCCAGTCGGGCAAATGCCCTACCACCTGGCTGTGGGTTGTTAAGTCGCCTCTTACGACAGGCCGCCCGGCCGTAGGAAATTGTATTCTCTGTGTGTGACCGCGGCTTTATTGTCGGCACTAGCCCTATTTCAAAGTGAAAATCATAAATCTAAACTTGTATTTTCACTTTTAAAAAATATAACTCACCACAAACAAACATCAAATAACAATATTGTCATGAAATATTTGTGGTATAATTTAAGTGAGCTTTAGCCGTTAGTTAAACTATAATGTCCATTGTCCGAGGGGCAGTTTCATGCAATTTCGCGGGCCATTTGCGGTGGACGCCGGTCCAGTTGGTCCTTCGAACCCCATTCTATAGACTGCGGAATGATGTGGCAGTTTAAACTTTGTTTATTACATTGTCTTGTTTTGCAAGTGAGAAAGAAATTTACCGTTAACAATTTGTACGTAATAAATCTATTGTTACGTGCGAGCGGGGGTACGCACTCGGGATTGGAAGGAAACACCAGTTCTTTTAAGTAACGCTTTTATTGACTTACAACAGCAGCACGTAATACCTCGCTGTAGGGTTGCCCCTATACGCACGACTTTTTTTTTTATTTTTATTGCAGGAGTTCAGCAGACAGGCAGATGGCCCACTTGATGGAAAGCGGTTACCATCGCCTATGGACATTTGCAACACCAGAGGTGCTACAAATGCGCTGCTGCTCTCTTAACGGAGACTGGAACCTGGTTACTAATGCCGGAACACAATTCAAGGTTGTTATAGCGACATACTTAAGTCAAGGGGTGGTAGCCATCTAGTCGGGCAAATGCCCTACCACCAGGCTGTGGGTTGTTTAGTCGCCTCTTACGACAGGCCGCCCGGCCGCAGGAAATTGTATTCTTTCTCCGTTCCTGCACGGATGACGACTAACGATGCACTGTCCTACTTACAACACCGTCGCCGATATTGCGTAGATCACCTGCTACTGCAGTGCTCACCTCCGATATTGTCGCGCGTAGCTCGCTTCTGGTTCGTCTCTCGAACTACACTATACTCCTCCTTCACTTAACTGTCCACTAAACTTGTCACTAAATTCACCACTTACTTCGTCACTGTCTTCTATTAAACTTCTCTTCCAACTCTTCCGTATCGCACTTTTCCCTACGCTGTCTTGAACTGAACTCAATTCTAAAAACTGCCCGGTAGGCGCGCCTTACGCTGCTTATATACCCGGAAGAATCTTCTAGAACCCATAATTTCGATCTTCTTTTCGTTATTCTTTTATTTGCTATCCATCCCTTTCTATACATCTATCTATCTCTGTCTTTTCCTTCCCGAACCTTCTAACCTAGAACTTTCGTTCATCATCCATCTCTTTCTACCATCTATCTATCCTTGTCTTTCATTTCTAGATTTTTTTATATTTTTCTAAAAGTTCTTAAACCAACTAGTTTGTGCCACCATCACTCGCCATACTATTTTCAGTTGTATGAGTATAGCAGTGGCATTGACTTCATACAATTCGATTTCCCATAGTCTACCTTTAAGATACTAGCGACCAGCGGCCAAAAGGTCGAAAGCGTCGAGAATTTATTGGAGGTTACGTTTTTGAAGTGATAACTTCTTATGGGAGGGTAAACCTCTTCGTTACGTAACGCGTTACGACGCCAGTCTGTCTGGCTTCCCTTTCTCTCACGCATACGGCAGCGGTAGGCAGGCTCCTCCTCTCTCACTAACCCACAGCGCTAGCCGTATTTCGGTAATTAGATGAAATAATGATACTAATAATGTACATACATATAGTCGTGGTAGCGTAATGGCTAGTGCAAGAATTGTAACTAAGAATAAAATATATTTTATAATCAATAAAAGATTTTGTTAATAAAATAGCCTTTCCTTACATTGCTCTGTATTCAATTTTTTTTTTATTTTTTTTATTGCAGGAGTTCAGCAGACAGGCAGACGGCCCACTTGATGAAAAGCGGTTACCATCGTCTACGGACATTTGCAACACCAAAGTGCTACAAATGCGCTGCTGCTCTCTTAAGGGAGACTGGAACCTGGTCACTGGGACATCTATGACCAGGGGTTATGTAATGTACATACACAGTCGGGCAAATGCCCATACCTCCTGGCTTGTGGCTAAGTTTAAAATATCTCTTACGACAGGCCGCCCGGCCGCAGGAAATTGTATTCTTTCTCCGTTCCTGCACGGATAAAAATTCAATTCTGTCTCAGCACTCAATGGCTTACTCTTAAGCCTTAAAAACCATGTTTTCATTCTCATCTGCACGATTGAACGTTGTGCCCGTTAGAGGTACAAGCATTCATTCACCATTATTGGCAACTGCCACGCGGGCAGGTCACGTGACAAATGGACACAATAAAAGCATGGCAATGTTAAAATTTCCGCGTGAGCAAGAACAAAGTAAATATAATAACTGACGGGAAATACGCAATCATGGATCGGACGACGGGTATGTGAAAACAAATGGTTTCCATCAGACGACACCTCGCGTGTAATAACTATAAATCTCCGTTTAAAGATAGTAAAGGCCTTTTGAATTTGCAGTTTGCAGCGTCGGCCGCGTTACAGGGATGACATGTTGAAATATTGAGCTTACTTTTAAGTTTATTACGATGATGGCGAAGGCTTTATATTTATAATTCGAATCCATTAACACTTTTGCTTTCTTGGGAGTTTTTGGCGGGAACTGAAAGGAGACGTTGTGCTGTGCAGTTTTATTTTTTTAAAATGTGTAAAATTACTCTAAAATGAACAATAGTTGTAGGATATCGATAGTTTTTGAGTAGTAATTATGTGTTTTTGCGAGAAATGTGAACTATACAGCCAAATGTGGCCTTTCGAGTTTTCACAAGAACTCCGTTGAACGACGTCGATTGTAGCCTACAATACAATGGCGCCTGGCTTAAAGGCCTAGTTGCCAAGTCTTAAACATAAAATATAATTTTGCTTTCTTGTGTGGGTAATAAAGTGTCTAAAAGGAATTTCCTTCCATGATCAAATTGATCGTGTACTAGCAGAAGGCGATGTCAGGAGCCTTAAGAACAGACGAGCGTGCATGACAAGAGCTATGAATGTCAAAGAAGCAAGTGAGGTGTGTAAGAATAAGCCTGAATGGCGCTCTGTTGTTCGTGCCTACCCCGCAAGGGAACTGGCGTGAAGTTATGTATGTATATATATATACGTTTATATGATCTAAGGTTTACACTGTATATTTTTTTCACCGCTATAAAGGGTGTAATCTTGACTGAAACAAAAAACTGTTTTGTCTCTTATCACGCTCTTAAAGGATAACGTTAAAGATTTAGTCTATTTTAGACTGTTTCACGCAAATATGGCGGTGGCTTTAAGGCGTTATATGAGATGAAACATTGTTAATGACGTTAAATATTGACAGATAACGTATGCATATGTTATAGTCAAACATCGAATCTCGGGCGCTCCTAGGTTTGACTAGTCAAACAACAAGTCTGATATAAAGTCTTACTAAAAGTTCAAATAAATGACGTTTTTTTTTGCCTTTGACTAACGAATTTTTGTCTAAGCTAGGAGAGACTAATTTATACAGTTATTAAACATGTAACAAGTGCAGTACGAATCGACGTTTGATTGAGTCTTTAGTTGCTACAGGATCGACTAGGCAAAGCCCGAAACAGATTATGTTACGTTCGACGTTTGACTAAAAAGTTAGGTACTTCTAGGTTTGACTAAAAATACTTTAGTCAAAGGCCGAAATTGGAATTTATTTTGGGTTTTGTCGAAAGGCCTTGGTCAAACCTAGGATAAACCAGTCATTCCGGGAAGAGATTGCATATCGAACTTTGACTATGACATATATAAAAAATTCGGTTATAGGTTAACGGTGTTATTTTTTAACGCTTTAAATAACGCATTCGGCCACAGCCTAAATCTTTAACACTAACGCAGATGAATCCCCAGCATAAGAACCAATTAATAAAGTTACTTATGAAAAATATTATAAAAAATTCTTTTAATATTTTTGCTCTATATTACTCTCCAAATTGAAAGACATGTCATCTGTCACAATCAATTGGTAATTAAATTCAAAATGCACGATGCACTGACACACTCATTCAGTCATTCAAATGGTCTTATGTCAGTGCAAAGGAAAAACCAAAAATGAAATGTCCCTATCATACTTATATAAACATAATATACATATATTACTAATAGAATTCGCCCGCAACTTCGTCTAGGTTGCACGAAATATGCTAATTTTTACGTGTCTTAACAACTTGAAACCGCTCGCAGGAAAAGTCCCACAAGATTCCCGGGATATAAAGTATCATAGATTTTATGGCAGAGAATTTGCTATTGATCCGTAAAAACTGCATCGAAATTAGCCCAGTAGTTTTTAAGTGAATCCAGAACAAACAGACAGACACAACAAATCTAAAAATATCAAAAGACTTCATGTACAATTTTATAACATTACTATCTGTCCCGGGAGACGTTGTTCTGCCCTGAAAAAATAAAATTTAGAACCCGATTGCAGCGCCACCTACCGGGTCCAATTGTGAATCTAAACCATTCTCGAATCCACTTGAACACACAAAAAAAATAATTCAAATCGGCCCAGCCGTTTAGGAGGAGTTCACTGTCAACACACGTACAGAATTATATATATAAAGATAGATATTAATATAATATACAGTACATATAAGTATATGTTATATAATTATATAAAATGTATATTACATATGCAATACATATACACAACGTGAAATACAACACTCTTAGCACGTCCCACATTTTACTAGATATAAAAGCACCGTTGCGTTCCCTTTTACGTAACCGAGCGCACTCCAGTTTCTTCAACACTTTTTCACAGAGTAATCACGGTTTCAATGATAAAAGCTCATTTGTGTGGAACGGGACGTCACTAGTAAGCATTGTGCCATCAGAGACGGTCCTTGCTATTATGCTCAGACAGCTTTGATAAATGGAATGTCTTTCGATAAAGACGCGACGGCCTGTGCAGTTCCTGTCAGGCTGCTGGTGACTTCGCACAAGTATACTATTTTATCTATTTACTTAGAGTACCTTTGTTATCCATTTTTAAGGTTCCGTTGCGATTTTGGGTAAAACGGAATTCTCATGTATTCGTCAAGTCTCCGCCTATCTGTCTTTATAATTACTAGTGGTCGCCCGTGGTGGAAATTCGACCATAATAAATATTTTAAATTATAAGTTTGAACATTATTAAGGTTCTGTTGTCAAAGACTATACTTCTATAATCACAGATTTCGCCAAGGCTACACTGTTAATTTCACTTTAACAATAAACAAAAGAGTATATATGCGTGTGTGTGTCAAATACATGGTAGTGTGTGTAATGTTTTTTTTGTTGTTTTAATATTAGCATTCTGCACTCCTTTTCTATATAAATTATAAGAATGCGAAATTTCATACTCCTCCGTCCGCGCGATTTTCGTAAAAAGGGGTACAAAGTTTTTACTTCACGTATTAATATAATGATATCATAGTAATTTTTCTCAGAAGTTATAATTATTTATTATTAATATTTAGTACGAGTCTTTGGCCTCCATCATCATCGTAGCGTTAAATCCCAGTTGCGTCGTTTCGAAACCTGGGGTCCGTTTTCCTACTTTTTTTTCTCCACTTGGTGCGGTCTTTGGCATTCCTATTTGTGAAACCATTGACCACGACGTAAATATAAAATAAATAGGAATATTTTTCCTATATGCTAATACACAACACATATTGTTTATTCCCAAACTAAACAACTTGTTTCATGGGTAACATACAACGGAGAACTCTGATATCGATCCCAGATATCCAGACCAAACTGAATTATTGAAAGTTCGTTTACGAAATTTACCATGCCAGGAATCGAACCCGGTGCCTGTGAATTCCAGTGAGTTGAATTGGTTTAAAGTAGATTATTTGAGAAATGGGTTATTTTCGATTCAATTCTTTTTTAGGGTTTCGTAGCCCAATGACAAGAACAGCGGACGTCTATCTCCTCTGCGGGCCCTTACAACGTATATCCAACACGCACTCGACCGATTCATTTCAATTTAATCTGATAGTCAAACCCCCCCGCAGCGGTCGAGCTGAGGTCGAACTTCACAGGAGGTGCGATGCGTCCTCGAGCGCGCTGCTTCGCTCTCACGGAATCGAGAAGCCCACCAAGCCCGGTATCGCTGAAACAGCCATCATCGGTTATTCAGCTGGATTCTGCACAAAAAACCTCACGTATCTAGTTACTCCTAAACAATACACCGATTACCCACATCGTCGGCCCAGGCCTCCATTACTTACATCTCGAGATATCCGACAGATACTCCGACAAAGGTCATTGTTTATGGCGACATAATAGCTAAGGTCCCAACCCAACGTATAAAATAGTTAAGGAGCAAGAGGCCCCCACGATATACGGCCTACCGTCTTTCTTTTATTAAGATTTGTTCATTGTATTTTTAGGTAAAAGAAGATTGATTTTGCGTTCCCTTCTTTGCGGCTATTGCCTTTTGTTTGTTCTTTTTATTGCTTTACATGATTGCCTGAGAGTTGAATAATTTTAGGGTCAACATACATACTTATGTCTAATTATTACATACATACATAACTTTACGCCGGTTCCCTTGCGGGGTAGGCACGAACAACAGAGCGCCATTTAGGCCCATTCTTACACACCTCACTTGCTTCTTTGACATTCATAACTCTTGTCATACACGCTCGTCTGTTCTTAAGACTCCTGACATCACCCTCCGCTAGTACACGATCATTTTGGTCATGGAAGGTGTGTCGTGGCCTTCCACGACTTCTGCATCCATCCACTTTTGCATTGTATATCTGTTTAGTCATTCTTTCATCATGCATTCTTTCCACATGCCCGAACCACCGGAGCATTTAATTATTCAACGTATAAATTAGTTAAGCGCAAGAGGGCTGCACGATATGCGGCCTACCGTCTTTATTTTATTATAGGAGTTTTTTACCTGACCATTCTTTAAAATATCTGTGACTTAAACGTGGTAAGTACATCTACAGTCTACTAGCACCAACTCTACATTCTACACTGTTGTCATATACTTTTATCAGCGTTATTTCATCCATTATGTTCAAACCATCTTAACACTCCTTTCTCCACAGTTTTCATTACATCTTCTTTCAATGCAAAACGTTTTGAAAATAGGCTTCTACAATAAATACATATGATACAGTCATATGAAGCAATTGTTTTTCAAGCTCTGTTTACATTCAAAGTTCTACTTTTTAACCAATTTAAACCTGCAGAATCCACTTTCTTCTTTTAAAAATAATATTCTACGAAACTTTAGCCTTTTAATCCGCTGGCACATTTTCAAAAGGCTTAATTATTGGCTGCAATAAAAGCTTAAGCCGACTAATGCAGGCCTGCAAGTGGTTGTCAGCAAATGGGAAATATTAATACGGCAGCTCACGCGATCAGCTAACGATTCGGCATAAAAACTACAAACATAAAAATAAATTGGAATTATTTAACTATAAAAGTTTAATTGCTTTTATACAAAGCTAGAATAATATTCCAAAGATTATAGAATTTATAACATATAATCGAATACAATGCAAGAAAACTTAACTTATTTGTATTGTATTCTACTCATAGTCCCTCAAGACTATAAGTAGAATACTGAGCCCAGATCACCGTCTTCTATGGGTAAGGTGCCTAGAAGGCTGGCTACGTTTCCCCGCTGGATCGCCATACTGATCCGTTGGCCGAGGTAAGCACCAGCCCTCTGATCATCCGAAGAGTCAATGAGTCATTTCGATAAATTTTGGTAGAAGCTCATGGCCTCAGGACCCCACGGTCCAAGCGTCTCGACAGCAAACGGCACAAACATATAACTTTCACAGAGGGTTGCATATTTGCGCCGCTTGAGTGATTCGGCTGTTTCCGCCACTGAACAGCCGATAATATTAATTAACATAATATATGACATTTCAGTAAATTATTTAGGACATAAAGTGGGTGAAGTGGAATGCACAAAATTTCTTGGCTTAAATTGAGACAATAAATTGGATTGGAAATTACATATTGAGTCTCTTGGTTCAAAAATAAATAAATGCTCGTATGCCCTCTATATGCTTGCTAAAGAGGCACATAGGTCTACCATAATAACTGCATATCACGGAAATGTATCATCCGTTTTGCGCTGTAGGATAATTTTCTAGGGGAATTCTACCAATAAAGAAGTTGTATTTAATTGACAAAAGAGATGCGTAAGGGTTATGTGTGGACTAAAGCAAATTGATAGTTGTAAGTCATACTTTATAAAATTGGGCTTACTTACAGTTACTTGCCTTTATATATGTAAATGAAGAGTACCTTTATTTGATTTGAATTTGGCGCGCATATTATCTTAGTATTATATACGTCAAGTGCCAATATAATGTCACTTGTACATGACACTTGTCAGAGTTTTTGTCAGTTAGAACAATAGAATAAATTAACAGTGTTATTTTAAATGCCTAAACGTACTAGATTAATTGAAATTGTGAATTAGTTAGCTTTAAATGTTGTTATGTTAACAGACGAGTGTGCATGACAAGAGTTATGAATGTCAAAGAAGCAAGTGAGGTGTGTAAGAATGGACCTAAATGGCGCTCTGTTGTTCGTGCCTACCCCGCAAGGGAACTGGCGTGAAGTTATGTATGTATGTATGTAAATGTTGTTTTATAATGTAATTTAATTTTTACTCGTAAATTAAAAAACTAACGGTTGCTCTGAAAAGAGAAACAATATTTAAAGCGAATTAATTCACAATTTCAATTAATCTAGTACGTTTAGGCATTTAAAATAACACTGTCAATTTGTTCTATTGTTCTAACTGACAAAAAACTCTGACAACTGTGATGTACAAGTGACATTACATTGACACTTGACGTATACTATGATATGCGCGCCAAATTCAAATCAAATGAAGTTACTCATCATTTACATATATTTCAAGTAATACAGTCTCTCAGAGAAAATCTCAACCTGTTCACACACCTTTTAGGTTAAGACAAAATAATGGAATATGTTGTCCGCTAGACTTAATTAAAAGTATATTTTGTATGGCATCAAAACTGTACATTCTATTGTTATGCCAGGTGGTAGAGTATTTGCTCGACTGGATGGCGACCACCCCTGGTGTAGAGTATGCCGCCATAACAATCTTGTGTTGTGTTCCGGCATTAGTGACCAGGTTCCAGTCTCCTTTAAGAGAGCAGCAGCGCATTTGTAGCACCTTTGGTGTTGCAAATGTCCATAGGCGATGGTAACCGCTTTCCACTAAGTGGGCCGTCTGCCTGTCTGCTGAACTCCTGCAATAAAAAAAAAAAAAAAAAAAAAAAAAAAAAAAAACATTCGTCTACCAGATGAGCTTTTGAATATAAAAACTGTCAATATATTTAAATATAAAGTTAAGACATTTTTATACAAAAAGCATATTGTCCTAGATTACCGAAGTTGCACTTGCACTATTAAATAAAAACAAATATTGAACTGAACTTATTTTTTTTTATTGGACTTGACTTTATGTTGTTGGTTCCAAGACCTCACTCACAACTTTACCAGCGTTTTTGGGGTGAACATTCTTTTTGTCACTTGACTTTCATCCTTCCTCATTAAATGCTAATACCACCTAAATCTTCTTTTTTATATTGCAGGAGATCAGCAGACAGGCAGACGGCCCACTCGATGGAAAGCGGTCACCATCGCCTATGGACATTTGCATCACCAAAGTTGCTACAAATGCGCTGCTGCTCTCTTAAATGAGACTGAAACCTGGTCACTAATGCCGGAACACAACTCAAGGTTGTTATGGCGACATACTTTAGACCAGGGGTGGTAGCTATCCAATCGGGCAAATGCCCTACCACCTGGCTGTGGGTTGTTTAGTCGCCTCTTACGACAGGCCGCCCGGCCGCAGGTAATTGTATTCTTTCTCCGTTCCTGCACGGATAAGATTCTTCCTCTCAATTCTTCAGTCAGGGTCTTCAACTTTCAAAGATCCCCTTATATATTCATTTTTATCTTATCAATTCTTGTAACACCACACAGCCGTCTCAACATTCACATCTCAGCTGAGTGCAGACGTTTATTGTCCATCACTTTAGTGACCTAACATTCGGACCGGTCGTATGACAGATTTATGTCTCAGCTTTTAGTCTCAGTGGCATTAGTTTGTCGCATGTCCCACTGACGTCCAACGCGTTATCAGAAAACGTAAAAAATATCAAAATAGCTTCTCGTACCAACACGGGTGGAATAGATTGTTAACACAGGTTGGGATGATGGCGATGTGGAGTAACGAAGCGACCCCTTGATTGCTTTTTAATAGCCGTCGGTGTCCCCAAAGGCAAGCTCCCACCGGACAAGTTTCAAAGTGACATGTTCGACTAATTTGATGTTCAATATGCAAGGGAAGTATTTTTAACTTTGTGCTTCATTTATAAGCAATTTGGTTATCAATAATTTTGATTTATAAAGTGATTTGTTATGTGTAATAATAATAAATAGCAGGGATGGAAGGTACATCGCTGATATAGAAAGAAGAGTTAATTTGGGGAATAGTTTGAATGGAGCGTTAGGTAAACTTCTAGGCGCTAAGAACCTCAGCTAGAAGGCCCAGCTCGCCGCACACAACGCGGTGCTGATACCTATGCTCACGTATGGAAGCGAGACTTGGGTATGGAAGAGAGAGCTTGAAAGTAGAGTAAACGCGGTCGAGATGCGAGCACTGCGCAAAATCTGCGGAGTGACGCTCGCAGACCGCGTTCGTAATACCGAAGTAAGAAAGAGAGTTGGTCTGAAAGAGAGTGTCGGGTGGTTCAGGCATGTGGAAAGAACGCATGATGAAAGAATGACTAAACAGATATACAATGCAAAAGTGGATGGATGCAGAAGTCGTGGAAGGCACACACACCTTCCATGATCAAATTGATCGTGTACTAGCAGAAGGTGATGTCAGGAGCCTTAAGAAGAGACGAGCGTGCATGACAAGAGTTATGAATGTCAAAGAAGCAAGTGAGGTGTGTAAGAATAAGCCTAAATGGCGTTATGTTGTTCGTGCCTACCCCTCAAGGGAACTGGCGTAAAGTTATGTATGTATGTATGTAATAATAATAAATATAACAACAGCCCATAAACGCCCCAGTGCTGGGCTCGGGCGTCCTACTATAGGGGAACGGACAGTATACCCGCCACGCTTGTCCAAAGATGCTTGGCAGGTTTGACACATCGGTTATCTCGATGTGCAGGTTTCATCTTCTTCCCACGGAACTTAGACTTTTGAAGCGAAACTTCTATATAGACGGGGTCTTAGGATTTTTCTGTCACGAAAAAGCGTTCCGGCCGCGTAGAAGAGCGGAATAAATTTAGACTAGACGTGGTGAGAGGGTTCATAATGTTAGAGTAGACTATCGGTATTGTTATCGGTTCCGGATCGAATACAGCTTTTTGTTTGATAAAATAAAAAATGCATTAATTAAAATGTACCTAACATAACCAAATTATAATTTTCAGTAAACCTGCGAAAAATCGAAATGTGTGCCGGGACACATAGTAGAAGTGAAACTTCAACGGACAAGTAGAAAAACGAATCGCAGGTTTTCAAATTGGACAAGTACATTAACAATCTGCCCATAAAACTTCAAGTTAAAATTTTGTTGCGATTCGTTTTTCCACTTGTCCGTTGAAGTTTCACTTCTACTATGTGTCCCAGCATACATTTTGGATTTTTTCTACCGTAACCTACAAGTTCGTTTTCGAAATTGGAAACGAATGATCGAAACATCTGTATTAGTGGTGTTACGAATATATTTGAAACTGTGATAGTTCAGTATAAAAGCGCATTAACCATAGGGCCTTCCATTTTGTGATACGTGATCTAGGTTCATATTTTGTTTTTTGGCGATCTTTTTGCAGCCTGAGTTAAATTGCCTTCCCCCGACAAGTATAGGGACAAGGTTTTTACGGAATTTTATTTTGTATTCTCTTCCTTGTAAATATGTTATTTTCAGTCTTATTCGAACAAAAGGTGATCAGAAAGGGCTATTAGTAATTTATGAGGGTGGGTTGATTCTTGAATTGAAAAGTGTCAAGACCGTCAATAATGTGCAAAATATTTTTTACTTTTATTTTTTTTATTGCAGGAGTTCAGCAGACAGGCAGATGGCACACTTGATGGAAAGCGGTTACCATCGCCTATGGACATTTGCAACATCAAAGGTGCTACAAATGCGCTGCTGCTCTCTTAAGGGAGACTGGAACCTGGTCACTAATGCCGGAACACAACTCAAGGTTGTTATGGCGACATACTTTAGACCAGGGGTGCTGGCCATCCAGTCGGGCAAATGCCCTACACCTGGCTGTGGGTTGTTAAGTCGCCTCTTACGACAGGCCGCCCGGCCGCAGGAAATTGTATTCTTTCTCCGTTCCTGCACAGATAGTGAAGAAATATGAAGAAATCTTAATATATTTTTATTTTCACATATATTTTATTGTTCACCATAACTTAAACCTAGACATTTAATATAAATACATTTCCATTAAAACGATGGGCATCCTTATCGCTTATAGCGGTCTCTTTCAGGCAACCCGGTGTCCAATATTGTTACAGCTATCATCGTATAACCTCATAATAAGAAACTTTTACATTTGGGTAGTTACTATCACTAAACTTCTAGGCGCTAAGAACCTCAGCCAGAAGGCCCAGCTCGCCATACACAACGCGGTGCTGGTACCTACGCTCACGTATGGATGCGAGAGTTGGGTATGGAAGAGAGAGCATGAAAGTAGAGTAAACGCGGTCGAGATGCGAGCACTGCGCAAAATCTGCGGAGTGACGCTCGCGGACCGCGTTCGTAATACCGAAGTAAGAAAGAGTTGGTCTGAAAGAGAGTGTCGGGGTGAAGGTAAGGAAAGGAATTCTCCGGTGGTTCGGGCATGTGGAAAGAATGTATGATGAAAGAATGACTAAATAGATATACAATGCAAAAGTGGATGGATGCAGAAGTCGTGGAAGGCCACGACACACCTTCCATGATCAAATTGATCGTGTATTAGCAGGAGGTGATGTCAGGAGCCTTAAGAACAGACGAGCTTGCATGACAAGAGTTATGAATGTCAAAGAGGCAAGTGAGGTGTGTAAGAATAAGCCTAAATGGCACTCTGTTGTTCGTGCCTACCCCGCAAGAGAACTGGCGTGAAGTTATGTATGTATGTATGATGTACTATCACTAACTCAGGTATAGCAGGGGTATAACGTAAGATTTTAATTCATTAAACAACTTGCGGGCCCGCCAGACGTCTCCTGTTCTGAAAGCATTGGAAACAAGAACCTGAATTTAGCACCATCTATTGGATCTGAGGTCCAGGATTTTGATGAAAGTTTTTCACCAGAATCAGGTGTATTAAATAAATAAATAAATTTTAACCGCTGAAATGTATGTAAAATTTAAATAGAATTAAAAAAAAAACGTAGAGGTAAATTAAATTAGCCTCCCATAGAGTAAAATGATATAATAACCATAAATAAAATTAAAAACTAAATAATTAAAATGAAGAAGTTCGCGGTGGACTATACAAAATCTTTAACATTGCTCATTGACACTTAACATCTTTGTCTTCCGTGATCACTATCAATCAAACTAAAAAGTGGTCGAAACGTCGGAATAAAAGTTAAATGAAATACGGCGCTTAAAACCGTTAAAACGTAGTCATTAAAACAAACTACTATTTGAATTTCATTTAATTTTAAATCCGTAGTTTTCAAAACGCTATATTGTAGCAATTATAATAACGATTTGAATGATTAATATTTTCATAGTATCGTGCAATGAAAGCCAACTTTGTGACTGCCGTGACGCTAAACGTTTCCTAATGACACTAGTTCATAACACCTAACTGATGGTATTTAAATTCTTTATGTGCTTACTACAGTATAGCACGCGGCTCCGCTTCTGTAAGATAAGGTTCGTATTCAACATTTTTATCTCTGGTCTTTTTCTATTTTCACAAGCTTTTATTTAACTTGCAATGGACGTATATATGTTCGGGTGGAATCTTGTAAGTTAAATTTGACCAACTTCCCGGTTTCCGATTGAGCTGAAATTTTCCACGCATATGTATATCGCGTGACAATGCAATAATATAGTACCATGGAGCTGATCTGATGATGGAGTCGAAAGGTGGCCATAGGAACTCCTGTACTAAACAAGATAGACCCGTCGTGTTTAGGCTCGTTTTACTTGTCTTGGCTAGCACTCTGCTGCTACATGATACACAGAATCTCTTTTTTTGTATTTTTTTTTATTGCAGGAGATCAGCAGACAGGCAGACGGCCCACTTGATGGAAAGCGGTTACCATCGCCTATGGACATTTGCAACACCAAAGTTGCTACAAATGCGCTGCTACTCTCTTAAGGGAAACTGGAACCTGGTCACTAATGCCGGACACAACTCAAGGTTGTTATGGCGACATACTTTAGACCAGGGGTGGTAGCCATCCAGTCGGGCAAATGCCCTACCAACTGGCTGTGGGTTGTTAAGTCGTAAGCAACAGGCCGCCCGGTCGCAGGAAATTGTATTATTTCTCCGTTCCTGCACGGATGTTTTTGAAGTAAAAACTTCTTTAGCCGCGTTGGGCAGTTTTTGATAGAGGAAAATCTTATAGGTTCACGTCACCGACATGCTCATGATTGGCGCATGCACAGCGGCCGTGTGCTGTGCGCGTTAGGCGCTTTTTGGATGGGTAAAATCTCGTCCGTTCGCGTAACCGACATGCTTATAGCAGTATATCTGTAGTTATACAGCTGACATATTGTGCAACATTAGTGCTGTGTATATCTTATAAGTCGTGGTAGCGTAATGGCTAGCCACGCGTCCCACACTCAGAGGGCGCGGGTTCGATCCTGGCCGGAACGCATGCACCTTTTAGTCAGTTTTCTGATCTAATGTGCATATTGTAACAATTACCATGTGCTAACAACAGTGAAAGAAAACATCGTGATGCAACCTGCACACCGAGATAACCGATGTATCAAACCTGCCAAGCCGCCTTGGACAAGCGTGGCGTTCCGTTATAATTATATTATATTATTATTATTATCTCATAGGCCGCAATTATTTATACACGACGTTTTTTTATATTGTTAGAAATAATTTGAAATAATTGAACAGACGAGCTTGCATGACAAGAGTTATGAATGTCAAAGAGGCAAGTGAGGTGTGTAAGAATAAGCCTAAATGGCACTCTGTTGTTCGTGCCTACCCCGCAAGGGAACTGGCGTGAAGTTATGTATGTATGTATGTATGTAGAAATAATTTGTTTATTTACATAACCATTTTTGTTTTAATACAACTCTCGGCACTTGTATAAAAATGTACTGTCACTAGGGTGTTTATTATTTAAACGGGTATATCAAGCGTGGTTGCCAGGCTACACTTTCATACATAACATACTATACTGTTCTCTCTCTGACTATAGTTTTTTTTTTATTATTATTATTATATATATCTCTACGGACTCGAGTTCCGTACCCTTTTTTAATACTTAATTTCTATGAAAAATTTGAGACTCTGTACACGCTAATTGTTTGTTTTTGTTAGTGTATGTGACATTATATGTAGTAATTTTTCTGTTTTGGTGTACCTTAAGAATAACTTATTATATTAATTTATTCTAATTTTAATACTAAACTTATACTAATGTAGAGTGTATCTGTTACATGCTGGTGTTGTGAGGAAGTGCATGTGCAGTGTTGGCCTTATATCTATACTTATATATAGTCGTATCTAGTGCCATGTGTGTTGTTTTTTTTCTGTTCTGTGCCTGGGTTATTAATTTTTAGGCTCTTTGTGTGTCTTGGTTTGTTTGTGGAGTGTGCGTGTAATGCAATGCGATGGTAGTACGCGTAGGTTTAAGTATGTGTATAAGTTTTATTGTTAGTTATGTGTTTGTGACTTTGTGTGGTGTTATAATTTATTGTTTAGTTGTTGTGACATGAAAAATTTCCAGTTGGTTTTGATGATGATGGATGGTTTAGGAGGGGGATTTATGGCCCTCCATTAGGCTTTGGACCACCGTCTTGTCTCTCATGCGTATCGCCATTTTTATATTATAATCCCTGATCTCATCGGCTGTGGCTTTCTCATCTCATCTCATCGGCTGTGACGAAGGTGGCGGTGGCGTCCTCTTCGCACACGGCTGTGTAGTAAATACATTTACCCGTATGCCGCGAACTCTGACTATAGTAATGTGTATGTATGTCTATCTCCCTCCCCCCAACACCGGGGATGCGCGAAATGCAGCGGCGTCGTTTGCGATACTTTTTTACGAACCATGGTACTGTAAACTTCTTGTAAACATATATATAAAAAACAATAGCAAAGGCCGGCCCAAGCAATCATTCTACTTATATTTATGTGTTTATATATGTGAAGTACTAGCAGATATAATTCGGTCGACGTTTTATGTAAGTTATATGTATACATATTTATTGACTGTTTGAATACACCACAAAGGCCGCTGAAAGTTGAACTATTCCTAATTCTTATATTATAGACTATTTAGTATATACATATGTATATATACATATACCGAAGTAAGGAAGAGAGTTGGTCTGAAAGAGAGTGTCGGGGTGAAGGTAAGGAAAGGAATGCTCCGGTGGTTCGGGCATGTGGAAAGAATGCATGATGAAAGAATGACTAAACAGATATACAATGCAAAAGTGGATGGATGCAGAAGTCGTGGAAGGCCACGACACACCTTCCATGATCAAATTGATCGTGTACTAGCGGAGGGTGATGTCAGGAACCTTAAGAACAGACGAGCGTGCATGACAAGAGTTATGAATGTCAAAGAAGCAAGTGAGGTGTGTAAGAATGGGCCTAAATGGCGCTCTGTTGTTCGTGCCTACCCCGCAAGGGAACTGGCGTGAAGTTATGTATGTATGTATGTATGTATGTATGTATATACATATATATGTATTTAATTTATAAAGTAATTTAAGTATGTGTATTTAATTTATAAATTATGTAGTTTAAGTATGTTTATTTATGATATACCTACTTAATGATCTGCACCACCTACATCGCCAGATTAGGTTAAATTATTCTTTAAGTTAGGTTGCCTGGAAGAGATTGCTTTAAGCGATAAGGCCGCCTATTGTTTCTACCATGACAATATTGTAATTGTTTATTTTTGATATTGTATATTTGGTGTATGTCAGGAGCCTTAAGAACAGACGAGCGTGCATGACAAGAGTTATGAATATCAAAGAAGCAAGTGAGGTGTGTAAGATGGGCCTAAATGGCGCTCTGTTGTTCGTGCATACCCCGCAAGGGAACTGGCGTGAAGTTATGTATGTATGTATGTATGTATATTTGGTGAGCAATAAAGTGTTATGTATCTATCTATCTATCTATCTATTTGCTAAAAATCAACCAGCGGTTATTATTTGTAAGGCCGGAAACATTCTTAAAGTATTTTTTGGAAATTAGGGTACATAAAAGGGTGTTTAATCCATTTGATATTCTTCAAATTAAGTAACCATTAACTCCTTCCGCTATACAAGATCTGAATATAGTTGTTGTACACAATGTGTCTTTGTAAATATTGTTACACACCGACAAAGAAACGCGCACCTGTTTATTATCCCTCCCGCATTCGGAGTTCTTTTTTTTACTTCGTATTTAAAATTTGCAATTATACAATAACCTATTGTTATTGTACTTGCTTATGGCCGTCATTAGTGTCGAAATAAATCCTTATTGTTATTGTTTTCAACTTTGTTGGCCGTTCGCAGGTGTGCAAATTACATTTGCTAGGAAGAAACCAGCCCACGAGCTTCCATTGTGTATTGTACAGTTTACTATAAAATAATGCCCGAACGGAGGGGTGAGGCAGTCGAGCGACGATTACGATACAAGCAAGACGTGTACATTCGACAAGCGATATAGTGACGGACTTTGCGCGTGTTATTGATCGTGCAGATTGTAACAAGTAGTGTCTAGTTTTATTTGTACCTGTTTTATACGTGTTTGAATAGTTCTAATAAACTCTATAGTAATTCCAACGGCATTTTAATTTGAGTCCCACACTCTTAACAATATATACAGCACGTAATCTTTAACCTGCACTTAAACTTCCCATCAAAACCTTACGGATAAAAATACAAGCACACCCCCTATTTACACACCCAACTCGCGAGCACACGCGTAAGTGCGATTCTCGGTAAATAAACTACGTGTTAGGTTCTTTTCCCCGCAATTTAGCCTCTGACGGCGCTCGTGCTCCTTAAAACGCGGAAGAACAACATTTTTCGCTCACGCCGCGCTCTTGGCACGCTGCGGTGTCATATTTACTCTCGTATCACGATTTTTAGGGTGTCAGGTGAATGTGTTACTTGGATATGCGGGATTTAAAATGTGCTTACTTGTATTTTTTGCGGGATTAAAAGATAAAAAGAGTCTGGTCTCTTTGAGTCTGTTTTGAAAGTTCACTGTTCGAACTCACTGCCGGAGTCTGTTTTTACCGAAACCTACAACCTAGGTGTCTTCAAGTGTCATGTGAATCGAGTGTGAGAGTGTGCTCGATCTTAGACCACTGTGACGTAGTGGTTTTCCAACCATAGTCACTAATATTTTACATTAGGATTCCCGCCTATAAAACCTCGCATTTACATCCATTCGTTCTCCGAACGTACACAACGTTTCACCATTAAGTTAACATTATTTCTAAACTACCTCGTTTCCTTTGCGAATAAATATAATTTTAATTCATTAAACGCATTATCTTACAACAATTAATTCCTAACATTTAGTGAAATCTTTTCGTCAAATTCTATACTGCCATAACAAGGCTGTATGAACTTGTTCCCTAGCCTTGAATATGCCATGCCTGTTCCGTCAATTATCTAAATAAGTCGAGGAGTTTTTGGCGGGAACTGGAAGGGGACGTTGGACGTTGTGCTGTGCAGTTTTATTTTCTAAAAATGTGTAAAATTACTCTAAAATGAACAATAGTTGTAGGATATTGTTAGTTTTTGAGTAGTAATTATGTGTTTTGTGAGAAATGTGAACTGTATAGTCAAATGTGGCCTTTTGAGGTTTCACAAGAACTCCGTTGAATGGCGTTAGTTGTAGCCTACAATACAACTGCGCGACTATTATACGAAGACTTAAACATCAGAATTGGCTATATGGACTAGATTCCTTTGCCTGCCTTTGTGGCGAATACAACTACTATTACTCTAAATAAATCGAGGACTTTTTGGCGGGAACTGAAAGGAGACGTTGTGCTGTGCAGTTTTATTTTCTAAAAATGTGTAAAATTACTCTAAAATGAACAATAGTTGTAGGATATTGATAGTTTTTGAGTAGTATTTATGTGTTTTTGTGAGGAATGTGAACTGTATAATCAAATGTGGCTTTTCGAGTTTTCACAAGAACTCCTTATTTATACATCAGAATTGGCTGTATGGTCTAAGTGTCCTTTGCCTGCCTTTGTGGCGAATTATACTCTAAATAAATCTTCGCTCAAATCGAGCGAGCGAAAGGTCATACTCGAACCTAGACGTGATAAAAAAAGTTCAAAAAAGGTTTGATTTTATTACTTGCTCTCACAATTTTCGCTCTTACACTTAAAATAGATTTGATATTCCCAATCGTAATACAACAATTCTCGCTAACACTGTGTTGGCGTGTTCACACCTTGGTTGCCATATTTACACTCGAATCACGATTGTTACGTGAAAGTGTTACTTGGATATGCGGGCTCTAAATTGTGCTTAAGCGCACTCTTTGTGGGATCAAAAGGTAGATAAAGGATGATGTGTTCTTTGTGGGACAGTTTTAAAAGTTTTTAAGGCTTTACAGTGATGTATGGGAGCTGCATACGTCTATTCATCGCAGCGGACAACGAACTACTGGTTAGCACATATTTTTTTTTGGAGATGGACCCAGCTGTATAGCCGCAGATGGCTCTCCGTAAAACGTGGCCGTACCAACGTAAGCGACACTCTTGCAATTTGTCTGCTATGTCACGGACATGAAGACTGCCACGGATGCGGGAGTTCCTGACTCGGTCTTTCCGCGTCACTCCACACATCCATCGCAGCATATTCATCTCCGTAACACGCAGTTCTTGTTTGTGTCGCTCACGTACAGGCCACGCTTCACTGCCATACAAAAGGACAGGTCTAATGATGGATTTATAGACCTGTCCTTTTAATTTAACCGGCATTTTGGGGTCACAAATGACACCTGTCACCTCACGCCACTTGGCCCAAGCTGCTGTGATACGGGCCTTGACGTCGTGGTCGATATCCCCGGATGCACTAAGTACAGATCCCAAGTACTTAAACTGATCCGTGCGCTCGACCGTATCTTCGCCTATGCGCACGGATGTGGGATCTGTAGTGTTGCAGGCCAAGTACTCAGTCTTCGCCACATTTAGTTTCAGACCGCCGTTCTCTAGCGACCTCTTCCACGCATTTACGCGTTGCACCAGGCGCCCCCTGTCTGAATCTGCCAGCGCGATATCGTCGGCATACATGAGCAACCATGGTGGTTGCTCATGCGCATCTCTGATGCTATTCGACACTTCGTCTAGTATCACGCTGAACAGAAACGGGCTAAGGACAGATCCCTGGTGCACACCTACGGTTATGGGGAAGGGTGTGGTGTCGCCAACAGCGGTCCGAACTATGGAATCGGAATCACGGTACATGTCCCGAATAATGTCAATATAGGTCTCTGGCACCCCTTTGGACCTCAGTGCCCACCAGATCATCACGCGAGGAACACAGTCGAAGGCCTTCTGCAGATCCAAAAACAAGAAATGCAGAGGCGTATTCTTCGTCCTGTATTTCTCCATGATGATCCTTAGGGCAAAAACAGGGTCCATGGTACCATGCCCGGGACGAAACCCATACTGACATCCCGAGACAGTGCACTCCTGCCGGATTCGAGAGTCGATAATGCGCTCAAAGAGCTTCATGGTGTGGGACATTACCTTTATTCCGCGGTAGTTTTCGCACTCCTGCACCGATCCCTTACCTTTGAAGACTGGGGTGATAACACTCAGTCTCCATTGGCTCGGGATGTTTCCGGTGCGGAGTATGCGGTTAAAAAGGTTTGTTAAAACGCCCACACCACGAGGACCCATCGCCTTCCAGGCTTCGATGGGGACTCCATCGGCTCCGACAGCTTTCCGATTCCTCATGCGGCGAAGAGCCCTATGGACTTCTTCAGGCGTTATCGGTGGCACTAGTCCTTGATTCGGAGGGAGGTTTGGTGGCTGTACCTCTTTGTGCTGCTTATTCAGCAGCTCGTGGAAGTACGAGCGCCATCTCTCCTTCACCGCGAGGTCCTCGCATAACAGGTTACCGCCAGGATCTTTAACACAGCGGCACTTGGAAATGTCCTGTGCCGCTTTGATCCTGGAACGTGCCAACTTATAAATGAGCTTCTGCCCCTCAGACGATTCCAACTTATCGTACAACGATCGAAAGTGGTCTCGTCTGGCTCTGGCTACAGCTCTTTTAGTGGCACGTTTTGCGGCCCTGTATGCGTCGCGATCTTCAGGAGATCTGGACGCTTGCCACTTTTTGAAGAGGGTTTTCTTCACCCTAACCTCCCTCTGGACTGTGTCGTTCCACCACCAAGTCTCCTTGTCACATTTGCGTCCACCCTTAGACACACCCAGCACTGCCTTTGCCGCTTTAGTAATGGCTGCCTGGATCTTATCCCAGTGGCTCTGGACTAATTCGCTGTCAGCTCCGACACACATCTCGACGGATGCTGAAGCGAACTCCTGGGATTTGCCTTCATCAAGCAGCCACCATCTAATTTGGCGTCGACAATGCTCAACGGGTTTGTCTTTAGGTTTTACGCAGAGGTCCATGACAAGAAGACGGTGCTGTGCCGTGAGACTCTCTCCGGGTATGACCTTGCAGTTGGCTACTTTGCCGATATGGTGTCTCCTGGTGAGTAGGTAGTCGATCTGGGTAGCATGCCTCCCGCTCTTGTAGGTGATTAAGTGTTCGGATTTCTTTTTGAAATACGTGTTCACGATGGCAAGATCGGCAGCCGCACACATTCGGAGGATGTCCTCCCCTTCTGCGTTGCGGCTTCCGTATCCAAAGCCACCGTGAACACGCTCAAATTCCTCCCACTTCTCACCCACATGACCGTTCAGATCACCACCCAAAACGACTCCCTGTGATAACGGGATGCCACGCAGTACATCACCGATTTGATCCCAAAACCTCATTCTGTCAGTGTCGCTACAACCAGCCTGTGGCGCGTAAGCACTTATCAAATGGGTCACAACCCCTTCGATAAGAACCGACACGACCATAAGTCGGTCGCTGAAGCGTTTCACCTCCAGAATGTTGTTTTGGAATTCCTTGGAGAGCACTACAGCAACCCCGTTTTCCCCGCCAGGAGCACCCGTATAGATCAGCTTGTAGCCATTCCCAATGAACCGGGATCTGCAGCCTTTCCACCGAGTCTCCTGCAAGAACGCCACGGCCACCCTCCGCCTGGAGAGTACTTCGGCCAACTCCCTTGCACGTCCGGTCAGCGTACCAATATTCCACGTCGCGAAGCGGAGTTTCCTGGTCTGAGTGTGGACTCGCGTCGTTAGCCGTGCCCGCCCTTGACACGGTAGCCCTTGCCCACTTGTCGCAGGTGTAGGGCGATGTGCCTGCGCGTCGTTTTGCGGCGACGCCCTAGCCATACCCAGCATTTCTCTAAGTCTCTCCATAAATGATACGGCGAATTATGGTTTTAAGTGTAGCGGCTGCCGCCCGACCTACACAACCCATATAGGGAAACCAGGAATGGATAGTAGTATGTGGAAAGGAGTAAAGATGAAGGATACTAGGATGAGGAGAAGGGGGGACACCACTGTCACGGATCAAAGGGAAAGTAACAGTGGCCGCGTGGAGGACCTCGGGCTTGCGTACCCGTGTGCGCTATAAAATGTCGGACAGGCATTTTACAGGAGGCACCCTCTGAGGGAACATATATATATATATATATATATATATATATATATATATATATATATATATATATATATATATATATATATATATTGTGGTTGATAATTACTGCTTCATAATAGCAGTATTCTTGGAGGGCAGATTGCTGCTCGACGCCTGACAAGCGTGGATGCGACTCTTGGAGTTGTCCTAATATTTCTGTGTATTAGTGTGCAATATTTAATATCGTAATTGTAATAATTCTAGTGTAATAAACTTTGATTATAATATTTCAGATTATTGTGTTATTCTTGGAGCGTCATTCGTTCGCTCCCGGCGTGAACCCGACACATATTTATTATTAAAGTTAAAACCAAGTCTGGTTATATTGTAACACGCAATATATCTACGAAATTTATTAAACGACATGTTGAGAGCAATTTCGTGGAAAATTCTAATAGAAAATAACTTCATACGCCAATGACTCGTTTAGTGGCACATAACGTTTGATAGAATAATACCCATTTTTCCACACTACTGAGTTCAGTAATAACGTAGTATAATCACTAAATAACTCGGCCCTTATAACCGATACAAGCAACCCATCCAATTACAGAAGCCTATTATTTCGCACCAATCGCTGTATTAGCGCAATACTCCCAAATCAGACGGCCGTGCCATACCTATACCAATAAAAACTTGATTGTATCCCTCATTGCTAATAAAATAATATTATTTCTACAATATCATGTCCAAATGTTGTTGGACAGGAGTGTACAGTGTGTGTAGATTGGTAGGTAAACTTAACGAAAATGTACGAAATGAAATACAAACATTGAATAATTGGTAAACAACCTATTTCTGGGATTGGGTGAAGCAGTTATTTTAGAGGAGTGGGCAATATACTCACAAGATTTTTTTAAAGTAGGTTTCTTAGTTTTGTATACATACTATCTTGTCATGCAGAATATATATAGTTCCAGTGTGTTTTTTCTATTCACAACTCTCAATATGAATCTATTTTTATCAATTTGATCTATTTAGTTAATTTAGATGATAGAAATGCCCATAAGTTAATGAATAAGTGGATTATTTTTTAATTGTTTCACTATTTTACTATACCATTGTGTAGCGTTATATAGTACATTCGTATATGTACAAGTATAAAGCTCCTTATTAAATATCCTTCAAATAAACCCATTAGTTTTCGAGAAAAGTCACTGTGACATATAAAGACAGACGAACAGACTTACAGATAGACATGACCTATACACGAAGTTTTCGTTTTTGCTATGTTTCTTGTTATTATATAATTCAACATACAATTTTTGTGTTGTGCACCATACAATGTTTTGAATATTTGAATGTTATGAAATACCCATATTTAGATTCTTAAATACTTTGAAATGTTTATTACATAATAAATATAAATAATATTAAATAAATAAATAAAATAATAATAAAAATTAAATAAATTACCGCGCTTAAAACCGTTAAAACGTAGTTTTATTATGTATACAAGTTGCGAAAACTTAAGAAAATATTAAACTTTCAAATGTTAATAATTGCAAGGATTTTATCCACTGAACTTCTCATGCACTGTGCCTAAAACATTTCTTTGTTTTTACTGTTTTAATAAATCCCTTGTGAACGTTCCGTAAGAAATTCCATTTCAGTCATCTCGAGAATTATAGACGTAGAAATAAAAATTGGTCAATTTTTTGTCCGACGAAATTGAGAGTGGAATCATTAGGTATTATTGGAAAGGAGGAAATTTTCTTCTAATAACGTTAGAGCCTAATGTCAAATTGATCTTTCTTCTAAGTTATTACTTTCAAGGTAATTGGCAATATATTACTTTAGTTACAGAAAAAATATATATTGTTACGAGTTGCAGGAAGCGAAATAAAATGCTGTTGGAATTATTATAGAGTTTATTAGAACTATACAAACACGTATAACACAGGTACAAATATAACTGAACACAACCAGGCCAAAGGTAATGCACGATACAATAACACACGCAAAGTCCGTCACTAAATAGATTACTAACTGTACACAAGTCTTACTTCGCATGTGGTTATCGCTTGACTGCCGATCTCTCCATTGGGGTATTGCTTTATACTGCACAAATGCAATATGTCTGCCAGAACACGTGGGCCGAATTTCTTTGAATCAGTTTGTACTTTTAGATCCGAGACACCTGGCAGTGATCACAATACCGCAATAGGCCTTAAAAAATTACAATACACAATGGGCTGTTTTTTTAATTACAAATTTTAAACACAAAGTAAACAAAGGAAGTCAAGGTAATAAAGTGTGTTTCTACAGCGCTGCAGGTGTGAATTTGTCTTTGTCGGCGCCTAGGTCGTAACAATATATTAGTATAGCACATACGGGTGCTTGAGATATTTTCATTGCGTACCTGGCAGACAGGCAGACGGTCCATTTATTATTATTTTATTTTATATATGTTTATACTAGGTATGTATAGACATACATGTGTTTTATCCGTGCAGGAACGGAGAAAGAATACAATTTCCTGCGGCCCGGCGGCCTGTCGTAAGAGGCGACTAAACAACCCACAGCCAGGTGGTAGAGTATTTGCTCGACTGGATGGCGACCACCCCTGGTCTAGAGTATGCCGCCATAACAATCTTGTATTGTGTTCCGGCATTAGTGACCAGGTTCCAGCCTCCTTTAAGAGAGCGGCAGCGCATTTGTAGCACCTTTGGTGTTGCAAATGTCCATAGGCGATGGTAACCACTTTCCACTAAGTGGGCCGTCTGCTTGTCTGCTGAACTCCTGCAATAAAAAAAAAAATGTAAGTTTATGTATATAGTTTATAATGTAAAATTTATTTTCAATAAGTTCTTTTATGTGATAACTTTAATGTACACAACCCCGCCTCTTGTTTTCCCACTCTCGCTTGACCCGTAGGTTTGCTGGAAGAAAACTCTTTTTAGGATTAAGCTCGCCTTTGTACATCATCATTATTTTGTAGTTTTATTTGTAACTATTTCTTGTATAATAAAATGAAAAGCAAACAAATACAACATACATTGAAAATAGGTGATTACCAAAAGTATTGTCCTCTTTTTTTTATTGCAGGAGATCAGCAGACAGGCAGACGGCCCACGTGATAGAAAGCTGTTACCATCGCCTATGGACATTTGCAACACCAAAGTTGCTACAAATGCGCTGCTACTCTCTTAAGGGAGACTGGAACCTGGTCACTAATGCCGGAGCACAACTCAAGGTTGTTATGGCGACATACTTTAGACCAGGGGTGGTAACCATCCAGTCGGGCAAATGCCCTACCACCTGGCTGTGGGTTGTTAAGTAGCCTCTTACGACAGGCTGCCCGGCCGCAGGAAATTGTATTCTTTCTCTGTTCCTGCACGGATAGATCTCTCTCTTTCTTGGAGGTTGGTATACGCTTCTTCAATAAGATTCCGAATGAAATGCTAGATCTGCCTTTCATTAAATTTATAAACCGAATTAAAAAGTATCTTGCGTAAAAAGGGCTATTACACTATTGAAGAATATCTAAATGATAAAATTTCATTTATATAGCGGCTCGTTCCAGCCTCTTATACAATCGTCTATATAACGTTTTAATTTTTCCAAATATGTAAAGAATTTAAAGAGATATGTTGCAGTAGAAACTTTTAGTACGTCTCGTCATTATTATAACTATAATAATATTTTTCTTTCCTTTTATTGTTTCTTTGGCTTACTGAGCATGCACTATTTGCTACAAATCCATTAATTTTTCGAAAAGTAATTCTGTAACATACTTCTGTATAAGACTTATAAAAAAAGAACTTGAGATATAAATAGAATAAGAAATATAAAACAAAAAAAATTAGCTAGACGTGTTGCTGGGGAGTTTCTTGCCGCTTCTTCTTCTTAACAGCAATAACACGTTGCGAAGCGGTGTACATAGAATAGGAAGTAAAATTGAATTTTAACTTATATGTATGACCTTCAAAAAGTGTTCTCCAGTGGAACTTATTTTAAATAAAAACTTTTGAATTTGAATTTGCAAGATGTAGTAACACGAGTTGAAAAATGAAGGTTAAGCTCGACAAAAAACATCCTATTATAGCGTCCAAGACTATTTAAATGAGGGGTAATTAAGAATATATAGAGATAGGTTAAGTAATTTTATATTGCGATGATATGAAAGGCCAGCTAAGTAATAAGTTTCTCAGCTACATTGAATAAGACCTATGTATACACTTAGTTCGCAATAAAAATGATTTGATTTGTGGTTTGGGCATGTAGAATGAACGAAAGCAAAATCACAAAACAAGTATATGACAGTAATATGAGTGGTAGATCGAAGATATTTTGAAGAAAGTTCATGTGAAAAACGCCTTAAATAAGCGTGTATGTTTTTTTTTTATTTTTTTTATTGCAGGAGTTCAGCAGACAGACAGACGGCCTACTTGATGAAAAGCGGTTACCATCGCCTATGGACATTTGCAACACCAAATGTGCTACAAATGCGCTGCTGCTCTCTTAAGGGAGACTGGAGCCTGGTCACTAATGCCGGAACACAACTCAAGGTTGTTATGGCGACATACTTTAGACCAGGGGTGGTAGCCATCCAGCCGGGCAAATGCCCTACCACCTGGCATATGTATGAATAATATATATAAATAAATACAAAAAAGGATAGGGGATGCAATACAGGGATACGATAAGAAGAATAAGATAGTAAGAGGGGCATGTGAAACAAAGGAACTGTCACTCATCGTATGAAACACGATTATCTAAAAGAAGTCCTTTTAAACTGACTCCCTTTTTTAGGGGTATGTCCATTTCGTTGACCGATGTACTCCAGCTTCTGTTCATCGCTTTGATACCAACACTCAATTTTGGCAAGTACATAGAGTCTTTAGCGCAAGTTACGGCCAAAAAGCTGGGTGTATTCGCAAAGGTGAGACAATACTTCACGTCGGAACAAGTGCTGAACTTATGTTAAGCACAAGTTCGGTCGTGCATGGAGTACTGTTCTCATCTTTGGGAC
Organism: Dendrolimus kikuchii; assembly: GCA_019925095.2. Lineage (NCBI taxonomy): Eukaryota > Metazoa > Arthropoda > Insecta > Lepidoptera > Lasiocampidae > Dendrolimus > Dendrolimus kikuchii. Next base: position 2,744,014 of record CM034394.1, on the reverse strand, counting down.
GGTTCAGCCGAATACCAGTTGGAGGCATTGGAATCAATTGACAAAAGAGCCAGGAAGCCGGTCGGCAATGACCGTATTTTGTATGCTCGACTTTAGAGTCTTAGAACTCTAGAACATAGACTCAAGGTCACAGGGCTATCTGTCTCCTATACATTTCGGGAAGTGTTCCTTAGAACTGCACGAGTTAGTTTCTCCATCCCCATTTTACCATCGGACAACCAGGCGCACTGGTTTGCGCCACTGTTACATAGTGGAAACACCACCAGCCAGAACCAAGCGCTCCGCTCATCTTTTTGAAAGAAAGAAAATAATGTTTATTTAGAGTTATTTAAAATGCAAATGAAATTATACATAAGCAGTATAACAAAAGTTAAGTAAAAGGTTGACTGACTACAAGGTAAACAGGCCCTAACTCAGCAAATGCTGTTTGATAACACGATTGATAACGCTGGTCTTCAAATTCAAATTCAAAAGTTTTCATTTTAAATAAGTTCCACTGGAGAACACTTTTTGAAGTAAGTTAAAATTTAATTTTTACTTCCTATTCTATGTACACCGCTTCGCAACGTGTTGATGCTGTAAAGAAGAAGATTGTTTTTCTTTATATGTCATATTCTATTTATATCTCAATTTTTTTTTTTTTGTAAGTTTTGTACAGAAGTATGTTACAGAATTACTTTTTGAAGAATTAATGGAGTTGTAGCAAACAATGCATACTCAATAAGAACAAAACAATAAATAGAAAGAAAAATAATATTATAGTTATAATAATGTTATGCTGCAATATGTCTCCACAAATTCCTTACAAGCATGGCAAGATAAAAAAATAAATAAAAACGTTATACAAAATTTAGTATAAGAGGTTGGAGCGAGCTGCTATGTAAATGAATTTTTGTCATTTAAGTATTCTTCAATAGTGTAGTATCCCCTTTTTAGCAACATGCTTTTTAATTTAATTTTAAATTTAGTGAAAGGCAGATCTAACATTTCACTCGGAATCTTATTGAAGAAGCGTATACCAACCCCCAAGAACGAGGACAGTACTTTTTGTAATCTAAAAGATGGCAATATCAGTCTATTACAATGCCTGGTGCTGAAATTGTGTACATCCTTATACTGCTTGTAGGCACTCAAATTATTACGAATATAAATTATATTATTAAAAATATATTGGCAGGCGACCGTCATAATACCGATTTCCTTAAAGCGTTCTCTAAGAGACTCCCGAGGGCCGAGATTGTAGATTGACCTTCCTTCTGTTAGGGCCAGGCTTTTCTGGTGCGCACTGCCGAAGAATGGAATAATTAGCCGTAGTTTGTTTTTCCTCATAAATACAATCTACGGGTCTTCAAGTCACGAGTGAATAAGTATCTTCTATTCATCAACATCAGGTGTGCCAGTGGTCAAACTTGAAGTAAATTCCATATTCCAGGTTTTTATGGCAATCTTCGGAGTTCATGTAGATTCTTGCTGAAAATGTCCTTCGATTTTAAATACTGGCAAAATAACTGTAATCTACCTTACCTATCAAATGTGAACGAAGTTGCGGGCAAATCCTAGTTGTAAATATAATTTCTGAACTACGAGTACCCCGTAATACTTTCAATGAATAATTGAGTGTGTTGGACCCACTGGCCCCGCGATGATTAATGAACGTCGTTCTGTTTGTTTCAAAACTCGTCCCTAACTCGTAAACTCTTAAACTTTGCTTTCATGTGCTTTTCAAATCAATTTTAGCAGTTTATAATAAGAGCTTATTGTTTTTGGTTTCTATATCCATTTTAGTAACAACGGAACCATTAGAAAAACCAAGGCTTAGAACCGGTTTAAAATCAACCGGTTGTTAAAGGTAATAATCGGTTTTACTCAACTAATTTACTCGGAGTGTAAAACGTTGAAAAGAGTGTTATATAAACCGCCTTTAACTGGTATACCCGCGAGTTTTACTCTGTAGTAGCGAGAGGTAGATGTTAAATGATTCTTCAGATGGCAGAGAGTAGTATGCACTGTCGAGTGCTGAATACTTTCTTTCTTTATTATAAATCTATTTTCTCTTGTTGCAGATTGAACCACGCACTCGCAGGGCTCAGGCCGTGGTGGTGGCATGCTTGCAACGTTGCGCTACACGCTGCGTGTTGCACGCTTGTAGCGCGTGCGTGTGTTACTATAGCGCGGTTGCAGCGTCCCTTCGCTGCACTGGCTGCGCTGTTGTTCGCCGTACATCCTGTACATACAGAGGCGGTAAGCATTAAATCGAGCAATTACCGCCATTTATCGGAAGCGATATTTGGACCTATGTTTTTATGCTGCAAAATTATTTTAAACTGCTATTTTGTTTTATGAATTTCAATTTTTGATTCAGTAGGATCTAACCTAACTAGAACTGAAAGTATTAAAAACAAAATAATAGTATAACATGCCTTCTGTAACAAAAAATATACTTAGGTCCAAATGTCGCTTAAGATAAAATGGCGGTAAAGGCTCGATATAACATACATACATATGTAGTGGAACACTTATAAGACAATAGATGGCGCTGTGCAATAATTGAGGTCGCAAATGTTTCCCGAAATATAACAATCGTAGATGGGCCTAGGCCTGAGAGGAACTACAATAACCTCGCTGGAAGGTCTTCCTTTAAGAGGGAGAAGCATTCCATCTCGCTCCTCCACCCTCCACCCTTCACCCTATACGGGTCCCCCTTCACATATATAGATAACTGTTTATTTCTCACCAAAATAAACAGTTTAAAATAATGCACATCTACTTAGGGCCGGTTCGATCGCTGTGATATCACGCTCTCACAGAAAGTGTGAAGCGGTTAGCCTTCTTCCAATCCTCTTTCATGTGATGAGTGAGAGTTACGAAGACCTACTTCCATCTCCCTCTATCCATCACCTTATTCAACTCCATATCCCATCCCATCTATCCCATTCCTCTTGTCTGATCCCTCTTTCTCATCTCCCCCTCCTAAAGGCTGGCAACGTATTGGCTTAGCCCCTGATGTTAAATGTCTATAGGCGACGGTAGATACTTTCCAAAAGCTGGATTGTTTGCCTGCTTGCCAGCTTTGCAATTAATAAAAGAAATGTTTCTTGGCAAATTCAGCAGGCGGCCATGTTATATCATATAAGCGATCTCCTTCTCCGGTATATTGGGCTGGCCCTAAATACGCTACTGAGGGCCTACTCTGAAACGCTTTGCGTCTTGCCGTCATTCCTTACTTGGGCCTTCATTGATATCGAATTCGATCGAAACCGGTTTACAGTGGTCTGAGTGCATAAAAATTAGCGTATTCCGACACAATTTTCACTAAAACGATAGCTGCGGTACTTTCTGCCTCAGGAATCCCGCGGGAATTTCTTTATTTCTTTCTTCTTCCTTTCTATCTTAAAATAGTTAGGTGCTGATGTTTTGTGGTTCATGACACGTAACTCAGCTCCATACTTGCAGAATTAGTATTTCCATACAATAAGATGCTGATGTATTCAAATACTGTGTTGCCAAGTAAAGAAAACTCGACTATAAAATATTAAGGTATACGAAGAAGAAATTTATAAATAATCTAATACAATAAAAGAAAACTTAACTTGTTCGTATTGTATTCTACCCATAGTCTCTCAAGACTATAAGTAGAATAGCCTAGATCACCGTCTTCTATGGGGTAAGGTGCCCAGAAGGCTGGCTACGTTTCTTCGCTGGATCGCCATACTGATCCGTTACCCGAGGGTAAGCACCAGTCTTCTGATCACCTGAAGAGTCAATGTTTTGATAAATTTTGGTAGAGGCTCATGGGCTCAGGACCCCACGGTCCAAGCGTCTCGACAGTAAACGGCACATGTAACTCTCACTGAGGCTTTTTTTTTAATTCTGCCTCTCTCCACACGAACTGGATTGTCCGGGCTTATCACTTTTTTGTTTGTTTTCTTTTTTGGTATTTTTATTTTCTTTTGTATTTTATTTTCTCTTTTTTCTTTATTTCCAAATTTTACAAGAGTCCTTACTTATAAACATTTCTGAGCTATTTCTATGTTTTCGTAGTTATTAATTAGTTACATGTCTCATTGAGGGTTGCATATTTGCGCCGCTTGACTGATTCAGCGGTGACCGCCGCCGAACCGACTGATCTAGACGTGTTTGGTAATTAGGATGCGGCCAACGTGTCTATGCAGGTCGCATCCCACACCAAAGGTATACGAATACTTTAGGTATAATGTATATTATTAACTAAAACAGATGTATATCTATATATCGTCTATATTAAAATAGTGATGTTTATGGTTCCTAAAAGTAGCGTCGTGTGACTTACATAAGTTTACTTTACAATTCTTATCTCTGTTGTCAGTTTTTTTTTGCATGAATTAAGCAGACAGGCAGACGTTCCACCTAATGGCGAGCGGTTACCATCGCCTATGGATGTTTGCAACATCAAAGATGCTACAAATGCGCTGCCGCTCTCTAAATAAAGACTGGAGTGTGGCCACTATTGTCCGGAACACAACTCAAGGTTGTTATGTCAGCGTATTACGATCATAAAATATTGGTATCCTTTTTCCTTCACAGGTAGCAGGGGTGGTGGGGAGAGCAGACGTCCTAGCGTGTATATTCTTCCTTTCGTCGCTATTAGTGTACCACAGGTTAGTTCTTTAAAAAAATACCTAACCTAGCCTAACAAGAAAATGATTGAAAAATACTGACCTACAGAATTATGTGTATAATAAGAACAGTATAATAGTAGCAACCCATACACGTTTTACTGCTGGGCTCGAGCTTCCCATCTTGGGGTACGGATAGTATACTCGCTACGCATGTCCAAGGCGGCTTGGCGGGTTTGTCATGAAGTTTTCCTTCACCATTGTTAATTGTAAAAATATGTACATTAGTTCAGGAAACTGCTTAAGTGGTCCGTTCCGGTCAGGAATTGAACGCGCCCCCTTTGAGTTTGGTACGCGTGCGCTAGCCATTACACTACCACGACTATGTGTATTAAAAAAAAATCAACGCTCATTAACATGTATGTTGATTACCACTCATAAAGTTTTTTTTTGTTTCACTAGACTATTATAAAGCGGCTTTTATACGACCTACTGAATTGTGTTTTTCTGCCATTTTTCATATGTGTAGCCTCTATTTTATTCTGATTTTGTTGTTGACCCAATTTCTTTGGCATTTATTTTGCCACTATCTTAGTAAAAGAGGTAGACAAGGCTTGAAAACCAGTAAAAACTCGGACCGGTTACAGCCTGAATACATAGAAACTTTGTTATCACTTTAATCTCAATTAAAAGATTTTTGGGAACAAAATTTAAGGTTTTGTTGACAAAACCGGTTTCGAACGATTTCGACCGGTTATTGCCGCACACCACTAAAGCGCAACCATGTGGTACAGCAAGTTTTCGGTAACACATAAACACATGTTGAGAGAAATGGAATGATACTTCGTCTTCTCGCGGAATAAACCGGTTGATTAAGGTTTATAGAACACTATCTTTAAGGTTTAAATCCGGACGAAAAAGTTGACTTAAACCGGTTAGGACCAATTAAAATCGGTTAATTTTAAACCGGTTACAAGTTTTGGTGATAATCTTGTACACTCGTTACTTTATGGCGAAAATGACTATGACATACAGTGGGTAACGGACAGACGAACGAACGAGCATGATGAATTAATATGGGAGCCATTTTTGTCCAAATAGCTAGGAAGCTCTAACAAGACTAAAATAAAGCTCTCATAAATTATAATAGCAGCCCCGAATATATATAAATTTTTTTTAAATCAAAAACAACTTATTGACATGTTATATTGTTTCTGTGACAAACTTAAATGACATCTTGGAAGAAGAATACTATTGTTCCAAGATGATACTGACAATCTACGATAGACTTTCTTAGTTTTCTAGTTTATTTTAAACTAGCTGACCTGGCAAACTTCATACCGCCTCAGTATCAAAAAATAAAAAACGTTGATTTCTGAACGACGGGGCGAACATCAAACGTTTGACATTGAAAACCAAAAAAATAAATTAAAAAAAACTCCACTTTTAAATTTAATTGGACTTCTGAACGACTTTTAAATTTGGTTTCTAAACGACTGGACGAACATCATATGTTTGACAGGTAGGAATAATTTCTAAAGGAAAGCGAAATTGTTGTTTTTACTATATTCGAAGCATTTTTTTCGTATTTACTCACATTTTAAACCTTCCCTGGACTTCCGCAAATAATTTAAAACCAAAATTAGCCTAATCAGTCCAGCCGTTCTCGAGTTTTAGCGAGACTAACGAACAGCAATTGATTTATATATATATATATATATATAGATTATTATATTAAGGAATGCTCCGGTGGTTCGGGCATGTGGAAAGAATGCATGATGAAAGAATGACTAAACAGATATACAATGCAAAAGTGGATGGATGCAGAAGTCGTGGAAGGCCACGACACACCTTCCATGATCAAATTGATCGTGTACTAGCGGAGGGTGATGTCAGGAGCCTTAAGAACAGACGAGTGTGCATGACAAGAGTTATGAATGTCAAAGAAGCAAGTGAGGTGTGTAAGAATGGGCCTAAATGGCGCTCTGTTGTTCGTGCCTACCCCGCAAGGGAACTGGCGTGAAGTTATGTATGTATGTATGTATGTATAGATTATAATGCGTCAGTTATGTTTGAAATAGCAATTTATGTTTTTAAAGTGTCTTCTGCTCCCTATTAAATATTGAAATAATATCATCTCACAAATTATCAAAAAAGTTTCCCACCTTCCTACTTGCTTTCATGGAATTGGGCATGATGTATAATAAATAGATAGTTTACATATATGACAAATGTTTTGAAATCGTAGCAAAGAGAAAATCGATTTCATGTCTAAAAGTACTCATTTAATTTTATCCGTGCAGGAACGGAGAAAGAATACCTGCGGCCGGGCGGCCTGTCGTAAGAGGCGCCAAAACAACCCACAGCCAGGTGGTAGGGTCTTAACCGTCTGAAAGGCCACCACCCCTCGGTCTAGAGTATGAATGAATGAATGAAAACTCTTTATTGTTTACCATAGACAATTGATATGGATACATTTGCATTAGAACAGTGGGCGGCCTTATCGCTTATAGCGATCTCTTCCAGGCAACCCGGTGTCTAAGGAGATTTTAAACGAAATTATATACATACAGATATACATATATAATTAGATATACGATGATATTATAAATACATATACGAACAATAGATACATTCATTTAATGCAACAATTTTTATTTAATTTAAATTTAATTAGTATGCCGCCAGAACAACCTTGAGATGTGTTCCAGCATTAGTGGCATGGTTTAAGTCTCCCTTAAGAGAGCAGCAGTGCATTTGTAGCACCTTTGGTGTTACAAATGTCCATAGGCGATGTTAACCTCTTTCCATCAAGGGGGCCATCTGCCTGTCTGCTAAATTCGTGCAATAAAAAAAAATGTAAATAATACTTAATCTCTTATAATAATAAAAATACAAACAAATATTTTATGCGAAAGATAAAACAGATTTCACTCAACGTACTCCCCTTGCCCCAATAGGGTAAGCTTCTTATGAAATAAAAAAATGTTTGTGTTTCAATGAAAATACATTGCGTTATCCCTTGATAATTGCGTACTTACTGATCTAAGGGTATGTCTTGAGTGTCAGCGGGTAGAGTAAGCGGATTAAGCGTCGAATCAAACAAATAAGGTAGATACAATTAGGGTACCGTTTTTTCTATTTTATTCTATTCTTCGGTTTTTTATTGCAGGAGTTCAGCAGACAGGCAGATGGTCCACTTGATGGAAAGCGGTTACCATCGCCTATGGACATTTGCAATACCAAAGATGCTACAAATGCGCTGCTGCTCTGTTTAAGGAGACTGGAACCTGGTCATTAATGCCGGAACACAACACAACGCTGTTATAGCGGCATACTCTAGACCAGGGGTGGTCGCCATCCAGTCGAGCAAATACCCCACCACCTGGCTGTGGGTTGTTTTGTCGCCTCTTACGACAGGCCGCCCGGCCGCAGGAAATTGTGTTCTTTCTCCGTTCCTGCACGGATAAAATATTGGTAGGCACTTTATGCGCGCGTTGATTCTGCCAATGATTTTTTAATTTGTGAGACTAAATTCGCGCCGACATATGTCATACTTGTGTCAAAATGTATACAACATTACCTTTAAATTTTGACATTAGTAATGTCAGTTTTTAGGTTTTGTCTCTGTAATTAAAAAAAAACAAGATACAGTTTTCTTTTCTTATACTTGGGCTTTGGTATGGTTAATGCCTTTAATTGACGTTATATATTGTTTTAAATACAGATATAACAATAGTGCATCAGTAATGAACTAAAAATACTGATTGTGTATGATATTAAAGCCATCTTAGTCACCGTGTCAAGGGAATATCACGTTATGAGTGAACAAGTAGTTTCAGTTTGTGTAAATAATATTGTGAGTCCAATAGGAACTGACGTGACATCAATGATCGTACCAAAAGCTTTAAATATTTCATTTGAAAACTTCAGTCTTGGTTTCTTTTTACTTCTTAAATAGTACAGATAATATTAATTATTATTATTAATAATTATTCATTATAAAAAATATTCAAAACTATTACACCGATTCAAATACAAAGTTTTATTGAAACTAAGTTTCACTGGAGAATTTTTTTAAAGGTCGTACAGTCAAAAACTAAATCTATTTCCTATTCTATGTACACCGCTTCATAACTTGTTATTGCTGTTTAAAAAAAAAACTGGTAAGAAACTCGTCAAGAATTAGAACCTAGAAGTATAATATAAATATAAAAATGTTACAATAATGTAGCAAACATCAATCACTATTTTCATAATAATAATTGCCAAATTAATGAAAATTAATGTATGTATGTATGTAACAGATTACTTATTGAAAGTCTAGCACCATTTCCAAAGTAATTTTAGTTACAGTTAAAAAAAGCTCCCCGGCAACATATTTTACTTCACAGTGGTCTTTTTTAAAAAGTATTTTAAACTAATATAAGGTTCAACAAAGTAATTTGTATGAATAATTACTGAAAGAGCTTAGTAGCGATCGCATAAGTCCCATTCGGTGCGGTCGTCTAGATAATCGGTTCTTCTTTTCGCACAATCGTTGTTTTACTATTTTTTTTTACTAATGCATAAGTCTTCGATATTTATTTTTTATAACTGGAAATTATATTATACTATTTATAATATAGCATTATAAACTTCAGTTTCTCAGAATAGTGCCTTTTCTAAAAGTGCTCCCATTACCAGGTTAAACTGATTGACACAAGACTTATTTTGAATTGATTTCCGCTATAAGCCATCACTCAAGACATACCATTTAAACCTTACATCAGGGTACTAAAGACAAATGTCAAATAAAAGCCATTCTTTGCAGACCTTCGAGTAATAAGAAATGCGTTTGGCTGAGCATCGCGTTGGGAGCTCTCAGTATGCTGGCCAAAGAGACAGGTGTCACTATTTTATTGCTGAATTTGGCATTTGATTTTTATAGATGTTGGCCGTTTATTAAAAGGTAAGCTTTGTTAATTCTCTGTGGTTTTATAATACAATGGGGATTGTTCAAAAAAAATTACCCCCTGATTTTATATTTTTATTATGTAAAATAGGGTATTTTAAGATACTAATTTGAATATTTTTGTGTTTTAAGAGGTAGTTTTTTTTTAATTCGATTTTTAAACAAATTGTCCGATGACGTCATTGGGGACAACTTTACATTAATTCCTTTGCCTATAAAAAGAAAATAATCATATTAATCTGTGCTACTATTTAAATGTTACTGTCATTATTCATTATGACACATCGTAATCATTTTCGTGTGGCCAGCTTAGCAATTTTATCGGTAGATTTATTTTATATATTTTGGTGTTCAACATTTATTATTTTCTAAAGTTACCGTTAAGTTATTTAAAGTGACCTTTAGTGAAAAATCAATATAATATAACTTAAACTGAATAATGTACAGTTAGACTGAATACCATTAATTGATAATCAGGCATAAATTACCTATTAGACACCATTGCGATATTATTACTTTTTTTAATTTGTAATAAAGTATTCTTTCGGCGATTGCAACAGATAAAGCTCATTCGACCACTAAAATACTTTGATTTGGTATCACATTTGGGTTATCATTTTATAATGTCTGATACTTAGACATAGTCTCATTTATCCAATGATGTTGTCAATCCAGTTAAAATAAAAAGGTTGTATTGTCAGTTTCAATTGAGGGGGGGGGGGGGGGGAGAGTATTATTAGTCAGACCTTTAAAAAAAATATCAGTCGTTAGGACTGCACTTCTGAAGAGAGATAAAAACTTGGTATCTGAGCGTGACGGTCGTGCGAATTCAGTGCATTTTCCCCATCCTAGAAGTATCTACCGAAGTTTTCAATTTAAAAATCATGGCGATGTTCGATAAGGTCTTTTTTAAGTCAGTATGTTGGGAGTTACTTTCCTACACACACGTGTGTACCTACAAGAATTACAAACTTTAGTAATTTCACTATTATCAACCTGGCAACATTGGGTATTTAGGCTTTAGATCGGCGGTTAATGCAGCATTTATAAATTCTAATATTATTCATTACAATTAATTTCGTCCTTAGAAAAATCTTCTAAAGTCATCCGACAAAAAAGTGAACTGTTTTATTAATGAAAATGTATTAAATATTTTCTCTTTCTAAACATGGCCGGATCTTCAAAAAGGAGTGTTAATTTTGTAAAGGCTGATACGATAAACCTACCTAACATGTAATGTTATTAGAGTATATAGCTATACTCGTAGTACATATTGGAGAAATAAGAGGAGCTAAAATCCTGATGTAAGTAGTTTTGTGAAGGTTTCTAAATTCAACATGTTCGTCCATAGATCTTCCTTCCTTCTTTCCTTTTAGAACCTGTGTAGTATATTACTATTCCTGTCTGTAAATTTCATCCATATAAGAAGTCAGTAATGTTAATTATTAGTTAATATATGATTGATGTAAGTATACTTTGTGTTGAAGTTAAAATTCATCTAAAATGTGCACCTATTTATAGAAAAATAGCTACATGTCTCACTCATTCATTAGAAACTGATTAAAATAATATTAATTACTTATTTGATAATTTGGTACAATCAATAAATCAGCAACCTATATTACTTTCTTAATGATCTATAATACAAGTAAAGTATCTCATATAAATACATACAAATAAAGGAACAGACATTGCACCACTGCCCTGGCGGTTAGATAGTGTGTTTGATTACTAATGTATGTTATGGATCTGATCTTATACAACAAATTACCGGAAAATATGAAACTCTCCAGTAGTTTTAAATATATTCACTTGCCGGCTTAAAAGTGATTAATTAAGCACATCTATGCATAGCTAGCGCGATTAGCAACTAGGCGTCGGACGGAATGCGGGTATAGGAGGCCGAAAAAACTGAAAATGACTACTGCTGATACTACCACTTCAAGAAAAATTATCAATTCAGCCACTCAGCTATATTGTACTCTCTTTGTTATACTCTTTAAATGTATAATGTATTTATAAATAATAATCATACAGTCCATTATTACGTCGAATTTTCATTTACAACCCGAGGTGCAACTGCCACCAATAGTTTTTTGGTACTTCGCCGCCGGATAGAAGAATCGCAAAGAAGAAACGAGCAGTGTCTTTTGCTCCATCGAAACCTCAAGAAAGAAGAAAGACCAACTCTATACGGTCTCGTAGCGGCACCCTAAAGAAGAAAGAAGATTATTATAGAAGATCATCGTGGGCAGCCCGGACTACGTACTAGGAGACCAAGAGTTCCTGCCGGACTACGTACCAGGAGACCAAGAGTTCCTGCCCCGGACGCCGAGGCTACGCGTCTGCAGGATCAAGACCGGAAGAAAGAATAACGTTACTTCGTACCGTGACCGAGTGACTGTCCACCTAACGGTGCCAAACGGCCAGTTCACAAAGTCATAGACGGTGCGCTGTTTCCAGTTAGGTCGGTCAAAGGTCTCAGTGTTTAGTGTTTAGTGTAGTAAATTAGGATCGTCGGTTATACACACACATATATACACACTGGTCAGGGTAGTCGGTCATACGTGTTAGGCTAAGGCAAGGACCGAAGATGCCGAACACCAGGAGCAAGACCGCCGAAGACAGAGTGCAGAGAGCGTATCAAGAACCCCCCGCGTCGCCGTCCGTACATATATCCGCGTCCGCGTCCGCGCCGAACGTATCGCGACCCGCGTCGCCCGGAATGCAACAGACGACGACCGCGCAAGTACACACCGCGATTCGTACTGAACGCCAATCGCGATCACCGTCCGTCCGATCACACCGTTCGCAGCTCAGCGCCGCCACTTTGGTGAGGCAAGTGGAACTGGAAGCAGAAGAACAAATCGCCGCAATCCGTCGGGAGGAGCTCCGGTTACAAGTGTCGCTGATCAAGAAGAGGGTCGCTGCGAACATAGCCGCCCTCAAGGAGCAGACAGACGGGAACAGCGTGTGTGAAGACGATGGGGTGGAAACAGAGAGAAATATAACAGAGTGGTTGAAGAATACCCGCATACGGGGGGAGTCGCCGAGCGCAGGCGACAGGACCGAGCTCGGAACGAGAGGAGCCGGACCGCGACCACCGTTAGACGCTGCGGGAAGAGCAAGGGAAGAGTATCCAATGGCGCGGGACCGGTCTGCAGAAACGAACGACCAGACCGCTCGTGTGACGTTCAGAACGCCGCGCAACGCAAGATCGCCGACGCCGACCAGATCCAGGGATCGTGGAATCGACCGTCTAGCAGACGTACTGGAGCGCATGACACGCAACAGGCCGACACCGCGACAGTGCCAGGAGCTGCCTACCTTTAGCGGGGCCCCGGGAGAGTGGCTACCGTTTAAAGCTGCAATGCGCGAGTCGACGAGCTTACACGGATTTTCACCTGCGGAGAACTTAGGCCGTCTACGCACTTGCCTTAAAGGCGAAGCAAGGGAGTGCGTGACAGCCCTGCTGTATACCGCCGTGGACCCTGCGATCATTATGAAGACGCTGGAGCGCTGCTATGGACGTCCAGAGATCATAATCAGTCGCGCATTGGAAGACATCAAGAAGTTGCCACGATCGGGTTCGTCTGCCAGCGAACTCAACAGCCTAGCCACCAAACTGCAGAATATAGTGACGGTCATCTCGTGTGTCGACAACAAGGGATATTTACTTAACCCTATGTTGACACGACAAGTCGTCGAGAAGCTCAGCCCGCATCTACGAACGAAATGGTGCGACTTTGCAGATGAATTCTCGAGCCGAGACGAGCCGGAGATTATGACACTATCGAAATTTCTAACGGGCGAAGCAGACAGAGCAATGAAGTATTCTTTCATGACGTCATCACTGCCTACGACGAGTGTAAACGTCACTAAAGAAAATAAAGTGAAGCCGCCGAGGATGAACGAGCGTCGCCGTGTGTATGCTACAACGGAAGCCAAGATCGTGTGCTACTGTTGCGGAGCTGAGCACCAGACAACGCAGTGCGGCAAGCTGGCTTCGATGTCGTTGCCAGCCAGATGGGAGTGGGCCAAGGAAACGAGAATATGTTTTTTGTGCCTACTAAGTAAACACAGACGGTTCCGTTGTAAGGCGAGGAAGTGCGGTGTTAATGAATGCCGCGAGCCGCATCACGCACTTCTACACCAACGAAGGGAAACTGGAGCCGTCAGTGGACCGATCGACCGAGCGGAGTCGGTCAGTCAACCGGCCGACAGAGAGGAGTCGGTCATGACGGCATCGGCACACAATTCTAACACCGAGAGAAGAGTGTTATTGAAGGTGTGTCCGATTACCGTCAAGGGGCTTAACGGAAAGGAAGTGAGCACGTACGCGCTGCTGGATGAAGGGTCCACGATCACGCTCGTCGACGAGGAGATAGCCGGGATGCTAGGGGCAGATGGCCCGAGGAGGCCATTGAACATTCACGGCATCACGTCGAGCCAGCGGGAAGCGGAAAGTAGGATGGTGAGCGTCGCGGTGCGCGGAAGAGCGCAACCGCACTACCATCCTATCAAGGCGCGCACCGTGAAGAAACTCGCACTGGGAACTCACTCCGTTAAGTCTGAAGTCATACGACAGTTACACCATTTGAAGACGCTTCATACAGACGACGTGTGTTTTATGAACGCTAAACCACGCGTATTGATTGGAGCTGACAACTGGCATCTGATCGTGACTAGAAAACTGTTGGCAGGAAAGAAGAGCCAACCAGCCGCTTCCCTGACACTCATGGGGTGGGCCGTACACGGCATCACACCCGGGAAAGCAGTGAAGACGGGAAACGGCAGAGTATTACACGTCCGAACGTGGCAAGATAAAGAGCCGCGGGAAAAGGACGAATTATTCGAAATAGTGAAGTCTCATTTCGATATCGACGCACTCGGTATATCGAACAAGGTGAAACCTGTAGCGAAAGAACAACGGGCGCTGAAGATATTTAATGAAACCGTGAAGAAAATCAACGGCCGTTTCGGAGTTAGACTGCCCTGGCGAAACGATGACGTCACCATGCCACCGAGCTACGACATGGCAGTGCGTCGTCTGTGCGGGATCGAGTGCACAATGTACAAATCGCCGCAGTTTAAACAAACATACACAGCCCAGGTCAACAGGCTATTAGCAAAAGAATACGCCGAGCCTTGCGAACGAAGCCACGAAGGAGACCAACGCATGTGGTACATGCCTCACTTCGTCGGTACGAACCCGAATAAGCCTGACAAAGTGAGACTGGTATTTGACGCTGCCGCCCGTTCAAACGGGGTGTGCATGAACGATGCGTTACTGGATGGGCCAGACTTACTAGGCGCCGTACACGGATTCCCGTTCAGATTCCGGGAAGGAAAGATTACCGTGACGGAAACTACAGCGAATGTAATATGGGCACAGAACGAGTTTGCCCAGGTTGCTACGAAAATGAACAGTCTCATTGAATGCAGACTGCCATGGCAACAAGACGGAGTCGTTACGCCGCCGAGTTACGACGCGGCGTCACGCCGTATGCGCAGGAACGAGCGCAAGATGAAAAGAAGGTGCCATGGATGGAATAGAGACGTCGTAAACATACAATTACACGTCTTTACGGACGCCAGCGAACAGGCCTACGCAGCAGCGGCTTACTGGCGCTTTGAGCAGCGCAACGGGAACGTCGGCGTCACTTTAATCGCGGGAAAAGCGAAAGTGGCCCCGATGAAGGCGCAAAGCATCCCGCGGATGGAGCTACAAGCCGCGCTAATAGGAGCCAGGTTAGCGGCGGAAATAAAAAAGGAACATAGTTTCAAGCGTTATGACGTCATCTTTTGGAGCGACTCGAAGACCGTTCTTCACTGGATAAGAAACGACTCGGTACGATATACCCCATACGTTGCACACAGACTGAGCGAAATCGGCGAAATAACCGAGTCTGAGCAATGGCGATGGGTGCCGACAAGTTACAACGTCGCCGACGACGCAACCAGGATTAACGTCTCGAGTATGAAAACGGACGACCGCTGGTTTAAAGGCCCGGAATTTCTCCATGGACCCCCGACGAATTGGCCGAAAGAAGAACCGACGGAAACCGAAGATGACGAGGTCGTGGTAACTTACACGACCGATGAAAAGCCACTCGTTGACGTCACAAGATTTTCGTCATACGGAAAATTGCTACGAGCGACCGCCTACGCGCTCGCCTTTATCGACAAGTGCAGACGAAGGACTCGCACTATGGAAACGCGACACATAGAGAGAGCTGAACGTTTACTCATTCGTCAAGCGCAACAGGAAAGCTTCCCGAAGGATTACGAGCGTTTGAAGAAAGGAGAACGCGTGTCACGTGACAGCCGGCTTTATAAGCTCGACCCCGAATACGGGGGGGACGGGGTAATAAAGCTAAACGGCAGGATCAATGCGGCCACCCTGCGCGAGCTTACCGGCAACCCACCGATCTTAGACGGGTCACATCACCTCACTCGGCTGATTATAAGAGGTGAACATGAACAGCATCATCACATAGGGAGAGAACATGTCGTAAACAACGTCCGGCAAAAATACTGGGTGCTACGAGTGCGACCTACGGTGCGAAACATCCTGCGGCAATGTACGGTCTGTCGTTTGAAGAAGACTGCGCCGACAGTACCGGTGAAAGGAAACCTGCCAAAGGACCGTCTAGCTGCCTACGCACGGCCTTTTACCAATTGCGGAATTGACTGTTTTGGCCCCATATGGGTGACCATAGGACGTCGCAAAGAAAAACGATGGGGAATGCTGTTTACATGTATGGTGACTCGTGCCATTCATATGGAACTTATAGCAAGCCTTAGCACAGACTCTGCTATCATGGCCCTAAGAAGGATGGGAGCACGACGCGGCTGGCCTCAAGTGATATGGTCTGATAATGCAACGAATTTCCATGGAGCGGACACAGAGTTACTAACGGCGTACGCGAGATGGAAGGAAGAGATGCCAGATCACGTAAAAGGGAGACACTTAGCGTGGCGTTTCATCGATCCCGGCGCACCGAACCAGGGGGGAGCTTGGGAACGGTTAATTCGGTCGGTGAAGACGGCACTCCACGCGACATTGGCGGAACAAGCTCCCAGGGAAGAAACACTTACGACTGTCATCACGGAAATAGAACATACCGTAAACTCGCGCCCGCTAACTCACGTGTCGGTGAGCCCTGAAGACGACGAAGCGCTCACCCCGAACCACTTTCTAATCGGGTCGGCGACGGGCTTGCCAATCACGGGAACGAACGAGTTAGCAGACAGGAAGACATGGATCGCCACTCAAGCTTTAGCGGACATGTTCTGGACTCGTTGGCTACGCGAGTACTTACCTACATTGGCACCGAGGGACGACGTAAGACGACGTGAGGAAAGCATACGTGTTGGAGACGTCGTTATCATTGCGGACGGTCTGTTGCCACGTAACGTATGGCCCCGGGGTCAAATCGAGCGCACTTATCGCGGACCGGACAACATAATACGGAGCGCGGACGTGCGAACGCGGGGAGGCATCTTCAGGAGACCAGTAAGGAGGCTCATCGTCCTGACGAGAAGAGATGGCTTCGAGGATCTGCGCCGGGGGGAGGATGTTGCGGACAGAGAGCACCCCCCTGACCCGCCCGCCGGAGCACATCTACACTCCGCGCCCCGCATACCGCCGACGCCCATAGCTAGCGCGATTAGCAACTAGGCGTCGGACGGAATGCGGGTATAGGAGGCCGAAAAAACTGAAAATGAACTACTGCTGATACTACCACTTCAAGAAAAATTATCAATTCAGCCACACAGCTATATTGTACTCTCTTTGTTATACTCTTTAAATGTATAATGTATTTATAAATAATAATCATACAGTCCATTATTGCGTCGAATTTTCTTTTACAACCCGAGGTGCAACTGCCACATTGGTCTGAAGAGATAATATATACATAATTCAATTCTGGAGTACGTCGAATAAAATGTTTGTTTATGTTGATGTTGTATGACATAACAATGACATAAAAAGGAAAATGTCGGTCTTTTTGTATTTTGAAACTGAATGGCTACGGTATTCATATGCATTTCACCACACGTAAATGACGTCATAGGATTTAGTAAGGTCAAATAAAGGTCAAACGCATTTCTTTCAAAATACAAGGGGATTGTACGTTTTTTGGAATTTTAACTAGACAGAAATGATTAGGAACACTATTCCTCGAAATGGTTTTTCAAAAAGCTAAATTGAAAAAAAGTGAACAATCCCCATTAGTCACGTTTCAAGTTACTAAAGTACAGTCGGAGAATGAATATGTTCGTCACCTTAAAGTCGCCTTTGCTTGCACAAGTACAAGAAACAATACTGCTAACATTTTAATAAATTTCACGTTTGTAAAATATACAAGATAGAAAATCAAACAACTTTGATCTAATTAATTTTAAACTTCATTGTCAAATAGTTGAAAACAATTTTCTGTGGAACAGTCTGTTTTGTGACTTAGTTTAAACAGATAACACGTGCACGCGGAACGTTAAATGAATCAATTTGAAAACTGGCGAACATTTTCATACCACTATTGTACATACGTTTATAGTAAAAATGTTATCTGTATGACCGCGAGGAGCACTGCCTGAAAATGTCCACCCTCAGAGCTTAATTTAGTTATCAAAAAAATTGCTAACGAGATTTTAAATATTGTACTTATTATAATTATTCGAAATATATATGGAAGTGCAATATCGTAAAAACCGCGAGTTTATAATCTAACTGGTCAGATTAGAAGCCATTAATAAATTGAGAAAAAATTATAAAGTGCACGTTTAAAAGTATAGGTATATTTACGTTACTGGTTTCTAGTTTACGAAGACTTTTAGTTAATTATAACTTATGTTAAACCTTCTTCCGCCTTTAAAGTTTAAGTATGGGTGCGCAGCTCGGCTGAAAGTTGGTTTAAATCAAAGCATACGAGCCATACCGGGATAACGACCGGCGAATGTCAGAACGGTTTATTCAATCATTACAAGTCTTTTATGTCCTTGCACAAGCCATCTTCAGTTTACAATATCACTATATTTATTTATTAACTAACATTTTTTACAATTATACGTTGACATATATGAAATGAAACGTTATGTATGTTTTTTGTGAATTTTGTAGATAATAAAAATAATAATAACAGCCCATAGACGTCCCACTGCTGGGCTCGGGCCTTCTACTATTTTTTTTTTAGGCAGGGGAAATACGTTTCGTACACTACCGGATCCTTAGTGATTTTAGAATTCATAAATATATAAAGTTTTATATTTTTGATTTTTATTGGTTTAATTATTTTAATTTTAGGGGTTTTAGTTGAATACAATAACATAATACAATTTCCTGCGGCCGGGCGGCCTGTCGTAAGAGGCGACAAAACAACCCACAGCTAGGTGATAGGGCATTTGCCCGACTGGATGGCTACCACCCCTGGCCTAGAGTATGCCGCCATAACAACCTTGAGTTGTGTTCCGGCATTAGTGACCAGGTTCCAGTCTCCCTTAAGAGAGCAGCAGCGCATTTGTAGCACTTTTGGTGTTGCAAATGTCCATAGGCGATGGTAACCGCTTTCCATCAAGTGGGCCGTCTGCCTGTCTGCTGAACTCCTGTAATAAAAAAATCCTTTACTGGGATTAGACCAAAGCAATGAGAGTTATCCACTGATCATAGGGCAGATAACAGAATCGATTGCCGGCATGTGTGGGGACTCAGCAAGGTACCCCTCTCTATGTGAAGGGGTAACCCATGTGCTAATACCCTCCGAAAACTTCCTTCCTCCCATGTGCCCCGCGATTATGGTAGGAAGAGCGCCAGACTTAGAACGTAGTTACGCCCACGCTGATCTTGCGCATCAAAGCTTGAGAATGCCCCGGGAAGCAGGGCAGGCTTGCTTCGTCAGGGGTTTCATCCTCCGCTCCCCAGATGCTGGAGGACCCCCGGGCCTTCTATTATATGGCAACGGACAGTAACCCGCCACGCTTGTCTCTCGATGTGCAGGTTTCATCACAACGTCTGTAGTGAATTAGTATTTTGAGGAAATATTCAAAAAGAAAAAAGAGCGCCTTTGCCTAAATCATTTAGTTACACGGTGTTACCAGTTAATTACTATAACAGAGAGAGCGCAAAGTCAACCAACGGAGTTATACGAATAAAAAAAATATCTTAATTTATAAGTTTTTTTCTCACTGTCTTGCAGGTTGGTCAGAGCGTGGCTTTTGTACTTGCATTTTTTGATTTATTTGTTATTCTGTTATATCTTTTTAATTTTCCTTCTTTTTTTTTTGATTTTTAATATATCAAGTCTTTAATTAATCGCCAGACAAATACACACATTGTACATAACCAAGCTACGCAAGTTACGCTTGTGTTATGGGTGATATACAACGGACCACTCTGGGGCCGATCTCAGACACCCAGACCATAGTAAATAACAGAAAGTTCCTTTCCGAAATTTATCATGCTGGGAATCGAACCCGGAGCCTCTGTGTTCCAGCGAGTTGGGCCGGCTAAGACAGCCCGCTCAACCACAGAGGCCGAAAACATATCGAGGGGTGAAAAGCTATATGGTTTAAGCGACATTTGGTGACATGCATAAAATGTTGGGCTTTTATCATTTTAATGTCTCTATTAAGAAAATACAAAGAACCTAATTGCCAATTAAATCTATGGGTGAACTTCTTTTTAAGTATTGTATAAAGTTGATTGAATATGCGTTTGTCTGGTCTTTTGTAACTCTAAAGTTTTCTTCCGACACATTTTCCAAATGTCGCTTAAAGCAAATAGCATTTTACCCCTCGATATTATATTTACATATATATATATTTATATATATATATATATATATATATATATATATATATCTATCTATCTAGCTTTTGCCCGCGACATCGTCCGCGTGGAATAGTAGAAAAAAAGCAAGTTAAAAGAAACCCCGGTTTTGAAACATTCTTCATTGGTGCTCTGCTCTTATTGGTCTTAGCGTATTGATATATAGCCTTCCTCGATAAACGGGCTATCTACTACTGAAAGAATTTTTGAAATCAGAACGGTAGTTTCTGAGATTAGCGCGTTCAAGCAAACAAACAAACTCTTCAGCTTTGTATATTAGTATTAGCATAACATTGAAATCCAAGTATATAGTGACTCATCACGATATCTCAGGAACTATAAACTTGATATTTGGCATGGACCTTCCTTTCGCCAAGTAGAGGTCAGCTAAGGACCGATTTTACGGCACGCGAAACGGGCGGGTATCAGCTAGTTATAAATATTGTTAGTTGATATTTAGTTAACAGCGTTAACAGTAATTATAATTTTTAGATCAATTGGTGCATTGAAAATTGAAAAGAAATGTACAGTACTTTCTATTCGGACCATCAAAGTACTTGTATCAATGGGGCTACTAATTTGCTTGAGATTAGCTTTGCTTCAAGGGACTTGGCCTACTTTCTCGCCGCAGGACAACCCCGCAGCGTTCCATCCCAGTTTCTTTGTTAGGTAAGTTTGTCATATTTACATTACTTTTACCTTACCTTAGATATTTATTTTAGTATACTTACCGTCTCATAGAAATTTTACGAAATTTATTAATATAACTCTTGATGATTTTATCATTATAATAAATAGCTGGTCTAATCATTATATTAAAACGTGAAGCAAAAACTTTGTACCCCTTTTTACGAAAATTGCGCGGATGGAGGAGTATGAAATTTCGCACACTGATAGTTTATATAGAGAAGGAGTGCAACATGCTATTTCTTTTTTAATTATGCATAAGAAATACATTAAATCAATAAAAAGAAAACGTTACACACACTACCATGTATTTGACATACGCACGCATATATACTCTTTTGTTTATTGTTAAAGTCAAATTAACAGTGTAGCCTTGGCGAAATCTGTGATTATATTCTTTGTCAACGGAACCTTAGTAATGTTCGAACTTATAATTTAAAAATTAATTATGGTCGAATTTCGACCACTGGGCGAGCACTAGTATAATATAATTCTTTATTTCCTCTTTAAGTAGTAGTAGTTGGTAACAACATTGAGTAAGAGGCTGGTGCTTGAATTGCTTGAAAAGAATCCTGAAGTTACATACAGGTCATCAGGATCAACCCGTTGGCCGTGATATTTGACTAATTAATAAAAAAATAAGTAATCGTGTTGGTATGAACCCTTCAAGTGTTTGGGTGTGGCGTGTTATTGTGTATCTATAAGCCTATAATTGTTTTAAAATATATTTGATGTTTTTCGATTTGATTAATATAGGATTCTCAGGTCACCATGCATATAAGTTCCTAACAAGGATTGCTGGGCGAGGGCCTGTTATATATACCACTTAGCCTGGCCGAAAATTTCACTCTGGAGCTGATCCCAGACATCCACGCCATAGTAAATAGCGGAAAACACATTTAGGGAATGAACCATTCCAGGAATCGAGCCCAGAGCTTCTGCATTGTAGTGAGGTGGGCCGGTAAAGTCTATACCTGCTCTGTGTTGTAGTGAGATGGTCCGGTAAAGTCTATACCTGTTCTGCGTTGTAGTGAGGTAAAGGGCCGGTAAAGTCTATGCCTGCTCAACCACAGAGGCCGTCAAGTACAGAGTTAAATTTTAAGTCAGTACAGCGCTTGATAACTTCAATATTCTCGAGTGATATTTTGAAGTCAGTCCGTCCACCCAGTCTGGATGATTCAATTTCTTTTATTTATGTTTGCTTGTAGGTAAACTGGCAAACAGACCACCTGTTGGTAGGTGGTTACCATCGTCCATGGACATCTACAACACTAAAGGAGCCGATGCGTTGCCTCCCTCGTTGAGACTTTAAGGATCTGTTCACGCCCTTTTTGAAGAGCCCCATATAGTACAGCGCTCTGGGGAAACCGCGGCTGGGAGTTCATTCCATAAATTGGACACCTATGGCATGAAGGAGCCTCCGCCACGTTTCATGGTATTACCTTAATTTTCATCGCAGGTTAATGACCTTCTGCTACCTGGCTGCCTTTAACTGGTGGTTGCTCCTATGCCCGTGGTCCCTCAGCCATGACTGGCAAATGGGTTCGGTGCCTCTCATCACCAGTGGCTGGGATCCCAGAAACCTGCTGACTTGTGCCGCGTTTGGAGCCTTACTTCTACTGTGTTACAGATGTGTGGCTGATCTTGAGGTAATTGATGGTGTTTAGGATAAAAATATTAAAAAATTTAAAAAAATATATATTTCAATTGACGCTGTGTTTAGGATTTATTTATTATCTTTAGGGAAACATAGAAATTTTTTATTTAAATAATATTAAGGTTTAAAGGGAAGTACTACTTTATTCTGAGACTCTAGTTTTAAAACTATTTATTTTAATTAACTATTTTATAACAGTCTCTTCAGGCGTTCAACGGACTCGTGAAAGATCATTACCTCGGGCTCTAAAGTCAATCATAACATCTTCATCTGTCCCATATTTACGTAATTCTATACATGATTAATTTGATTATTATTTATGTATATATCAATATATGTATATTTTTGTCTTATTTCTATATCTATTATACTTGCCATTACAAAATTTTATATATATATAATTTTATTTATATTTATTTTTATTCTAGTTACATTGCAAAACCCACATGTTACACAATTTTTCTCTAATCCATCCTAAGGTTGTCTGGAAGAAATTGCTTTTAGTGATAAGACCGCCTATTGTCTTCTGTACTTAAACTTCTTAAATTGTATCTTAATGTTATGCAGCAAATTTCAACATAATCGGCACTATGGTTTTTCTGTGAAAGCGTAACAGGGAGGGAGTTGGAGATAATATCGCATCTATAATATTAATATGCATTGTTGCATATATACATGGAGTTGGATATATTCTAATACATAGATAGATAACACTTTATTGTACACCATTACAGAAAATAGAAAATCTTGTAGCCTAAAAATATTCTAAATGTGCACAATGGGCGGCCTTATCGCTAAGAAGCGATCTCTTTCACACAACCCGTGTTACACATAATAATTTGAGTGCCTGTAATCAATATAAGGATATTCAGAATTTCAACACCAGACATAGTAGTAGACTGATATTGCCATCTTTTAGATTGCAAAAAGTATTGACCTCTTTCTTGAGGGTTGGTATACGCTTCTTCAGTCCGTGCAGGAACGGAGAAAGAATACAATTTCCTGCGTTGGGGCGGCCTGTCGTAAGAGGCGACTTAACAATCCACAGCCAGGTGGTAGGGCATTTGCCCGACTGGATGACTACCACCCCTGGTCTAAAGTATGTCGCCATAACAACCTTGAGTTGTGTTCCGGCATTAGTGACCAGGTTCCAGTCTCCCTTAAGAGAGCAGCAGCGCATTTGTAGCAACTTTGGTGTTGCAAATGTCCATAGGCGATGGTAACCGCTTTCCATCAAGTGGGCCGTCTGCCTGTCTGCTGATCTCCTGCAATAAAAAAAAATTGAATCTGCCTTTCACTAAATTTAAAACCAGATTAAAAAGTATCTTGCTTAAAAAAAGATACTAAACGATTGAAGAATACTTAAATGTCAAAACTTCATTTACATAGCGGCTTGCTTGCTCCAGTCTTTTATACAATCGTCGGTATAACGTTTTTATCGTGCCAAGTACATAAGGAATTTGTGGAGATATATTGCAGTATAAAATTTTAGTACGTCATATCATTATTATAACTATAATAATATTTTTCTTTCTGTCTTTATCTTACTAAGTAGGTACTGTTTGCTACAACTCCATTAATTCATATTTCTGTATAAAATTTATTTAAAAAACCAAATTTTGAGTTGATCAATTTTGAGCTAAACGTGTTGCTGGTTTCTTGCTGCTTCTTCTCCTTAAGAGCAATAACACGTTGCGAAGCGGTGTATATAGACTAGGAAGTAAAATTAAATTTTGACTTATATGTATGATCTTCAAAAAGTGTTCTCCAGTGGAAATGATTTTTAATAAAAACTTTTGAATTGAAATACATGAAGGGATATATGTATTAAAATTCTACTTTTGCACTTTTGTAAATTGATAACAATCTGTCTGTATTACAATCATTTTTCTCAAAAACTGCTTAGTCTAAATGGATCATATATTGCAACAAGTTGTATTGTGTATTGTTGTTGTCGATAAAGAATGATATAGGTAGTTAAATTGCAAAACAATAGGGGTTGTCGTCATAATAATTTTGTATATGCAATTTTGCGATAAAAAAAAATTCTGAACATAAGCCTGTAAGGTGTTGATAATTTTTTTTATAATCGGCAGACAAACACACATTGTATATCCCCAAATTAAGTAAGTTACGCTTGTGTTACGGGTAATATATAACGGACTACTCAGGGCATATCCCAGACACCCAGACCATAGTAAATAATGGGGAAAATACGTTTCTGAAATTTAATGTACCAGGAATCGAACTCGGAGCCTCTGTATTTCAGTGAGGTAGGCCGGCAAAGGCTTAGCTCGCTCAACCACAGAGGCCGTCAATGATCATTTATCATTATTTATAAACTGCACCACCCTCAGTATTAAAAATCCATTAATCCCTGCCGAAGGTTACCTGGAAGAGATCGCTTTTTAGCGATATGGCTGCCCGTTGTGCTATCTTTTTGAAGTGAAACTTCTTTATAGACAGAGTCTTACGATTTTTTGCTCACGAAAAAGCGTCACGGCCGCGTGTTCTAATACTTACATTTTTAAACTCGTGATATCTTTCGAATGGAATGTACGAATTGAATAATTCAAAAAGTTATATAAAGGTATTGAAGGTTTTCAAATTGGACAAGTACATTAACAATCTGCCCGTAAAACATCAAGTTAAAATATTGTTGCGATTCATTTTGTCACTTGTCAGTTGAAAATTTTCCACTTGTCCGTTGCGATTCACTTTTCCACTTATCCGTTGCCATTCGTTTTTCCACTTGTCCGTTGCGATTCGTTTTTCCACTCATCCGTTGTCATTCGTATTTCAACTTGTCCGTTGCGATTCGTTTTTCCACTTGTCCGTTGAAGTTTCACTTCTAATATGTGTCCCAGCACACATTTAGATTTTTTTCTGTTTCTGATCATCTATGTTTTGGTGTACAATAAAGTGTTGTCTGTACATCTATAACATAAAAGAACGTTTTTTAACGATTTTTCTATTTAACTCAACAGTTGGAGGTGTTGGCTTTTAAGGTCGTAAAAATGTATCTAGTGTAATTAAAATGACATAAAAATCTAGAGTTATCGTCTAATGAAAATCTCCGTTTGTGCCAGGTCCAAAGACACACTCCTGCCGTGGTCGGTGTGCTACTTTTAGTTTTGCCGTTCGTGCCTGCCAGCAACTTGCTAGTGACGGTGGGATTCGTCATTGCCGAACGAGTGCTTTATATACCCAGGTGAATATGCTTTTAGTTAGTTTTAGTTTAATTTGTTATATAATGTTACGAATTTTTGTGATTTGAATTTAATATGCCGTTAGGATTATCACAAATAGATAGTACACACACGTAATTCATAGTTCAAACAAACACGACCAACTACAACAAGTCCAAACCATAGGACAGAAAATAGTAATAACAGTAGTCTGTCGACGATTAGTTCCCGTTCCAAATGTACACTTGGCAACGCCTCGATCGCAGTTGAAACTTAACTGAATTTGTCTCAACGGGTCGACCTTACATATTTGTAAAATATACTGGCCCCCACTCCCTAGCAACATGCACACTACTCATTGAAATTCTCGAACTTGTAAACTTAATCGGGAACAACAGAACTTCTAAAATTTGCAGTTAAAACTTGAACAGTAAAAAAAGATTTATGTCGTTTTCCTCCTTGGGCAGCCATAAACCAAAGGGATTAGTAATTGACAATAGACAGTGAATAATTAAGACAATCAGTAAAAGAGCTACATACAGATAATTTAAATTCCAATGGTAATAAAACACATTCGCAAGGAATTATTATCGGTCCGCAACGATAATTATAATAATAAACAGATGAGCACATCATGTAAATAATAAGATTTTTGTGTATATAGCGTATCTTAAGAACAAGTAAGCAATTATAAAAGCCGTGGTAGCTTAGTGGTTAGCGCACTCTTCCCAAATTCAAAGAACGCGGGTCGGAAGCAAGCACTACACTATTAGGCAGTTTACTGACCTAATTTGCAAGAATGAAAACTTGCTGCACCACATGGCTTCCCTTTGAAAGTGTGCGGCAAAAACCGTTCTAAATAATTGGAAACCAAACCGGTTTCCAATTCAACAAAACCCATTTAACGAATTTGTTACTAAAAACCATTTCATTGAGTTTAATGTGAGAACAAAACTATAAAGAAAAGTTCCTACGTAACTTAGGCTGTGACCGGTTCGAATTTTTAACCGGTTTCCAAGCCTCGATGGAGAGAGATAGAATGAAAAAGTTATTCTTGCGAAATAAACCAGTTAAGGCTTGTAGCAACGCCAACATCCTTGAGGATTTTTCGGCCAATACCGGGTAATCCATAGACGCGATCGTTTTTTAATGCAATATTGTTTTATTGCGAATAAAATAAAGCAGTATTTCAAAAAAAAATCTATCTCTTTTATAAAGATATATATTTTTTATCTTATTTTGATAAAAAATGAAGTAATAAAATGGTTTCATATCAATAGTTGGGAGATGATTTTGTACTTAACTTAAAATAACCATAGAAAAATTTGGAAAAAAAACCACGACAAGTCTCATATAATGAAGATTTATAATTTTTATTTTTTGGTAAATTATTGATCCGTCAATACCAAGGATAAGTTGTTTCGTTTGTACCCTATTTTCGACATTTTGCGGCAACAGGCCTTAATTCAGGTTTATATAACACTCTTTTAAAAATTTACACTTCCAATGAAATAGTTGGTTAAAACCGGTTCTCTCTTTTCTTTCACCACATCCCAATTAATTAGGGTCGGCACAATATGTCTTTTCCTTCCACACTCCTCTATTCTGACATACGCCTTCTGTCACACTACAAATCATCATAACATCCTTCACACAATCCATCCACCTACTACTATCTACCATTACATTTATACCCATCAATCTTGTAGTTTAACATGCTTTTTGTCACGTGGCTTTCATCCCTCCTCATTATATGCCCATACCGACTTAATCTCCTTGCTCTAAATTTTCCAGTCACGGGTGCAACTTTCAAAGATCCGCTTATGTACTGGGTTGGCTTGGCTAAAACCGGTTAATTTTCAACCGGTTCCAGCTATAACACTCCGCACAACAATTATCTGCAAACACCTTAAAGGTCTATTTTATTCGTGTAACGGACGATTTTTCAATCACTAGATAAGGGTAAAATAAAATACAACATGAACAAATTAAAAATTACACTTGCGTGGATAAACATTTTGAACTGTTTTACTTTTACAATTAGTTAGGTTATAATTTATTCGATGGATAACTTTTATCTGATGATTGAAAAATCGTCTCTAAGGACAATCACCTTTTAATATGAAATGACTATTATCTGAAACATCAATGTGTGCATGAGGGTTGTTCTAGAATGTAACTTTAAAATGTTCTTCCTTTGCAGCGTGGGTAGTGTAATAATAACAGCATACGGAGTACAGCTGATGTGGTACTCGAAGCCTGGCTCCAAAGCGTTTCTGGTAGTTGGTTTGGTAGTGTTGGCAGCGAGTGGCGTTGTGAGAACCCATAGACGAAATACCGAGTGGAAGGACCGCGCTACTCTATTACGGTAAGAGTATGAGGGGTAAATATTATAGATTTGTCATTATTTCCCAAAATCAGTCTTTTTCTTATGTATATAATAACAGCCCATAAATGTCCCACTGCTGGGCTCAGGCCTCCCACCATAGGGGAACGGACAGTAAACCCGCCACGCTTGTCCAAGGCGGCTTGGCAGGTTTGATACATCGGTTATCTCAATGTGCAGGTTTCATCACGATATTTTCCTTCACCGCTTTTGGCACGTGGTAATTGTGACAATATCCACAATAGGTCAGAAAACTGCCTAAGTGGTACATGCGTTCCGGCCAGGATCGAACCCGCGCCCTTTGAGTTTGGGACGCGTGCGCTAGTTATTACGCTACCACGACTTAATTTCTTGTGTACACATTGAAATTAAATCTAGGATCTGACAAAAATGAGGCAATCAATCATCCGTGTTTTATAGGTTTATAAGGCGGCCTGTCGTAAGAGGCGATAAAACAACCTACAGCCAGGTGGTAGGGTAGTTGCCCGTCTGGATGGCTACCACCCATGGCCTCCATTTTGCCGCCATAGCAACCTTGAATTGTGTTTCGGCATTAGTGACCAGCATCCAGTCCAACAAGTCTAACAGCACATTGGTAGCGTAGCACCTTTAGTGTTACAAATGTTCATAGGCGATGGTAACCACTTTCCATCATAGTTGAGCCGTCAGTCTCTCTGTTGTACTTCAGCAATAAAAAAATTCAAGAATTTTGTGTTAAAAATTTTAAAATCAAAAACATTATTTTGATGTCCCATAATTACTGTAAAGGTAACTGAGATTTTTGGTAGATGGTCATACAACAGTGTCATGGGGGTCGTTTTGCACTTACCACAATCCAAAGCATGATGTTAATTGAATGGTCTAAAATAGTAAGCTATAATGAAACTATGTTTTAACGGTGTCAAGCGCGGTATTTTTATGATTTTTATTACGACGTTTCGAACACTTTTCAGTAGCCGCTCACAGCCGTAATTTTATTAGGCTATTATTTTTTTGTCATGGTATTAGTTCACGTTTGATAGCTATCTCACCTGATGTTAAGTTCCGGTGCTGTATACCTATTCTCTGGTGACTTGAAGACCACTAAATAAAAAATAAAAAAAACAATTATTCAGTAAAACATAATTTACAATTTTTGAAGGTCATTGGTCCCCAAACTAGGTCGACCCGTATCTTGGCGACCTCCTTCCTAATTGATACAATCCTGCTCGTGAAATTATTGTTTACATTTATTTTTTTTAATTATGTGTGCGTGCGTACCTGTGTGTGTGTGTTTATGTGTGACTTGTGAGATTGTGAATTTGTTTATATAAAAGGATTACAATGTCAATGAAATTTATAAGATTTCAAGATGTACATAATCCACACAACACCCTGGTTTATATGATTCCTGGAATACTGTAATATGTAAGCATAAGTACATTTGGTAAATCTAATACGTCATTGAAAGGGGTCAACGGACGTTAATTAAGAATTTGCACACGTTGTTCAAATATAGTATATAAAGCTTTATCACTATAAAATTAACACAAAGAATAAAAATATCACATTAAAACATTGTATTGTTATAACTCAGGTCCTGACAAACAAAAAATCCACCTGCATATCTGAAACAAAGCACATTTATTACCCGTCGGCATTTGAACTAATAACATTGAAATTCTTTTATGGTTGTCTTCTTTTGTTTACTTATTCGCATACGGACTATTGTTGTATTGTGTTGTATTGTAATCATTAGCCAGGTGTTACGAATTTAAAGTACAAGCTGATTCTAGGAAATTCGGTCCACGCTGCAGAGCGGACATATTGCATTTGTGCAGTATAAAACAAGGATGGAGGGGAGAGGCAGTCGAGCGAGAACCACCAGCGAAGCGAGACGTGTGTACTACAATCGGGAATCTAATAAGCGACGGACTTTGCGCGTTTTATTGAATTACGACCTTCTGAATTACGTTTGGACTTGTTGTGTTCGGTTATATTTGTACCTGTGTTATACGTGTTTGTATAGTTCTAATAAACTCTATAATAATTCTAACGGCATTTTAATTCGAGTCTCGCGACTCGTAACAGTAATTTCAATACTACAACCTTTTTCTACGAGGGGTAACTTGATAGAGGGCCATCAGCCGCGCGTAGGAGGAAAATCGCGGCCGGTGTGTCGGATTCCCCAGGTCGGGGCGGCACTAGCACTTCTAGCCAGAACTAGAGAAGCTATTGGCCTACCCACTAAAACCCCTCGGTATTGCGTCCCATAATGCCAGGGTCACGGGTACATGGCTTAACCCCCTCGCAGGCGGTGGCCCAACGGCCTCATCCACTGGAACATCTTTTTGTCTGTAATGCACCCCACGGAAGTTCAATACTGCAACCTAAAACAACCACGAGCAAAGCCTGCATACCACAATACAGACTCCAGAAAATAATACTATTCGACCGCGGTGCGCAAAAGAACGGTGAAAAGCGCAAAAATAATGAAGACATAAATATTTCTAATACCGTATTAAATACGAGTTGTCAATTTCAATGGTCGTAAACCCCATCTCCTGCTTCCAAATCCACAATGAATTCCACTCCGTGTATTTGAACTTTTAAAGTCAATAAAGTTGTTATTGCATACACTAGTCACCTATCAAAATGTGCAATATAGACTTTTATTGAACATTTACGATGCAATCGCATTTTTCTATCGACTGGACACTCATTTCGAAGAGCTCTTCAAAACTTTATGATGGTGGATATTGGTTTTTTATGGGTGATATAGACATCTCAACGTCTGTTGAAATGTCCATATTAGTTGAATATCTGGTTTACTGTATATTAGAAGGGAGTTATGGCTGGTTTACACGTGTTAAGCGCGCAGGTGGTGCGCACTGCCAAAGAGTGGAATAATTTGTCGGAGTCTGTTTTTCCTGACAAATACAATCTTGAAGTCTTCAAGTAACGAGTGAGTAGGTATCTTCTAGACTGCGTCATCACTCAACATCAGGTTAGACAGTCGTCAAACGCAAACTTACTCCCATAAAAGGTAGAATAGTAAACTTTACATTTATTGCCACTTATTACTAACACCATGGTTTATGAGCATTATGTCCCTTAAACTAGTCACAATGATGAAAGATGACTCTCAGGCGAGAGGCTTACATTTGAATGCGAAGAAAACAAATGTTATGTTGTTTGAAAGAAGAAACCAGAACGAATGCAAGGATAATGGTCGATGATGTTATGCTGGAGCAAGTGAATGAGTTTGTATATCTTGG
Organism: Dendrolimus kikuchii; assembly: GCA_019925095.2. Classification (NCBI taxonomy): domain Eukaryota; kingdom Metazoa; phylum Arthropoda; class Insecta; order Lepidoptera; family Lasiocampidae; genus Dendrolimus; species Dendrolimus kikuchii. Next base: position 2,712,459 of record CM034394.1, on the reverse strand, counting down.
ATGTGCTTTTAGCAGGGATGGAAGGTACACCGATATAGAAAGAAGAGTGAATTTGGGGAATAGTGTGAATGGAGCGTTAGGTAAACTTCTAGACGCTAAGAACCTCAGCCAGAAGGCGCAGCTTGCCATACACAATGCAGTGCTGGTACCTACGCTCACGTATGGAAGCGAGAGTTGGGTATGGAAGAGAGAGCATGAAAGTAGAGTAAACGTGGTCGAGATGCGAGCACTGCGCAAAATCTGCGGAGTGACGCTCGCGGACCGCGTTCGTAATACCGAAGTAAGAAAGAGAGTTGGTCTGAAAGAGAGTGTCGGGGTGAAGGTAAGGAAAGGAATGCTCCGGTGGTTCGGGCATGTGGAAAGAATGCATGATGAAAGAATGACTAAACAGATATACAATGCAAAAGTGGATGGATGCAGAAGTCGTGGAAGGCCACGACATATCTTCCATGATCAAATTGACCGTGTACTAGCAGAAGGCGATGTCAGGAGGCTTAAGAACAGACGAGCGTGCATGACAAGAGCTATAAATGTCAAAGAAGCAAGTGAGGCGTGTAAGAATAAGCCTGAATGGCGCTCTGTTGTTAGTGCCTACCCCGCAAGAGAACTGGCGTGAAGTTATGTATGTATGCATGTAATTCACATCCTCGTTCCACTCGGTTGCCGCACGTTAAATCACCCGTTAAATGTGTGTTGTTCATTCCAGTGCGGATTTAGTAAGTTTGCCCCAGAACGCAAAGCTGCATTACAACTTGGCAAACTTCCTCCGCGAGACTGAGCAGCAGGAGGGCGCCATCAAACATTACAAAGAAGCATTGAGGTAACTTGTGATGCATTGCTTTCAATAGATTGTGAATGAATGAGTAAGTTAACTACTAAACGAATGAACGTGATTAATCTCTGGGATGGCCGGACTTTATTTCGTAAAATGAGGTAAGAAAATAAATACTTTTCAGTCGAATTTTTCGTTATATTACACAGGAAACGTAACCAGTGGCAAAATTTAGGATTTTGCTATTGCCCAACAGTGGGCACGCAACACGATCAAATCAAATCAAATCATTTATTTGCTTTTATGTTTCACATGTTTTTGCCCTTTCAGGCATACAAATCTTATATTAATATATAAAGCTGAAGAGTTTATTTGTTTGTTTGCTTGAACGCGCTAATCTCAAGTATTACTGGTCTGATCTGAAAAATTCTTTCAGTGTTAGATAGCCTACTTATCGAGGAAGGCTATAGGCTATATATCATCACGCTAAGACCAATAGGAGCCGAGCACCAATGAAGAATGTTTCAAAATCGGGGTTTTTTTTTAACTTATTTTTTTTACTATTCCACGCGGATAAAGTCGCGGGCGAAGCTAGTGGTAATTACAAAACACCTTAAAAATCAACATAGTCCGGTATAAGCATTTTTTTCACATTTATATATTTTATGACTAAATTATTTTATCTTAGGGCAGAAGTTGTATTATTGTAGTTTGTACGTCTACATCAAAAATCGCTCTCGGATTTATGGAATTTGACTGAAATGATACATTAAAATTTATCCGTAAACTCATAGCAAGCTAATGAGGGTATCTAAAAAGTTCACGACACAAACAGTTGTGTCGCCGCCATTCCAGTTTTTAATATATCTTACTATCTATTAATTTTTATAACCTGTTAAAGAAATATCCAATTTGTACAAAAGAGAAAGTGCTTAAAAACTGTTCAATCATTCATTGGTTGTTTTCATACATACATAACTTCACGCCAGTTCCCTTGCGGGGTAGGCACGAACAACAGAGCGCCATTTAGGCCCATTCTTACACACCTCACTTGCTTCTTTGACATTCATAACTCTTGTCATGCACACTCGTCTGTTCTTAAGGCTCCTGACATCACCCTCCGCTAGTACACGATCAATTTGATCATGGAAGGTGTGTCGTGGCCTTCCACGACTTCTGCATCCATCCACTTTTGCATTGTATATCTGTTTAGTAATTCTTTCATCATTAATTTAGAAGTAATTAATTATTTTATGAAAAATTTGTAAGCAGTGTTTTTTGTTTAAGTTTATGACATGGCAGCTAGGCCTCTAAGCCAGATCTTAGTTTACAATATAGTTATTTCATTTCTTAAGCCTATGTGTAGCACAGCTGAACTGTAGGTAATCAGCTAGTGCCATTCATCGGAGTTCTTGTGACAACTCAAAAGGCCACATTTGACTAAACAGTTCACATTACTCACAAAACACATAATTACTACTCAAAAACTAACAATATCCTACAACTATTGTTCATTTTAGAGTAGTTTTACAGATTTTTAGAAAATAAAATTGCACAGCTCAACATCTTTCAGTTCCCGCCAAAAACTTCTTTGTAAGCAGTGTTTGCTTTGTCACCACAGATTATGGCCAAGCTACGCGAGTGCCCACAACAACATCGGCACTCTAGCAACGGGTATTGAGAACGCTGAATACCATTTCTTACAGGCCATTAAATACAATAAGTATCATGTCAACGCACATTATAATCTTGGAAAGCTTTACAAGTAAGTGTTGATGGTTTTATGATTGACCAGCATGTGTCAGCGAAAATTCGTTAGCGTTGCCATTACGACAGCGTATTTGATAGGGATTTGCAACGATAGCACCGGAAAACCGAGACCTCATCTTTTTCATTTATTCAATTACCCAATCTAATTTTTGGAGTATATTGTGGAAAGTCTGATCAAACTCTTCGAAAGAAAATGAGTTTGACAAAATCCGTTTGTGATTCTTTAAGATATTTCTAACCGACTTTAAAAAAAGAGGAGCCCTAACTTTGTTGTTTCTGATTACGATGATTCTGAAGATATAGCAGAAAAATCTTTGAAATCAGGCTGAAATGTGGAATTTTTGTGTTCTTTCAGTCATAACTTTCTTGTTTCTAAACCGACTTCCGCAAATCAACTGCGGTTATCAGAAGACTGACTGAACCGCGATTAGCCGCACATTGCGTATCAGTTCTAACATTTGAATTATATATCAGAATGCTTGAATTAAAAATATCTGCAATTTTATATAGATAGTCGTTTGGATACTTAATTGTTAAATTTCACCAGGAAAAGTGGTCGCACAAACCAAGCAATAGTTATGTTAGAAAAATGTATTTGGCTACAACCGAGGTTTGTGCAAGCCCACATGGAGCTATTGACCCTTAAACCTGAAGGCGAGAAACGAAAGATCCTTTCGAAACTGGTGACCTTGGAGCCAAATAACTGGGAACATCATGTGCTTTATGGAGACTGGCTGAGGTCAAAAGGTAAGAAGAATTTTTGTCTTAAGACCGCTGTACACGTTGGGCTAAAATACCGAGCCACCGGGGCCATCCATAAGATACGTCACACGTCAAGGGAGGTGGTCGACGAAGTGTGACAGGGGGTGGGGGGGGTCCTAATTTCGTGACGTCACATTTCAGAATCTAATATATTTAAGCTTTAAAACACGAAATTTGGACTATTAACGAAACATTTAATAAAATATTATGTTTTTGTTTTAATTTTTTTATTGCAGGAGTTCAGCAGACAGCCAACTTGATGGAAAGCAGTTACCATCGCCTATGGACCTTTGCAACACCATAGTTGCTACAAATGCGCTGCTGCTCTCTTAAGGGAAACTGGAACCTGGTCACTAATGCCGGAACACAAATCAAGGTTGTTATGGCGGCATGCTCTAGACCAGGTCTGGTAGCCATCCAGTCGGGCAAATGCCCTACCACCTGGCTGTGGGTTGTTAAGTCGCCTCTTACGACAGGCCGCCCGGCCGCAGGAAATTGTATTCTTTCTCCGTTCCTGCACGGATAATTTCACGGATATGTTTCTAAGGGATACACATATAAAGCCCACACTGCACATGCACTTCCTCACAACACCAGCATGTAACAGATACACTCTACTATAAGTTTAGTATTAAAAATAGAATAAATTAATATAATAAGTTATTCGTAAGATACGTACACCTCAAGACAAAAATCAATAAGTTAATGTCACACACAAGAACCAAAATAACTAATAAGTGTGTTACATTAAAAGAAAAAAAATCTAGAAATTAAGTTGTAAAAAAGGGTACGGAACTCGAGTCCGTAGAGTTGTTAATAATAAAAAAATAAAAAAAAGGGATACACACTCTACACTAGCGGAGACATGTGAAAATCCTGGTACAAAATAATATATCATTTATTTAAATCTCTGCGAGAGGTACCGTTAACAGCTTCGAAAATAATAATTCATTTTTCGTTGGAATTTTAAAATAATATCACGTTACAGGCTTGGCGAACCCCGCGTCGAGATATTACTTGGAAGCCTTAAGACTGAGTTTCAGGGACCGGCATTCTGAGAGGCCTCTTAGAAGCGATTTGATTACCTTCAGAACCACCGCTCTCATGTATCGCTCGTTAGGGCAGAAGTCGAGAATTCTACAGCTTCTCACCAGGTAATTTTTCGTTGAGAATTTTCTGTTTGACGGTATTTATGGTTGAGCCTTAGCCGGCAGAAACGCAGCGGCTCCGGTTTCAGTTGCAAGGATGGTAGATTTCGTAAACGAACTTTCCATTACAACTAACGGAACGTAGTAAGCTACGGTCTGGAATCGGCCACAGAGTGGATCGTTGTATATTAATAATAATAAATTATTTATTACACTATTTCAGCGTTTTAATACGGTGATATTTTGCTGGCGCATGATATTTGGATGGCACGATGAGTAATTAGAACAATACACATATTCCAGAGTCACTGAAATTAAATATATTAATAGCAGAGAATTTTTCGTAGCACACATTTTTTACAAAAGAAAAAAGACAGCGATTAACAAGTCTTGCTAATATAATAATAATATAATTGGTGTTACTGGCCGGGGCTTGTCCTTGGGTGCATTACTATATAGTGTAGATAGGGATAATCACCGGTCAGTGTCACGCCACATTTACATTAAATTTGTGAAGGGGTCTCTACGTGTTTTTTTTTTATTTTTTTTATTGCAGGATTTCAGCAGACAGGCAGACGGCCCACTTGATGGAAAGCGGTTACCATCGCCTATGGACATTTGCAACACCAAAGGTGCTACAAATGCGCTGCTGCTCTCTTAAAGGAGACTGGAACCTGGTCACTAATGCCGGAACACAACACAAGGTTGTTATGGCGGCATACTCTAGACCAGGGGTGGTCGCCATCCAGTCGGTCAAATACCCTACCACCTGGCTGTGGGTTGTTTAGTCGCCTCTTACGACAGGCCGCCAGGCCGCAGGAAACCGTATTCTTTCTCCGTTCCTGCACGTGTTGGCCTTCCCATGGCCCCAGGGAAGCCCTCGAAACGTCCAGGCCATTTTTATGGCCTGTGGTCTCAAAAGACATACAATAGATATAATTGGTGTTATAAAATTTGTTTAATCTAATCTTTGACACAAATAACTGTTCGAAGTGATTATTAATTTCAGGTCGTAATTCATACATACATACATACATAACTTCACGCCAGTTCCCTTGCGGGGTAGGCACGAACAACAGAGCGCCATTTAGGCTTATTCTTACACACCTCACTTGCTTCTTTGACATTCATAACTCTTGTCATGCACGCTCGTCTGTTCTTAAGGCTCCTGACATCACCTTCTGCTAGTACACGATCAATTTGATCATGGAAGGTGTGTCGTGGCCTTCCACGACTTCTGCATCCATCCACTTTTGCATTGTATATCTGTTTATTCATTCTTTCATCATGCATTCTTTCCACAGGTCGTAATTCCTTTTATGTAAACGTTGTAGCTTTTAAAACTTTAACACATGTTCTATTTGTTCGTGCCTACCCCGCAAGGGAACTGGCGTGAAGTTATGTATGTATGTACTGTTCCAGTTAACATACACGGTAAAGAATTATTTTCGCACATAAGTTTCTTGGTGCTTCAATGTGATTATGGTAAAATGATCCCATGGAACATGTTCAGATGACCCGTACCGACCACACGCAGTTAGCGCACCGGCGTGGCTCGCAATGCGCACGCCTAGCGCCCTCTTAAGCGCAAAGCACACAGAAATGGTGTCAAGCACTGACGTGGCGTGGGCATGGCACGGATATGACAATAGTATGCAGCGGAAATGACATGAGACGCAAGCGCGAATTCGTCATCCTCACGCATTTTTGCACCACAACTGACGTCCTTCAGAAATAAGCGCAAAATGCAAACTGACAGCCATTGTGTGCGGGCGTCAAACTGGCGCTCCCGATGGCCTCCAGATCCACCCAATTCAGTATGTTTAAAAATTGCGCTTTGTTTCTAAATTTGAATACAACGGCAGGATGCCCCCCTGCCACGCCAGCGCCAGACGCCATTTCTGTGCGATTTGCGCCTTATACAACTAGTGTAAGTAATGCAATGTCCTAGTGGTTTCCAGATATAGCAAGTGCATCGCGTGTGCGGGTTGAGCGCGGGGTTGACGCGAAGCGGGCGCGTGGCGTGTGCGAGGCGTGTGTGGTTTGACGTCGATAAATGCAATTTGATATTTATTGATAAGACTTAAATTATATGCAACAGATTTCAAAGCTAGTCAAGACGCGCGTAACGGGCGCTTGTCGTATGAAGGCAGTCTTAAAGTATCTTCAACACGATTTTTTTAAAATTCTTTATAGCAGTTATAGATATTAATTATTATGTATTGTTCATAGATGGCATACATGGCGGCGTGGATGGCCAAGTGCCGCAGCAGCACATATGTACTTGAGAGAGTGGAAGCTCAAAATGGAGTTAGAAGGAAGAGCACAGATATATTCGAAAGTTGTCAATCCTTTGGTTCGTACCGAAACTTATTTTTTTTTGAAAAATCCTTAACGCAAACACCTCGAAAGCTGCCTTAATGTAGAAGAGGCAAATGGAAAATAATATATGAAATGCTAAGAATACATCTGCTCTTTTATAAGAGTTTTCTGCTAATCCGGTATTATCTAACATATTTACAAAATAAGAACTTTGAAAGTCAGAACATTTTCAATATCTGTTCAATTAGTTCAATTTATATCCAATATAAAAATCGAGCCATATCTCCAAAGAGAATATCATAGTTTGATATGTTTAAAAATATTAAAAACAAATTCGCAGTCGGTAGGATTCGAACCTACGCTCCCAGAGGGAATCTGATTTCTAGTCAGACGCCTTAACCGCTCGGCCACGACTGCTACGTTAACTCACGCTCTAAATATGCATACTATCAGTAGACATTTACTATATGTTTGTTTTTGCTCGCTGACTCTAGAAATTTACTTCATAATAAAACAAAATTGAATACCTATTGTTTTAGTTATATTCACGAGTGAGTGATAGTTAATAATTTTCATCACATAATTAGAAATTTCTATAATAAAGTTCCATGTAGTCCCACTGTTAGGCTCAGGCCTCCCACTATTGGGGAATAGACAGTATACCCGCCACGCTTGTCCAAGGCGGCTTGGCAGATTTGCCACATTGGTTATCTCGATGTGCAGGTCTCATCACAATGTTTTCCTTGACCGTTGTTAGCACGTGGTATTTGTAACAATATGCACATTAGGTCAGAAAACTGCATAAGTGGTGCAAGCGTTGCGGCTAGGATTGAAACTCGCGGCCTTAAAGTTTGGGACGCGTACGCTAGCACGGCTACGAATGTTGTCATGTTGTTACATAATTAAGCCTTTTCTTTACAGAAGTCTACAAAATGTTTCGACCACTCACAGCTAGCTGTTGCATCTGAACCATCTGTTGACTCAAAGAAATCAACAAAAGAAACAAACAGTGACGTCATCAAAAGTGACACAACCATTAAAAACGAAACAAAAACAAGTCATTCAAAAGTTTTCAAAAGTGACTCTAAAGATAATATTATTAATAATAATGTTGATAAAGTAGTTAAACAACAAAGTAAGAATAAACAGTGTGACTCGAAGAAGTTTGGGACCAAAAAGAGTGTTTCAATATCTACTCAAATAAAAACAACACATAATAAATCTGAGATAGGACTCAAAGATAAAAAGTGTTTGCATAGAAAAGGGAAAAAGAATAATGGTGTTATGCCAAGTATCAGAGCTCCCATTGCAGAACATATTTTGATAAAGACTTACTAACGTTGACTCAGAAACTTTTGTGTAAATTGAAAAGTATTTCTGTATGACGAGTGATGATTTCGCTAGTGTTAATAAAGAAGCAATGTATTTTGAAATTACTCAATTTTATTTTAAATCATTTATAAACTGTTACGATACAAAGGTCGATAAATAATTCATGAGACCATTTATTTTGATATTGCAAAAGATTATTATATATGTCAACATCAGCACATTAATCTACAATACCTATGTTTAACAACGGCTAACAATTATTGCCTAAGTTGACATATATTGTTCATTACTGTTTTACAATCAATTACTAATCAACATCATCATCATCCGTGCGTTAACTCCCGGTTGCGTTCGGAGCGATCACTTCGACGCCCAGGGTCTGCTTTTCTACTTTTTCTTCACCACTTCGCGCGATCTTCGGCATCCCTTGTACTGAGACCATTGGTACGTATGTCATCCCTCATAAAGTCAAGCCAGCATTTCTTGGGCCTACCCTTTCGACCGGGACTTGGCGGAGGCGGCATGGCTAGACATTTGTTCCTCGCGTAACTAGCCGGTTTATTTTAATTACTAATCATCACTAGGCATAATTCTATCGACAATATCACAACGTTATTAATTATTAAGGAATTGTTGATATGAGGGATTCCAACACTAGTTTACCTTTCTAATTACTCCTAATTTTGCATGGTTTTTACGCTAACTGAATACTGAATATATTTCAGATTTTGATGTTTATTGATCTATCACGATCCTTTTATACTTTCTAAGGTATTTAGCTTTTTCTATCCAGGACTTATTACTTTATTTAATTATGGAATCTGATAGATTATTTATTTATTACGGTCATTGTTTTATGATCACTGACAAAGAAATTTACAGCTGCTTCCTTGAATAATAAATGACACAAAACATTTCCTAACAACAAGAAGTATTTTCTAGAATCATTGTTTATTATTTCTTTTAACTTTACTTTCTATTGTTATCTCAATCATTTGGAGTTGGCACGATAATCTTGTCCTTCTATATTTTCGGATATATCCGAATTATTAACCATATTATTCCTAGACAATAATATTCTTGTCTAAATATTTAGTGTCAATAGTAGTGGTTCAATATTTCTTAGATCACCCGTTGCTGTCTTAAAATGGTTCACGAAAACCGAAATAGAAGAGTCTGATTGAATTCTTGCTTGAATCGGTGTTAACCTAGTCAAACTAATGTTGGAATTTTCAGTATCAGAATTGATTAGATAGCAAACTAATTTAATTGTATGTAGAGAAAAATGAGAATTCTATTTTTGTGAAGTGGGTTAGGAATTTAGGTTATATTTAAGTGAAAAGCACAAATGTTTGTACGCTAATTAGGGATGTTTCTCGGTTAATAACGACCACATGTTAAGGTTGTTGTTTGGTCTTTTGTGATGTATTAATAACAAAATTATACGAAGATTTCATATCTAATGGTGACGTCTTATGGCTTCAATCTGAAATTTTCTGAACGGCTAAAGTTTTGTTAAAAAAAAAGTAGAGATTTCAAAGTAAAACCTCTAAAAGAAACATATAAACATCAAAGTTTATTTATTTATTTATTTATATTAATTCATTAACAAAAAATATTTGTGTCTGAAATAGAATACGTAGTCATAATTACAATTATAAAAAAATAAAAAAATCTAATTTACAATAAACAGTAAAGTAAAGTTGCTTTGACATCTACGCTTTTAGTATTGACATTCAACTTATAATCCTAATATATATAAATTACGTGTCACGTTGTTTGTCCGCGATGGACTCCTAAACTACTTGACCGATTTTAATCAAATTTGCACACCGTGTGCAGTTTGATCCGACTTGAAAGATAGGACAGCTTACATTTGGACCCGGTAGGTGGCGCTGGAATCGGGTTTTAAATTTTATTTCTTCAGGGCAGAACAACGTCCGCCGGGACAGCTAGTTATATATATGATAGAGTTATATAATATTATTGTTACAACAATAGCAACAGTTATAAAAACAAAACCTCCGGAACATTTTCTTAAGAAAATAATATGAAGAAGCAATATTGCACTGTCTATTTCTTTTACGTACGAATATTTAAAAATATGAACAGAACACACATTTAATCAAAAAACAACGTTACCAAGGTAACTAACTTACTTAGTAACACTTTTTATTACTGCGAAAACGATATTTTAACATTAACTAAAGTTATAAACGAGTTCTAACAAGCTTATGAACTTGCTCAATAAAGTTTCCTTAACATGAGGTCGTTCATGAAACGAGTGAGACGTGGTGCAGACTGATTCTTTGTCCGCAACGTCTGCAATGCTATGTATGACTTCTAAATTTTACTGTATTCAAATTACAGTCGCCTTCAAAATGTTTAATGTTTAATTGGAGTTTTTTGAAGCATAAGATATTCCAAAATTATTTAGATATCTACTTATTACATTTATTTATAAATTGCCTTTATCGTGTTGATCTTATATATCCTGTACTAATTTACAACTGTATGCTTTTTTATCTTGCAATTCCTATGATTAAAATTTATAATAATAGGATCTTAATTGAATTTTACCTCTGTATTTAAAACAGCAAATTTTAATTAAAAAAAAACTGTTTAAGTAGGTTTATCCACTTGACTAGGCACTTAGCTACTAACATCACTTCCATAGTAATTGCTGATTGTATCTAGGTTCTTTGTACTAATTTTTGTTAAACATTCACAAGGTTGTATAAAAACTATTTTAACGAACTTTGGTGGTTAAATATTTGAAAGTAAACATTAATAATATCATCAGTAAGCGTACATTGCATACGTTGCTTTACGTGGTATCAGTCTGTATGTAAATTAGGAAATGTGCCACAGCTAGTTAAATGGAAGAATTTGCTTGGCCTTAAAAACTAAATAGAGAACACGAAAGCTTGCTGTACGATAATAAAATAATGTTTTGTATTAAACCACATATTTTCTAAATCAGTATTAATGACGAAGAACTATCAGAAATTACTTTTAATCCATAAGTACATATAAATTATTTGATAATTTAATTTTGTTTAAGCAATAGTAAAGCAAGAAAATGTATTTATCATTAGGTCGCTGCTCTTAGCTTTTGAAAACAAGTCATCGAACTTAAAATCTTTGAAATCTGAGCTCATTACTTGATTTCTAATAAAGGGTATGTCTTTTAGTTACAATTTTATTGTAATTAATATCAAATTCACAATATTTAATTAGGTATTGTACAAGGTTCAACTTTGGTCATAGATTGTTTTGTGCAGATGGTAACTCCTTGTGTTTTAGGTTATTCTTTAATTTTAAACAATGACTATTAAAAGGTATTTCTGGTAATTTTAAAATAATTTACTATAAACAGTTTCAACGCTATTCAAATTAATGTAAGTTGTAAATAATAGGTGTTAAGTTAGTAATGAAGGCACATGATAATGCTTTGATTGTACTGAAAATAAAGGATTGTATAAGAACTTAGCTTTTATTTCTACATTGTCCTTTACATATTAAATTGAACTCTCTACAATACAGTAGTACAGTTCCATTATCCTTGTTCAAAAACTAACTCGATATTAAACATAAGTTTAAAAACTTCCTAAATCCTATATGGCTAGATGGCGCTATAGATCATTCTTCCGTCGCTTTCTGATGTTTTATTATTTAAAATATTTTTTTAACAAATCAGTCTAAAATTAATAATCTATCTAATCTGTAAATGGTTCAAGTTTGCACAATGCGTTTGAAAATGTGAAAAACCTCAGGGGGATTCATTCGGACCAGCAAATTCCGAAAATACAATTTTTAGAATTTTTGTATGTCAATCTGTCTGTCTGTTAAAGCATCAGATGAAAACTACCGAACGGACTTAATTGAAACTCGAAACAGAGCTAGCTTATATCCCGGGGCTTTTTAGGATACTTTTTATCTTGATAAATGCCGTCGTTTCCCTAGAATAGACGCATTAGCGACATAAATGGCGCTGCAATCGCGTTTTTCAAATCACTAACAAATAGCTACGTTGTTATTAACAATATGTCATTCATTATATTATTTCAAGTAGGCTTCGACTCCGTCTCTGTTTTGCTAGGTAGTTCTCTAGACTATATTACATACATACATACATACATAACTTCAGTACAGGTTGGCTTCGCCCCACTTCTGTTTTGCTGGGCAGTTCTCTAGACTATATGAACTTAGTTTATTTGTTGGTTTGATTTAAAAATCCGTATTGTAATAATAAGAGCCCTTAGACGTTCCATTGCTGAACTCGTATCTCCTAATTGTTACAGGCTATTTACATGGAGAGAGTTTCTTGAACTCTAAGTTAGAATCGTATTTTGAGTTCAGCTAGTCACCAGTCACCATTCGCAAGCAGTGTAGTGCGTGAAGGTGTTTTAATTATCTCTGCTCTTCTAAGACAAGAATTAATTAACCGAAACCGAAAAAAAAAGATCTTGGGTTAAAAAGAGGCTATAAAGAAGAAACACTTTAGGAGTCTAAATAGTATCACTTATGAAAATAGTATACGACTTATCGCCCCAAAACGTGCGATAAACTCTCTCCATGTAAATGGCACTTTAGGGAATAGAAATTATACCCGGCACTTCTTAACCAAGATGGCTTATGTCAAGTGCAAGTCATCAGCATATGGCATCAAAGAATTACATCAAAAAACTGCTGAAGAGTTGTATGCTTTTTCGGCCAGGTATGGATTTGACTGACATATCGACGCACCGCCCACAAACTTTTTTTATATACTGTAGGCGCACTTAGTGTGGACTAGGACATAAAAGATTTTTGAAAATTCAATCCCTAAGAGGAAGAAAAATGGGGTGAAAGTTTGTATGAAAATCATTTTCAAAGTAAGGAGTACGACATTTTATATACCTCTGATTAGAAAAAACCGCAACATTTTTAGAAATTCAACCCCTAAGAAGGTAAAATAGGGGTTGAAATTTTGTAGGAAAATCTGACAGTTTCAAAGTAAAAAGCGCAATATTTTATATACTTACCTGCTTCTGGTTAGAAATAAAAGTACACACTTAGAAGTAGAAGGTTTGTACAAACTATGACTGTTTTTTATCGACGCGGGTGAAGCTGCTAACACTTATTTTTACCTACTAATATTATGTAGAGGTAAAGTGTTTGTGGTAATCTCCGGTACTACTGAACCGATTTTGGAAATTCTTTCCCCAAAAAAAAGCTACATTATTCCCGAGTGGCATAGGGTATATTTTATTATGATTAATAATGTTTTTTAGGAGTAAAAATATACATTTTCCGAGTGAGACGTACGTGGTTTCAATTAAATAAAAATCCCACAAAAAATAGTTTAAACTTATTGATTAACGTAATAAAACAGTGTCTATCGTGTAAACATAATATTACATATAACAAACATAATCCTGCCCCGCAAGGGAATTGGCGTGTGAAGTTATGTATGTATGTATGTAATAATATTTTTGATTTTTGAAATATCCCGGTGAAGTGTACGAAACGCCTGTCAAATATGTAATAGCAATAACGTCCCACGCAAGAATTGCGCACATCTTCGTACGAGGCACTGCTAGTGCTTTCTGTGTTTATGAATTAATTAAAGGTTACGAAGCTTAAATTAACTTACATATGCGTGTGTGTGTGTGTGGGTGCATGTGTATTAAGACTTCGATATAACACCTTGACCACTCCATTAAAGCACAAATCAACCCACGTGACCATTCCCTACAGATGAAAGCCTAATGTTCTGCAATAATAGCCTCACTAATCCTTTAGATTGAATCTCAGTACAATCGTAACCGAGACACTGCAACAAGTGGCCATACATTTATAACATACAACCTAAAAATAACTTTAAACTTATACACTACAAGGTGTAGTTTCCTACAAAACGTTTGCAAAGGAAAATTAAGAGACATGATACCAACTTTCAACTCTATCACCTCAGATATAAGATTGTATTTAGAATAATCAAATTCCTACATAACAAAGAGCAGACGATTTCGAATTGTACTTACGACGAAATAAGGTTGAAAATGATTTTGTGAGGCATTGAAAAATTATTAACCGTGTATCGCTTTTTATGCAAGATATTGAAGATTACTGGTGCTCGCTGATTGAAATGGAAAATGCATATTTTCCTGAAATGAAATATTCAGATCAATATGTTCATGTAAGCGAAATGCGGTCTGATATGGAACGCGTTATATTTACGCTGAAATTCTACGGAGCTTAAGTTTTCAGTCCAAACTGATGTATTATGTTTACTTGTTTATAATTTTGTAGTTTATGTGGTCGAAATTAATAATAATATAATAATAATAATCGGCAGACAAACACACATATTGTATATCCCCAAATTAAGCAAGTTACGCTTGTGTTATGGGTAATATACAACGGACTACTCTGGGGCCGATCCCAGACACCCAGACCATAGTAAATTACGGAGAAAATACGTTTTCGAAATTTACTATATATACCAGGAATCGAACCCGGAACCTCTGCGTTGCAGTGAGGTACGCCGGCAAAGGCTTAGCCCGCTCAACCACACAGGCTGTCGACCATAATAAATAATAATTCATATTAAAGACTATACTTCTATAATCACAGATTTCGCCAGGGCTTACACTGTTAATTTCACTTGAACAATAAACAACAATAAGAAGAGTATATATGCGTGTGCGTGTCAAATACATGGTAGTGTGTGTAATGTTTTTTTTATTGATTTAATGTATTTTTTATACATAATTAAAAAGAAATATTAGCATTCGTCGCGTATAATTTATTTAAACTATAAGTGTGCGAAATTTCATATTCCTCTGTTCGCGCAATTTTCGTAAAAAGGGATAAAAAGTTTTTGCTTGACATATAAATATATAGATACTTTATGTATTGCGTAGCTGGCAAGCAGGCAGACGGCCTAGCTCATGGAAAGTGGTTACCGCCGCCATAAACATTTGTAACATCAAGGGCGAAGCCAACGTGTTGGCAGCCTCTATGATGGGATAGAGAAGAGTGGGAGGGAAGTAGGCCATTGGAACTCCTAGTACGAAACGCTATTAGCACGAGGCTAACCGTTTCACGTCAATAGTATGTGAATGCGTGGTAATGTAACTTATCCACAACTGTATACTATACATATTTGTTTTTAAATATTTTATTTACAACTTAAAAGACAACTTCGCTTCCTTACTTAATTGGTAACTTAGAATAATATTTAGTCCTTCATTAGTGGAGTCTGACCTGAACTTCCTTGATTGATCACGGAGAGGTAAATTGTTTGGTCTATCATATATTTATTAAATAAAACTACGTTTTAACGGTTTTGAGCGCGATAATTTATTTGATTTTGGTTATCCCGATGTTTCGGCCACTTTCCAGTGGCCGTGATCACGTAGAGCAAGTCACGGCCACTGAAAAGTGGCCAAAACGTCGGAATAACCAAAATCCAATAAATTACCGCGCTTAAAACCGTCAAAACGTAGTTTTATTATGTATATAAATCGCGAAAACTTAAGAAAATATTATTATATATACTTATTTGCAATTACTTAACCCCTTTTTTATTGCCTGTGGCAGGCAAACAAACAGATGGCCTACTTGTTGGAAAGTGGTTACCGTCGCGTATGGCGTTTGCAATCATGCGTCAGCATGGGATATAGCATTGCCAACCTATAAGAAGTTTTATAACACCCTTCCTAAACGACCCCATGTCATAGGGCAGAGGCAAAATCTTGGCGGGACGTTCCTTCTAGATCATCTAGGGGCTCAAGGATTCGACCGCCGTGGGTGAGCAGCGAGGGTACCCGCCTTAGGAAAAGAGTTCTCACCCAACGTAATGCAGTCGAGATGGGGAGCGCCGGGTTCCGCACGCGCTCATCTCTCCTTCCGTGGGGCGCATTACAAACTGCCCTACCCGTAAAGAGTTTACAGATTTTGGGGAATAAAAAGCCGTCCCCCGGTAAAGGATGAGGCTGAGGGGCTAGGCCATATACCCATATCCCTGGCATAAGACAAAGGACGGAACACCAAGAGGTTTTAGTGGGTATCCCTGACTGTGGTGTGGCAAGAGCACTTCTAGTTTTGGCTAGAGGTAGTAGTGCAAAGTAGTAAGTACTAAGTGTAAGTAGCTCAAGGAAATGAAGGTGAACATCCAGTTAATAAACTAATGCAAAACATAAATTAGGTTTGAGATAAAATGTTTCATTTCGTGGAGTTTCATAATTCCAACATCAAAACATATACAGGCATGATAGTACAGTTTTTCTGCAGTGCACTAAATTGCTCCACATTCCTGAACCCGCTTGCGATGAACTTGTAAAGCAGTGCAGGTTAGTTTAAAACTGCGGGAACACACACGGAGCTTTGTTTTAAATAAATTACAACTCAATGCGGTGCTCTGTTTAAAGTTCTCGCTGGGCAGCTTTAATTTAATAATGGTTTCTGTTACGTCACATTTCGTGCACCAATTTATTGTTGTAGGTATATTTTTTATTGCGAATCTGCCATACAGTTAGATGAACCAGCTAATGGAAAGTAATTACGAACATGAAACCAATGCGTTGCCAACCTTTAAAATGGGAAGTGAGATAGAATTGGATGCTGAAGACCGCACGAAGTGAAGTAGAAAAAGTAGGAAAGCGGACCTTGGGCGTCGGAGTGAATGCTCCGAACGCAAACGGGCTTTAACGCAAACATCGCTATCATTACTGTTGCCACCAATACGATAGCGTGGTACACATAATATACACTATAGATATATATATACACATTCAGTCGTCATAATATATAATATAATAGGCAGTTCTTGTGAATTCAGTCATAGTACAGATAAAAATGACAATTTGTTGACATATCTTGTTCAATGTTCGCAAGGCCTGTGTCATCGGCACCTTATTAAGCAAGTTGGTCCTGCCATATGGTACTACGAACATTGGTGGCTGCCTACGTGTCAGCAAAAAATTCGCTGGAACGTTCAGTTTGATTTCAGCTAAAACTCCTGGGTTCAATAATTTACTTCTTAACAATTTAAATAAATAGGAGACCAATGCAAACTTTCGTCTGGATGCCAAATTATTATATCCAACCATGCCTAAGACAAACAAGGTGGGGTACATTAAAGGATAAAATGGGTAAACACCATAAAGTCTCCAACATGAAACTATATTTAGTTTCATGTGGAGTCCAGATGATTGCATTGTTTTCTAAGTGGCTTCTTACTAAAGCGTTAAATAATGTTTTAACGACATAAATATTATTAATACCTTCTACTCAACGTAATACAAAACCTAAATTTCGATAAGCTTTCTTACAAATGTTAATTATGTGATCGCGAAAAGTTAGCTGTGTATTAAGACATACTCCAAGATCCCGCACCATTTCAACTCTTTTAATGATGAATGAGAATGGGATAGAGCGGAATGGGAGGGTGCAGACAGGAGGAAGAAGATGAAGGGGTGTAACATACATTTAAAATAATATTATAATTTAAGATATACCTATTTAAAAAATAAATGGTTTGGGCATGTAGACAGAATGAATGAAATCAGAATCACAAAACAAGTATATGACAACAATGTGACTGGTAGAGTCCGTGCCGGTAGATCGAAACGTATTCACCATGATCAAATTGAATATATTTTGAAGGTGAGATAAAAAGTAGTTTAAATAAGCGTGTATGTATGAAAAGATTAATGAAAGTTGATGAAGCGAAACGTGTTTGTCAGGATCGTAGCAGGTGGAGATCCATCGTCTCTGCCTACCCCAATGGAAAAACAGTCATGACAATATGTATGTATGTTTGAAAAAAATAATGAATGAACGCGAGCATCGTTGAGCGAAAACACTACCAGTGGGTGCATCAGAAATCGGTCGAGGCGGCCCGTGAGCCGCGCATTCATCACAGCACAACAATGCTCACATACAAGACGAAAGTCATGTTCAACGAACATGTCATGCCGAGACCGGTAAACGTCGATGGTTCCCCTCTTGAGGTTGTGCAGGAATATGTATACCTTGGACAAAAGATCCAGGTAGGCAAACACGTCCTCGAGAGGGAAGCCAATAGGAGGATCCAGTTAGGTTGGGCAGCAATCGGTAATCTTCGACATGTCTTCTCGTCGACCATTCCGCAATGCTTGAAGACGAAAGTCTTCGAGCAGTGCGTCCTACCCATCATGACATATGGTGCCGAGACATGGACACTGACAGCGGGACTGGTCCACAAATTCAAAGTCGCTCAACGGGCTATGGAGCGAGCTATGTTAGGTGTTTCTCTTATGGATAAAATCAGAAATGAGGACATCCGTAAGAGAACGAAGGTAACTGACATAGCTCGCAAAATTAGTAAGTTGAAGTGGCAGTGGGCCGGTCACGTCTGTCGCAGGACCGACGGCCGATGGAGCAAACGAGTCCTGGAGTGGAGACCACGTCTCGGCAAACGTAGCGTAGGACGCCCTCCAGCCCGGTGGTCTGACGACCTGCGCAAGATCGCCGGCAGGGGCTGGATGAGGAAGACGGGAGACCGGGATATGTGGCGCGTACTTGGGGAGGCCTACGTCCAGCAGTGGACTGAGAGTGGCTGAAGAAGAAGAAGAATAATGCTCATATCGGTATTCGTATTAAAGCGACGAACACGTTGATATTTGTAAAACAGTGCCATCTTTATTAACTTTAACCTTTATTAAGAATTTTTGCTTTTAAGCAACATTAATTATATTTAGTGTTTATAACCCACGTTTTGGGTTTTTTAATTCCTGTTTTGGAGTTTGGGTTTTGGTGTACCCACCTACACTTACGCCAGCGACGTGATCGCTGGCAAAAGAGGAATCTGCTAATAGCACCGTTGGCACTACCCATGAACTTCCGTGACGCTTCAGAGCAGTACCGTCACCACAAGAAGTAAAACGACAGCTAAGGCAACAAAACTCACCACAATTTTTTTATTCTTTTTCTTTTCTGAAATAAATTTTAATGTGTGCGTTATAAGTGGTATCTTTTATATAATGACTCCACAGGGGATGGGATTGGAATAGGTGATCAGATAGGGGAGAGGGGAGGAAAGGCCATCGGAACTCTTACTCATCGCACGAAACACCATAGCGATATTTTGTGAGAGCCTAGAATCACACCGATCAAGCCAGCATTTACAGCTGTAATCAAGATATTGCAACATGGCTCTACTACATAGAAAATTAACACACTTAAAGAATATGGTCAATGCATGAATGTGGGAAGAGTGCTACGCCGAGTCAGCAGTCACTATTGACATTTCCAGCGTAAATAAGTCGCGTTTTCACGACAATTAATCTGTCAAACAAATCTCACCAATCATAGAAAGGGTACGGGAAAAACTGACGGGAGTTTAGATGTATCTCGAATGACCATCAATATAAAGGTTGATTTACATCGGTTCAGTAACTGGTGTCATTGCTGGCTCCAAGAACTGACTCACACAGTTTACATGCAGTCAGTAATCTTGGTCATATATTTAGAGTGTGCCAACTTTATTGAAGTCAGTACAGAAAAATGAATTCTGGAGAACGGTAGAATTTGATGCAATCGAATTATTTGTTGAGAAAAAGTTCCTATCTGCCGTTGGAAGAATCGGAAGAAATGTTAGAAGATGAGATATCTAGAAAGAAAATATTTTGGTAAGAAAATGAATAGATGATAGAAATGAAACTGGAAGTTTTGCTTTGCTGTTTAAAAAAAGTAAATTAAAGATACTGCTAATTGTTTTAACTATAAATCAGAATCTTAAATCTCAGTTGCTAGAATTTTCGATAAAAATTCAAATGACTTGATGTCACCCTGCTGACGTTATAAAGACTTGACAGTGACAGCCACTGAACTTGCTGACTTTGTCGTTTGCACAAGGCCAGTATTGTTAGCGCGGGTGCCGGGCAGCGGACTTCAAAATATTCAATCGGGAAGAAGTTAGTACTGACTTGACAGCGCTGTACTGACTTCAAATAAATTTACACGATGAGTCAGCAGTGATTTACTTCAAATTTGAAATCAGCTACTGCTGACTTAATATGAATCAGCTTTAATGGCAATCCGACACCGAGAGCGACGTCCAACGTCAACTGATGCCAGAACCGTTTTCAGCATCTGTAACAGATGGACATTCTCATAACCGTTCTTTTGTTACCAATAGCTATGGTGCCCTAAAAACAATTGGTTCGTTCCGTTCTACAAATAATAATAATTAAATAAACAATGTTATAAGAATAATATAATTTTTACACCAGTCTATTTACGACTATGGCGGCGGCGCTGGATTTGGTAATAAGCAAACTGTTTCAAAATGAAAAAAAAGAAGAGGATAGTGGAAAGAAGAGCATGCACGTACATGATTAATGAACTTGAAATGCAGCTGCTCGTCTGCTCCTCAGTCCACTTCAGTTTCACCTTTTTATTTATTTTTATGTTATTGTAATTTGTTTATTGTTTACTATTTTGCCAGGTGGTAGTAGGGCATTTGCCCGACTGGATGGCTACCACCCCTGGTCTAAAGTATGTCGCCATAACAACCTTGAGTTGTGTTCCGGCATTAGTGACCAGGTTCCAGTCCCCTTTAAGAGAGCAGCAGCGCATTTGTAGCACCTTCGGTGTTGCAAATGTCCACAGGCGATGGTAACCGCTTTCCATCAAGTGGCCCGTCTGCCTGTCTGCTGAACTCGAGCAATAAAAAATAAATAAATTATATAATATTATTTGCAGAGTATTGCGAGCGTATTTTGTATTATATTATTAGGTTATATTAATTTATTTATTTTATAATATATTTGCCATGTGCGGAGCGGAGCGATTTAATTTATTTGATGACATGAGTATAATTTTTACTTAATTTTATTTTTAACTTAATTTACTGTATAATTCTAGAAAAAAAGGAAAATAATGTATGTAGATTGAGTGGATTACACTGTTTCTGTTAATTAGTTGATTTTCAACTGAATTACCATTTGCATGCCTGAAAATGCAAAAACATGTGAAACATATATATATTGTCATCTAATATTTTTACTAACCATATTTTTGAGCAAATAAATGATTTGATTTGATGAGAATGGATGATTTATTGACGTGCGTGCGAAAAAGGGAACACGCCGTCAAATTTAAAAGCAGAATTTAAATTAATTAAAGAAAAGTTTGTATAGACCAAAGAAGGTTACTTGGCGATACCAATGACTCTGGAATTGCTACGCAATTTAGGCTTTGGTCACGGTATATTTAATAATTCTCTGCCCCAAAAAATCACTAAATTAAATTTTTATTTTCAAATTTATTTTTTATCCATGCAGGAACGGAGAAATACAATTTCCTGCAGCCAAGCGGCCTGTCGTAAGAGGCGACAAAATAACCCACAGCCATATGGTAGAGTATTTGCCTGGCTGGGTGGCTACCACCCCTGGTCTAAAGTATGTCGCCATAAGAACTTTGAATTGTCTTAGTGGCCAGGTTTTAGTTTCCCTTTAGAGAACAGCAGAACATTGGTAGTGTGGTGTTACAAATGTCCAGAAGTGATGGTCACCGCTTTCTATCAGGTGAGCCGTCTGCCTGTCTGCTGAGCTCTTGTAATAAAAAAAAATATAAAACAGTCACAACGATAGAGTCGGCCCAGCGAGCTATAATCTAGCATCTATCTCCTCAAACAACCTAATCCCTTGAAATTATGTTTGTCTAAGGACCATAAAATAAAATAATGATGTAGTAAACGTTCAAAGATATCTTTTAATTCATCTCTAAGCATGACATGGGTCTGAAGGGGGCGGAGCAAAAGGCAGTCGTTTCGCAGAATAGCTGTCGTCACGCCACCGAAGTTTAAAGGATAAACATAAGGAAATTAACGATTGGGAGACTACCTATTCTTAAAAGCACTCGATATTTTTTTAAAATTTCTACATTGTATGATTTCAACAGACAGGCAGACGGCCCACCTGATGGGAAGCGGTTACCGTCACGTATGAACATTTGTAACATCAAACGTGCTACAAATGTGTTGCCGCTGTCTAAAGGGAGACTGGAATCTGGCCACTAATGCCAGAAACTCAAGGTTGTTACGGCGGCATGCTCTAGACCAGGGGTGGTAGACATCCAGACGGGTAAATATCCTACCACCTGACATCGATATGAAGTACCTTAATGAAACCGTATACAAAATAAGATAATATAATGTATATGAAATTTAGTTAATAGAGACAGCCATTTTAAGACTTTTTGGCGTGATCAGTTTGAATCAAGTTTGAATAATGTCAAGAAAGAAAAATATTCAAAAAAAAAGTGCTATATTTCTAGAGGGCGCCACACTATTATAGTCTCACATTTTAAAATAGAAAAACACCATTATATTCTCAATCATGGAATAAATAATTAAAAAAAAAACAACGTATATGTGAATTGCTTTGAAAAGAAAAATATAAACTTTGAAGTACATCAAATCCATCATTTTTTTACACAATTATATATGTCATAAAAGCTTGTGACATGATTTTCTTTTGTAAAAGACACCTTGCGACAAGAGTAATGTATTAAGGCTAAGGCCAAAAAAAAATATGGACATTTATTTTTAGGATTTCTACATGCCACGGATGAAAAAGAAACATTGCAAGAAAACCTGCCCAAAGAGGTTACTGATATGTGAAACTGTTCAATCCAACTTAGCAAGGTTGATACGTAAACCTCAAGTTCATCTAGAATCGAAGAGGAATAAAGAAATAAATAAATAGTTAGACAAACATTATATATTATATTCCCAAGCTAAGCAAGTTATACTTATATTATGATTAACATACAACGAATCCCTCGGGGGCCGATCCCAGATATCCAGACCACAATAAATAATGGAAAAATAGTGTTACGAAATTTACCATGCCATGAATCGAACCTGGAGACTCTGCGTTGAAGAGAGATTGACTGGCAAACGCTTGGCCTGCTCAAAGCCCGCGAATGCCATCAGATGCCTCAGACTAACCAGCGAAGGCTGATGAGAAACCACTGTTATGCGGGAAGGATACAACGGTTTCAAACCCCGCCAACAACCGGTAATCGCCCGCTGAGTAGAAGCCAGGGTAAAGAAGTTTTTCACAAGGCCCCAACCTCCTCGCCGCCTCTAAGGGCCAACGATATACTAGGATTATGTAAATGAAGTTATATATATTAGGGTATTAATATATTAAAGTATTACACACACACACACACACACACACACGCACACGCACACGCACACGCACACGCACACTCACACGCACACGCACACGCACACGCACACGCCCACGCACACGCACACGCACACGCACACGCACACGCACACGCACACGCACACGCACACGCACACGCACACGCACACGCACACGCACACGCACACGCACACGCACACGCACACGCACACGCACACGCACACGCACACGCACACGCACACGCACACGCACACGCACACGCACACGCACACGCACACGCACACGCACACGCACACGCACACGCACACGCACACGCACACGCACACACACACAAACTCACACACACACAAACACACACACAAACTCACACACACACAAACACACAAATATATAAGAAGAACGCGCTGCCTGTTAATATCAAGCTAGTGACTTGGCACTGCCTATTTTTAATAGACTTCTGAAGGATTATTATAGCTCAAA
This sequence comes from Dendrolimus kikuchii, assembly GCA_019925095.2. NCBI lineage: Eukaryota > Metazoa > Arthropoda > Insecta > Lepidoptera > Lasiocampidae > Dendrolimus > Dendrolimus kikuchii. Next base: position 2,688,679 of record CM034394.1, on the reverse strand, counting down.
TAGCTCAATATAAAGATGCAGCAGCAGATGTTGTCAGATTTTTTTCGTTCCATATTTATTTATGTAAGTGTATTGTGTATTATTTTATTTACATATATCATATTAGTATAATTTTTATATCTTTGTTAATATAGGTATAATATATCATATCGCCCACACCATCATCGTAGAACGAAATATATTATATGTGTGACGAGCTGCGCACAAACTGTATCTTTTAAAACACAATAAAGCATATTCATTCATTCTTTCATTCATTCAAGAATACACTCTTTCTTACCATACGCAGGGGTACATGCGATTTTTAAAAAATGCTTAAAGAGGAAGCAGAGGGAAAAAAGCCCGCTCAACCACAAAGGCCGGCGGAAAATTAACGCTTATCGACTGATATCCGAATAAGCCCCTTCCGTCTGAAATACCACTGTTGCATGGGTCCGCGCAATAAAGCCTGCTGCGCAAATGTAACCCGGATACGATTTATTATAATAATATCCGAGTTTAGTACTCATAAGGCGCATCCATGAAGCGGGTCTTGATTGTTTAAATCGGTTTTTGGTTTTAACGGTTATATCTTGATTTAATTTTGATCGTTATATATTTAATTGTCGAAGTTTAGAAATATTTGCTTTTAATTAATGACAGCCTCTGTGGTTGAGCGGGACAAGTTTTAGTTGGCTGTAAATTTTGGAAATGAACTTTCTGTTATTTACTATGGTCTGGGTGTCTGGGATTAGTCCCAGGGTGGTTTGTTGTATATCACCCATAACACAAGAGTAACTTGCTTAGCTTGGGGATATACGATGTGTGTGTTTGTCTGCCGATTATTATCTATATGTCGGAATCGTATTTGTTATTATAAAATAACCATATGACGGAAGTAGTCAATAACCGGATAGAGTATTCTTTCATGTAGTATTCGGAAGTTGTTTAACCGGATGTCAATGTAGAAGCATTTATTATTAAGCTAACGGATATCGGAAATGGAGTAACCGGATGTTGGAAGTTAATACGTATGGCGGAAGTGGCGCCACAGCATTACCGGATGGTGTCACTGCGGCGCGCTACAAGGACCTGTTAAAACGCGATGTTCGGGCAGAGGAGGGGCAGTATTGAACCAGCACTCTTAAACCGACAGTCTACGAGTCTACAACCAAGTCTACACTGACGGTCTACATTGGTAGTCTTAGATCGAGGAGCACATAATATAATGTGGTCGATACTTACTGCTTGATAATCGCAGTATTTTTGAAGGGCAAATTGCTGCTCGACACCTGACAAAGCGTGGATGCAACTCTTGGAGTTGCCCTAATATTTCTGTGTATTAGTGTCCAATATTTAATATCGTAATTGTAATAATTCTAGTGTAATAAACTTTGATTATAATATTTCAGAGTATTATTGTGTTATTCTCGGAGCGTCATCCGTTCGCGCCTTGTCGGCGCGAATCCGACACACACACACATATATATATATATATATATATATATATATATATATATATATAAATCAATTGCTATTCGTTAGTCTCGCGAAAACTCGAGAATGGCTGGGCTGATTTGGCTAATTTTGGTTTTGAACTATTTGTGGAAGTCCAGGGAAAGTTTAAAAGGTGAGTAAATATGAAACAATGCTTGGAATATAGTAACAATTTCGCTTTCCCTTAGAAACTATTCCTACCTGTCAAACATTTGATGTTCGTCCCGTTGTTTAGAAATCAATTAAATTTAAAAGTCGTTCAGAAATCAAATAAAATTTTAAAAGTGACGTTTTTTTTTCATTGTTTTGGTTTTGAATGTCAAACGTTTGGTGTTCGTCGCGTCGTTCAGAAATCAACGTTTTTTTGTTTATTGATTCTGAGGCGGTACGACGTTTGCCGGGTCAGCTAGTTCACAATAAAATAAAAGTTATGGGTGACATACAACGGACCACTCTGGGGCTGATCCCAGACACCCAGACCATAGCAATTAACAGAAAGTGCGTTAACGAAATTTACTGTGCCAAAAATCGAACCCGGAGCCTCTGCGTTCCAGCGAGTTCGGCCAGCTAAAACTTCCCCACTCAACTACAGAAGTCGTCGTCTATATAATAAGTACATACGAAGTAATGCATCTGAAAAACGTCCGTGCCTATCGATTCCTCGTGATCACTCGAAAAATGGACGTTGGCGTGGCTACAGGCCTTTTTTTCTACTTTTGCCTGGGCCAACGAGATATGCCCGAGTCAATTACTAATTTATTTATTGCTTTTATGAAGTTACATTCTACTACTAGCGGCCTGTTATATAGCCTATAACACTCCCTGTTAACGTAGCTTTCCAAGAGTAAAAGAATTTTTAAAATCGGTTTAGTAGATCCAGAGATTACCCCCTACAAAGTCACAAACTTTACCTCTTATAATATTAGTATAGACTATTATTACTTATTTTTGAGTAAATAAATACTCAGTACTGGGGATGTGTTTAGAAAAAGATGAGTTGGATTGATGGACAGAAGGATGGATGGATGGTTGAATGGGTGGTTATGGATAAGTGGGTGGATGGGATAGTTGGTAGGATTGGTGGGATGTCGTGCTTTATTTATTTATTTTCCTGTTTTTTGTTATTTTACAACACTTATACATATATTTACAATTCTTATGGGTATATTACAGACTTTATTCTATAGATTCTATTAGTCAAAATTTTCAAAGATATTTCTACATATTATATTACTAACTGTGCCCGCGATGTCGTCCGCGTGGATTTTGTTTTCAAAACCCCCCGATTTTTAAACTTTCTTCATTGGTGCTCCGCTTTTATTAGTCTTAGCGTGATGATATATACCCTATAGCCTTCCTCGATAAATGTTCTATCTAGCACTGAAAGAATTTTTCAAATCAAACCAGTAGTTCCTGAGATTAGCGCGTTCAAACAAACAAACTCTTCAGCTTTACATATTAGTATGAGATGTGCTTAAATTTTACATAACTTTAATAAACAATAAAGCAAGGACGGTTCTGGTCATCCTAATTCTAGGCTACAAGCCTTAAAGAATACGGTAAAGATTCTGTGTATTCACTTTGTCACAGAATCGGCTAACTTTTAATGAGTGGAGCGATAAACCGTGGCTGAGTGTGATTAGTCATTAGTCGGGGCTCGCCCGGCGCGGCAACTATTTGGGACAATTTAACTTAGGGTTTGTCTCGTGCTTACGTTGCTTTACACGTCGTAGTTACCTCTATTTCTAATAGCATATAAAAAGACATAGTAAAGTATGACTGCTGTGTTTCTAACCGACTTCTGAATAAAGAGGTTTAGAAATTTGTCGTGGAAATATTTTTTATTTATACTAATAAAGAAAATATTGTAATGACATAATATTTTAAACGAAATACTACATTCTAGTATTACACTTCAAAATTTAACCATTTGTGTCCCCCGGAACGGAAGTCGCTTAATTAATCGCAAAACTTAATTTACCACAAGTAAGAACTAATATAGGTCAACATTCTCCCCTATACAGAATGATGAACTATAGTAATTCCGTACGTACAAAGGTCGACACATTCGCCGACTCTGCTCCTTCTATTAAGAAACGACTCAATGCTTTGTGCAAATCCTCTTCTTAACTTTGTCACACCTACTTGTATTTTGTTTTACCACTCTAAAATCGTACATACATAGTCCGTAGATAATCAATTATAGTATGCATGCTGTGTTTGCATAAACAGAACATAGTGTTAAGCTATGAAACGGTTTAGTCAATGTATAAAAAAATGTATATAATCTATATTTAATTTTGCAGACCAATAAAAAAAAATATTATGAGGAAGTAAAATTTGTGAGCTCGTAAGATTTGTAGGAAGTAATCTCTTGATCTACTCAACCGATTTTGAAAATTCTTTCACCAGTAGGAAGCTACATTATTCCTGACTATATTTGTTTGTGATTAATAATATTTTTCAATTTTTAATATAAAATATCAATTCCGAAAAAAACGGATTGATGCGTTTATTTATCGGTGTGCGCTGAATAAACAAAAGTCCCAGTTTCAAACATTCTCTCTAGTGAGCATTGACTTGAGGAAGGAGTGTTATAATCGCCCTATAATTGCCCATGGGCAATTATAAGGCGATTATAACACTTATCGGCGGCTTATCTCGAGTAGCGCCCGGCGAAGTGGGCACGAGAAGGAGTGTTTTTCCCACGGGCAATGATATGTTGGCTTGTCTCGAGTAGCGCCCAGCGAAGTGGACACGGGAATGAGTGTTTTTCCCACGGGCAATGATATGTTGGCTTGTCTCTAGTAGCGCCCAGCGAAGTGGACACGGGAATGAGTGTTTTTCCCACGGGCAATGATATGTTGGCTTGTCTCGAGTAGCGCCCAGCGAAGTGGACACGGGAATGAGTGTTTTTCCCACGGGCAATGATATGTTGGCTTGTCTCGAGTAGCGCCCAGCGAAGTGGGCACGGGAATGAGTGTTTTTCCCACGGGCAATGATATGTTGGCTTGTCTCGAGTAGCGCCCAGCGAAGTGGGCACGGGAATGAGTGTTTTTCCCACGGGCAATGATATGTTGGCTTGTCTCGAGTAGCGCCCAGCGAAGTGGGCACGGGAATGAGTGTTTTTCCCACGGGCAATGATATGTTGGCTTGTCTCGAGTAGCGCCCAGCGAAGTGGGCACGGGAAGGAGTGTTTTTCCCACGGGCAATGATATGTTGGCTTGTCTCGAGTAGCGCCCAGCGAAGTGGGCACGGGAAGGAGTGTTTTTCCCACGGGCAATGATATGTTGGCTTGTCTCGAGTAGCGCCCAGCAAAGTGGGCACGGGAAGGAGTGTTTTTCCCACGGGCAATGATATGTTGGCTTGTCTCGAGTAGCGCCCAGCGAAGCGGGCACGGGAAGGAGTGTTTTTCCCACGGGCAATGATATGTTGGCTTGTCTCGAGTAGCGCCCAGCGAAGTGGGCACGGGAAGGAGTGTTTTTCCATGGGCAATTATATATTGGCCTATCTCGAGTAGCGCCCTCGAGTATTATAGGCGATTATAACACTACTTTCTCGAGTCAATACTCACCAGAAAGAGAAAAATATACGATAAACTTAAATATCAACTGTAAGGTAGTACAATGGGCGGCCCTATTGCTTAAAGTAAGATCTTCCAGGCAACCTTTCGATGAACAAAATATAAGAATTAATGAAATTTTAGCAAACAGTGTATATAAATGTAAATTATTTCTGAATAAGAGAAAATAAATTTGTTACCCGCGTAATAATGTCAAGATAACAAAAATTCACAGTGCAACATATGTCCAGAAACCTCTAACACGTTGGACAAAGGTTGATAGGTCGTGTTTTATATTATTTTTATAAAATTCTAATGCACTAAGTAAAAACAATACTGCGTACGTGTGCTCCAATTACTTTGTGCCGAGATTCTGAAGTCACATTGTACGTAAATGAAATTTTTAAAATGTATTTTTTTTCAATCCTTTTACATTTTTACACTTTTTTTATTTCAAACTTAAGCTTTTAATTTGATTGCAAGTCTCTGTTGCTTTAAATAATCTGTAGAAAGTTTTTAACGTTTAAAATATATTTTTAAAATATATCTAACCATTGAGATGTTCTTAAAATTAAAGCAAAAATATTTAAGTCTATTTCAGTCGCAAATTTTTCGTGACTTCGTCCCCGTTTGACTTGAGATTCCCGTGGGAATCCCGGAACACAAAGTACCGCAGCATTTAAAAATGAATGTCAGCTATTGTTTCAGTGACAACCGTGTCGGAATAAGCTAATATTTATGGACTCAAGTTTATCCATGCAGGAACGGAGAAAGAATACAATTTCCTGCGGCCGGGCGGCCTGTCGTAAGAGGCGACTTAACAACCCACAGCCAGGTGGTAGGGCATTTGCCCGACTGGATGGCTACCACCCCTGGTCTAGTATGTACCCGTAACAACCTTGAGTTGTGTTCCGGCATTAGTGACCAGGTTCCAGTTTCCCTTAAGAGAGCACCAGCGCATTTGTAGCAACTTTGCTGTTGCAAATGTCCATAGGCGATGGTAACCGCTTTCAGTGGGCCATCTGCCTGTCTGCTGATCTCCAGCAATAAAAAAACCCAAACAACTTCAAACCGCTCCCAGGAAAATTCTTGCAGGATTTCTGAAATAAAAAGTAGTGCAGATTTTAATTCTAAAAATTTGCTCCTAATAAGCGAAAACCACATTGAAATCGGCCCAGCAGTTTTTACACGAATCTCGAAAAAACAGACAAGGAAACTAAAAAAATTGCATCGTGTTCTCCATCGTTTAAATTACAAAATCACTAAATGGTAACAGTACAGTCTATTCAGAGTCCTCTCATAAATAGTTTGAAGTGAAATGTCATTAAACACCTCGGGTTGGGTCTGAAAGAGATCCGACACAGCGCGATGGGAAATGGGGATGCACTTAATGCATACGTAATCAAATTAACATGGCGGGCGGAGCGCTTGGATCTGTTACGTAAGCTCCTTTCACTGTTTTCATATCCTGGTATTCAAATTGTTATTGACTAGACCTTCTCTTCTAGATCTGATAAAGCTACGTTCAAGATCTTATACCTGAAAGGAAATTATCTTTGTGATATAATTTAGCAGAATTCTTATAACTGTAGTGGATGCACTTACCACGTTTAGTTGTAGTTTTATATTTGTTTAAAATATACCACGATCCTGGTTACCACACGCTCGGTTTTCCAACTTAATTATTTGTTTATACATTTATGGAATTTCATTTTCATTTCTATCAGAAACTTTCGTATTATAAATAAAACTTGTATTTTAATGTAATTCATATTCATAAACAAAAGTAGGTCAAGTTCAAGGTCAATCTTTGGCATTTGACTTTTGACCTACTTTTGTTGAAATGAAAAAAAAAAGAAAAAAAAAAAGATACTTACAAAAGTGAAAATAAAAAGTCAGTTTAAGAGTGAAGTTATATTTATTCAAGAGCCTTACATCGCAAATATAATATCATAGCACACTCTTCATAACTAAGAAAGGGTCAATAATAAAATTATTACATGAGTCTGTCATATATATTTTAAAAATATGTATATACTTACAGTCATAAACCAAAGTAGCAATAAAATAAATTTAATCATTATATTAATACGTGAAGCAAAAACTTTGTACCCCTTTTTAAGAAAATTGCGCGGACGGAGGAGTATGAAATTTCGCACACTTATAGTTTATATAGAGGAGTGCAGAATGCTAATAAAAACATTACACACAATACAATGTATTTGACACACACACACACACACCCGCATATATACTCTTTTGTTCATTGTTAAAGTCAAATTAACAGTGTAGCCTTGGCGAAATCTGTGATTATAGAAGTATTATTGTCTTTAATAATAAGTGTAGTGTTAATAATATTTTTCTTTACTTTTATTGTGTCTCTGTCTTAAAGAATATACACTGTTTGCTACAACTTCATTAATTCAAGTCATTCTGTAACATACTTCTGTATAAGACTTATAAAAAAAAGAACTTGATTAATAAATAGAATAAGAAATATTAGTAAGTATCCCTTAAGAGAGCAGCAGCGCATTTGTAGCAACTTTGGTGTTGCAAATGTCCATAGGCGATGGTAACCGCTTTCCATCAAGCGGGCCGTCTGCCTGTCTGCTGATCTCCTGCAATAAAAAAAAAATATATATACAAAGAAAAACAATTTTTAACTAGACGTGTTGCTGGGGAGTTTCTTGCCGCTTCTTCTCCTTAACAGCAATAATACTTTGCGAAGCGGTGTACATAGACTAGGAAGAAAAAAATAACCTATATGTATGACTTTCAAAAAGTGTTCTCCAGTGGAACTTAATTGAATAAAAACTTCTGAATTTGAATTTGACAACAGAACCTTAATAATGTTCAAACATATTATAATTTAAATGAATTATAGTCAAATTTCGACCACTGGGCGACCACTATTATAGATAATAGTACATAAAATTTTATTAGGCATTAGCAGTTAGGGATAAGAGCAAGTTTGAAAAATATGTCACAACAAATTTAATATTTACTCTGTAACGAAAAGTAAGGAAAATAAATTAAAAAACCATAACATTACAAGGGTCTGATATTAATATACGGTCAGAAGCAGGATTAATAAAAAAATCCTCTCAAATATATAAATATATATTATAATAGCAGCCCATAAATGTCCCACTGCTGGGCTCGGGCCTCCCACTATAGGGGAAAGGATAGTATACCCGCCACGCTTGTCCAAGGCGGCTTGGCAGGTTTGACACATCTATCTCGATGTGCAGGTTGCATCACGATGTTTTCCTTAACCGTTATTAGCACGTGGTAATCGTAACAATATGCATATTAGGTCAGAAAACTGCCTAAGAGGTGCATGCGTTCCGACCAGGATCGAACCCGCGCCTTTGGGTTTGGGACGCGTGCGCTGGCCATTACGCTACCACGACTTCCTACTCCTCTCAAATAACTGCTATAAAATTCAGTTGCAAAATTTAACCCGAACGTGCATATATAAATAGCTACATACATACAAACATTGCAAGTTAAATAAAAGCTTGTAAAAAAAATATGAAAAAATGGAATGTTACTTTATATTGTTACGTGCGAAGGGATACGTACTTGGTGGGATTGGAAGGATACACCACTTTTTAAAACTACATGCTTTGATTGACTTACACAGTCGTACGTGATTCTCCGCAGGGTTGCCCCTAGACGCACAACTAACGACGGACTGTCCCGACGATAAGATGTCTCACTCACAATATCATCGCCGATATTGTAAAGAGCACCTCCTGCTGCTGTAGTGATGATTTTTGAATTTACTGCGCGTATCTCGCTTCTAGATCTTCTCTTAAACTACGCTATCTCCTTCACTCAACTGCCCGCTTAATTTTTCACTAAGCTCATCACTGTCTTCTACTTAACTTTTCTTCCAACTCTCTCTAAACTTATACGTATGGCTTCACTGTCTTCAACTAGAGTCTAGTTACTAGACTCTCTGGTAGATGCGCCTAACGCTGCTTATATACCCGGAAGAATCTTCCAGGACCTATAATTTCGATCTTCTTTTAGTTATTCTTTTATTTACTGTCTATCCCTTTCTAAACATCTATCTATCTCTCTTTATTCCTGAAGCTTCTATTCTAGAATCATCTATGCCTTTCTAAAATGTAACTGTTCTTGTCTTTTCCTTCCAGAATCTTCTACCTTTTTTTTTAAATAAAAAATTTAGCCAAAACGAAACTTTCAACAGCAAAAAAAATGTAAGCGACTTCTTTGAAAAGTTAAAAAGTATAACAGAGCAGGCAGGGCCGCAGGCGTTTGCTAATGAATAAATAAATAAAGCGGACCGTTTCACTTTTAGAAAAATTGGGAGATATTCTCGTAAAAATTTCAACGGAGTTTCCGAAAAAAATCTTTTTTGGTAGGATTTCAACTTTTTCGCAAAGAATTAATTATGAGAATGTAAGGTTGAAAATGAAAACTTTTATTGTACAAAAAATCCATATGAATATTTTAATTTCAAAAAATTTACTTACTTAACTCTGATAAGAGGGCTGGTCACCGTTATGTAAATAACTTACCTACCTAGGACAACTTGACATATTTGACATTATTCTTTTACCACATATGATTGCTTGTTAGGCTTCAACATCGGTTCACGTAGTAGCTACACGGACCTCCCTACAGACAACGGATCAGTACGACAATCTAATAAGGTAGCCAGTCTTCTGGGTACTTTACCGATAGAAAAATGTGACTTAGGCTCAGTATTACAGAAGCAATTTTAAAAGCGTATAGTTAGCATACTATAATTACCTTGGTGATTCTTTAATGTTCACCAGATAAAAGCTTAACTCGTAATTAAAATTTATATAAAAATAAAAGTGAATACTCGTAAGGTATTAATTTATTTATTTCTACATAGGACCAAAATTATTTTAAAAATTAAACTAAACTATAAAATAGAAACCTAAAATTAAATACTAAAACTAAGTAAAAAAAAGAGAGCGAAATTATAGATAAAATATTGGTCCCAAATGACTGTCACTTACCGGGAACGTTCCCAAAAGGCTGGCGGCGTTACCACGCTGAATAGCAATGCTTACCCTTTGAGCAAAATATAGGTAAGGTTGTATTTATTACCTCTGTTTCTACGCCATAGGTGGATGTTGGCAACGCCAGATTAGCTACGAATTTCCTTTAATTTAGGTTGCTTTGAAGATATTGCTTTAAGCGATAAGGCCGCATATTGTATAGGCTTAAATATTTTTATCCACATTTATTATTTATATATTCATAATTGAAATACTAACATAAGTAGAAACTAAGTTAAGTAAAAAAAAATACAATAAATAATATATAATTTAAATAATATAAGTGATTAAAGGCTATGTAACAAATCGCTGCCAAAGGAAAGCAAACCCAGAAGTCTGGCTGCATTGCCACGTTGTATGGCAATACTTTATTCGTGCAGGAACTGAGAAAGAATACAATTTCCTGCGACCGGGCGGCATGTCGTAAGAGGCGACAAACCAACCCACAGACGGGTGGTAGGATATTTCCCCACCTGGATGACTACCACCCTTGGTCTAGAGTATGCCGCCATAACAATGTATTTGTGTGTGTATATGGCCAGGTTCCAGCAGATCTGTAGAGAGCGACAGCACCTTGGTAACACCTTTGGTAATACAAATGTCCATAGGCGATGGTAACCGCTTTCCGTCATGTGGACCGTCTGCCTGTCTGCTGAAGTCATACGATAACAAAAACGCATATTCGCTGGGCGAAATATGACCTAGTTTTCTAATCACGAGTGACATCATAGAATTTCTTGTAAATTTCTTTGAAGAAACTCTTTGCGAGAAAAATAGTTGTTTTTTATAATCGTTTATTGTGCAATAAAAATGTTAACAAAGAGTATGGCATACATATAAATAGTTCTTGGTCTAAGGTCTACGAAGTCTGCAATCAGTGAACACACGCTGGATAAACCCAACCACTACATCAGATTCGATAACCCACAATCCTCGCAAAAGAGAATCGTTTCATACCTAGAATGATGCGTGAGGCTATTGAAATCAAAAAATACCCAAATTTCAATAGAGAAGATGATTGGTAAGTACCACCTGTTTGGGATCCGATCATCAAAAGTATTAATACCCAAACCCAGCAAAAACCTGCTGCCAGACCTTAAGACACTGTAAGCTCTTTCTGCGTGCAACGGAACACAAACCAACTTGACTGATAATTTCTTTTATTTTTCCGACCACCCATTTTAATATTATATAAAATTATTTTAGCTAGGCATGTTTGCTGAAGAGTTTCTTGCGCCGCTTCTTCTCTTCAAGCCATAAAATGTTGCGAAGCGGTGGTAAATTAGTTTAGGCACCCATAGAGTATATAATAACCATAAACAAAATTAAAACTAAATAATTAAAATGAACAAGTTGGCGGTAGGCTAAATAAAACTTTAACAATACTCGTTGGCACTTGACATCTTTGTCCTCCGTAATCACAGCCACTGAGAAGTGGCCGAAACGTCGGAATAACAAAAATCAAATAAATTACCGCGATTAAAACCGTTAAAACGTAGTTTTATAATAAACAGTTCTTGATCAATAATGTTACGAGAACTTTGTCAACTATGTCATCGGAAACATCGGCATAAGGCGTTTGAATATGGTTCGCCCCTTATATCACAGGCCGGTCGGAATCCAAAAATCAGCGTAATTTGAACTGAAAGATTTGCATTTTTGATTACATAAATCGTAACGAGAGAGGACGGCACGGCGTCGAGACAGGGTACAGTTTTGACAATCTTTTTTCGACCTCATAGTTAGCTTAATACTGTTTTTTTATTGTACGAAGTTTTGTTAACTTCGCTTTTTTGCGAACCTCTCCATTGAGCGTAATTGTGTAGGATATTTTTTAATTTTTATTCCCGTTTTTACCACTCGCAACAAGACGGGAAGAAATTTTATTGCATAAGGCATAAACTGGCGGTATTTTTAGTATGGCCCGTACAAGTACTAAACTGCGAAGCAGTTATAATATAAGAGATGCAATTAATGTTCATGTATGTTAGAAATTCAATTTTTATTAAATTTTGTTTTTATTTTATTTAAATATTTCTTTTTTTTTATTTTAGACTTAATTTAATATTTTTTTTATGTTGTAAATATGACATAAGTTTAAGTTTGAATTTTAAAAATATCTTTTAAATAATAATAAAGTTTTTAAGGTGAAACGTTAGAAGTACTATTTTACTAATATAAAAACTGAATTATGTGTTTTATATATATATAAACTTTCAGTGAGAAAACCGTTTAAAAATCCGTTTGCGTAATTTAATAGTTAGGAAATATACAGATAGATAGACGCGCAAAGCGATTTTGTTTTATACTACATAATATATAAAGACATTGACAAATAATTTAGATGAGGCTAGTTGTTACCCGCGACTTCGGCAGAGTGGATTTATTTTTTGCGGAACCCTAATTTTAATAGTTAAGTTCCTCATAATATCTGCTATCTGCCAGTGAAAGTTTTAAAGAAAAGCCGGAACAAATAGACAAACGGAGAAAATTTTTTAAAAATGATTTGTAGTATAAAACCTTATATATGTTCATATGCATTAAGGGCTTGTCCACATCACCACGTCACGACATCGTCAACGTGAAACGGTGCGGTGTCGCGGCGCGGTGCATTAACGTGAAGTTGCTAATTCATGCACGCTACGGCTACTTCGCTGCAGAACGAAGGTCGGACGTCGTCGAAAGCGGTACGTGCCTAATGCGCTCGCTCAATTCAAAGAGTACATTGTATATGTCGGGTTCACGCCGGGAGCGAACGGATGACGCTCCGAGAATAACAATAATAATCTGAAAGATTATAATCAAAGTTTATTACACTAGAATTATCACAATTACGATATTAAATATTGCACAATAATACACAGATATATTAGGACAACTGCAAAAGTTGCATCTACGCTTGTCAGGTGTCGAGCAGCAGTTTGCCCTTCAAGAATACTGCGATTATCAAGCAGTAATTATCGACCACAATACATTATGTGCTCCCCGTCCAAGACTACCAATGCAGACTGTCCGTCGTAGACTGCCGATTGAAGACTCGTAGACTGTCGGTTTAAGACTGCTCCTCCTCTGCCCGAACACCGCGTATTTAAAAGGTTCTCGTAGCGCGCCGCAATGACACCATCCGGTAATGCTGTGGCGCCACTTCAGCTACACTTCCTTTATAAAACCAACTTCCGTCATACGTATTAAATTCCAACATCCGGTTACTCCATTTCCGATATCCGTTAGCTTAATAATAAATGCTTCTACACATGACATCCGGTTGAACAACTTCCGATTACTACATGAAAGAATACTCTATCCGGTTATTGACTACTTCAGTTACATGGTTATTTTATAATAACAAATACGATTCCTACATATATACAAGATTGACGTTTCATTGTCCTAGTTATTAGTTGTGCAGAAAAATGACAGAAATTATTGATTATATCTTAAAAATAGCAGGAGCAGTATACATCTTGTGCGGTCCATATATATAAAGAGACTACTATTTCATAGGTTCGTAAGTGAAAAATGTACTGGAATTACAGACGTGCACTTTTACGACACGGTAACGTAAATTTGCACGTCACGTCAACGGGCCGCGTCGCGACACCGCACCGTTTCACGTTTACGATGTCGCCGTGGTGATGTGGACAAGCCCTAAGTAAAAAGCTGTTATTTTGAAATTACGAACAGACACTTTAATTTTATTTATCTGTATATATCTATACATATTTATCTGTATAGTTTATCCATGCAGGGACGGAGAAAGAGGTGACTTCACAACCCACAGCCAGGTGGTAGGGCATTTGCCCGACTGGATGGCTACCACCCCTGGTCTACAGTATGTCGCCATAACAACCTTGAGTTGTGTTCCGGCATTAGTGACCAGGTTCCAGTTTCCCTTAAGAGAGCAGCAGCGCATTTGTAGCAACTTTGCTGTTGCAAATGTTCATAGGCGATGATAACCGCTTTCCATCGAGTGGGCCGTCTGCCTGACTGCTGATCTCCTGCAATAAAAAAAATACATCATTAGATATTTCTAAAAACATTGACTAAAAATTTTATTGAGATTTTAAATTCAAAGAAAAAATACTATCTGGTGGCGCTAAATGTGATTACAGAATGTGTTAAGAGTTAAGTTTTTAATGTACAATTCGCCTGTCCCTATTAACAATGTAGGATATGCAATTTTCGACATTTTGGTTTTATTTCACTAATGACCCTAAAAAGCATTGTTTTTCAATAGCAGCAACAAAAAGGTAATTTTTCCTCATAGTTTTTAAAATAGCCACATTAACAATGTCATATATGCCACCATCTCCCATTAACAATGACGAATGTTAACTCCCGACGTTATTAGCGGAGCGCGAGGGGGCTATGCGGGGTATATTTTTGTAAGAAAGAAATTACTAAGACTGATTATCTAAGCTAATGAAACCTGAAATGTGATTATTAAGTGCCATTCATACAGGTAGACTTTATAATTAATGATTTTAACAAATTTTATGACAAAGATTGTTTTCATTTTGTCCCTAAATTGTCAATTATGTTTGATTATTTGTTATTTAAGAAACAAATTTATTAAAAATTGGATTTAATTTATAATATCAATTTAAATACGACATAAACTTAAACAGGATTTACTAATGACAATGTTGTATGTGGCACTTCTTACAAAGAATACATATGTTTGTCCATGTAACTTTGTTGGATGTGACAGATCCGACAAATCATGATGACCCATGTACGGATAACAAAGCCATTACTAGCTTTTCAAACATTTAGATAAGTAAAAATGTTATTTAATTGCATTGAACCAACATATATAAACATATAATATTTTTTTGGAAAATTTAATTCTTGTAGTAAAAAAAATATAAGCAATTCAAAGTTCAGAGCGCTCTCCTGTAAAGTTGCTGATTTGCAGATCTGACTCTGTTAATAGGAACAGGCGAATTATTGTCACTCTTTAGTCTCCTTTTCCATGATAAATACTGTTACATCACGTACATGGAATAATCACCTTTAACCTTGCTGATTATCTAGCAATACATTCTTACTACTAGCTAGCTTCGAGACGTTTTGGCGTTTGTAGTATTTGTATATTCACAGGACTTCTAAACTTGAATTTCCTTGAAATTAGTATTAAAAAGTATGTTTAATATTATTAGTTTCATATTTCCTATATTTGCCTATATAAATATATAAAAATATTAGTTTATTTATTTATGGTACGTACGCTCACGTATGGAAGCGAAACTCTCGCTTGTTGAGTTGGGTATGGAAGAGAGAGCATGAAAGTGGAGTAAACGCGGTCGAGATGCGAGCACTGCGCAAAATCTGCGGAGTGACGCTCGCCGACCGCGTTCGTAATACTGAAGTAAGAGAGAGAGTTGGTCTGAAAGAGAGTGTCAGGGTGAAGGTAAGGAAAGGAATGCTCCGGTGGTTCGGGCATGTGCAAAGAATGCATGATGAAAAAATGACTAAACAGATATACAATGCAAAAGTGGATGGATGCAGAAGTCTTCGAAGGCCACGACACACCTTCCATGATCAAATTGATCGTGTACTAGCAGAAGGTGATGTCAGGAGCGTTAAGAACAGACGAGCGTGCATGACAAGAGTTATGAATGTCAAAGAAGCAAGTGAGGAGTGTAAGAATAAGCCTAAATGGCGCTCTGTTGTCCATGCCTACCCTGCAAGGGAACTGGCGTGAAGTTATGTATGTATGTATTTATTTATATGCTGACAGTACACTACTACAAACGCAAAAACGTCTCGAAGCTAATTAATTTGTACGTGACGTAACTGATACTTTATTATAAAACCTATTTCGAACTAATTGTATCATTAAAGTTACAATTAGCGATGAGCAACTATACGTGTGAGGCAGTACATTTGTCCCCTACAAAATAAATTTGTACTGATACGGCTCAAGATTTAAATTGTACCACTTCAAATTTTTGTGGCGCTAGTACTCAAGAGTAAGAGGAAGAACAGAACGAGGCTTACGCTACAACAGTACAATAACGCCTCAACGGATATTGACATGACAAAGAGGGACAACATGACAATGTCATAGTACGACGGTTAGTAAAATGAGGTGACCGAGGTCGAGCACATCCGATTCGATAGATTTAACGGGACAAATGAGGGATGACGCTCACCGCCTCACCGGCCTCATCGCTTTAGATGTACTGCCGCAGTACAAATTGTCAGTGTCCTCGCCTCATTTGAAGTGATACATTGTACTGGTTCAGTACAAAATGTCATGTTACTCTTACAAACGCATTTTAAAATCATGTCCTGCCCAACACTCTTACAATCAAGTTATTATCTTGATAGGAGGAAAGAGGTTTCACCTCACGACCCGTTAAATGACTGATGAGTTTCTCAGCGTAGCCTTATCTTAGAAGCACTGATATTAATCACCAGTGAGCTTCAGGAAATGAAATTTGTTACTTCGATTTCTTTGAAAAATTGTACATAAGTATGATATTTTGATGTTAATGATTTTCCGTACGCAGGCCTTTTGTTTTCAATGTCATTAAGCTATAACTATAGCTGTCATATAGCTAATATGGTATGATGTCAAGATAGATTGGATTTTGGGTATTGTTCTTTATAGCTGACTTGAAAATAAGCTTTTTTAAAAAGGTTTTTAGATACAAGCTTTTGAAATCCTGGATATCATGTGTGTGTGTGTGTGCTAACCAAGACAAGTAAAACGAGCCCAAACACCGACGGGTCTATCTGAGTTTAGTACAGGAGTTCCTATGGGCACCTTCCGAATCCATCATCAGATCAGCTCCATGGTACCATATTATTGCATTGTCACGCGATAACATATGCGAGCAAAATTTCAGATCAATCAGAAACCGTGAAGTTGGTCAAATTTAACTTGCAAGATTCCACCCGCACTTACATACACATAGGTACATACATTTCAAGTTAAATAAAAGCTTGTGAAAAGGGAGAACTTTTCAATTCGTCGTGTAAATATTTTTTTCAACACATTTGCGCATAAAATTTATATACGAAGCCTGTATATATTGTTCGAAAGTTAAAAATTCTTCTAACTTCGTCTTCGGCTTCTAAGATTGTGCAACGAAATTAAAACAATAGAAGAAAGGATTTATGACGTCTTACCGCGGGCAAATAGATTAACACGAACAAATGACTTTAAATAAATTAAGAAAACCATAAAATTATTATAGATAATTTAAATTCAAATGTGTAATAAAATACACGTTGCAAAGGATTATGTCTTAACGGAAATTCAGTTGTAATATTTACGGTCTTATTCATATTGAGTTATATCAATAAGACTGCTAATATATAAAATGTCTGTATATATATGAAATTTATGTATTTATTAGTAAAATCTAAGTAGTTATGACGGCCTCTGTGGTTGAGCGGGCTAAGCCTTTGCCGGCCTACCTCACTGCAACGCAGAGGCTCCGGGTTCGATTCCTGGTATAGTAAATTTCGGAAACGTATTTTCTCCATTATTTACTATGGTCTGGGTGTCTGGGATCGGCCCCAGAGTAGTCCGTTGTATATTACCCATAACACAAGCGTAACTTGCTTAATTTGGGGATATACAATGTGTGTTTGTCTGTCGATTAAAACAAAAAAAAAAAAGTTAAATTATGTATTACTAGCTGTGCCCGCGACGTCGTCCGCGTGGAATTTGTTTTCAAAATCCTCCGAATTTGAAACATTCTTCATTGGTGCTCCGCTCCTAGCATGATGATGTATAGCCTATAGCCTTCCTCGATAAATGGGCTATCTAACACTGAAATAATTTTTCAAACCAGACCAGTAGTTTCTGAGATTAGCGCGTTCAATCAAACAAACAAACAAACATACAAACAAACTCTTCAGCTTTATATATTAGTATAAGATGTATAAAAACAACGACACTGTCATCCCGACTCATTCCTGGGGTTATCTGGAAGAGATCCCTTTCTAGCGATAAGAACGCCTTTTGCGTGCACCAAGGTTAAGATATAAATTTTAATCAGTAAGTTTATTTTTCTATCGGTGTACAATAAAAAGTTATCTATTTATTTATTTTTACCAATTTTTATGGACTATTCCTTGAGCAGTAGAAATTTATGTATTTATGATGCATTACCATCCATTGGCGTATTTGAAGTAAAACTCAAGGCTCGATCGGTGTGATACCACGCTCCCATCGAATATCCCATATTATTATTATTTATTTCAGGTATAGGTATGAGCCGCGCGCAGAAGGTTTGCCGATGACTACCCGTCCCACTTCCAACGACCGCGTCCCGCGCTCGTCTGGTCAGTACCGCCAGCAACACAGACGATACGCACATGTAATGTTTTGCTTTCGCTCCGAATTAATTTATTGTTGTTTTGGCAAGTTTTACTAGTTAGTTATTTAATTTCGTCGTTTGTTATTTTCTTATCAAAATCTGCGGAGTGACGCTCGCGGACCGCGTTCGTAATACCAAAGAAAGAGAGTGTCGGGGTGTAGGTAAGGAAAGGAATGCTCCGGTGGTTCGGGCATGTGGAAAGAATGCATGATGAAAGAATGACTAAACAGATATACAATGCAAAAGTGGATAGATGCAGAAGTCGTGGAAGGCCATGACACACCTTCCATGATCAAATTGATCGTATACTAGCAGACGGTGATGTCAGGAGCCTTAAGAACAGACGAGCGTGCATGACAAGAGTTATGAATGTCAAAGAAGCAAGTGAGGTGTGTAAGAATAAGCCTGAATGACGCTCTGTTGTTCGTGCCTACCCCGCAAGGGAACTGGCGTGAAGTTATGTATGTATGTATGTTATTTTTTATCAAAGTGATTAAAGGGAAAGCCTATCATAGTGGAGACCATGATATTATTTTAAAAGTTGTTACGTTATTATACCCCATTGAGCGTGCATTAGATCGCACTAGTAAAACCATAGGCGTGAGAATTCGAACCCTTCGAAATGTTAAGAATGAAGCCACGAAGCTAAGAAGCACTAAACCTACACCAGGCACATCGGCTGTTACATAAGAAGTGAAACTTACAACGCCAAAGAAAAAGAAGCCAAATGGAAAGAAGCTTGAAATAGACGATTTCATCATATGTGCTATTAGAAATATAGTTGAGAGTTTCTATAGTGTGAAATAAGAAATAGCAACTCTCAGAAATATTTCAACATTGCGAAAACAGACTTGAACTTTCCCGGACAAAAAACTTCATTAAGAAAAATACTAAAAGAAAAGCTAGGCTACAAATTCAAAAAAATGTAAAAACATTAGAGATTTTCTTGTACTGAAACCGGATATAGCAGCCTGGAGAGCAAGATCTTTGCGCCGGTTGAAAGAAAACGACGAACTTGGCACTGAGAATACCTGTCTGTCACATATCTTGATGAAACTTGGATTCACAGCTAAATGCTGGCAAAATTCTTTAGACGCTAGTCTAAAAAATAATTATAATCCGGACCTAACATGGATTATTGTTCACGCTTCATTCAAAAAAATTTCTGGTTCATAATTTTGTTTCGAGACAGGACAACGTCTGCTTGGACCGCTAGTACTTAATAATAGGTAAATGAGGAAGTTTGGATGGATGTTGATTGCTCAATTACGCCAGAATAGGCGTGAGGTCTATTTATGCGAATAGTTATTAATTACAGATATTCACAGACAACAGATAGCATTTGTTATTTCTAGAAGAGAATACCTGTTCTCCCAATAACAGGCACATAACAAATCAAACAAATATTAGCTACCTAACCGTTCTGTTAATTATTATGTTTCTCTCGTTCTATCTAAGTCAGGTAATAGAGATGCACCTAATATTCATATCATTGTCTCGTTTACACTTCAAGCACTTATACAGGCTAGAACGAGACGCACCTAATATTTATAAGGTAACAGAATGTAAACCATTTAAGATGCGCACACATTACGGGACGCATCTGGAAACAATGTGCACGCCTAGAATCGGACGCGGCTTTTGTGTTGCCAACTTTCTTTAGAGATAACATGCTGTGAACTCTTAATAAGCGCTACATTGGCAAGGAATTGGAAAAAGCGCTAAAAATAAAGTAATAAGACTAGATACTTTCTTGGTTTACTTTTTTATAAACACTTGGTCTTTTGACGATAATATTGCAATACACGTCGATATTTCAGTGATGAGTTTCATAATTTAAAAAAAATCGTGAAACAAGGTGCCAACCGCTGACAAATAACTTTGTGTGTACATAGATGGTACATAGAGATAAAAATCTAACACTGAAAGCGCTAAGTTGGCAACAGTAGGTAAGTACTGTAAACCGCGTAAAGGAACTTCGTTCCAATAACAAGTAAATAACAATATGTTATTTAATAACAGATAATCAATGCTGTTATTTTTGGATAACAGTAACAGGAGTAACAGATATTTAAATTGACCTGTTATAACTCATCTCTACGCCAGAACGGCTCAATAGATCTGAAGGGGTGACTCGTATAGGGTGGAAGAGCGAGATGGAATGCTCCTCCGTCTCAAAGGAAGATCTTCCCGCGAGGCCAATGTTGTTCCTCGCAGGCCTAGGCCCATCTGTTATAGTTGAAAATTTGTATATATTCTTCGCATGTTTCGGGAAACGTTTGCGATATCAATTATTGCTCAGCGCCATCTATTGGCTTGTAAGTGTTCCACTACAGATTAAATTTGGTACAGAGGTAGATTGTATCCTCTTGAATAGCACAAGGTGATGTCAGGAGCCTTAAGAACAGACGAGCGTACATGACAAGAGTTATGAATGTCAAAGAAGCAAGTGAGGTGTGTAATAATAAGCCGGAATGGCGCTCTGTTGTTCGTGCCTACCCCGCAAGGGAACTGGCGTGAAGTTATGTATATATGCATGAATAGCACAAAGGCTACTTTTTACCCCGGAAAACTGTATATTTCCCGTGGGATGAACTTAACTTACAAACATCCATTTTTACATAACTATATAGATTTTATTAACTTTCGACCGCAACTGAAAATTTGTCACGAAAAATACCAGATGCCGTTTGCATGTAAATTTTTTTTATTAAAATGCTGAAAACACAAACACAGTTAACATGTTATTCATATTAGATTTTTAATTTATTGATATATTCCACCATTTTTATATTCTTTTAGTCGGAAAATTCAAATCCGCAAACTATCAACCGAAAAAAGTGGCAAGCGGAGAGCGCCGCGTGGGACTAAGGCTGTGGTCAGACAGGTGCTGGAAACAGCGTCAAGCGTCAATCGACTATCGAATACCAATTTTTTTTTTTTTTTAGTAATCGGCAGACAAACACACACATTGTATATCCCCAAATTAAGCAAGTTACGCTTGTGTTATGGGTAATATACAACGGGACTACTCTGGGGCCGATCCCAGACACCCAGACCATAGTAAATAACGGAGAAAATGCGTTTCCGAAATTTACTATACCAGGAATTGAACCCGGAGCCTCTACATTGCAGCGAGGTAGGCCGGCACAGGCTTAGCCCGCGCAACCACTGAGGCCATCAACCAATGGCCACTCTGGCGCCTAAAGTGGCCGCTTTTGGGGAATTGCTTATTGATATTTATACGTGTAGGTGTGAGACATAGCATAGAGTTCCACTTTATTTTGATACTTGACATCTTCGTAATACAAATTTACAAAAGTGACCACTTTAGGCCCTCTGAGAACGTGTATATAATAAAGTTTGAATGCGTGTTACATTTTTCCATGCCCTCTGTATGATTGGAGATTTTCTTCAATGCATGAATTCGGCAGGCAGAAGGCCCATCTGATGGAGAGCGGTTACCATCGCCTATGGATATTTGTAACACCAGAGGTGCTACAAATGCGCTGCTGCTCTCTTAAGGGTAACTGGAATCTGGCCACTAATGCTGGCACACAACTTACGTATGTGATAGAACCTGGTACTATTGAATCAGAAGGTTGCGTGTTCAACTCACGTCGAGGTCACCAGTTTTAGGGGTGCCCAGAGTTACCATGTGAGTGTGGAATCTCTAATCACACGTATGTCTGTCAGCGTGATGATATACTTAGTTATAAAGTGGTTGTAACAGGCGTCTTCTTCTGATTCAATGATACCAGTTTCAATCATATACATGGATTAATTTCGTACAGTATTTATTACGGATATTTACAATATGTTGATATTCATTGATCCTAACGTTACCCAAGGGATATAGTTTGAAATAGAGAAAGGTTTTTGATTTGAAGGACCTCAAAGGGCAGAGTGCCGCCGTTGGATTTCGTGAATAATGGTTGGCGTGTGGCCGCGATGGTGGTCTTGCTGTAAGTCTTCCCGTTTTTTTTTTGGAACTGATCCCAGCTAAATAACCGCAGATGGCTGTTTCAGCGATACCGGACTTTGGGGGCTTCCCGACTCCGTGGGAGCGGAAGCGTTCAGCCCGGAAGCAGCGCGCTCGAGGAGGCACCTCCGCTGTGGGGGATTGACTCTATATTGAGATTTAGCCGTAAAAGGCTGAATGAGCTAAGCCAACAGGCTGAAGTGATTATTTGGGGACTAATTATCGACTCCGCCGGCGGAGCCGATCCTAATCTATCATTACTACCGCTTCACTACTTGTTATAGCTGGAGGATAAGAAGCGGCGGAAGAAACTCTCCAGCAACACGCTTAAGCTAATCTTGTATGGCTACTTGTGTCTGTAGTGAGTGAGTATGATTGGTGAGTCTTACTTTGTGTAAGAGGATCCGAGCCGGGGGCTCTTCGGCGTCTGTTTGGTCTGCGTCTGTTATGCCAGGCTGATGTTCTAAGCCTCGGGGGGTTCATCATGCCGCGGGCGCCCTTATATATTGCTTTGCTTGTTGTTGACGACGCAGGTGACCCGTGCAGTTGAGTCATGGCCCCGTACGATCGGACCGTAATCGCCACAGGGCCGCCTTCGGTTTGTTGCTATGGGGAATGCTATGATATAATCATTATTAAATGGTGGATGCCTAGTGCACCACCATAGATTAACCATCAAGGGGGTAAACACCGAGGGGGCGTTTACTATTAATACCCGAGTCAGGGACACTCACTAAAACC
Organism: Dendrolimus kikuchii; assembly: GCA_019925095.2. Lineage (NCBI taxonomy): Eukaryota > Metazoa > Arthropoda > Insecta > Lepidoptera > Lasiocampidae > Dendrolimus > Dendrolimus kikuchii. Next base: position 2,665,516 of record CM034394.1, on the reverse strand, counting down.
TCTCGATATTTCGTCCTTCGCCTGAGTGCCAGGGACACGTGTACATAGCCAAGCCACTCCGCGGGGTCCTGGTAGACAGCGTCAACTTTTTCGTCGCCTACGGCGAGTGGGCCGTCGGCTTAGCAGCAGCTTTAGTTCCGCTGGGAGAAGGTTTTATATTTTCGGTTCATCAAAAATGCAAAAACTTTATGAAAATGTATGCGCGATGCAGCAATACGGAGTGCGTTTGTGAAATAAAAGGCAATAATACTTTTAGTCATCCGTTTGCGCCATGAGATCTTATTTCGTTATGTTTCAAAGGTTCAACAAATCATGCTAGCTTACTAGTTAATGCTGATATTAAAATAAAAAAACTTCGTTTAAAAAAACCGACTTCAAAAACTAAAAAACCAAAAAGTTATTTTAAATTTATTTCCCTATTATTATTGTTAATATATATTATCTAAAACATCTTGAAGTCGGTGCAAAGTAAAACATAAAAATTACTATATTTTGAAAATTACTAAGCACCGACTTTAGGATGTTTTAGATAATATAATATATTACTAATAATAGCTTTCGAAATAAGGTATTTTCTACTTTTTAGTTTTTGAAGTCAGTATTTTTAAACGAAGTTTTTTTTTTGTTACTTTTTAGTGTCTAGCTATGTATGGGTAGACCTACGAAAGGTGCCGCGCTCCTTAAAAAATATATGTCCCAAGAAACAGGAACAAAACAATGTTCGTAAAATGAAAACTACGAGGCCAAACTATGTTTAATTTTTAGGGGACTAAATGGCAGCTATTCCGCGTCGAACAAAAAAAGAATCACGTAAATCGGATCATAAACCTCAGCGTAATCGGTGTACATATGGAACGGAATGGAAAATTTTTCATAAAAAATGTTCATAAAATGAAAACTACTGGGCCAAACTATGTCAAATTTTTAGGGGACCAAATGACAGCTATTCCGCGTCGAAAAAAAAATCACGAAAAAAAAGATCCCAACGAATTGAGTACTTCCTTCTTTTTTTGAAGTCGGTTAAAAAGGGTGAATCAAATTAAATCAATTTGGTTGAAAGAAACAAAACTGACGGTATTAAATGTCATTGAATGGTTTAAGATTGTATAAGCTATTAGGATATGCCCACAACTTCGTCTATACTTGAATTGAAATTCTCGGAACACGAAATACTGCAGTATTTGAAAAAGAATGTAATCTATCGGTTTTAGTGCAAGCTGTGTCCGAGTAAGCTAATTAGCATGTAATTATGCACCCTAACAACTACAACCTGCTCCCGGGAAAATTCCCGCGAGATTTCCGGGATAGAAGAATCACACATTTTATTATATTAAATTTGAAATCGATCAGTAAAAAATGACATTGGAATTCAATTTTTTCTCAATCTGACCATTTTAAATCATTCCCAGAAAAATTCCCGCGGGATTCCCAGTTCAGGATTCACGTAAAAACCACTGAGCCGACTTCGATGCAGTTTTCGCTGATTTTTTATCCTGAGAATTATAAAAAATAGCTTAATTCGACACACCTTCCATGATCAAATTGATCGTGTACTAGCAGAAGGTGATGTCAGGGGCCTTAAGAACAGACGAGCTTGCATGACAAGAGTTATGAATGTCAAAGAGGCAAGTGAGGTGTGTAAGAATAAGCCTAAATGGCACTCTGCTGTTCGTGCCTATCCCGCAAGGGAACTGGCGTGAAGTTATGTATGTATGTATGTATGTAGTTTCCACTAAAACGATAGCTTATATTCTTTTTTAAATGCTGCGATATTTTATGTCTCGGAAATCCCAGGGGTAGGGCATTTGCCCGACTGGATGGCTACCACCCCTGGTCTAAAGTATGTCGCCATAATAACCTTGTGTTGTGTTCCGGCATTAGTGACCAGGTTCCAGTCTCCCTTAAGAGAGCAGCAGCGCATTTGTAGCAACTTTGGTGTTGCAAATGTCTATAGGCGATGGTAACCGCTTTCCATCAAGTGGGCCGTCTGCCTGTCTGCTGATCTCCTGCAATAAAAAATAAAAAAGGGGAATTTCCAGCGCAGCGTGGACGAAGTCGCGGACATATCCTAGTAAAGAAATAAAAAATATCTGCCGTCTTAACAGTACTTTATTCCCGAAAAATAATCTTAAACAATCAGTATAATTACTTAATTAGGGGCAAGACGAACTGTCCCGCTGTAATGTCGCCAATGAAATACTGAGGCGATAAACGAGAGAAAAGAAAAAGATAAAAGAATGAGGCAAATAAAGGGAAAGTAAAAGAATAGAGCCCAGTGAAGGGCCGCGATTATAAAGCGCCGTTGTCTTGTAATTTTGTTGACAAATAGACTATGCGTGGTTGGAAACATTGCGTTCATTCATTCTTTATCTTTTTTACCAGGCGGTTTAGGTGCATCAGCCACGCGAGGGGAAAAATCCCGGTGGGATTACCCTCGTGGGGTGGCACTGTGTTTTTCACACTGAAACCCTTGGTTGTTCCTTGAACGTCCTTTATCCGGGTTGTAGGCTCACTCGCGTATAAACCTCCAGCCCAGTCGAACGATGGCTGGCCCCACCATTTTTTTTTTAATAAAAAAATAGTTTATTAGTTACCAGAACACCGTTACACCGATAAACAAAAATTTTATTTATTTATTTATTTTTTTATTGCAAGAGCAGACAGGCAGATGACTCACTTGATGGAAAGCGGTTACCATCGCCTATGGATATTTCCAACACCAAAGGTGCTACAAATGCGCTGCTGCTCTCTCTCTCTGCCGTGGTTCGGGCATGTGTAAAGAATGCATGATGAAAGAATGACTAAACAGATATACAATGCAAAAGTGGATGGATGGAGAAGTCGTGGAAGGCCACGACACACCTTCCATGATCAAATTGATCGTGTACTAGCAGAAGGTGATGTCAGGAGCCTTAAGAACAAACGAGCGTGCATGACAAGAGTTATGAATGTCAAAGAAGCAAGTGAGGTGTGTAAGAATAAGCCTAAATGGCGCTCTGTTGTTCGTACCTACCCCGCAAGGGAACTGGTGTGAAGTTATGTATGTATGTATGTATGTATGCTCTCTTAAGGGAGACTGGAACCTGGTCACTAATGCCAGTGACATACTTTAGATCAGAGGTGGTAGCCATCCAGTCGGGCAATTACCGTACCACCTGGCTGTGGGCTGTTTTATCGCCCCTTACGATAGGCCGCCCGGCCGCAGTAAATTGTATTCTTTCTCCGTTTCTCTATGGATAATGATGCTATAAAGTGCTAATACAATAAAATAGGTTAAATCTAGTTAATAATTAGGGAAGACTAAAGATACATACATACATACATAACTTCACGCCAGTTCCCTTGCGGGGTAGGCACGAACAACAGAGCGCCATTTAAGCCCATTCTTACACACCTCACTTGCTTTTTTGACATTCATAACTCTTGTCATGCACGCTCGTCTGTTCTTAAGGCTCCCGACATCACCCTCCGCTAGTACACGATCAATTTGATCATGGAAGGTGTGTCGTGGCCTTCCACGACTTCAAGACTAAAGATAATAAATAAAATTAGGGAATACTCAGAATAGTGTAAGAATAGTAGAACACGATTCCAGCGCAGCCTACCGGGTCTAATTGTGAATCTGAACCACCCCCGGATCCACTCGAACCCTATTTTTTTACAACTTGGATTATATTTTTGAAGTTTCAGGCTTTTAATTATAGCCTATATTAATCTGGGATAATGTAGCATTCATTATAATGAAGAAAGAGTTTTTGAAATCGGTCTAAAATGTTTTGAGTTTATTCGTTAGAAACATACAAAAATACAAATTTCCTCTCTTTATAATATTAACTAGCTGACCCGGCTAACTTCGTACCGCCTCAGAATCAAGAAATAAAAAAGCTGAATGATAATTGCAGAATGTTTCGACTTTAGTAAAAAATGTGGTCAAAACTTAACCGGAACGAACATCAAACGTTTGACATTCAAAACTAGAAAAATGGAAAGCGGTTACCATCGCCTATGGACATTTGCAACACCAAAGGTGCTACAAATGCGCTGCTGCTCTCTTAAGGGAAACTGGAACCTGGTCACTAATGCCGGAACACAACTCGAAGGTTGTTATGGCGCATACTTTAGATCAGGGGTGGTAGCCATCCAGTCGGGCAAGTGCCCTACCACCTGGCTGTGGGTTGTTTTGTCGCCTCTTACGACAGGCCGCCCGGCCGCAGGAAATTGTATTCTTTCTCCGTTCCTGCACGGATAACTATCCAGTGGACGATGTCGCGGGCATATCATAGTATACTATAAATGTCTCAGACACTTTATATTAAAATCTGTATAGCATTTATTCATATCAAACAACTGAATAAGATTTAAAAAGATTTTACAGATAATACAAAGACTAATGCGATTACTAAAGTGTTCGGTGTTTCTTCTCAAACACTTGTAAGTCTTTTATTACATTAATATAAATAATACCGGTTTATGAAAAGCTTTTAAGAGATGAATTTAATGAATTTTTAGTTATTCTAGTGAAATATCTTAAAGGAGATTAATATTGATGAACTTCTTATTTGATTGAAGTTTTTATTTCTTTTAGATCTTTAAAAGAATTATTAAGCGAAAATGAAATATTCATTTTGAACTTGCGTTAGTTTGTGACTGAAGCCATACATTAATTATATCTCACAAGAGCTAAATCACTTTCTGTATTTAAAAATTCTGTCATAAATTATTACCTTAATCTACATTTTATCCGTGCAGGAACGGAGAAAGAATACAATTTCCTGCGGCCGGGCGGCCTGTCGTAAGAGGCGACCAAACAACCCACAGCCAGGTGGGACACAAAGTACCGCAGCATTTAAAAAAGAAGGTAAGCTATCGTTTCAGTGTAAAATATGTCAGAATAAACTAACGTTCATGCACCCGAACAACTACAAACCGCTGCCGGGAAAATTCTCGTTCCCGGGATAAAAAATGTCACACATTTTATTATATAAAAACCGCTATCGATCAGTAAAAAAATCGCATTGGAATTCCTTTTTTTTCCATCTGGCCATTTTAAATCATTTCCAGAAAATATCCCGCGGTATCCCCGGGATAAAAAGTATCGCAGATTTTAAGTCTAAAAATTTTCTGTCGATAAGCCAAACGCAGATCAAAATTGGCGCAGTAGTTTTTACGTGAATCCCGAACAAACGGACAAGAAATCTAAGACAAAATTGCATCGTGTTCTCTATAAATATCTTCAATACACAGACGATATATTTAGAATTTTATAATATTATAGAAGTGTCTTCTTCTCCTCTTCTTCTTCAGCCAGTCCATGTCCACTGCTGGACGTAGGCCTCCCCAAGTTTGCGCCACATATCCTGCTCTTATACCTTCTTTCTCATCCAGCTTCTGCCGGCGACCTTGCGGAGGTTGTCAGTGCATCGGGCTAGAGGGTATCCTACGCTACGTTTGCGGAATGATAAACGAGATGACCTGCCGAAGCTTACTGAATGTTACCCAGCCTAATTAGATCCCCCTACTGGCTTCCTCCTCGAATTTTTGCCTGCCTACCTGAATTTCTTGTCTAAGGTAGACATATTCTACACAACCTCAAGACAGGAACCATCGACATTTACCGGTCTGAACATGATATTCGTCTTGTCCAAATTCATGCCGAGACCGGTTTAGGAGGTTCCTTTAGGCTGTTTAGAATGTTGGCAAGTTCCTCCAACGTCTCTGCAGTGTATGTATGTATTAAAAACTAGATCAAATTGTCCCTACATTAGATTTAAGCATAAAATATTGCAGAATATAGACGCACTGAATTCATTAAAATTACACACACACATACATACATAACTTCACTCTAGTTCCCTTGCGGGGTAGGCACGAACAACAGAACGCCATTCAGGCTTATTCTTACACACCTCACTTGCTTCTTTGACATTCATAATTCTTGTCATGCACGCTCGTCTGTTCTTAAGGCTCCTGACATAACCTTCTGCTAGTACACAATTGATTTGATCATGGAAGGTGTGTCGTGGCCTTCCACGACTTCTGCATCCATCCAATTTTAAAAATACCTTTTAATTATTTTAAGCAACGACAAAAGAAGACATCGTTGTCTTCCGTGATCACGGCTTTTTTATTGGCATGAGTTCAGTAGACAAGCAGACGGCCCACCTGATGGAAAGTGGTTACCATTTGATATGGACATTTGTTGTTACAAAGGTGCTACCGCTTTCTTAAGGGAGAATGGAACCCGGCCACGAATGCCGGAACACAACGCTGTTAAGACGACGTACTCTAAGATCAGGGGCGTAAGATTTCCAATAAACATTAAAATTAAATTAAATACGGCGTTTAAAACCGTTATAACGTATCTTTAATTATGAGTACTAGTCGCGAAAACTTCAGAAAAAAGTGTTTAATTACTTATCATGATACCTTTATATAATACCTATAGTTGTATTAAAATGTATTTGTAGTTAGATAAATGGACGGACAAACACGGCTGAATATATACATATATTTAGCCGTGTTTATCCGTCTGTATAAGGCTTTTGTTTTTATATTTGTTAAAAGAAAAATAAAAAACAAATCCACAGGATAAATCTGACCTCAAGTAGAATACGTCAGAGATACACACAAACGAATATGTATTCATATACACCACGCACACGTACATACACACACACATATGCACACACAAACACACACGCATGTACACACGAAATTTTGGAATAGAGTTTTTGCTTAATAAAATTATACAAAAAACATACTGTTACGAATTGCAGGACTCGAATTAAAAATGCTGTTGGAATTACTACAGAATTTATTAGAACTATACAGACACATATAACACAGGTACAAATATAACTGGACACGACCAGTACAAACTGCACGATTAGGCACAGAAAGGAAAAAAAACAACACACATGGCACTAGATACGACTATATATAAGTATAGATATAAGGCCAACACTGCACATGCACTTCCTCACAACACCAGCATGTAACAGATACACTCTACATTAGTATAAGTTTAGTATTAAAATTACAATAAATTAATATCATAAGTTATTCTTAAGGTACACCAAAACAGAAAAATTACTACATATAATGTCACATACACTAACAAAAACAAACAATAAGCGTGTACAGAGTCCTAAATTTTTCATAGAAATTAAGAATTAAAAAAGGGTACAGAACTCGAGTCCGTAGAGACATATATAATTGTTAGGTAGTTTTACAAGTGTATTACTGGCAACACTCTCTCTTCACATTCAGCCATTAAACGAGTCACGTTTCTTTCTGATGTTTTTATTATAATATAAACGTCCAGCCCATCCATCCTGCCGATCATACATATAATAATAATAACAAAAAAAAAAAAAAAAACTGCACGATTCAATAACACGCGCAAAGTCCGTCACTATATAGCTTATTGAATGTACACACGTCTTGCCCGCATCGTAATCGTCGCTTGACTGCCTCACCCCTCCGTTCGGGCGTTGTTTTATATTAAACTATAAAATACAATACTCGACCACGTGGACTGAATTATCCAAGAACCACACCTGGCTAATGACCATCATAAAGGATTACAATACACAATAGATTGCTTTTGGAATTACATATTTTAAACACAAAGTAAACAAAAGAAGTCCAAATGCGGACAGGTAATAAACTGTGCTTTATGGCAGGCAGGTGTGCATTCACTTTTGTCGGCATGTAACAATACAATATATTAAAATATAAACTAGTACAATGAAGACAACTCAACTTTTCTTTTTTTTTATATGCTAGCACTTTTAGTCACTCCTGGCCAGTGTTAGAACAGAAGGACGAATGGCGAATTCGTGCGATCCATAATGAGTCGATCGAGATTAGTACATCACTTATAATATAGCGTTAACACTATATTTGCCAGCCTTTAACATACATATTAAAACTATTTCCTTCCCATGCAAACTTCAACATATTTGTCGTTAATTTAGTATCCTCGGCGTGCTGTTCCTAAAACTTTTGAACTAACTTTTACAGTTTCGCGGAACAACTGAACAACACAAACTGAAGTGGAAGTTCAAAAATATTTCGTGGGCTCCGTACGTTACGTAGTAAAGTAAGATATATCTCATTACCACAAGTCGAACAATAATTTATTTACTTCCAGATTTATAATCATTGACATAGTATTTAAAAATAAATATGTATCTAATTATAAATAAACTAAAACTTAACTTCAGTATGAAAAATATACCTAATATTTAATACTAGAAATAAATAAAATTGGGGGGCATAATCCATAATATAAATAAGCCTAGTTTAAAAATAAAAATAAAAGAACCTGTATCAAGGCCCGTCCAGCCCCACCAGACCACTGTCGCTGGGCATTGTACCTAGAAGGCTGGCAGCATTGCCTCGCTGGATACAGAGGCTAATCCTTTGAGCGAGGTAAGCTCCAGCCTTCCGGTCTCTTGTTGTATCGACCAGACGTACAACATTTGCAATACCAAAGGTGCTGCCAATGTGCTGCCGGCCTCAGAGGGGGCGGAATCTGACCACCAATGCCAGAATTCAATGTAACCTGTATTAACGCCTGCTCTTTAAACAAGAAGCACACACTAGAAGTTGACCCGTGGCGTGGCCGCGGGGTAAACTCTCGTGGAGAATAAATACTTAAATATTTTCATTTATTATATTATTTTTTAACAGACTTACCTTGATGACTTGGCACCTCGAACTTCAGCAGAATTAAACCGAACGTCATTTTTTAAGAAAATAGTTATAAATATATCAACATCAGGAATATTATCAGACTTTGCCTTAATAAATCCTTTATCACACATAGCTAATCGGAACCAACTAACAACTCGTTTTTTAGCAATAAATTTTCAATATTATTGTCTAGTCACGTGTAATAGCCGTAAACGCTATACTTTTATTAAATAGCTATAACATTATTTTTTTTTCAAAATCCCAATTATAGGCGAATACAACAAAACCAAACCGTAGGGCAGAAAATCCTTATCATATAAATCGTATAAAGTTTGTTTTTATAAGATACTTGCTCCGAAAGTGCACTAATTAACGCTTCGGTCGCAGTCAGAACACGACTGGCGCAATTTCCGACTGACCGACTCACATCCATTTGTAAATTAGACATGGCCTCCTAGCAACTTACCACCCACTGGTTCTTAAAATCGTTAAATGGTCAGCTTAATGGTTTCCAAAAATTCGCATGAAATACCAACAGAGGAAAGAAGGTTTTATGACGTCTTAGAGCGGATTGAACAATAAGATTAGCACGAACATAGATCACGGAAATTCAAAGGGAATAAAACACAACTACAAAGGATTAATGTCGGCTTGCAACAAGTTGATAGATTTTTGATCTAAAGAGAAAAAAATCGACTATGCAATTTCAAAACCTAGCAAATAACATTTTTAATGAGAATTTATGCAGTAATTGCCATCCTAGCCTTGCTAGGCATTTGCAGATCTATTCATATACTCATTGGATACCTGTCAAAACATGGTATCACTCCCCATGAGTCAATCGTATATATATACCTCGGTATGAAAAATTTGGAAATATGTAGTTTTATTTACTACGACAGAGTTTTGCTAACGAAAGTAGTGACTTGGTAACAAAGACCATTTTATTAATTTATCATATCTCCACTTTTTTTTTAATAGAAAGCCGGGCTCCCCGTCATGGTTTAAGACAGGGTTTATCTTTTTTTTTATTAATTCCTTATCCTTATTCAAAACTAATTTTCTTTATTAACTACTTATTTTATACCAAATGATTTTACAAATTGGAGTTTGTTGGTTAGGGGTGGGTAAGGTTGGAAGTTGGTAGGTGAGTTGGAATGTGATTGTGGATGGGTTCATATCTCCACTTAAAAACATCATAACTTCTTTAAACTAAGATGCGTAGGATGGCCAGACCCAAACTGTGCAGCTAGCAGGACGCTTATGAGTCAATATACAGTGTAAACTCTATATAACGATACTGAAGGGACTGTGCATTTTATGGCGTTATAGAGAGATGTCGTTAAATAGAGAGAATTATGTAGTTTTTGTCTGACGTCTTTTGCTGCACCAGTAATTTTTTTGTAATTTTGACTTATTTTATTAATATCTTGCGATATTGAGGCATTTTGGTGATAAAGGAAGTACTTAGAAATTTCAGTATCTCGGATTTTTTTAGAAATCGGTATGTATGTTGCCGACAGTCGGGCTTACGGCTTACGGGCTAGGATAATAAAGCGATAAAAGAACGTACACAGCTGCGCATATTTACTAATTTTGGCTACTTAAAAGGTAGTTTTATTACTCAATTGTTGTCGTTATTGAGAGGGGTTGTAATGCAATATAGAGTGTATCATTTTATGGAAGACAAACTAAACCAACCAAAGCCAAGTGATTTCGACGCTTGAGTGAGTTTGTCGTTAAATCGAGTGACGTTACATGGAGTTTACACTGTATATTACTAGAAATAATTTTAACGTTACATATGAGACGGTACCCAGAAAATCACGACTGCTTCAGCTTACAAGACATAAAAAATTGCGAAAGGGTGAGAAAAAAGTGGTCACCAAACCTTAATAAATTATCTCATCGCTTCTCTTGACATGGTAACAAGTGGCCTAAAACAAAACCAACTGAATTCAGTTAATATCAACCTTATATAACTTGATTTAAAGCCTATACTGTCTGCAAATAAAGCTTTGTACTTCGCAACTTCATTGAAGATGTTCTTGATACATAGAATGTTAAATATAGACCTTAAGAATAAGAAAATAAGATATATTTTAGGAACAAATTTATTTGATGTAAAAGATAACCACTCGCTAAACAATTTATGTGTTTGCCAAAGTTTGGACTTTTCGGGTCATTATTTTATTTAGTTCTTCTTCGTTTGACATAGGTTTTTTGTATGTCTTTCTTATAAAGTTCGGATTTTTTTGGTTGAAAGTATTCTAAAAGAAAAGGGTACAATTTGTGTGTTAAAAGTTTGTAGTTGATACTTTAGACCATACATTAACGATGTAAAGTCATATTGCGGGGTTCTCATTTAAAAAGCGGTTGGAATGATCACAAACTTTATTAGAAATAAACTCTCGTTATTCAGACATCTTACAAATACATACATACATACATACATAACTTCACGCCAGTTCCCTTGCGGGGTAGGCACGAACAACAGAGCGCCATTTAGACCCGTTCTTACACACCTCACTTGCTTCTTTGACATTCATAACTCTTGTCATGCACACTCGTCTGTTCTTAAGGCTCCTGACATCACCCTCCGCTAGTACACGATCAATTTGATCATGGAAGGTGTGTCGTGGCCTTCCACGACTTCCGCATCCATCCACTTTTGCATTGTATAACTGTTTAGTCATTCTTTCATCATGCTTACAAATACAACAAGTGCAAAATGTAAAACAGAAAATCGTAATAACATAAGAACAACAAGAAGAACACAAAAGCTGTAGATGGGAGGTTCTTATTCCAAATGTACACATAATAAAGCCTCGATCGCAATTGAAACTCAACTAACTCTGTCTCACTGGGCCTACCTTATATATTTGCAAAATAGACTTGGAATTGAGCCAGGTTATAATATATTCAACTGATGACTTTCATCTGATGATTTTAAAAATCAGCCCTAAGGGTAATAAAACACATGGGCAGCTACGGATTAAATAAATGTCCCACTGCTGTTCTCGGGCCTCCCGCTATAGGGGGAACGGACAGTATACCCGTCACGCTTGTCCAAGGAGGCTTGGCAGGTTTCACACATAGGTTATCTCGATGTGCAGGTTGCATCACGATGTTTTCCTTTGCGGTTGTTAGCACGTGGTAATTGTAATATGCACACTAGATCAGAAAACTGACTAAGTGGTCCATGCGTTCCGGTCAGGATCGAACCCGCGCCCTTTGAGTTCGGGATGCGTACGCTAGCCATTACGCTACCACGACTTCTACGAATTAAAGGATTTAAATATACTAAGCATTTACTAAACGACCCAAGAAACTATTCATAGTGAAGTAAAACGCGGAAAAGGAAGTGTTAAGTAAATCGCACCCCACTCATTAGGAAACGGCTAAGTCGCTTTTGAATAAAAAGAAGTAAAACATATATTTCTGTATGGTGCTTTTTCATTTCATTTAAAAGTAAAAACTTCAGTTCTTAAATTTATTAGAAGCCCTTTGCCGCAGACATAGGGTTGAGTTTAGAGTGGAATATTGCATTAAATTTGTAATGCGTAGTTTATAGCATGAAGTTTACGCAATAATTTAGAAAAACTGTTCCGAGCCCATATTAGGGTAACGTGAGCTATATTTTGATATAAGAAAATAAATACAATTATTTAAATTACATTCATACATACATACATAACTTCACGCCAGTTCCCTTGGGGGGTAGGCACGAACAACAGAGCGCCATTTAGGCTTATTCTTACACACCTCATGCACGCTCGTCTGTTCTTATTTAAATTACGATGACGTTTAATATTGTTACAATTTGGGCCACCTGCATATCTGTAAACAAAACACATTTATTACCCGTCGGCGTTTGAGCTATTAACATTGAAACTCTTTTATGGATTGGAAAAACAGCCCATTGTGTATTGTAATCTTTATGGTAGTCATTAGCTCCTAGCTAATGACTACCATAAAGATCACACCTATGTGATTCTTGGAAATGCAGTTCACTCGGTCGAGCAGACATATTGTATATGTACAGTATAAAGCAATTACATAAAAGCAATACAGATGAAGTTGGAAATGCTTTGAAGTTTTTCGTTATTACTTCAATTTCGTGTTTTAAAGCTTAAATATATTATAATGATATAATAGATGAAATGTGACGTCACGAAATTGAGAGTCCCTCCCACCCCTTGTCACACCTTGTTTCATTTCTACTGCGTCTGAACTGCACACATATACACAATTATTATTTTTTCTAAAATTTGAGAATAAAGTTCTTTAAACCCAAATAAATTGGCAGGTAAACACTTTCCAAAGTACTTATTATAATACAATTATTATGTGCAATATATTGCAGGCGTTCAGCAGACAGGCAGACGGCTCACTTGATGGAAAGCGGTTACCTTCGTCTATGGAAATTTGCAACATGTCAAAAGTTGCTACAAATGCGCTGCTGCTCTCTTGAGGGAGTTCAACGTTGTTATGGCGGCATAGTCTAGACCAGGGGTGGTTGCCATCCAGTCGAGCAAATACCCTACCACCTGGCTGTGGGTTGTTTAGTCTTGCCATGCTTGTAAGGAATTTGTGGAGACATATTGCAGCATAAAATTTTAGCACGTCATGTCATTATTATAACTATAACATTATTTTTCTTTCCTTTTATTGTCTTGGTCTTATTGAGTATGCATTGTTTGCTACAACTCCATAAATTCTTCAAAAAGTAATTCTGTAACATACTTCTGTACAAAACTTATAAAAAAAAGAATTTGAGATATAAATAGAATATGAAATATAAAGAAACAGAATATTTAGCTAGACGTGTTGTTGGGGAGTTTCTTGCCGCTTCTTCTCCTTTACAGCATCAACACGTTGCGAAGCGGTGTACATAGAATAGGAAGTAAAAATTAAATTTTAACTTACATGTATGACCTTCAAAAAGTGTTCTCCAGTGGAACTTATTTTGAATAAAAACTTGAATTTCAATTTGAATATGAATTTACGACGAGCCCCCAGCCGCAGGAAATTGTATTTTTTCTCCGTTCATGTACGGATAATAACATTATGTCCCTAAGCTAAGCAAGTTACACTCGTATCACAGGTAATATATAATAAACATCTCTAGGTCTGATCTCGGACATTCAAAATATTAGTTTCTTTACAAAATGAACCATAAGAAGAATCAAATTGGGGACTTCTGCGTTTCAGTGAGCTTCGCCGTCAAAGGCTCAGTCCACTCAACCACATAGGCCTTCCAATGTTGATGTTTGAAATGAAATAATACAATACGGAACCTATGACTACACACTCGTTCTTAGCGTTAGTCATTTAATATAAAATTTACCGCTTTAGGTTTTGGCTCTAATATACCGTTTTTGAACTAGTAATTAAAAATAAAACGTTTTACAAGGAAAAACTTGAAACGAGTTCAAGAATTCTTGACGGTAAAAGCTATACATACATGCATGTAGTTCAGACATGCATGTAGTTTAGTTAGCGAAAGTCTTATGGCTTGTTATATATTAGGACCCGAAACTTCTCAACGTAACTGAAGAGTGTGGTATGATATTAGACGTGATGAATGAATGAATGAAAACTCTTTATTGTTCATCATAAACTTAAATCTAGATAATTGAATATGGACACATTTGCATTAGAAGAATGGGCGTCCTTATCGCTTATAGCGATTTCTTCCAGGCAACCCAGTGTCTAAGGAGATTTTAAACAGAATTTCAATATAAAATTTTGGTGGTGTATTACAAAAAATAAAATAAAATATAAATAAAGTACTATATACTTATATATACAGATATACATATATAATTAGATATACCATGATATTATAAATATATATACGAACAATAGATACATTCATTTAATGCAACAATTTTTATTTAATAGACCTATAATGGTCAGGGATCATACGTTTAAGTGTAGTAATTGATTTAGCTTGTCTGATTGGAAAGGGGAGGGAGTTCCGCAGTCGAACAGCCTGTACGGCAAAAGAATTTCCTACGAAGGAAGAAGTGTGTGCAGGTATTGTTAACAAAAGAGTTTCATTTGAGCGCAAATTTGAGGAATGAGATTGATAGAGAAAACTAAAAAGTTCCTTTAATTATGGGGGAGAATAGGGATTGTAAAGGATATTGTGCAAAAGTGACAGTAAGTGAACATTCTGGCGAAAGAGAATAGGTAACCATTTAAGCTTGTGTGATGTAAGGTTCTTCAATAAATATAACTTCGATCTTAAAACTGGCTTTTATTTTCACTTTAGTGTCTTTCAGCCGTACAATATGGTGTCTCCTTTAACAGAATTCAAAAGCCGTGTCTTATTTACATTTTTGTATTCCCACCAATGAGAGCGAGTTTTATACACATCTCTCATTGGTTAGTCATATCCTTACGTCCTGGCTAACATAGATATATAGGCATTGATTAACAATAACAAAAGTAGATCGTTAAGTAATTGACAAATTTAATTAAATAAATAAGAAAATTGAAGTAGATAGTTATATATAATTTATTTTATGATTGGAAATTATGATTATACATGAAAGGTAAACATAGCGTAGATCAAAGAATGTTGTTGCTATGTTTTTCATAAGTCACTTGTCAAACGTCAAAAGCCAAATGCCAAAAGATTGACCTTGAAATTGACCTACTTTTGTTTATAAATAAGAATTAGATTAAAATACAAGTTTTATTTATTACGAAAGTATCTAATAGAAATGAAATGAGATCTAAGAAATGTATAAGCAAATAATTGAGTAGGAAACCCAAGAGTATGGTAGCCAAGATCGTGGTATATTAAGCAAAGGAAATAATATAAAACCCCGTATTATCTCAAAGAACGCTTTGAATTCGTCTCTTCCTCTCACAATTTACGACCTTCTACGAATCTTAGACTTAATACTCCCAAGCATCATTCATCTTTCTTCAATAATTGTTTTACTAAGGCATGATACAAGTGCTTTATGACCATTTTTACCAATATAATTCTGTTTGTTTTATTTACATACTTGTTTTTTGTTCACGTATCTCACTATGTTTATATATCTATGTATATATGTTTATTATATCATTTCGATGTAAGTATGTGTAATAACCCGTTTTGATATATTATTTGTGTTGTATTGTCCTCCGTGACTCTACCTGCTGGTCCCAGGCGGAAGAACAGCGCTGGCCTTAGCAGCTAGCATTACGCTGAGTCTGGGTCCAATTTTAGGACTTATATTGATGCAGTTGTCTTTTATTTTACTGAGTATTGTTAACATGTTTATTTGTCCTAAATAAACTAATTCTTTCTTTCTTTCTACTGTACAGGCTATTCGACCCTGGAATGAGCTACCTGTTACTGTTAGACAAGCTAAATCACTAACAATATTTAAGAACATGACAAAAAAGCACTACCTACAACATAGTGATATTTGATATTTTTACGTATATTTATGTATACGTATATATATATGTGTATGTATATATTTATGTATGTGATATCAATAGGTGTATTTATATATGTCTATTAAGTATAATTCTTACTTATATAATATTTCACATACTTATATGTCTATAAATAAATAAAATATATGTAAGTAACTGCATAACCTCTAATATTTATTTATACCAACCACCTTTGCCAATACAATCTGTAAGTTGTCTGGAAGAGATCGCTTCTTAGCATAAGACCGCCCATTGTGCACATAAATATTTTCAGGCTATTATAATGGTGTACAATAAAGTGTTATCTATCTATAAAACTATCTACAACTATAAACGTGGTAAGTGCATCCACTACATAACTGTTGTATTATAGATCTTTATATAGCTGATAAATAGGCTACGAGTTACACTGGTCATTGATCATTTGGCGCATCGGAGTTCCGCGTTGTCCGCGCAACAGTGTCCGCAACTAACTTCTGGATTCAATTTCCGCAGCAGTGCCGTATTCGACGAACGTAGGTAGCTTTAACTTTTGTTCTGGCATTGTTTAGACAGTGAACAGAACGGACAATGCTTTCCTTCATCGCTACGAAACAGAAGAAGAATATTACCCTAACATTACGCGCGCCTAAAAACTTATATAAGTTGTCCTGTGGGGTGTGTAGCATCCTAAAAAAGTTATCTATACAAATATAGACATATTGCTGTATAACATTTTAGCACGTCATGTCATTATTATAACTATAACATTATTTTTCTTTCCTTTTATTGTCTTGGTCTTATTGAGTATGCATTGTTTGCTACAACTCCATTAATTCTTCAAAGCGTAATTTGAGATATAAATAGAATATGAAATATAAAGAAAAACAATATTTAGCTAGACGTGTTGCTGGGGAGTTTCTTGCCGCTTCTTCTCCTTTACAGCATCAACACGTTGCGAAGCGGTGTACATAGAATAGGTAGTAAAAATTAAATTTTAACTTACATGTATGACCTTCAAAAAGTGTTCTCCAGTGGAACTTATTTTGAATAAAAACTTTTGAATTTGAATTTGAATAAATAAAATTGAAGTGTCTTTTTCTAATGTCATAATAAAAGCTATTTACTAAATGCATATGAAAGTATATACAGTACGTATGTCAAAAAATCAATTCTTAAAATTTTTGGCTGTCTGTCTGTGTATTCCGGCTAATCTCTGAAACAACTGGACCGATTTTGACGGGACTTTCACTGGCAGGTATCTGATAATCTATACTATACCATTAGAGTATGACCCACGGCGCAGTCGCGGGGTAAACTCTAGTCTAGTATAATTATAGTTCTAGAATATTATCTTATCCGTGCAGGAACGGAGGAAGAATGCAATTTCCTGCGGGTGGGCGGCCTGTCGTAAGAGGCCAAAAAAAAAGTCCACAGCCAGGTGGTAGGATATTTACCCTTCTGGATAGCTACCACCCTTGGTCTAAAATATGCTGCTATAACAACCTTGAGTTGTATTCTGGCATTAGTGGCCAGGTTCCGGTATCCCTTAAGAGAGCAGCAGCGCAATTGAAGCAACTCTGCTGTTGCAAATGTCCATAGGCGATGGAAACCACTTGCCATCAGGTGGGCCGTCTGCCTGTCTGCTGAACTCATCCAATAAAAAAATATATATTACAAACTTTAAGCTTCAAATTTTCCAAATATCTCTCCTGTTTTAGTGTATTTACTAAACTGACTACACCAGTCTAATAAATCTATAACCACACATTCACTCGTTCACTTGTACACACATCACACACATATACATATATACACACATACATATACAAGTAGTACAAAGTAAGTAGTAAGTACAAAGTAAATATGTGGCTACAAATTAATTATCTTACTCTTAACATTTCTAAAAGTAAATTCATACAATTCACGGCATCCAAAATTAAGCAATATGATTTGGAAATTAAAATACATATGTGCGAAACTCCATTTCCTGGACATTGTAACTGTCTCTCTATATCAAAAACGGACAACATTAAATATTTAGGAGTAGTCGTAGATAAAAATTTAAATTGGTATGCTCATATTGATAATTTAATAACACGTGTCAGAAAACTTATTTGGGTATTTAAAAAATTAAGATATGCTGCAGACTTCAATATTTTACGTATAGTCTATTTTGAATTGGTACAGTCAGTTGTAGGGTACTGTATTGTCGTTTGGGGCAGCGCTTTTAAATCCTATATGATCCAACTAGAAAGGGCTCAAAGATCACTATTAAAAACTTAAACATTTAGTCCCTATCGCTTTCCCACCAAATTGTTGTACGAGAAAAGTAATGTGTTAACCGTTAGGCAGTTATATATATACAATATAACTCTAAAACAACATAAAATTACACCAAAACGTGACAATATTAGTGATAAGAAACGTGCTGTAACCAACATATTGCCAACTCCAATATACCGTACTGGCCTTGCAAGACGGCAGCAATGCTATATGTCTGTGACACTATATAACAAGATAAATAAACAAATCAATATACATGGACTCACCAGTCGGGAAGTTAAAATTAAACTAAAAAACTGGCTACTTACCCTTGACTACACTACCACCGAAGCACTGTTTTAATCTATTTATCTTTATAGTAACCGTACAGTACATACATAATTACACACATACACACACACTCACACACACATATACAACACATACGCACACACATATACAACACATACACACACACACACATACGATGTGCTGCATCCACACCACACGCTTACTCACTAGACATAAACACTTTGTTACCGACTTGTATTATTTGTGTTTAAACGTACATACTAATGTGAGAGGGCACTGATTCCCGAAACACAGGCTTCATGCCTAGCTCGGGAGTTAGGGACTTCAATAAGTTACTGTATCAGTTTTTTTGGCAATAAAGATTTATTATTATATTATATATACACACCTATTCACACATTTCACATACATTACAAATGTTAACACGAAAATTTACAAATGTATAAACTTTAAAATATTTTTCTTTTTTAAACTGTATAACAAACGAGTTTTTCTTCTCTTTCTATCTTCTTCTCTCCTAAATTCTTTAATTCTAATGTTTTGCCAAATCTTACATTGCTTCGTAAAGTAGGTATGTAGTGAGTGAGCCCTTCTGCGCTTACCTCTTACGTGTTACTGGGCCTGGAATGGTTCCCCGATACTGAAACTTTCCTCCAAACTCGTTTGAGGTGTTGAATTGTACTTCGCAAATTAGGTTAAAATGGTCTCGGGTGAAATATATTCCGCTTAAAATTAGAATGATTATTCCGTTTCACTGCTAAAGTCTCTTTCTGCTCATGAGTTTATTTGTGATTAATATTGGTATAAAATTATGTTTCACTTGCTTGGTATCATTAATACATAAAGCAAAAACACAGCAAAAACTTTGTACCCCTTTTTACGATAAATTGCGCGGACGGAGGAGTATGAAATTTCGCACACCTATAGTTTATATAGAGGAGTGCAGGATGCTAATATTTTTTTTTAAATACGCATAAATAATACATTAAATAAATAAAATAACATAACACACACTACCATGTATTGGACACACACACGCATATATACTCTTTTGTTTATTGTTAAAGTCAGATTAACAGTGTAGCCTTGACGAAATCTGTGATTATAGAAGTATAGTCTTTGACAACGGAATGTTAATATGTTGAAACTTATAATTTAAATTAATTATTATGGTCGAATGTCGACCATGGGCAACCACTAGTTAGAATAATTACTAAATTTCACTGTTGAGTCTCGTTTTCCTCATAAGTTTATTTCTGATTAATGTTGGTCAAAAAATATATTTCACTTGTTTGGTATTATTTTAAAAGTATAACTATTAATCTAAAACTATTTCCAATTTTATAATATACTAAAAAAGCCCGCGACTTCCACGTTTGACTTGAAATTCCCGCGGGATTATGTCCCGGGACATAAAGTACCGCAGAGCTCCATCGTTTCAGTGAAAACTGTGTCGAAATAAGCTAATTGTAAATGTAGCAGAACAATTGCAACCCTGTTAAAAATAGTTAAATTTAAAAGAGATGTCACGGCACTAGTTTTGAATCTAAACCACCCCGGGACTCACTCAAAGACACACATTCATCAAAATCGTAATACCTGATTCCAGCAAGTATTTTGTTTAGATTGATGGCGTACATTATCGACTTTTTAGTAGGGATCCCTAATTTTTTCTAGTAATAAATATGGCCTTTATTATTCAGGGATAATGTTACATTATAATGGTGAAAGAATTTTTGAAATAGTTCAGTAGTTTTTAAGTTATTTTCTTACAAACATACAAAAATAATGTTTCCTCTTTATAATATTAGTATAGAAGTATAGACAAAAATCAACAACTGTTAATCTTTTGAACTAAAACATTCGACCAATCTGCTAAGTGAAAAAGCTTATTTGTTAAATACAAGCTTTTGAGATCCTGGATATCATGTAGCCGCAGAGTGCTAGCCAAGACAAGTAAAACGAGCCCAAACACGACGGGTATATCTTGTTTAGTACAGGAGTTTCTATGGCCACCTTCCGACTCCATCATCAGATCAGCTCCATGGTACCATATTATTGCATTGTAACACGATATACATATGCGTGCAAAATTTCAGCTCAATCGGAAACCGAGAATTGGTCAAATTTAACGCGCAAGATTCCATCCGAACTTACATACATACATACATCCATTGCAAGTCAAATAAAAACTTGTAAAGCTTTACCACACATGTGTCTGTGCAACAGAGATAATCGGCCCGCGATACCACGGTCTTTCTTGCCGCCGCAGTGCCGGCAGATGGTCACGCCACGCTGCCTTGAATGATGTCTTACGGAGGGCGCTTGCCACCGCTAACGTGCCGGCTTTATTGGAGCCGAACGGTATTGCACGTGACGATGGTAGGCGTCCCGACGGAATGACTCTAATTCCCTGGCAGCGTGGCAAGCCTTTGGTGTAGGATGCGACTTGCGTAGACACGTTGGCCGCATCCCAATTACCAAACACGTCTATATCAGCCGGTCTATATCACTTAAGCGGCGCAGATATGCAACCCTCAGTGAGAGTTATATGTTTGTGCCGTTTGCTGTCGAGACGCTTGGACCGTGGGGTCCTAGGGCATGAGCCTCTACCAAAATTTATCGAATCGACTCACTCGGGTGATCAGAGGGCTGGTGCTTACCTCGGCCAACGGATCAGTATGGCGATCCAGCGAGGAAACGTAGCCAGCCTTCTGGGCACCTTACCCATAGAAGACGGTGATCTGGGCTCAGTATTCTACTTATAGTCTTGAGGGACTATGAGTAGAATACAATACAAATAATAAGAACCAATTCAAACTAAATCGAAATATAAATCATAAATGTGTGTATGGTTGTAATGCGAGTCGAAATTCCGATCCAAATCCCACTACAGAAATGGGGGATTTGAAAATTCAACAAGAATGTTCTTATTAAAAGGAAAATAAAATATTTTATTAAAACGTTAGCAATAAAATGTATGGACACGAAAAAAAGGAATTCAATTGAAATGCTATTAAACGGCCTATTTGAGAGAACGATCGATTTTTCCAAATTCCTGAAGTTTCTATGAATGTGTGTAATTAGAAATATGTGACTTTCAGAACTAGGAGGTTTATAATATACCGGCGAGTGATGGTGGAACGATCTAGTTGGAAAATCTTTCAACAAAAGATTGTGCTCTCAGTTCGACATTTTTTATTGAAGTACTTTTGAATTAAAAAAAAAATGTATTCCACATATTATTATGTTTTGTCTATGACATTTTTACAACAGTTCAAGAAGTTTCAGAAAAAGTAGAAGATTCTAGAAAAAAAGTACAAGGACAGATGCGTTTTCGAAAGGGATAGATGATGAACAAAAATTCTAGAATAGAAGATTCAGAAAGGAAAAGACAGAGATAGATGGATTTTTAGAAAGGGGTAGATAGTAAATAAAAGAATATCGAAATTATGGGTTCCAGAAGATTCCTCCGGGTATATAAGCAGCGTAAGACGCGCCTACCGGAGAGTTCAGTTCAAGATAGCGAAGTTGGAAGAGAATTTTAATAGAAGACAGTGACGAGTTTAATGGATGGTTTAGTGAAGAGTTTAGTGGGCAGTTTAGTAAACGAGGAGTTTATTGTAGTAGAGTGTGCACCGCAGTAGCAGGAGGTGGTTTACGTGCTAGTTGTGCGTGTAGAGGCAACCCTGCGGAGAAGAATCATTTACGACTGTGTAAACATTTAGTTAAAAAACTGGTGTTTACTTTCAATCCCAAGTGCGTACCCCCGCTCGCACGTAACAATATGAATAAGTAGCTTTTGCCGGCTGCTTCGTACGCGTTCAAACAGTGTATATGTATCTCATGAAGTGATTGTGATCGTGTACTAGCAGAAGGTGATGTCAGGAGCCTTAAGAACAGACGAGTGTGCATGACAAGTGAAGCAAGTGAGGTGTGTAAGAATAAGCCTAAATGGCACTCTGTTGTTCGTGCCTACCCCGCAAGGGAACTGGCGTGAACTTATGTATGTATGTGTATGTATGTATGAAGTGAGTATATTACAATTATTAGAAATGTTTTACTGTAATATTCTCTTAAGTTTTCGCGGCTAGTATACATAATAAAAGTACGTTTTAACGGTTTTAAGCGCGGTAATTTATTTGATTTTTATTATTCAGACGTTTCGGACACTTTTCAGTAGGCATCTAAGCCGTTGTTGATCTTCCGTTGTCACAGCTGCTGAGGTGGCCTAAACGACGGAATAATAAAAACTAAATAAATTACCACGCTTAAAACCGTTAAATAGTATTCTTATTATAATGTTGAACAATGTTTAA
The DNA here is from genome assembly GCA_019925095.2 of Dendrolimus kikuchii. Classification (NCBI taxonomy): domain Eukaryota; kingdom Metazoa; phylum Arthropoda; class Insecta; order Lepidoptera; family Lasiocampidae; genus Dendrolimus; species Dendrolimus kikuchii. The sequence goes on along the minus strand of CM034394.1, from coordinate 2,642,495 downwards.
TGCCACACCTTCCCTATCTCATCCCCCTATTCCAATTTCATATCCCATCTATCCTGTCCCATTCTAGTGTTTGGCTTCTCCATTAAACAATTCTGTCTTAAGAAGAGCATAGAGCTATAACTTTGTCTTGTTCTGTCAAAATGAATGTATAGATAGATTAAAGTAGTACAACCAATAGCAAGCGAGTATTCCTCGCTTGCTACTGTCCAATATATTATTTACTAAATACTCTTATTAATATCTTTAACAACTATTTATGAGTTACTCGACATTTTACACTTGGAACATATTGTTACGAGTTGCAGGACTCGAATTAAAATGCCGTTGGAATTATTATAGAGTTTATTAGAACTATACAAACACGTATAACACAGATACAAATATAACTGAACACAACCAGTTTAAACGTAATGCACGATTCAATAACACGCGCAAATTCCGTCACTAAATAGATTACCGAATGTACACAAGTCTTGCTTCGCTCGTGGTTATCGCTTGACTGCCTCATCTCTCAATTGGGGCATTGCTTTATACTGTACAAATGCAATATGTCTGCTCGGCCGCGTGGACCGCATTTCCTAGAATCACACCTGGCTAATGACCATAAAAGATTACTGTACACAATGGGCTGTTTTTCTAATCACAAATTTTAAACACAAAGTAAACAAAAGAAGTCCAAATGCCGAAAAGTGATAAAATGCATGTGTGAATTTGTCTTTTAACAATATAATAATCTATGCTAATATTATAAAGAGGTAAAGTTTGTGAGTTTGTGACGTTGTAGGGGGTAATCTCTGGATCTACTAAACCGATTTTTAAAATTCTTTTATTGTTAGAAAGCTATGTTAACAGGGAGTGGCATAGGCTATATAACATGACGCTATATATCACGGGTGCGGGACAGAACGCGGGTGAAACCGCGCCGCGCCGCTAGTTGTATATAAATATATAAATTATATTTAATTCATTTAAATCTTTGCTATCAAGCCGTTCAGTGTTAATGTTGTAAATGTCGCTTTATATAAATTATATTTAATTCATTTAAATCTTTGCTATCAAGCCGTTCAGTGTTAATGTTGTCAATGTCGCCCATCGTTTTGTCTGTGTCTTACTACCCTCCATCCTCCAAGAGTGCCATCTAAAATATTGATGTTCTGATGAATACAAACGCCCTATTTACCCCTCAGAAGACTTCCTTGAAATTGTTCATACATATTTTATTGTAATATTATTGTAATGAGACAAAACTTGTTGTATTTCATCCTAGATTTATTTCACGATTTACATTTGTCGCCATTTGTATGCCTTTGTAATATTCGTGTGAATATTTCAACTGTTATGAGGTTAAAAGGATTTGTTTGCGAAGGCCCAAAATGTTTGCTCGATCTAGAATACGTAGTATCTATTAGGGATGACTCAGTATTTGAGTTAGGAATAAGTGTTAGTTCAGATATGCCAATGTTTGATTTGGTTTTTGCATTTTAAGCACCGTTTTCACTATCGCTATGTTAAAATAAACGTTGCCGACGAATAAACTTAGCTATATTTAAGTTTGTACTTTATTTATAGATATATATATAAACACACACACACACATATATATATAGATAGAGATAGATAGATAGATAACACTTTATTGCTGACCAAATACATACATACATACATACATAACTTCACGCCAGTTCCCTTGCGGGGTAGGCACGAACAACAGAGCGCCATTTAGGCTTATTCTTACACACCTCACTTGCTTCTTTGACATTCATAACTCTTGTCATGCACGCTCGTCTGTTCTTAAGGCTCCTAACATCACCTTCTGCTAGTACACGATCAATTTGATCATGGAAAGTGTGTCGTGGCCTTCCACGACTTCTGCATCCATCCACTTTTGCATTGTATATCTGTTTATTCATTCTTTCATCATGCATTCTTTCTACATGCCCGAACCACCGGAGCATTCCTTTCCTTACCTTCACTGGCTGACCAAATACACAATATCAAAAATACACAATTACAATATTGTCATGGTAGAAACAATAGGCGGCCTTATCGCTTAAAGCAATGTCTTCCAAGCAACCTAACTGAAGGAATAATTTAACCTAATCTGGCGTTGTAGGTGGTGCAGATCATTAAGTAGGTATCTCATAAATAAACATACTTAAACTACATAAATTACAAATTAAATTCACATACTTAAATTACTTTATAAATTAAAACAAATTAAATACACTTACTTTATAAATTAAATACATACATATTTATATATACATATATAGTAAATAGTCTATAATATAAGAATTAGGAATAATTATTTAACGAAAAGTAGTGTTTTCCGAGTGCGTTCTTAAATGTAGGTGATGTTTTGGTCTCTCTGACAGTAAGAGGCAGCGCATTCCAAAATTTGACAGCCTGCATATCATAAAAGGATGAAGTGTGTGCAGGTGTAGTGAGTTTACGATACGTATGAGTGCGCAAATTGTGGGAAGTAGAAAGGCGAAGGAATTGAAAACGTTCCTCAAGGTAAGGAGGACTACTAGGAATAAATATATAAAAAAATATAAATATATATATATATATATATATATATATATATATATATATACACACACAGGTTATTTCAGCAAACGGAACACCTACTTAAATGGGTGAAAGAGCATAACACGGTCGGCGTTGTCTGTGTTTGGCGGCATTATTAAAGGGCAACGAACTTACTAAATGTTTTATGCAAAGTTCAATCATTGTTAGTGTATAATGTTAAGGAGAAGCACAACCAAAAGTTTTATTGTTTCTTCCTGTATCTTTGTTATTATTAAATAATAAAATTATAATGCATTTTAATTAAGATATATTCCCGGTATACTATAATGGTTTCAAGCAGGTGTATATATATATATATATATGTGTGTGTCGGGTTCATGCCGGGAGCGAACGAATGACGCTCCGAGGATAACACAATAATAATCTGAAATAATATAATCAAAGTTTATTACACTAGAATTATCACAATTACGATATTAAATATTGCACAATAATACACAGAAATATTAGGACAACTCCAAGAGTCGCATCCGCGCTTGTCAGGTGTCGAGCAGCAATTTGCCTTCCAAGAATACTGCTATTCTCAAGCAGTAATTATCGACCACATTATATTATGTGCTCCTCGTCCAAGACTACCAATGCAGACTATCCGTCGTAGAATTGATTGTAGACTGTCGGTTGAAGACTGCCGATTGAAGACTGCCCCTCCTCTGCCCGAACACCGCGTATTTAACAGGTCCTCGTAGCGCGCCGCAGTGACACCATCCGGTAATGCTGTGGCGCCAATTCAGTTACACTTCCTTCATAAAACCACCTTCCGCCATACTTATTAACTTCCAACATCCGGTTACTCCATTTCCGATATCCGTTAGCTTAATAATAAATGCTGCTACATTGAGATCCGGTTAAACAACTTCCGATTACTACATTAAAGTACACTATCCGGTTATTGTCTAATTCCGTCATATGGTTATTTTATAATAACAAATACGATTCCTACATATATATATATATATATATATATATATATATATATATATATATATATATATATATATATATATATATATATACTGGCTGTACCCGTCAGATGTTGTACTGCCTTTAAATTATAAAAATCTACAACCCGATTACAGCGTCATCTGCCGGGGCTAAATAATCGACGCACAATCAATAATAATGGTCGAAAACGGTTTAGGCCCTAAACTTTAGTGAGTGAGAGCAAGCTTATTGTGTGAGAAAGACAGAAGACACGCTTCGTCCTCATCCCTACTCCGTGCTGTTTACGGGGTGAGAAGTGACACCGGTAGACGCCAGGCGGGAATAACTGGTCAATTATCGACCGCCGAGAGTAGAAAATTATTAAAGTACTAATATCGCTATTAAAAAATAGAGGATAGTGGTAGAAGGTTGAAAATTTAGGGTTGTATGTATCTTTTAATGTGGAATCATAAAAAAATTAAAATAAAAAATGTAGTCTAAAAAAATTTTTTTTTTAAGGTTGGTCACCCTTATCATTTAGGGCTATGAAAAATAGATGTTGGCGGATTCTCAGACCTACGCGATATGCACACAAAATTTCATACAAGTCGATTCGGCCGTTTCAGGGGAGTATGGTAACAAACACCGCGACACGAGAATTTTATATACTCGTATTAGATTTAACTTTGCACCTTATAACTTCAAGTTAACCATGGACAAAATCCCGAGCATATTCTATTTTAGTATATAAATTTTAAACATAACCCACCAATATGCTTTAAAATGATTCATCTGTAAAGACAAATCCTAAGTTCAAACAACCTAAGTAATAGACAACTGTACTTAAAGTCAGATGTGGCTTTATTTGACCGATAGAACTTGGTTCAAAATGTTCATATTGATAGATCGAACTAATTCCAATAGCTTTTGGATAGTCGAATCAATTTAATGCTTTAGGATAGAACTTTGAGACCCTTTCAGTTAGGTTTATATCTGTTTCAAAGCTGACATTAATATTGCTTAGGAAGGGATTAAAATATTGACTGAAAACCTGTGCTTGGTTCCTAAGCCAAAAAAATTGTAAAGGAAGAAGACATTAAAAGAAAACAGACAGAGACAGAATACATTTATTTTCCAACATCGACACACACCCACACACACACCACACACATACATACAAATAAGTTGTAGCCGCAGACGTCCGATCACTACGGCTGCCGTTCGCAAATGATGGACGAGCGCGCGCTTCTGGTCGGCCCTCCGCGCACAGCTCGCCTCACCTCACCTCGGCACGTGCAATCGCTCGAGTGTGCTTATTATTATTAGATATGATATTTCGTTTAGCAGCTAAATGTGTGCTGTATTATAAAATATTAATCGGCATTTATACAAAATAAATATAGATTCCTGAACTGTAATTCAAACACACAACAGTATTTCATTTCTACCTGAAGACCTCCAAAAAGTAAAATTAATGACAGTAGTAACAAATTTTTAAAAGTCACATAACGTAAAAAAAAATTAACAATTAGGTTCATTTATTATTCAAAGTTGACAGGGCCTCATTTCATTAAAATGAAAGACAAGAAAGGAATCAAAATAATCTGCAATATCCTAGCATCGGTGCAAATTAAAACATAAAAATTACTATATTTTGTATATTTGTGGTTGTAATTTTATGTTTTGCTTTGTTTTGTAGAAAATAATAATAATAAAACTACGTTTTAACGGTTTTAAGTGCGGTAATTTATTTGATTTTTGTTATTCCGCCGTTTCGGACACGGAACGGATAGTATACCCGCCACGTTTGTCCAAGGCGGTTCGGCAGGTTTGACACATCGCTTATCTCGATGTGCAGGTTGCATCACGATTTCCTTTACCATTGTTAGCACGTGGTAATCGTAACAATATGCACATAAGATCAGAAAACTGACTAAGTGGTGCATGCGTTCCGGCCAGGATCAAACCCGCGCCCTTAGAGCATGGGACGCGTGCGCTAGCCATTGGGCTGTCTACCTGTCGACTGATCATCTATAATAATCACAAAAAACCACTGACCGTCTATTATCCCTGTCCACACCATATAGAACTGCACCCAAGGAGAAGCCCCGGCAACTTTGAATTAAATCAAGAAATTCAAAAACAATTACCAGGCTATTGTAGTGAACTGTTAATCATACTAGGGGTCTGGAAATATGGGGACTATGGCGTCTGCCCGTCGCAATGTTTAGGGAACATGGAAAAATGGACAGACGGTGACTCGCCACTCCCTGCATGGGCCCCAAAAAATGCCATAGAAGACAAAGGCAACATGGGTGTGAGTGGCTAAGGAGTGTAGAGAGGTGGGTTGCAGGTTCACCGAAGCTACTTCCGACGTTAGGCCATTTATCACTTCCACCCCTGGAGCTTGAGTCTTAGCTCTAGCGATCTCTACTCCGTGCCGACTGGTTAAGGCAAGCACGGAGGCGGGGGGGGGGGGGGGGGGCTCGCCTTGGCCCCCGGAGTCAGGTACGAGGTGTCGCTACTCACCTAAGGCTTCGCCTCAAAGCCCCCCTGCGGTATTATTTATTATTATTATTATTATTTGCCCCTTATAAAATCTGGAGGCTATTCTACATAGTAACCGTGTGACTTATAAAATCGCGCGTCATTTGAGCCTATTCTGTCAGTCTTAATGTTGCTGTGACAAATGACAAGCGTAAATGAACGGGTATTAAGGCCGACATTACTGTTGGAATTCGAATTGAATTCGATTTGAAACACCCTCATTAAATTAAGAAACTTCGACACCGTATTCGGTAAAAAATATTGCACACGCTAGAATATTAAGTATGCCATATACTTATTGGACATGGTCAGGAAATACTATCTGCAATATAATGATATGTAATTTTATATAATTAGTATATATTATATTGTATATAGTTACATATTTATTATGTTTAAATAGTTGCATTTTATCACCATATCTTGTATATGTATAGAACTTATGTGTATATTTGTATATATAGTATAGTTATATATTTATTATTAAAATGTAAGTAATCGTACAATAATCATGTATACCACCTCCGCCACTTCTAATCAGCAATATTCTGGCCACGGGTTGTCTGGAAGAGATCGCTTTTTAGCGATAAGACCGCCCTTTGTACACAATTAGTATAATACTAGTTCGTAACTTTTCTGTAATGATGTACAATAAAGTGTTATCTATTTATCTATCTATCTTATTTTCTCGTTGTATAATGTAAGTCCTATATACAAGATTGCATGGTAATCAGTCGATTCCCAAGATCGTAAGTAAGCACCAGACACACATACAAATTTTGTGCGCTGCATTTTCAACAAACGAGGTTTGCACTCAACTTGTTGCTGCGCCATAATTATATTCGATATAACTCTGGTTTTCAGTGCAAACCTTCCTTTTAGCGTAATACAAAAATGACCCAAAAATATATATGTATATTTCTTTGTTACTCTTATTTTATAACTACGTTTTTCATTACTTACAACATAATAAATCTATCGATAAACCAGATATGAATTAATTTATTAAGCAAAGCAAAGCATTAATCAATTGCCAAATTACTAGTACAGAATAGGCTGCATCGCCGAAGTCTACTTTATGATTAAACTAGCGGCCCCGGCAGACGTTGTCCTGCTCTGAAAAAATAAAAATCTAGGACCCGATCCCCGCGCCACCTACTGGTTCTATTTGCGAATCTAAACCACTCGGGAACTCACTCAAACACACAAAAACAAAATCACCAAATTCGGTCCAGGTGATTAGGAGGATCCTAGAACCCGATCTCAGCGCCACCTACCGGTTCCAACGGAACAAAAAGTATCCTATGTCCGTCTCCTGGTTCTAAGCTACCTCCCCACTAATTTTCAGCTAGAAAGGTATTGAATTCTTCTTGAATATGAAGTAATTTATTTTGATAAGGATTAATACCAAGGTACAAAATAAAGAGTTTTTGAAGCGACGGCATTTTAATTAAAAAAAAAAAATGTATTGTGAGATAACTACAATAGTTGTTAGACATATGGTTACGCGATATTTTTTGTAGACAATTATATGTTCTGCAAACTGGTAGTTATTAGTGGTAGTTATTAGTTTAAGATTGTACTGTTCTACAATCAATAGTTTTCGCAGCGCAGGCCGTGTAAGGATTTTTTCGAGTCATTTTTTTACATCTTGGGTTCATTATTGGACTTTTAGTAAGGTTCCCTAATTTTAAAAAAAATATAATATAGCCTATAGTCTTCCTCGATAAATGTACTATTCAACACTGAAAGAATTTTTCAAATCGGACTAGCGGTTCCTGAGATTAGTGCGTTTAAACAAACAAACTCTTCAGCTTTATAATATTAGTATAGATATGTAATGTATTTTATATGTTAAAATAGAAACTATAATCGCTGTTGATCACAACCGCTCAGTAAATGAAAGGAAGAAAGATGCCACCGTCTCCAAAGTAATTTTAGTTATCTTTTTAATATATATAAATTACGTGTCACGTTGTTTGTCCGCGATGGACTCCTAAACTACTTGACCGATTTTAATCAAATTTGCTCACCGTGTGCAGTTTGATCCGACTTGAAAGATAGGATAGCTTACATTTGGACCCGGTAGGTGGCGGTGCAATCGGGTTCTAAATTTTATTTCTTCAGGGCAGAACAACGTCAGCCGGGACAGTTAGTTGTTATATAACATGAAGTGACGCACCAAACTCCTCAGCAACATGTTTTCTTCACTTCGTTCGTATACGGTTTTAGGTTCGAAATTGAACGTTACAATGGTAGGCCTCTAATGCCGTGTACCACCCGGCGCGTATCTCCCCCACCCTTCAGGCCAAGGCGTGTTCATTTTGAATAAAAATGTGCCCACAACGAATGACTACATTTATCAGGCGCCGAATCAACTGTGTCGTTTGTGAACGAAATGCAGCGGTGGCCTGGAAGATTGGGTGCGGAGTAAATTACCGCCATTTTTATTGTTGTTTGGTTCCTCGAAAATAAACAGGATTGAACACATTTTTAACAAGCTTTTTTTATTGCTGGAGTACAGCAGATAGGCTCATGGCCCAACTGTGATTGAAAATGGTTACCGTCGCCTATGACCATTTGCAAGACTAAAGGTGCTACCAATGTGCTGCTGGACTCATAGACGCGACTAGAACCTGGTCACTAATGCCGGGACACAACTCTAGGTTGTTATTGCGGCATGCTCTAGATCAGGGGTGGTAGCCATCCAGACTGGAAAATGCCCTACCACCTGTTTAGGTGCTTTTAAACAGCAACTAAAATTGCTCAATCCCGATCAATTATCGTCCACTATGACGTCACGATTATATCAAGCCATTTAGGGCGATGGCAATATGTAACAAGCTGTTGCTGAGATACGGCCACACAATACCATGCAATATGGAGCAACCAAATTTTTTAGGCACCTCCCTGTCTTCGCCGCTGGCCTGTTCCTTTCGCGAAAACGAGATGTAGTTATACGTATAAATGAGATGGAAAGAAAATTGCATAAAAATTTCCAAACCGATTGGATATTCGGCAATTGATATATATATATATAGAGATATTGGGAAATGTGGAATATATGGAAAGAAGAAAGAAAGACAATACTGTTATTTAGAACAAATTACATTAAACTAATTGTTACACAAAAAACTAAATTAAAAATAAACAAGCTTGTCCTAAAAGGGCATCAGTGTCAGCACAATGCTGGTCTGTTAAAACCAGCACTGATCTTCCGCTGAGCCCTTAAGGTCACGACAAACAGCACATTATTGCGAAGCATAAAAACAGAAGAATTAAAATCAACAATGCATAGTAAGTAACGGTATATATATAAGATAAGTATATATAGGAAAACTAATGATCATAAATAAATAAAAAATCCATAAAAAATACAAACAATTTATAAAATAAAACGAAAAATCTATTATCACATCAAATACTCATCCGTGCAGGAACGGAGAAAGAATACAATTTCCTGCGGCCGGGCGGCCTGTCGTAAGAGGCGACTTAACAACCCACAGCCAGGTGGTAGGGCATTTGCCCGACTGGATGGCTACCACCCCTGGTCTAAAGTATGTCGCCATAACAACCTTCGAGTTGTGTTCCGGCATTAGTGACCCGGTTCCAGTTTCCCTTAAGAGAGCAGCAGCGCATTTGTAGTACCTTTGATGTTGCAAATGTCCATAGGCGATGGTAACCGCTTTCCATCAAGTGGGCCATTTGCCTGTCTGCTGATCTCCTGCAATAAAAAAAAATAAAAAAATACTCGCGTTGTAAGAGTTGGTGCTCTTTTAAAAATATCCTTAATTTCGTTCTAAACCCATTAAAAATTTGCTGATTTCTAATAGGCGGTGGAATATTATTCCAGCACCTTGTCGCTGCGTATTGCACATGTCCTCGAACTGATCATTCTGCGGCTTGATACCCAGGACAGCTTCTCATACAAGCGTGTGGTTTTTAATTTTTTTTTTTTTATTATTATTAATATCTCTACGGACTCGAGTTCCGTACCCTTTTTTACTACTTAATTTCTATGAAAAATTTGAGACTCCATACACGCTTATTGTTTATTTTTGTTACTGTATGTGACATAATATGTAGTAATTTATATGTTTTGGTGTACCTTAAGAATAACTTATTATATTAATTTATTCTAATTTTAATACTAAACTTATACTAATGTAGAGTGTATCTGTTACATGCTGGTGTTGTGAGGAAGTGCATGTGCAGTGTTGGCCTTGTATCTATACTTATATATAGTCCTATCTAGTTCCATGTGTGTTGTGTGTCTGGGGTTTTGTATTTAATGACTTCGAAGAGAAGATACGCCAAGTGTAACTTATGACAATGAATCATTTTTATAATCGAATGCTTATTCAAAGATGCAGCAATTAGAAGCAATATTCTCAAAACAATTGCCGATTTTTATTGCAATTACTCTAGATTGAGCCATTAGTGTTCTTAAGCAATAATTGCTTAAACATTGCCCGTGTAATAGCACCTTTAGCATCATGAAGGAAGAATAAGGTAGTACAATTGCCCAGTAAAATATGTAATTCGTAACACACTTTGCAATCAAAATTGGCGCCATCAGTCCGACCTGGTTTTTATTATTGACACGCTTTTATTGGCTTCACTTATATCCGCGTATCTAACGGACACTTTGTAATTTTCACCTACTTCCAGACTTTTGATTAATGATCTACTTAAGTGGAGTATGCTGTCTCACTCACGTATTATAAACATTTTAAAACATATGAATTCATGGAATTCACATACGACAAAAATGTATTACACAAAACTTTACTACACCCGCAGGGGGTCTTTGTGGCGAAGCCTTAGGTGAGTAGCGACCACGTACCCGCCTCCGTGCTTGCCTTAGCCAGCCGGCACGGAGTGGAGATCGCTAGAGCTAAGACTCAAGCTCCAGAGATGCAAGTGATAAATGGTATAACGTGGGAAGTAGCTTCGGTGAACCTTTTTTTTTTATTGCAGGAGATCAGCATACAGGCAGACGGCCCACTTGATGGAAAGCGGTTACCATCGCCTATGGACATTTGCAACACCAAAAGTGCTACAAATGCGCTGCTGTTCTCTTAAAGGAGACTGGAACCTAGTCACTAATGCCGGAACACAACTCAAGGTTGTTATGGCGACATACTTTAGACCAGGGGTGGTAGCCATCCAGTCGGGCAACTGCCCTACCACCTGACTGTGGGTTGTTAAGTCGCCTCTTACGACAGGCCGCCCGGCCGCAGGAAATTGTATTCTTTCTCCGTTCCTGTACGGATAAAACGAACCTGCAGCCCACCTCTCGACACCCCTTAGCCACTCACACTAATGTTGCCCCTGTCTTCTATGGCATTTTTTGGGGCCCATACAGGTGGTGGTAAGTCACCGTCAGCCCATTTCTCCGTGTTTCCCGAACATTGCGACGGGCAGACGCCATAGTCCCCATATTCTTCGACCCATAGTACCACTAGCAGTTCACCCCAACAGCCCGGTACTTTTTTTATTTTTTTTTACAAGGGGAAATCCGTTTGCGGACCCCCCGCCGGGGAGACTTCGGCGGGGGAGTGTGGGACTCGCCGGCTAGAGGAGCCGGAATACCCACTAAAACCCCTTGGTGCCACGTTACGCCATGAGCCGGGGTCACGGGATATGCGTGAGCTTTTCTTCCGCGACCCCGGCTGGCGCCCGGTACTAGTCCTACATTGGCTGGATCTTGGCCTTGGGTGCATTATTATAAGTTGTAGACAGGGATATTCACCCGGTCAGTGTCACGCCACATTTACATTAAAGTCAAGGGGCCTCTACGTGTTAGACTTCTCATGGCCCCACGCAAGCCCTCCAAAAGTTCGGTCTCATGACCTGTGGTCTTTCTTCAAAAAAATACGAATATTTCACAATAAAATACTTTTTATTCAGAAAAGATTTTGTACATTTTTTTTTTCACAAGAATTACTTTTTATACGTAGAAATCTATACGAAATCATATTTTTTTTGTGAAACATTCGTAATTTTTTGATGAGTTTTATAGAAAACAGATTTGTCGTAAGTAATTTCTATGAATTTATATCTTCTACTAAATGTGCTAATGTGTGAGCGAGATGGTGAACACAATAATCTTACCACCTTGTACTGATATCTTGACCAAGATCATCAGGATGACGTTTTTTAAAGCGTGTTTTTTTTAACATAGTTTCGTATAAAATCTCAATTAACCTTTAACCAGTGACATGGAGTCTCACAGATGTCGCTCGTCAAGGCAAACGAAGGACATTCAGGATTTGTCCACCCAAATTGCACAGAATAACAGTGTACACGTAGATCAGTTATTGCGATGCTATGATTACAATGCTCTCGCCCCTTGTGCAAAAACTGACAGTAATTTATGCTGAATAAAAATTCTGACAATGACCCAATTCATTGTCAGAATTTTTATTTTTGTTTTTTGACTATTTTGCTTTTTTTTTTCTCTCTACATTAGAATTTTTGTTTTCTTCCATTATGTAATGAAAAACACATTAGTAAATCAAAACAACTTTTTTTTATAAAATATTGAAAGACAAATCGAGTAATTAACACTTGTGGTACTTTTCAGCCTCGATTGGTATGAAATCCTTATTTTACGTTCCAGTCGACTTTATGCGAGAAAAACGATAAAGTTAACACTTCTTACTTTTTTTTTATTGCAGGAGATCAGCAGACAGGCAGACGGCCCACTTAATGGAAAGCGTTTACCATCGCCTATGGACATTTGCAAAACCAAAGTTGCTACAAATGCGCTACTGCTCTCTTAAGGGAAACTGGAACCTGGTCACTAATGCCGGAACACAACTCAACGTTATTATGGCGACATACTTTAGACCAGGGTGGTAGCCATCCAGTCGGGCAAATGCCCTACCACCTGGCTGTGGGTTGTTAAGTCGCCTCTTACGACAGGCCGCCCGGCCGCAGGAAATTGTATTCTTTCTCTGTTCCTGCACGGATAATCGACCATCGGTATATACCGATGGTTAATTTTTAAGACAATTTTGACACATCCTAGTTGATTTTCGTAACAAAAATTAATTTAATAGTAGTAGCCTGTGGGACGTCATGTACTTTATAGTGTTATAAATTTGTAATGTAACCAGTTAAGTGTTAAAACTTTTAATCAACCTCTTACTCTTGTAAAAACTTATTTTTTTAATTTTGACTTGACCAAACCACTAGCCTGTGTTTAGGGAAACTTATCAGCGTTGCTATACAACATAGAAATGCGACCAGCATTTTAGGAACGCTTCCCGCCAACAATGATGTGGATTACATTTTTTACCTGTAAATATATTATGAAAGTATTTTAATTTTTATGATACGATGATATTCTACGAAATTTAATACAAAAAAGATTTTTTTAAAAGGTTTTTAAATACAAGCTTTTGAGATCCTGGATATCATGTAGCAGCAGTTTGCTAGCCAAGACAAGTAAAACGAGTCCAAACACGACAGGTCTATCTTGTTTAGTACAGGAGATCCTATGGACCTTCCGACTTCATCATCAGATCAGTTCCATGACACCATATAATTGCATTGTCACGCGATATATAATACATGCAAAATTTCAGCACAATCGGAAACCGGGAAGTTGGTCAAATTTAACTTGCAAGATTCCACCCGAACTTACATACATACATCCATGGCAAGTTAAATAAAAGCTCGTAAAAAGAAATTGAACCAAAGCAACAAACTCCATACACTTAAAAGAAGATCATACATTTCATGTCAAATAATTTAATATATACACAAACAAACTAAAATCAATTAATGGTCACGTGGTTAGAATAACCGGTGTTCCAAGGAACTGTTCAGATTGGTGCCTTCGTCTTCCTTTTACCATCGCACCGCACGCCATCGGCTGGCTGTTCATCCCCACTTCCTAGAGCCGCTTCGCTCTTGTACGCAATGGTCCTGTAAAACGGTTCTCTTGCGTACTGCGGGGATTTGGAATGAGCTCCCAACCGTGATTTTCCCACAGCGCTACAATATGGGGTTCTTTAAAAAGGGTGTCATAAAATTTCTTCGAGGCCGGCAGCGCATTGATGACATTTCTAGTATTTATTGCAAACGCTCACAGGCGACGGTAACCGCTTTCAATCATGTGGGCCGTCTGTCTATCTGCTGTACTCCATCTATAAAAATAATAATATAGAAGATGTAGAAGTGGATGGATGTAGAAGTCGTGGAAGGCCACGACACACCTTCCATGATCAAATTGATCGTGTACTAGCAGAAGGTGATGTCAGGAGCCTTAAGAACAGACGAGCGTGCATGGCAAGAGCTATAAATGTCAAAGAAGCAAGTGAGGTGTGTAAGAATAAGCCTGAATGGCGCTCTGTTGTTCGTGCCTACCCCGCAAGGGAACTGGCGTGAAGTTATGTATGTATGTAAGATGTAGAAGATAGAATAGAAGGAAAAAGATCCTGAAGCCGTAGTCGAGGCACTGGTTTGATCAGATCCGCCGCATCACACTCAACGACTGCGTGTATGACGCACTGTATATTGCCCCCGATGGTTTCCGATGATGAAAAAAGTACAAGAAAAAGCACTGGAGAAAGGTCACGACCCTCAGAATTGAGGAACACGACTCAAGGAGGTTAGGTTTGCATAAAAGCCGCAGTTGTTCCACTTACATATCTTGGTATAATGACTGTGAATGTACGAGATTCCTCAATAAAATATGTTCACCTAAAATAACTAAAATGGTTATTATTAAGCATTTCGGATCATCTCCCTACAAGAGATCAAATCACCCGGAACGTTTCACATCTGTTAAGGGTGGTTTAAACTTATTACAATAAAATCTTTGGAGTAATTTAGGTTTTAGGTTTCTAGCGGGCTGAAAACAGACGGGTTTAGAGCAAAAATAAGCACGATAGACTTGATTAATATTGATTTATTACAACTTACAAAGCACCATATTTTTATATCGAGAGCACAGGAACAGGGAAGAGAAAACAAAATATTGCCCCTACAATGATTTTTTTTTATTGCAGGAGTTCAGCAGACAGGCAGACGGCCCACTTGATGGAAAGCGATTACCATCGCCTATGGATATTTGCAACACCAAAGGTGCTACAAATGCGCTGCTGCTCTCTTAAGGGACACTGGAACCTGGTCACTAATGCCGGAACACAACTCAAGGTTCTTATGGCAACATACTTTAGACCAGGGGTGGTAGCCGTCCAGTCGGGCAAATGCCCTACCACCTGGCTATGGGTTGTTCTGTCGCCTCTTACGACAGGCCGCCAGGATGCAGAAAATTGTATTCTTTCTCCGTTCCTGCACGGATAAAAATATTGTTTTTAATTAATGTACATCTATATATATATTCTTCTTATATATAAAAATCAATTGCTGTCCCTTAGTCTCGCTAAACTCGAGAACGGCTGGACTGATTTGGCTAATTTTGGTTTTGAATTATTTGTGGAAGTCCAGGGAAGGTTTAAAGGTGAGTAAATATGAAAAAATGCTTGGAATGTAGTAAAAACAACAATTTCGCTTTCCCTTAGAAACTATTCCTACCTATTAACATTTGATGTTCGTTCCGTCGTTTAGAAATCAATTAAATTTAAAAGTCGTTCAGAAATCAAATTAAATTTAAAAGTAACGTTTTTTTCATTTTATTAGTTTTGAATATCAAACGTTTGATGTTCGTCCTGTCGTTCAGAAATCAACGTTTTTTATTGATTGATTCTGAGGCGGTACGAAGTTTGCCGGGTCAGCTAGTTTTTATAAGATATTTATAAGAAAAATGCAGTAATGTAATAAAAAGTAAAATTTGCAGTAAATGGAATTCTATTATTATTCGCATGTAAGTATATGTAATTTATATTATTTTAATCTATTTAATTATGCATGTCTTTATTAGTTTATTATTGTAATTTTTTTTCTTCCATTACGATTGAATTAGTTTCAATTTAGTTAAGCCACCAAGTATTATTTAATTTTTCTTGTAATATCTCCTTAGACATCGGGTTGCCTGGAAGAGAGCGCTATAAGCGATAAGGCCGCCCATTGTTCTAATTTAAATGTGTTTACAATAAATATCTAGGTTTAACTTATGGTAAACAATAAAGAGTTTTCATTCATTCATTCAAAATGTAAAAATTTGGAAAATAAAGTATGTAAGTTATATGTGAATAAAATTATATTATGCCGGATATTTGTAAAATGCCCTAAGATTTTGCTTTCAATATATAAAAGACCGGGCGATATCTGGGCCGAATGTTTTATTCATCCGAAAAGGTCAAGCAAAACATTTAAGGGGGTATAACAAAAAACACAATACAAACGGCGAGTATTTCTATATCATAATGTCGTGCCGATGGCTCAGTTTTATATAGACCACTAGAGCTATCCCCGCGTCTCTGCTCGCATTTCGATGATTGTTCCGTCCTTGCCTAGTATAAAGTAGGTAAAACATCGCTCCATCAATTTTGCTGTCTACCCTCTTTTCTCTGTGAGGCGACGACTAACGCAGCAGGGTATAGGCAGCCATTTTTGGTCATTCGGAGTCAACGAGGTGCAGGTTTTGCCAGGTGGTAGGGCATTTGCCCGACTGGATGGCTACCACCCCTGGTCTAAAGCATGCCGCCATAACAACTTTGAGTTGTGTTCCGGCATTAGTGAACAGGTTCCAGACTCACTTAAGAGAGCAGCAGCGCATTTGTAGCACCTTTGGTGTTGCAAATGTCCATAGGCGATGGTAACCGCTTTCCATACAGTGGGCCGTCTGCATGTCTGCTGAACTCCTGCAATAAAAAAAAAAGTTTGATAAAGAACACACTGCGCCGTGCGCTCATCTTTAACTATCAACCATTCTGAACTTTAGCTAATTGTAATTACTGGCCGTGCCGAAAAACTTTTACGACACCTTAGACTTTGTTAAAAGTGTTAGCTCTGAGGTGGAATCTAGTGCCGTGTGCTGTTCCTGTGTGTAACCTGAGAGGGCGGATTTCAAGGACAGTGGAGCTTCTACTTTTCTTGTGCAGGGGTCTAGGTCATATCTCTCTCATACAGTCCATATAAATCGAACCACAATAACCGTGGGCTATAAGCGCCCCACAATAATATAACTGTTGCAGTCTCGTTAGTTTAAACCTATTTTCATATAAACTGGTCTTTTGAGTGATTTTTTTTCTGCTAAACACTACTTTTTCTCGAAAGCAAATTATTAAGAGAAATACACGTCTTCATTATGCTACGTTCTATTCTATACATATAATAAAACTGTAGAGCTCGAATTCCTGTACAATGAAAAAAACATGCTAAAAACCGAGTCAGAGGGGGATGTAAGATGTGAAACAGAACTAATTTGATTTATTAATTTTAATTTATGTATATATTATTGTACACGTGTATATTTATGACTATGTATATATAATAATAATAATAATAATAATCGGCAGACAAACACACACATTGTATATCCCCAAATTAAGCAAGTTACGCTTGTGTTATGGGTAATATACAACGGACTACTCTGGGGCCGATCCCAGACACCCAGACCATAGTAAATAACGCAGAAAATACGTTTCCGAAATTTACTATACCAGGAATCGAACCCGGAACCTCTGCGTTGCAGTGAGGTACGCCGGCAAAGGCTTAGCCCGCTCAACCACAGAGGCCGTCAAAATAAGATATATAATATAATATTTATAATAATAATAATAATAATCTTTGTTTTGCTAGAATGTAGTACAAAAGTTGTTACAATGATAAGTTGATGTCCTATACATTCTACCATTTTCATGGTGTTCAAAAAATAAATATAATTGTAAATTAATTTAATATTTCTCATTTATATTATTCGAAAAATCCGTTTTCTTTAACACAGCTATACCTATTTTTACAATCACTTAACGAAATTATTTATTAATATTAAATTATTTTCAATATTATTATTCCTTTAAATGTAGGTACATATATTACCTATAATTTATTTTTACATAATATGTAATATGTCAATCAACTAAATCTACATGTCATGTTAATACGTATAAATTGTAAATTAAATTAATATTATTACATAAAAGTCAATTATATCACATTTGTGCTCAGGTACTTGGTTGTATGTATTTGTGTATTTATTTGTTAAATTAGTTTGAGTATTTATGTGTCTCTTGCCTTTTCCTGCACCACCTACATCGCCTGATTCAAATATGTTTTTGAATTAGGTTGCCTGGAAGAGATCGCTTTGAGCGATAAGGCCGCCTATTGTAACGCCTAGAAAAATATTGTGAATCTGGTCTGTTTTTGTATTTGCATATTTTGGACTGCAATAGTGTTATCTCTCTCTCTCTCTCTCCAAGTTAGAGTTTTTTCAAATTTTTTGTTTCTCTGTTTGTTTGGTTGTCTCTCTGTTTGTACGGGCTAATCTCCGAAACGACTGAACCGATTTTAATGAAATTTTATATGGTGGTAGCTTATATCCCTGGTCAACATATAGGATACTTTTGATCCCGAAAAATTATTATTATGTATACAAGCCGCGAAAACTTAAGAAAATATTATATGAACCAGTACGGTCTAAAAATTATAGTTCAACATTTGAAGTCGTTCGACATATAGGTATGTGTATTAGAAAATATGACACTTTTCGTAGTAAAAGGTGCTTAGTTGATGCCAGTGAAGCCATGTGGAAATGCCTAGCAACCAACATACGTGTTTCAATATTGATATAACAAAAGAGAATGCTTAAAACTACATGCCATATATTTTTCAGCGTTTTCATATTTTATAAAACTGTTGCAACAATTCTGGCTATCAAATAGTATTTAAACCGAGTTGAAGCGTATATTCCAGCTTTTACAACAAACGAGTGTAAAAATAAACTATTCTAGAGCATTTCCAAAGAGCGAAATTGTGGACTCTCCGAGCGTAAATGCGGCAAAGCAGAGGAAATAGTATGTAAACGCAACGTCGCATCTCGTGCTGTATTCACATTGCATTAGTCACTTGATCGTGTCACTAAAAGCTATTATGGGAGCTGCATACGTCTTGTCATCGCAGCGGACAAGGAACTACTGACTATATAGTTGCTCTATCTCGCTCGCACATCATCCGTCCCGCTCACACACTGTACTATACATTGTACTAGCAATACTACTTGTTAATATTTGTATTTAAGGTTACCGTTTCCATTGTTTAGAATGCTTGCGATGTTCCTGCAGCTCCCATACTATCGATTTATTACAAGAGTTGTTAAACTATCCGTGCAGGAACGAAGAAAGAAGACAATTTCCTGCGGACAGGCGGCCTGTCGTAAGAGGCGACAAAATAACCCACAGCAAGGTGGTAGCGTAGTTGCGCGTTTGGATGCACCCCAGTATGCCGCCATAACAACTTTGAGCTGTGTTCCGGCATTAATGGTCAGGTTCCAGTATCCTCTTTAAGAGAGCAGCTGCGCATTTGTAGTACCTTTGGTATTACAAATATCCATAGCCAACGGTAACCACTTTCCATCAGGTGGGCCGTATGAATGTCTACTGAACTCATGCAATAAAATAAAATAAATATCTTGTTGGGTTAGTACTCATTAGATCTTGTTTTATTTCAATACTAGCTGATGCCTGCGACTTCGTCCGCGTGGTATTTATTATTCCTTCAAAGCTGTTTAAGTAAGGGATCAAAAGTATCCTATATATTGACCAGGAATATAAGCTACCACCATACAAAAATTCATTTAAATCGGTCCAGCGGTTTCGGAGATCAGACCGTACAAACAGAGAAACAAAAAAATTTTAAAAATCTAAATTAGTTCTATTTCACTTCTTACATCACCCTGACTCGGTTTTTAGCTTTTTTTTCATTGTACAGGAATTCGACCTCTACAGTTTTATTATGTGTATATTATATGTATGGATATCAATATTTCAATTTAAAAAGTGACATGCTAATTATTTCATAATCATTTTTCTATGTAACTTCAATAAATTAATATTTAGCATAAAATTTAGAAAAGAGAACAAGGATTGTCTTAGAATTTGATTTATGTGTTAATGAGACATGTTAATAAATACCATGAGATTTTAATATCTAACTTTAGATATGCCTTAAATAGACTAAAAAAGTTAAACATTATTAACTAGTGTAATTAATTTCAAAAATAGTGTGTGTGTATGTCTTTTTTATTGCCTGAAGTAAGCAAACAGGCAGATGGCCCACCTGATGGAAAGTGGTTACCATTTTATAGACGTTTGCAACACCAGGAGTGTCACCAACGCGTTGCCGACCTCTAAGAAATTTTATAATACCCTTCTTAAAAAAACCCCATATTATAACGCAAGAAGAAAACCGTGGCGGGAAGTTCCCTCCAGATCATCTTTGTACGCGGAATAAATGTTCTAAAGTACCGTTGCGTAGTTGAGCGTGGGAGCTCTAGGAAATGGGGGTGAACATCCTCTCGTTGGCTAGCTGTGTGGTTGTAGAATTGAAACGTCGGCACCAGATCAAACCATTGTACCACTCCTCGTTATACAGGCGGTAGAGTACGCAGAGGGACGCGAAGTCTCTTCGAAGGCTAAGCGGTTCTAAATCGCCTGTTAGTATGGGATCGTCGACGATACGAACGCCGCGACGCTGGATGGAGGCAAGGGGGTCAGTTTGGTAAGCGGGTGCCCCGGCTCATAGGTGTGAGCAGTACTCCATGTGCGGTCTGACTTGTGTAACTTGTGTAATGTTATACCAAAATTATCCATAAATTATAAATTATCTATCCGTGCAGGAACGGAGAAAAACTACAATTTCCTGCGGCCGGGCGGCCTGTCGTAAGAGGCGACTAAACAACCCACAGCCAGGTGGTAGGGCATTTGCCCGACTGGATGGCTACCACCCCTGGTCTAAAGTATATCGCCATAACAATCTTGAGTTGTGTTCCGGCATTAGTGACCAGGTTCCAGTTTCCCTTAAGAGAGCAGCAGCGCATTTGTACCACCTTTGGTAAATGGTAAATGTCTATAAGCGATGGTAACTGCTTTCTATAAAGTGGACCGTCTGCCTGTTTGCTGCACTCCTGCAATTAAAAAAAAAATACACAAGGTTTTCAATGATTCGTACTAAATACACGAAATAGTGCGTAGTGTGTAAGATTGTATTATATCAGTTTAGTTTTGGCCAGAGTATTGAACATTCCTTGCCAACTCATTGAAACGTTCGATCTTTGAAATTAAGTTTAAAGAAAGTTATCATTCAAGTAGCACAGACTAAACTACAAATTCAAACGAGCCTCCAAGTCTCAAAAGTGTGGAACTTATAACATCGAGTCTGGTCGCTTTATTCCCAACCCGACGCGGGTCGAGACTCGCGCCAAATGAGTTTTGTTTCATACACTTTCATAAATTATACATTTGAGTATCGTTCTGTATCACATAAGTTATGCTTTACGAAGCCGCGAATGGCTTTGAATCTATTTCACGCAAGAATTCACTGTATTAGAATAAAAGCTTTTATTTTCGGTGCTATACTACATTTTCTATGGTCACAGCAGTGTCTAACGTCTGTGTGTCTGGATTAAATAACTGACTAGCTGTGCCCGCGACGTCGTTCGCGTGGAATTTGTTTTCTAAGCACCCCTGATTATGAAACATTCTTCATTGGTTCTCCGCTCCTATTGGTCTTAGTGTGATGATATATATAGCCTATAGCCTTCTTCGATAAATGGGCTATCCAACACTGAACCAATTTTTCAAATCAGACTAGTAGTACCTGAGATTAGCGCGTTCAATTAAACAACATTAGTATGTAGTTTGGCTACAACACTAATACTTACATTTTAAATATCGCGATATCTTTTGAATGAAACGTCCGAATTGAATAATTGAAAAAGTTCTAGAAAGGTATTGAATTCGTTTTGAATATGGAGTAATTTATTTTGATAAGTATTAATACCAAGGTACAAAATAAAGAGTTTTTGAAGCGACGCGATTTCAATTATTTAAAAAAATAAAAGAAAACACTTATTGTGAGATAACTACAATAGTTAGATATATGGTTATGCGATATTTTTTTTAGACAATTATATGTTCTGCAAAGTGGTAGTACATTGTTTTGTTTTATAATCAACAGTTTTCGCAGCGCACGCCGTGTAAGGATTTTTTCACGTTTAAACAAACAAACAAACTCTTCAGCTTTATAATATTAG
This sequence comes from Dendrolimus kikuchii, assembly GCA_019925095.2. Taxonomy (NCBI): domain Eukaryota; kingdom Metazoa; phylum Arthropoda; class Insecta; order Lepidoptera; family Lasiocampidae; genus Dendrolimus; species Dendrolimus kikuchii. The sequence goes on along the minus strand of CM034394.1, from coordinate 2,620,261 downwards.
TATAGATTATTTCAGACACTACTGACTGCAGTAAAAAGTGTATAAATATATGACGGCGCAAACTTGTCAATTGATTATTAGAAAAACTAATCTATAAAAGAAAGTCGTGTTAGTTACACTATTTATAACTCAAAAACGGCTGTACCGATTTGGCTGAAAATTGGTGGGTAGGTAGCTTAGAACCAGAAGACGGACATAGGATACTTTTTATCCCGTTGGAACTGGTAGGTGGCGCTGAGATCGGGTTCTAGAATCCTCCTAATCACCTGGACCGATTTTGGTGATTTTGTTTTTGTGTGTTTGAGTGAGTCCCCGGATGATTTAAATCCACAATTGGAACAAGTAGGTGGCGCTGGGATCGGGTCCTAGATTTTTATTTTTTCAGATCAGGCCAACGTCTGCCGGGGCTGCTAGTAAGTAATAAACTAGCCTTAGGTGAGTAGTGGCACCTCGTACCTGACTCCGGGAGCCAAGGCAAGGACCTCGCCTCCGTACTTGCTTTAACCAGCCGACACGGAGTGGAGATCGCTAGAGCTAAGGCTCAAGCTCCAGTGGTGGAAGTGATAAATGGCATCACGTCACAAGTAGCTACGGAGAACCTGTAGCCCACCTCTCTACACCCCTTAGCCACTCACTCCCATGTTGCCCTTACCTTCTATGGCATTTTTAGGGGCCCATGCAGGGAGTGGCGAGTCGCCGTCTGCCCTTTTTTCCATGTTCCCCGAACATTGCGACGGGCGGGCGCCGTAGTCCCCATATTCCCAGACCCCTAGTACCACTAGCAGTTCACCCCAATATTCGGTATTTTTTGTCCTCATTTCCCACGATAGTCTACACTGGCCGGGATTTGCCCTTGGGTGCGTCACTATATGTTGTAGACAGGGATAAGCGCCGGTCAGTGTCACGCCACATTTACATTAAATTTGTCACGGGGCCTCTACGTGTTGGCCTTCCCATGGCCCCACGCAAGCCTTCCAAATGTCCGGGCCATTTTTATGGCCCGTGGTCCCAAAAGATATAATATTAATTAAAATGCATAACATTTTTAGCATGATGTGTATGTGTATATATACATTACACATATACACGCACACATATATACACACACACATGTATATATATAATAGGTACATATATTACATTTTATTAATATACAAGCATACTTATAAATATGTATTGTCAAGTTTGCGAAAATATATTTTGGGATATTGAAAAGGGTATCTGAAACAGGTGAAAATGAAAAGTCGAGTAAATCACGGAGTATTAAAATTAAACGAAAAGGGCTCTTGATGAATTTTAATTATTAATTCGTTTTATCAAATGCTTCATTATTTATGAACGTTTATTGATTTTAATTAATTTTGTTTTAAATATGTATTCCTGTACTTCCAAGTATCGTTCATTCGGTTGTTATTGGTACAAGTTAAAAGTTTCTGCTTGTAATACAATATTGAGATTGCAGCTTTTATTCTGAAACTAGTATAGATATTTTTATTTCAACATATTTTTCATTTATTAGTTTTGTTTTTATGTTTTAAAAATTGATATTTTTATTGTGGTAGAGGTTCATGTTTGACTATGATTTTGACTACTGTTAAAGGAAGATATTCTTACGGTCTAAGATGGTAATGTGATTGTTTATGAAAAGCTTAATGTAAGTAAAACTCTATATAGTTTGATATATTGCTTGTTTAAATGGGTGTGATCTGGGTGTCTTACATAATACGATTTTTAACCTAAAATACAGTAAGAGACGCTGTTTATTCTTAAGATGTCAACATTACAGTGTGCTGTTCTATCCTTAGGGCGCTGTTCCATTGAACTACTTGCTGGTGTATCGTCTGACTCATGCATTCACAATCAAACTTGTATAAAACTAATAATCTACTACCCGCACATACACTAAATCAATCCTATTAGATATTTGTAATTATCTAAGATAATTAAATTAATTTAAATGTTTCTAGGTGCAATTTTATGACAAAATAGTATGATAATAAAATATATAGCTGACGTTAAAAAACTGCGAAAAAAAATTGAATCTATTTTTTTATTGCAGGAGTTCAGCAGACAGGCAGACGGCCCACGTGATGGAAAGCGGTTACCATCGCCTATGGATATTTGCAACACCAAAGGTGCTACAAATGCGCTTTATGGCGGCATACTCTAGACCGGGGATGGTAATCATCCAGATGGGTTAACACCCTACCACCTGGCTGTCGGTTGTTTTGTCGCCTCTTACGATAGGTCGCTCGGCCGCAGGATATTGTACTCTTTCTCCGTTCCTACACGGATATCAAAACACTAATTTCAAAATTTTTGCTTTTTTGGGTGAATACCCTCTTTAACTAGTAGACGGATGTGTTTACAGTTTGATGTTAAACAACAAACAGCTACCTATCAGAAGTCGGTTAACTCAAAGCAAATATTTACTATCCATACACAACCCACCAAAACCACGCAAACAATGATACTGTATGGTTTTAGATCAAATATATGTAGATATGTGGGTAGTGCAAACAATATATGAGATCAATATCAAAGTGTGAAAATCAATTCCAAACTTCTTACCTCTCTTGTGCGGTTTAGCTGTAACCATTCTCTGACCAACAACAAATATGGGAATCTAGTTATCTCTATTTCCGTTCATTTGTTCGGTATTGGTTGAAATTTAACATCAATTAAAACTTAGGTAAACTTCTAGGCGCTAAGAATCTCAGCCAGAAGGCCCAGCTTGCCATACACAACGCGGTGCTGATACCTACGCTCACGTATGGAAGCGAGAGTTGGGTATGAAAGTAGAGTAAACGCGGTCGAGATGCGAGCACTGCGCAAAATCTGCGGAGTGATGCTCGCGGACCGCGTTCGTAATACCGAAGTAAGAAAGAGAGTTGGTCTAAAAGAGAGTGTCGGGGTGAAGGTAAGGAAAGGAATGCTCCGGTGGTTCGGGCATGATGAAAGAATTACTAAACAGATATACAGTGTAAAATTGGATGGATACAGAAGTCGTGGAAGGCCACGACACACCTTCCATGATCAAATTGATCATGTACTAGCAGAAGGGGATGTCAGGAGCCTTAAGAACAGACGAGCGTGCATGACAAGAGCTATGAATGTTAAAGAAGCAAGTGAGGTGTGTAAGAATAAGCCTGAATGGCGCTCTGTCGTTCGTGCCTACCCCGCAAGGGAACTAGCGTGAAGTTATGTATGTATGTATGTAATTAAAACTTAGATTCGAAAATTTAAATTTCGTTCCGCCCAGTACATATTCAACATCTAGAGCCATGTTTTGTGATTGAAAAGCACAGAGCTGAAAGGTCAGAACGGTATTAAAATGTACATACAAAAATTATGAGGCTGCGACGTCTGTATATTTGTAAGAAGTTTCTTAATTGACTGGACTTTCCGCTCCCGTATTATACAACATGCCCACATGACTTACATAATTATCTTTTTTCAACGCGTGTGAAGTCTGAGGCTAAAGCTACTTTAACAAACAACGAGTTGAATATAATCTTATACTAATATTATAAAGCTGAAGAGTTTGTTTGTTTGTTTAAACGCGCTAATCTCAGGAACCGCTGGTTAGATTTGAAAAATTCTTTCAGTGTTGAATAGTACATTTATCGAGTGAAGGCTATAGGCTTTATTATATTTTCCAAAAAATTAGGGATCCTTTCTAAAAGCCTAATAATGTAACCCAAGGTGTAAAAAAATGACCCGAAAAAATCCTTACACGGCGTGCGTTGCGAAAACTATTGATTATAGAACAAAACAATGTACTACCACTTTGCAGAACATATAATTGTCTACAAAAAATATACCGTAACCATATGTTTAACTATTGTAGTTATCTCACAATAAGTGATTTCTTTTATTTTTTTAAATAATTAAAATGCCGTCGCTTCAAAAACTCTTTATTTTGTACCTTGGTATTAATCCTTATCAAAATAAATTATTCCATATTCAAGACGAATTCAATATATTTCTATAACTTTTTGAATTATTCAATTCGGACGTTTCATTTAAAAGATATCGCGATATTTAAAATGTAAGTATTAGTGTTGTAGCCAAATATACTAATATTGTTTGATTGAACGCGCTTATCTCCGGAACTACTGGTCTGATTTAAAAAAATCTTTCAGTGTTGGATAGCCCATTTATCGAGGAAGGCTATAGGCTATATCATCACGTTAAGATCACTAGGAGCGGAGCATCAATGAAGAATGTTTCCAAATCGGAGGGTTTTAAAAGCAAATTCCACGCGGACGATGTCGCGGGCACAGCTAGTAATATTATATAGGTATATTATTCAAGTATTTATTTATTTACAAAATCATTTTTTTAAATTTTCTATAAAAAAAATATTATTTAATAGAAAATCTCGAAGTCCATCGGCCGCGGGGCCAGGGGTCCAAACCACCGATGATTATGACTCCACAGACAGGAGAAACCTTCTCACAATTCGTGCCGTGTCCAAGATTGCTGCCTTCTGTATCTGACCCTTCACCTAGCCTCCTAGCAAAAGCCTCTCTATCTCTAGATGACGGTCCAGGCTCTTTACTATAAAACCATTAACGGTGACATCCATTTTTATCCGTGCAGGAACGGAGAAATAATACAATTTCCTGCGACCGGGCGGTCTATCGTAAGAGGCGACAAAACAACCCAAAGCCAGGTGATAGGGCATTTGCCCAACTGGATGGCGACCACCCCTGGTCTAGAGTATGCCGCCATAATAACCTTGTCTTGTGTTCCGGCATTAGTGACCTCATTCCAGTCTCCCTTAAGAGAGCAGCAGCGCATTTGTAGCGCCTTTGGTGTTGCAAATGTCCATAGGCGATGGTAACCGGTTTCCATCGAGTGAGCCGTCTGCCTGTCTGCTGAACTCTTGTAATAAAAAAAAAAACTATCAGTACAACTACCGTTGACTCCAGACGCCACATAGCGGTAACCTCGTGAGCAAGATGGTAAGTATTTATATATTTAAAAAAAACAATTTATTAAATAAATTATTATCACTAACCGCTAGCTTGTCATTCACCTTCATGTTAACAAATAAACCCCTAATGGGCATACATGGGACTAAATGCTCACGTTCGACAAGTAACATGAGACCATTGATTTATGAGGCTCAAAACTTAATTAATTACTAATTGTTAGACTGCGGACTATTAGTGAATTAGTTGTGGTTAGTTCGAACGATGTTATCCAACTAAATTATTGCCTACTTGGGAAACAGTAGCATGTTTGAGGGTAGACACTTGTTTATAAATAGACTTACAGGTACATCTGTAACAAGTACCTGCATCACATATTTCGCTGCTTTAATACAACAATAGACTGCAGATTAAAATAACATTTTTAGGTAATAAAACTACGTTTTAACGGTTTTAAGCGCGGTAATTTTATTTGATTTTGGTTTTTCCGACGTTTCGGCCACTTTTCAGTGGCCGTGATCACGGAAGACAAAGATGTCAAGTGTCAACGTGTATTGTTAAAGTTTTATTTAGCCTACCGCCAACTTGTTAATTTTAATTATTTAGTTTTAATTTTGTTTATGGTTATTATTTACTCTATGGGAGCCTAATCTAATTTACTACCGCTTCGCAACATGTTATGGCTTGAAGAGAAGAAGCGGCGCAAGAAACTTTTCAGCAAACATGCCTAGCTCTAATAATTTTATATGATGTTAAAATGGGTGGAAGGAAAAATAAAAGTAATTATCAGTCAAGTTGGTTTGTGTTCCGTTGTACGCAGAAAGAACTCACAGTGTCTTGAGGTCTGGCAGCTAGTTTTTGCTGGGTTTGGGTCTTAATAGTTTTGGTGATTGGATCCCAAACAGGTGGTACTTGCCAACCATCTTCTCTATTGAAATTTGGGTGTTTTTTTTATCTCAATAGCCTCACGCATCATTCTAGGTATGAAACGATTCTCTTTTGTGAGGATTTGTGGGTTATCGAATCTGATGTAGTGGTCGGGTTTATCCAGCGTGTGTTCACTGATCGCAGACTTCGTAGACCTTGTGTGTTTCATGTCAGCAATGTGTTCTTTTACTCGTCGGAAAAACCAAAATCAAATAAAATTACCGCGCTTAAAACCATTAAAACGTAGTTTTATTATGTATACAAGTCGCGAAAACTTAAGAAAATATTAACATTTTTAGGGTTTCCACAATGACAATACAAAATACAAATACAAATACAAAAATCTTTATTACATAGCCAACAACAACATTATTGTGTTACATACAAGTAAAAAGTACTAAAAGACAGAATTGTCCAAAGAAACGCAACCTGTGAAGTCAGGTGGTTGCCAAGACCCCGGACTAGGAACAAACCTGTTTTACAGTTAGCATTGGCAGCCATCCGACTGCAAGAAATTTCTTGTATTTAAAGGCTAATTTGTCACATACAGAGAAAATTCTGAATCCTAAACTAGTAAAACTGTAAAATATTAGGATTCAGATGAAATTATATTTATATTTTGTTATTTATTTAAGTGTCTGCATAGTATAGGGTGTGTGTGTACGTGTGGGGTATGTGTGCCTGTATGTGTGTGGGTGTGTGTGTACACATGGGTGTGAGTGTGTTACGATAATTACAGAGTGTATGGTACCAAGAGTAGAGACCGCCAATCTAATCAAACAAATAGTGGGTACACGTATATTAAATATTAAATAAATACTTGCATCAAAATTGCTCATTCAGTAATAAGCCGTTCTGTATTGTCATAACTAAAGGAGTGGAACCATTTAATTAATTTATTCTTTACTTCATACCTTTTGAGCGAATATATTTTTAATTGTCTGTTAATTTTATTGTAGAGATAGCCGTGTAAGAACTTGAAGTGGCGTTTAGCAAATGATGTCCTACAGGATACTGTAGGACAAACCCTATCGTGGCGTCGTTTTCGGGAATATATGGTAGGATCGTAATTAACTTTACAATGCGTTCTTATAATGACATATAGAATATATAATTGTCTTACAGATAGAAGATTTGCGTCTTGATACAGCTGGTGAGTGGAGTAACGGAAAGGTTTTTTGTATAAAACTTTTAGAACAGCTCTTTGGGCTCGTTCAATTTTTAAAAGATGAGTTTTGCAGGCTCCTCCCCAAGAAGTTATGCAATAGGTTACCAAAACTAAAAAATAGGTCATTCTTATAATATGTGGGTCTGCAACATTTCTTAATTTTTTGAAAACGTAAATAAGTTTCCTAATACGGCTTGTAAGGGTATTAATATTCAGATCCCATTTAAGGTTGCTGGTAATATGAATTCCTAAATATTTTATTTGTGATGTGCTAGATAATGATGATGTCTTTCTACTTTCCACAATTTGCCCACTCATACGTATCGTAAACTCACTACACCTGCACACACTTCATCCTTTTATGATTAATTTTACAGTGCTGGCTGATAAACTTTGGAATACGCTGTCTCTTGATGTCAGAGAGGCCAAAACATCGCCTACATTTAAGATCGCATTCAGAAAACACATTTTCTTTAATAATTATGCCTAATTCTTATACTATAGACCAATCAGTAAATATCTATACTAATATATAAAGCTGAAAAGTTTGTTTGCCTGAACGTGCTAATCTCAGGAACTACTGGTCTGATTTGTAAAATTCTTTCAGTGTTAGATAGACCATTTATCGAGAAAGGCCATAGGCTGTATGTCATCACGCAAAGACCAATAGGAGCGGAGCACCAATGAAGAATGTTTCTAAATTGGGGATTTTTTTAACTATTCCACGCGAACGAAGTCGCGGGCAGAAGTATCTTATAAATATGTTTGTATGTATTTAATTTATAAAATATGTAGTTAAAGTATGTTTGTTTATGATATACCTAATAATCTGCGCCACCTATATAGCCAAATTAGTTTGAACTATTCCTTAGGTTATGTTGACTGAAAGAGATTGCTTTAAGCGATAAAGCCGCCTATTGTTTCCACCATGACAATATTGTAATTGTGCATTTTGAAATTGTATATTTGGTGAGCAATAAAGTGTTATCTATCTATCTATTGCTGTGTTCATCCATCTATCTAAAACATCAGCATTTTTCGTGAAAACTACTGAGTCTATACCTACAGATGAAATGAAATAAAGAAATGAGGTAATCGTCTACCTTGTAAGAGGTCAACATTTCTTTGAAAGCCGTCTAATGCAATAAAATGAAGGTTGTTTAATCCTTACAGAGGCTAGTCTAAAGTATTCGTTAGAACTCGTTATTGATATCAGGAGTCCATAAATAGACTTATCATTTTGAAAATAAAGAAATTCTATAGCATCTATGTTATTAGAACCGTCGTAAAGGGCTTTATTTTTATTTGAACGCAGGTATTTCTCAGTGGCCTTCTTCCTATATCGCTATTAGAGACGATAAGTTATGTTGGGGGCTCGAGGAAAACTTCTTTGCTCTGGCTTCAACTGTGGCTAGTTTAGGGCTGTTAAAACTTTGCGCATAACGGTGACCTTTGAGCAGCTCACATTGGCTAATATGTGACGTCCAATGAATGGTCTTCACGGCCTTTATATTGGTTTCGTCTGCGTCATAGTTGACCAGTCATTGAAGTTCAGTGACTCGTCTTTGGGTGTGTGGTATCTGGTGACCTGTCAGCCGCTTTGTGGACTTCGCGACCTCATGACATTAATCTGATTAGACGTCTGCAGCCAGATGCGTTGATAAATAATAGGAATAAAATAGGAAGAGTGCAAGACAGTTTCTGTTTCCACAACACTGGCAAAAATTACAGAAGTATTTTTTCTTCAAAATAATACTCGCAAATGGTACTGTTTCAGTTTTTAAAATTATTACATTACCTTCTCTGTATGAAACTACAGCAAATGTGAAATTGTAACACTCCAGAGAGAGAGAGGAATTTTCACATAATATTTTACAATTGTGCCCAAGCCTTTAATGGTAGTAGGAATTTGATGTATAACGCGCCTCAGGCCATTGTAATGGGTTTTGATGCAATTGTTATCGTACATACGACAGTCGACAGGGAGTCAGTCGCTAATACCCCCGAATCTTAATTTAATTTTGAGGGGGGTTTTAATGGAATTTTGGTAAAAATGGAAGCTTTATGACATCGTCAAATTTCACCTGTCGATGAATGTTTGTATATCAGTTGTTTTCTCAGAATTTACACGTGAGATATGCATAAAATGGCTCATTTCGCCCTCCACCTATTTTAGCCTATTGTAAACGTGTACAAGCGACGGTAATCAAATTCCAGGAGCTGGATCATCCGCCTGTTTGTTAGCTTCGCAAAAGGAAGGATATGACAGCAGACAGGCAGACGGCCCACTTGATGGAAAGCGGTTACCATCGCCTATGGACATTTGCAACACCAGAGGTGCTACAAAGGCGCTGCTGCTCTCTTAAGGGAGACTGGAACCTGGTCACTAATGCCGGAACACAACTCAAGGTTGTTATGGCGACATAATCTAGACCAGGGGTGGTAGCCATCCAGTCGGGCAAACGCCCTAACACCTGGCTGTGGGTTGTTAAGTCGCCTCTTACAACAGGCCGCCCGGCCGCAGGAAATTGTATTCTTTCTCCGTTCCTGCACGGATCAAAATAATAATATAACAACCATAATCTTTAAAATAAATGTCATAAAAATTAAAATTAATCCATTATAAAACTACGTTTTAACGGTTTTAAGCGCGGTAATTTTATTTGATTTTGGTTTTTTCCGACGTTTCGGCCACTTTTCAGTGAAACGTCGGAAAAAACCAAAATCAAATAAAATTACCGCGCTTAAAACCGTTAAAACGTAGTTTTATTATGTATACAAGTCGCGAAAACTTAAGAAAATATTATTAATCCATTAGTCTATATAATAATACATTGTACATACTATCTCAGTAATTTAAAGTCTATCATTAAAATAATCATTAACACTATAATATGATTTGTCAATCAGAAATGTCTTTAATTTATACTTAAAATTATTAGTGTTTTGAATGTCAATAAGTTTAAGCGGTGCCTTACTACTATTTCATGATGTAAAATTATTATTATAGATAAATAAATAAATAAAGGTGCCTATTTGCTGGGAGTGTTTGCCATGAAATGTCCATAACCAGCGGTGCTTTATAGAATAATAAAATGTTAAAATATTCACAGTATTTATTATTCAACAATAATTCTGTGTGAAACGTAGCATTTGATATACGGCCGGCAACTGTGTGCGAAATATGCCACAGGCCAGTCCTATGATAATGGATTTGGATGCAACTGTAAGCACACGGACATATAGAATATCTTATAGGCCATGTATGGACAGTAAGTAATACATAAATTTGAAAGTAACTATGTATGTTCTAACTAAGTATAAGGGCTCCGTTTTTATAATATAAGTAAAGAACCCTAATAATTACAGAAACTGTGACCAACTAAGAGAAATTAGTAATTAATTATTACTAATTAGGAAATTAATTTTCTAATTAGTATATATTACTGTTAATAACACATTATTTGATTATTTGTGCTTAGGTTCATTTTTTTATATTTTACTAGCTGTCCCGGCAGACGTTGTCCTGCCCTGAAAAAATAAAAATCTAGGCCCCGATTCTAGTGCCACCTACCGGTTCCAATTGTGAATCTAAACTGTCCGGGGACCCACCCAAACACACACAAAAAGTTTAATCAAAATCGGTAAAGTCGTTCTCAAGTTATGTGCGTACATACATTTCTAAGATTCATTTTTATATATAAGATTGGATTGCGTTCAACCGACATGGCACCTGGTGTCAAATTATTTTTTTTTTTTTTAATTCAAAATAAGTTCCACTGGAGAGCACTTTTCGAAGGTCAAACATGTGAGTCAAATTTTAAATATACTTCCTATCCTATGTACACCGCTTCGCATCGTGTTATCGCTATTTAGAGAAGAAGCGGCAAGTAACTCCCCAGCAACACGTCTAGCAGTAAAATATTTTTTACATACATACATACATAACTTCACGCCAGTTCCCTTGTAGGGTAGGATACGAACGAAAGGGTATGAACAACAGAGCGCCATTTAGGCTTATTCTTACACACCTCACTTGCTTCTTTGACATTCATAACTCTTGTCATGCACGCTCGTCTGTTCTTAAGGCTCCTGAGATCACCTTCTGCTAGTACACGATCAATTTGATCACGGAAGGTGTGTCGTGGCCTTCCACGACTTCTGCATCCATCAACTTTTGCATTGTATATCTGTTTAGTCATTCTTTCATCATGCACTCTTTCCACATGCCCGAACCACCGGAGCATTCCTTTCCTTACCTTCACCCCGACACTCTCTTTCAGATTATTAATATATAATATAAAAATATTTTTTCATCGTAATAATTTATATATTATTAAAGATAGAAATGCAGTACGCTTACAGACAACGGTAAGAAGTTTCACTACTCACACGTATTTTAGAAGTGGAAGCAAAGCACCTCGTCCGCTTGCTTGGTATTTCGAAGATATATCGGTTGTATGAGCTTGTACATTTTCTTATTTGACGGTGAGGGTGGAATTAATTCGTGCAATTTCGCGGCATACTCGCCGAAATGTATTTAAACTAGGCTACTCTGCGTCCATGATCTAGGCTCTAGAACCTCCCATCGACTAGTCGGTAATCGCTTATCAGCTACCTAGCTACCTAGCCTACCTAACGGCGAACGGTTTAGAATGGTGCGTTCGTCTTCCTTTTACCACTGCACCGCACGCCATCGGCTGGGCGTTCATCCCCACTTCCTGGAGCCGCTTCGCTCTTGTACGCAACGGTTCTCTAGAAAGTTTCTCTTGCGCACCGAGGGGATTTGGAATGAGCTCCAGCCGTGGTTTTCCCACTGCGCTACAATATGGGGTTTTTCAAAGAGGGTGTCATAAAATTTCTTCGAGGCCGGCAGCGCGTTAGTGACACCTCGGGTGGTGCAAACGTCCGGCGACGGTAACCGCTTTCCATCAGGTGGGCCGTCTGTCTGCTGTACTCCAGCTATAAAAAAATTGCTCTTCTCTTAATTAACTCAAGTGCCTCGAACTGGTATTTTAAGGAGCTGTCCCATAGATGAGTTCAGTACTTCGCATAACTGGGTTAAGTTGTTGACATGTCTTGCTTCAGGCTTCACAATGTCCAGGCATCACATTTCACACATTGCTCATTTGGTAGAACATCGACGTAATTACAAGTTTTGCATTTTTACAGCATAGCTATTAATCTTTTTTTTTATTTTTTAATGATTTGCAAGCGACTGGTGGTAGGATTACAATTATATTAGATATACTAAAATATGCCTTTGACTTCGATTCCCGATTCCCAGGACGCAAAGAATCGCAGCATTTGAAAAATAATATATCGTTTTAGTGATAACTGTGTCGGAATAAGCTAACTTTTAAGCACCTGAACAACTACAAACCGCTCCCGGAATTTCAGGGATAAAAAGTAGCGTAGATTTTAAGACTAAGAATTTGCTGTCGATCAGCGAAAATCGTATCGAAATCAGCACAGCAGTTTTTACGTGAATCCCGAACAAACAGACAAAAAAGGTTTTTAAATACAAGATTTTGAGATCCTGGATATCATGTAGCAGCAGAGTGCTAGCCAACACAAGTAAAACGAGCCCAAACACGACGGGTCTATCTTGTTTAGTACAGGAGTTCCTATGGCCACCTTCTGACTCTATTATCAGATCAGCTGCATGGTTCCATATTATTACATTGTTACGCGATATACATATGCGTGCAAAATTTCAGCTCAATCGGAAACGGGGAAGTTGGTCAAATTTAACTTGCAAGATTCCACCCAAACTTACATACGTACATTCATCCATTGCAAGGTAAATAAAAGCTTGTAAAAATCTAAAAATGCATCGTGTTCTCCATCGTTTACATAGTGTATTCCAGTTGGTTTTATTTAATCGCTTCAATGTACAGACAGGGCATTTTTAGTTTTTTTTTTAATTCCATGGGCATATCTAGATGACTAAAAATATAGGGAGTTTCGGTGTTGAGACTTTGGGGCCATGGGGACGCGAGTCTTATCAATTTTATCGATATCTTTCAAGGCGATTGAAAGAAATCTCGCGTGAGCAAAGGGCAGGCCTATAATTAGGGTATCGGATTCGAGGGCGCGGGCGGGAGCGGGGATAAAGGAGATGGAAAGGACTTGCAGGATAAGGTCGCCGCACCAGACACGCTACGAGCGATGCGGTCTTCTCAGCGGCAGGCACTTCTTCCTCGTGGTTTTTCCTTCTCGTCTTGCGGTTCCTTCGATAGTGGACCAGTTGAAACGGAGCAGTGGGCGGGTACCCTTCAGCGCGCGGGTTGATCTCAAGGGAGAGTAGGGTAAGTGCGCGTATTGACGCGCCTCCACATGAGCGCCGGCGTCAGCCGGGAGCTCGGAGGCGCGTAGATACGCGCATGACTTCCCTCCCTAGGATAATACCGCTTCAGGGGCCCTCATGCTACAAGGGAGCAGAGGAGTCTTCACCCCTGTCGTCGAAGTGAGTTAGCTCTTCCAGGGGCTTTCTCAGGCACTTATTGCGCTAGGATCGGCGTGGGCGTAACTACGTTCTAAGTCTCATGCCTTTCCTGCCATAAGTGCGGGGCCGTCGGAGCAGGGTGGTTTTAGTGGGTATTAGCCATTCGGGCTCGAGTCTCCACACAAGCCGGTTGATTACTATTTGGATTGCCCCTTCTGGGAATGCCTCCATGATCAACTATGGTCTAATCCCTTGCAAAGGACCCGGTATTGGGCGTTTCCCCCGCCTGAAAAAAAAGCCGGTGTAAAATTCGGCACAACACACAAAACCCGGCGAGATTTTTGCGGAAGCAGCGGTGCGTTCGGCGGTCGGACGTAGACTAAGTCATATTACATAGTGACAGATGCGGCGAAAGAACAAAGGTATTAAAGAGGCGGTGACCAAATAGGTCGGCGTTAACAGGATTATAAGCGTTACCATACAACGTGGGAGGGAATGCGGCCAGCATTTTGGAACGCTCCCCACCGACAGCAATCTGGACTACATTTTTTACTTGTAAATATGTTTAATGTATATGTCGGGTTCACGCCGGGAGCGAACGAATGACGCTCCGAGAATAACACAATAATAATCTGAAATATTATAATCAAAGTTTATTACACTAGAATTATTACAATTACGATATTAAATATTGCACACTAATACACAGAAATATTAGGACAACTCCAAGAGTCGCATCCACGCTTGTCAGGTGTCGAGCAGCAATTTGCCCTCCAAGAATACTGCTATTATCAAGCAGTAATTATCGACCACAATATATTATGTGGTCCTCGTCCAAGACTGTCATTGTAGACTGTCGGTCGTAGACTTCGTTATAGACTCGTAGACTGTCGGTTTTAGACTGCCCCTCCTCTGCCCGAACACCGCGTATTTAAAAGGTCCTCGTAGCGCGCCGCAGTGACACCATCCGGTAATGCTGTGGCGCCACTTCAGTTACACTTCCTTCATAAAACCAACTTCCTACATCCGGTTACTCCATTTCCGATATCCGTTAGCTTAATAATAAATGCTTCTACGTTGACATCCGGTTAAACGACTTCCGATTACTACATGAAAGAATACTCTATCCGGTTATTGACTACTTCCGTCATATGGTTATTTTATAATAAGAAAGACGATTCCTACATATATTTTTTGAGTGTAGTTTAATTTTTAAAATAGTTTATTTGACAACATTTATTACAATGTAATTTAAATCACAATATGCTTTTATTCGGTTAGAATTTTATAATATTACTGATAGATAATAAGTTAGAGATATAAGATACAAATTAAAAGATGTAGAAAAAAATTAATTAAAGTCGGGTAAAAATGTGTAGTTTTTGTGGTATGTCATTCATAACTTTTTTGTATCTGAACCGATTTTGATCATTCTTTTGCATTGAATTTATGTATAACTTCAGAATAGTACCGTATCAACTTCATTGCTATTAAACTCTGCATTCCGATGATATAGCACAAAATTACTCAAAATCAAATAGAAAAGGTGAGAAATGAGGATATCCGTAAGAGAACCAAGGTAACCGACATAGCTCGCAAAATCAGCAAGTTGAAGTGGCAGTGGGTCAGTCACATCTGCCGCAGGACCGATGGCCGATGGAGCAAATGAGTCCTGGGGTGGAAACCGCGTCTCGGTAAACGTAGTGTCGGACGCCCTCCAGCCCGATGGACCGACGACCTATACAAGGTCGTCGGTAGGCGCTGGCTGAGGAAATCGGAGGACAGGGATGAGTGGCGCCGTCTTGGGGTGGCCTACGTCCAGCAGTGGACTGCAAATGGCTGACGACGAAATAGAAAAGGCATTTTCTTTTTCACCTCCATCCTGACGAACTTGATATGTTTGCTCCTTTCTTTCACCACATCCCAATTAATTAGGGTCGGCATGATATGTCTTTTCCTTCCACACTCCTTTATTCTGACATGCATCTTCTGTCACACCTATCATCATATCATCCTTCACACAATCCAAGATAGAGATATAATATTAGAGATAAAATAGCGTTCGGGCATGTGGAAAGAATGCATGATGAAAGAATTACTAAACAGATATACAATGCAAAAGTGGATGGATGCAGAAGTCGTGGAAGGCCACAACACACCTTCCATGATCAATTTGATCGTGTACTAGCAGAAGGTGATGTCAGGAGCCTTAAGAACAGACGAGCTTGCATGACAAGAGTTATGAATGTCAAAGAGGCAAGTGAGGTGTGTAAGAATAAGCCTAAATGGCACTCTGTTGTTCGTGCCTACCCCGCAAGGGAACTGGCGTGAAGTTATGTATGTATGTACTCTGCGTCCATGATCTAGGCTCTAGAACCTCCTATCGACTAGTCGGTAATCGCTTATCAGCTACCTAGCTACCTAGCCTACCTAACGACGAACGGTTTAGAACGGTGCGTTCGTCTTCCTTTTACCACTGCACGGCACGCCATCGGCTGGGCGTTCATCCCCACTTCCTGGAGCCGCTTCGCTCTTGTACGCAACGGTTCTCTAGAAAGTTTCTCTTGCGCACCGAGGGGATTTGGAATGAGCTCCAGCCATGGTTTTCCCACAGCGCTACAATATGGGGTTTTTCAAAAAGGGTGTCATAAAATTTCTTTGCAAACGTCCATAGGCGACGGTAACCGCTTTCCATCAGGTGGGCCGTCTGTCTGCTGTACTCCAGCTATAAAAAAATAGCTCTTCTCTTAATTAACTCAAGTGCCTCGAGCTGGTATTTTAAGGAGCTGTTCCATAGATGAGTTCAGTACTCCGCATAACTGGGTTAAGGTTTTGGCATGTCTTGCTTCAGGCTTCACAATGTCCAGGCATCGCATTTAACACATCGCTCATTTGGTAGAACATCGACGTAATTACAAGTTTTGCATTTTTACAGCATAGCTATTAATCTTTTTTTATATATTTTTTAATGATTTGCAAGCGACTGGTGGTAGGATTACAATTATATTAGATATACTAAGATATGCCTTTGACTTCGATTCCCGATTCCCGGGACGCAAAGTATCGCAGCATTTGAAAAATAATATATCGTTTTAGTGATAACTGTGTCGGAATAAGCTAACTTTTAAGCACCTGAAAAACTACAAACCGCTCCCGCAATTTCAGGGATAAAAAGTAGCGTAGATTTTAAGACGAAGAATTTGCTGTCGATCAGCGAAAATCGCATCGAAATCAGCACAGCAGTTTTTACGTGAATCCCGAACAAACAGACAAAAAAGGTTTTTAAGTACAAGATTTTGAGATCCTGGATATCATGTAGCAGCAGAGTGCTAGCCAACACAAGTAAAACGAGCCCAAACACGACGGGTCTATTTTGTTTAGTACAGGAGTTCTTATGGCCACCTTCCGACTCAATTATCAGATCAGCTGCATGGTTCCATATTATTACATTGTCACGCGATATACATATGCGTGCAAAATTTCAGCTCAATCGGAAACGGGGAAGTTGGTCAAATTTAACTTGCAAGATTCCACCCAAACTTACATACGTACATTCATCCATTGCAAGGTAAATAAAAGCTTGTAAAAATCTAAAAATGCATCGTGTTCTCCATCGTTTACATAGTGTATTCCAGTTGGTTTTATTTAATCGCTTCAATGTACAGACAGGGCATTTTTAGATTTTTTTTTAAATTCCATGGGCATATCTAGACGACTAAAAATATAGGGAGTTTCGGTGTTGAGACTTTGGGGCCATGGGGACGTGAGTCTTATCAATTTTATCGATACCTTTCAAGGCGATTGAAAGAAGTCTCGCGTGAGCAAAGGGCTGGCCTATAATTAGGGTATCGGATTCGAGGGCGCGGGCGGGAGCGGGGATAAAGGAGATGGAAAGGACTTGCAGGATAAGGTCGCCGCACCAGACGCGCTACGAGCGATGCGGTCTTCTCAGCGGCAGGCACTTCTTCCTCGTGGTTTTTCCTTCTCGTCTTGCGGTTCCTTCGATAGTGGACCAGCTGAAACAGTGAAATGAGCGGGTACCTTTCAGCGCGCGGGTTGATCTCAAGGGAGAGAAGGGTTAGTGCGCGTATTGACGCGCCTCCACATGGGCGCCGGCGTCAGCCGGGAGCTCGGAGGCGCAGATACGCGCATGACTTCCCTCCCTAGGATAATACTGCTTCAGGGGCCCGCCCTCATGCTACAAGGGAGCAGAGGAGTCTTCACCCCTGTCGGTCGAAGTGAGTTAGCTCTTCCAGGGGCTTTCTCAGGCACTTATTTCGCTAGGATCGACGTGGGGTAACTACGTTCCAAGTCTCATGTCTTTCCTGCCATAAGTGCGGGGCCGTCGGAGGAGGGTGGTTTTAGTGGGTATTAGCCATTCGGGCTCGAGTCTCCACACAAGTCGGTTGATTACTGTTTGGATTGCCCCTTCTGGGAATGCCTCCATGATCAACTACGGTCTAATCCCTTGCAAAGGACCCGGTATTGGGCGTTTCTCCCGCCTGAAAAAAAAAAGCCGATGTAAAATTCGGCACATGACACAAAACGCGGCGAGATTTGTGCGGAGGCAGCGGTGCGTTCGGCGGTCGGACGTAGACTAAGTCATATTACATAGTGACAGATGCGGCGAAAGAAAAAAGGTATGAAAGAGGCGGTGACCAAATAGGTCGGCGTTAACAGGATTATTAGCATTACCATATAACGTGGGAGGGATTGCGGCCAGCATTTTGGAACGCTCCCCACTGACAACAATCTGGACTACATTTTTTACTTGTAAATATGTTTAATGTATATGTCGGGTTCACGCCGGTAGCGAACGAATGACGCTCCGAGAATAACACAATAATAATCTGAAATATTATAATCAAAGTTTATTACACTAGAATTATTACAATTACGATATTAAATATTGCACACTAATACACAGAAATATTAGGACAACTCCAAGAGTCGCATCCACGCTTGTCAGGTGTCGAGCAGCAATTTGCGCTCCAAGAATACTGCTATTATCAAGCAGTAATTATCGATTTGTAATTTAATAGGGAACTGGCGTGAAGTTATGTATGTATGTATAAAATAGCGTGTTTTTCCTCCAAGTGGATCGAGACACTTGTTACAGATGTTTTAATGTAGTTAACACAATTTTGATAAAATTATAATAAATTCATTGTTCCATTAAATAAGCCATATTGTTGTTTCATGTTTAGCACCTCTATTTATCTGATATCCTTGGCGGGTTAGTGCGCGCCAAATTTATTACCACTCATAATAGCTGTATTAAAATGTAAAAGCCGTTAACACTGAATGCAACTGTGATTAATAGTTTAATTTAAATTTTGAAACTCGATTACTGGCTACAGCAAAATATTATACTTAATAATATTTGATCATAGTAGCTAAGTAGCTAATCTTATATATAAAAATGAATCTTAGAAATAAATGTACGTGCGCACATAACTTGATAACGACTTTACCGATTTTGATTAAAATTTTTGTGTTTGTTTGGGTAGGTTCCCGGATGGTTTAGATTCACAATTGGAACCGGTAGGTGGCACTAGAATCGGGGCCTAGATTTTTTTTTCAGGGCAGAACAACATCTGCCGGGACAGCTAGTAAACTATATATATAAATGTAAACGGGTCAATCAAATAACTTCGGTTCGAATCCCGGCCAGGGAACATGCAACGATCAGACAGCTTGTCCGATGTGTGAAACTCGCTATTCTAAAAGTAACTTAAGCCCAGGAGTGTGAATACTATGTATATTGTTTACTATCAGCTATATACTTATATAATATATCTATAAGACAAATAAGGTGGGGTACGTCAAGGGATAAAATGGTGAATTGGTATTACCATTAGCAGAAATGGGGTTAGCCGGAATGAAGAATGAAAAGGTATCAAAATTTTAAACATTTATTTCACGAGATTTTGCTTATAAATATTTATAAAGATAGTGTGGCGTGTCACTGGCACTCCATTAGGATTAACAGAATACCGAAATTAGACAAGCCTACGATTGAGACGATAGTATCTGGCGATCTTAAATAGATAGTGATAGCAGAATTGGGCCATAGGACATCATGGTAATGCGAACGAAGTTTCTCTAGCACCACTAGTTCTAAATTAAACTGTCAATGATAACGATTGGTTCTCTAAAAATGCAGGTGACCATACTTCCGCTTTTTCAACGGACGCGACGTGTACACTGCGTCCGTGACCGCGCCAAAGCGACACATTTCAAAGGCCAGATCCCCGGAAGTAACTCGATTGGACAGCGTCCGAGAGGATCGGAGATAATATATTTTTAAAATTTCAACCTTAAACTTCTCATGAGTTTTAAGAGCCATTTACACGGAGAGAGTTTCTTTTTTAATTTTTTTATTGGTGGAGTTCAGCAGACAGGCAGACGGCGCATTTGATGGAAAGCGGTTACCATCACCTATGGATATTTGCAACACCAAAGGTGCTACAAATGCGCTGTTGGTCTCTTAAGGGAGACTAGAACCTGGTCACTAATGCCGGTGACATACTTTAGACCAGGGGTACCACCACCACCATGGTAGTTGTAAGACATGTCATAAAGATCCACTTTGTTTTGATACTTATCATATGCATAGGACTAATCTGAGAAAGCGGCCGCTTTAGGCCCCCTGATCATAAAATGGAACGGAACGGAATGGAATGAATCTTATTTACATAACAAGTACGGCGAACATAAGATTGTTTTTTGATTTTATTGCATGAGTTCAGCAGACAAGCAGACGGCCCACTTGATGGAAATCAGTTACCATCGCCTATGGATATTTGCAACATAAAAAGTGCTACAAATGCGCTGCTGGTCTCCTAAGGGAGACTGGAACCTGGTCACTAATGCCGAAACACAACTCAAGGTTGTTATGGCGACATACTATAGACCAGGGGTGGTAGCCATCCAGTCGGGCAAATACCCTACCACCCGTCTGTGGGTTGTTTTGTTGCCTCTTACGACAGGCCGCCCGGCCGCAGGAAATTGTATTCTTTCTCCGTTCCTGCACGGATAAAACGGACTTCTTGCTTTGAAGATACGATTGTCGAAAGCAAGAAAAAATAATTATCATGTAAACTAAACATACGATACCGTTCGTGGAAGGGCGATCATCGCCTGATCATTGAATATTGATATCTCTGTGTAAACAAAATACAAAATACTGGCTCATCATCGAGCTCGAAATGCAAGTCTCACATGCAAATCAGTTCAAACTGATTAGTACGATACTCGCATGAACTTGAAAAAACGTCATACGAGTTTTAGTTTAGACAAGTCGAGAAATCGTAGGTATACGATTATCGTATGACATACTCGTAGGTGAGTTTTTGTTTGTTGGTTGAATGTAATCATGTCATTGCAATTATTGTCTAAAGAGTATCGCCGACGAAAATATTATACGACTTCTCGCCCCAAAACGTGCGATAAACTCTCTCCATGTAAATGGCGCTTTAAACCCAAATTGGGAGATAGGTTCTTAATGTTTTAAACATAAAAGTCTCATTCAAATCAAATTACAATTTAAATAGACGCCTTCTGCTTAAAACGCATCGATTGAGATCCGGACACATTCCGCTTAAGAAAGTTAAATAACTTATGCGTAGAAGTATTACCCCAGTGGACTAAGTGGACCAAGTGTACCAGTAGATCCAGTGGACCAAGCGGACCCAGTGGGCCCAGTGGACCAAGTGGACCCAGTGGACCCAGTGGACCAAGTGGAACCAGTGGACCAAGTGGACCAAGTGGACGAAATGGACAAAACCACAAAACGTATCCTAGTTTCCGGGATAACCTTTACCTAAATCTATCCCATTATCTGAGATAAAATGTATCCCTTGGCCATCCTCGGTATTAAAATTACTTATGTACCGAGTTTCAGCCAAATCGGTGCAGTAGTTTTTCCGTGAAAACGGAATAGGCGGACAGAGTTACTTTCGTATTTATAACTTATGTGTATATATATATATATATATATATATATATATATATATATAATTAAAATGTAAATAATTGTACAATAATTATATATGCACCTTTGCACATAATTGGAATAAAACTAGTTGGTAAGTTTTCTGTAATGATGTACAATTAAAGTGTTATCTATCTAACATTATAGCCATCCGAGTTACTATCATTTATCACCACATTCCATCATCATCATTCTGTAATCATCATCCTCTTACGGGTGTCGCGCCGTAGTCCGTACAAGTATGTTATACATGGATTAGTGATGTGTCGCTTATCCTTATATAAATCAAAATATCTAGCAGTTTCTCTGCAAAACATCTAACGCAAAACCCATTAGTTTTCGTATCACAGCAAAGTTACGCGTAGTAATACAAGCAACGAGTCAGAAGTATCGATACTGGGAAAACTTTGGAGTGCAATATTTCCCGGTAAACAATGGAAATTGTTTTTATATCCGAAGCTGTGTATTTGTAGTGAAAACAGATTGAAGTTTACATTCCATCCGCGACGAGATTGGACATGGCATGCCCAGATATCATGAAATACAAGATATCCTATTGTTTTTATTGTTGTTTGGTGACAAAACATTTTTAACCGACTTCAAAAATGAGGAAGTTCCAAATACGTCTTTATTATTATTTTTGTATAATTGTTACTCGATTTCTCCGTCAATTTTAAACTTGTAATTAGGCTTTTTTTTAAATTGTATTATTTTATTGTTTAATTAATATCTTATAATATGAAAATTATCCAAATTTAACTTTTTATTTGACATCTTACAATCTTACAATATATATGATACAATGCATGATGTGACCACCTATATAATAGGGAGTATATTTAGCATGAGCATTGCTTAGATTTAAGATGGATGTATATGATATATCTCCAGTTGATGGTCCATAATAAATAAACAAATAAACCGATTTTCAAAAAAAAATATTTTAATCGAAAGGGTATATATATATATATACTCCGGAATTGGTCCCATTATCACCATGTCAGGATCTGATGAGTAGATCGCAAAGAAACCGAGAGAAACGCTCAAAATTGGTTAACCGACTTGTTTGTTACACGATGTCTTCGTCAATTGTGGAACGGTTTTCAAATTTTTTCTTTATTCGTAAGTCCCGAGATGGTACCATGGTCACCAAGTCAGGATCTGGTGAGTGGATTTCAAGGAAATCAAGAGTAACCTTTAATAAAGAATGCTGAGCTCTTTTACATTCTTAGAAAAAACAGTTTGTATACGCGTGCCAGTATTATATTTTCTACAGGCGCTTAATTTTTTTGTATGCATGTTACGCGATTTCTCCGTCAATTATGGGCCGATTATTCATTCTTTCTATTGTCTATACTCCCGAGGTGGTCCTATGGTCAACGAGCCAGGGTCTGATGAATGGATTCCAGCTAAATCGACAGCAATCCTTGTCTACACCTTGTATATGCGTGCCAGTACTATAATTTCTACAGGCGCTTAAGATATTTTCTAAAGCTATTCAAGTATTTGCGCAACATAAGTAAAAGTTATTTTTTATAACAAAAACACTAACACAGTAAAACATGTTTTCGACACAATTATAGTCGAAGAGAGTACTTAAAAAAATTAAAAAACAAAACGACATCACGATAACAGACAGACGTCAAATTGAAAGCAAACATTTTTCAACAATTCATAAATACAGTAAACAACGAACGGAAACTGCAAATAATCAATTTAATTGTTAATTCACATAATTAACAATTAAATTGGTTATTTGGTATATTGTATTTTTAATTGAATAATAAAACTGGATTGCAGCATTAAAATTGCTTAGTAATTGGTAAATTTCGATGAATTAATAATTGGTTGATTTTATGTTTAAAGTTTGACGGAGACTCGTAACTGGTTGGTTATTATTACACTATTAACATGTACTAATAAAAAAAATTGAAATAGAATTGAATTGAATTAAATGTTTAAATTTCTGTTTGATATGCCTTCACATAAATTGAATATACACGCTACATTGATGTAATAATGCACCATGTATTTTTTTTAATCAGCCGATTCGATACCTGAGTAGAGTAATTGATTTTTCAAAAATCTAATAATAGCGCTATAAAAACTAAAGCGGTTTAGTTTTCATCAAAATTGATCCCGACAGTTCTTTGTGTATTTGTCGCTATATTTTATAGTTTCGCATTTGGCTATGAAGAACCACTTGAAAAGTTAATTTTTATATATTTCTTTCATTGGCTTTGTATGTGGATGTGGGTGTGGGTGTGTGTGAGTGTGGTTGTGGGTGTTGGTGTGGGTGTGGGTGTGGGTGCGGGTGTGGGTGCGGGTGTGGGTGCGGGTGTGGGTGCGGGTGTGGGTGCGGGTGTGGGTGCGGGTGTGGGTGCGGGTGTGGGTGCGGGTGCGGGTGTGGGTGCGGGTGTGGGTGCGGGTGTGGGTGCGGGTGCGGGTGTGGGTGCGGGTGTGGGTGCGGGTGTGGGTGCGGGTGTGGGTGCGGGTGCGGGTGCGGGTGCGGGTGCGGGTGCGGGTGTGGGTGCGGGTGTGGGTGCGGGTGTGGGTGCGGGTGTGGGTGCGGGTGTGGGTGTGGGTGCGGGTGTGGGTGCGGGTGCGGGTGTGGTGTGGGTGTGGGTGTGGGTGTGGGTGTGGGTGTGGGTGTGGGTGTGGGTGTGGGTGTGGGTGTGGGTGTGGGTGTGGGTGTGGGTGTGGGTGTGGGTGTGGGTGTGGGAGTCGGTGTGGGAGTCGGTGTCGGTGTCGGTGTCGGTGTCGGTGTCGGTGTCGGTGTCGGTGTCGGTGTCGGTGTCGGTGTCGGTGTCGGTGTCGGTGTCGGTGTCGGTGTCGGTGTCGGTGTCGGTGTCGGTGTCGGTGTCGGTGTCGGTGTGGTGTGGGTGTGGGTGTGGGTGTGGGTGTGGGTGTGGGTGTGGGTGTGGGTGTGGGTGTGGGTGTGGGTGTGGGTGTGGGTGTGGTGTGGGTGTGGCCACGATGTGCGTATGTGTGCGTGAATAACACTTTATTGAATAATACTTAGAACTAGATAACAATTGTAAAAAGAAAATTTGTTACAAGTGGGGATTAAGACTTGGCAATTTTTATACTATAATTATAGACTATTTGTTAATAGCATTTGTCGTTAGTAGCGCCACTTACTCAGTTTGGAATTAATGAATCCATCTATTATTAAAGATTGAAACTAGTATTTACTTTATGAACTTTTGATATTTAATATAATAACTAATCAGAGTAAATTGCAGAGTTATTTATATTTTAAAATAATGAAGGTACTTTTGTATTACAACTCTATATAAATACTGCAAACCCGCTGTGTATCAGGCATTCTTTGTTCGGATGTCAAATAAGACAGTTCTCAAAGTTCTTCGTGTTTCGCATTAACACTATGTACAAGATTATTGCCAGATAGAAGTATGCCCTAGCAGCATCGCCATTTTATTTTGTTAGAACTATTGATAGCAACACGGTGAACAAACATACAAGCGCAGCTAGTTCCGATATAAAATATTCAGTGAGCTGGAAACACCAACCTTCTAATGTGGCTATAACTTAAACTCAGTTTGGATTCAGAAGAATGGCCGGCTAAAGCGTGTCGTCGGCGAAAAACTACTTCGTCTGGGACACACGTGCTACAAGAACGATAATCATAAATATATGCAGTTTTATTGGTAGAGAAATTTTATTCACGAAATCATTTTTCAAACTACAACACTCTTTTCATTAAAAAACGATGAACTATTATTAGATTATAGAAAAAATCTGACAATAACAAACAACTAGGTATTTTAATTAATAGATAACTAATATACTTATTAAATAATATTAAAATATTAACAATATTAAAGCTAATAAAAAAAAACAAATAAAATTGGTTAGTTGATACGTATTGAAAAAAAATCTAAAACAATGTACAGTCGCGATAAAAAACGTACGTTTAAAAATATCTTACTATTAATTTCCTTGTAAATTTTCGTAATCCAAATAATTTGAATCACTATTTAAACAATAGTCAATTAGTTGTTTGACTCGTTAGAATAATGACGTCACAATACCACACACAACACATGCTCTCCTATATTCATCTATCTCTGGAGAACAGTACTTTCTCTGGGTGAAAGGTACATTATATACTTTTTAATACCCCTGACAAAGTGTATGCAAAACTTTATAATCATCTCTTATGTAGGTAAGGCGTGAAAGGTTCACAAAGAAATAAATTAATTCACAATCGCATATACAATTACTTGACGAACTAATGGTCCGTGTGTATATTCGTAGTAAGCCAAGTAGGAATGTGCGGAATAGCACCGGAACGACCGTTAACGCCGTCTGGTGGCCGAAACGAAACATCCTTTTTTCGTTACCTACGCAGCCTTATTGTGGCCATGAAAACTTATTTTCTACAAATTTATTAAAAGTTAACGTAATTTTTATTACTTGTCAAGCCTTTGGTGTGAGATGCGACCTGCGTGGACACGTTGGCCGCTAA
This sequence comes from Dendrolimus kikuchii, assembly GCA_019925095.2. Taxonomy (NCBI): domain Eukaryota; kingdom Metazoa; phylum Arthropoda; class Insecta; order Lepidoptera; family Lasiocampidae; genus Dendrolimus; species Dendrolimus kikuchii. The sequence goes on along the minus strand of CM034394.1, from coordinate 2,594,290 downwards.
TTACCAAACACGTCTAGATCAGCCGGTCTGCCTGTCTGCTGAACTCGTGCAATAAAAAAAAAACTGACAACAGAGACAAGAATTGTAAAGTAAACTTATGTAAGACATACATGCTACTTTTAGGATTCACAAAACATCACTAATATTTTAATACATACATATTATCACGCCTTTTTCCCATGGGGGTAGGCAGAGACTATAGATCTCCACTTGCGACGATCCTGACAAACAACTTTCGCTTCATTTACTTTCATTAACCTCTTCATACATGCACGTTTATTTGATATGCTTTTTACCTGTAACATAATATTAGACAAATATTCAAAAATTAATATTAAAATTTAAAATAAATATCAATAAAATATTAAAATAATAAACGCGAGCATCGCCGCGTTACCGACTAGCTTTTAGTGGTCTAAGCAACCGGTCGCGGCGGCTCGCGGGCCGGCGTTTTGACAGCACATCGGTGCTCGGTGGGTCAGGATTGGTGATAGATTTTTAGAACCACCAACACGTCGATAATAAAAAGTTTTGCTCTTGAATTAACATTTATTAAGATTATTTTGTTTAAATCTTCTACATATATTTAGTGCATATAACCCACGTTTTGGGTTCCTTTTCCTCTTCTCAAAATTGGACTTGGAGTTTTGTGAAAAAAAAGTGGAGGACTGATTGCGCAGTGCACCTGGAAGGTCACCCCTGGACTTGCAGACACTTCAGGGCAGCACCGCCACAAAAAATCGAAACACAGCCAAGGCGAAACTAACCCCGCTCTCTTATATATATATTTTTTTATTTAATACACGTATGCGGTTTGATATAGTCGTGTTATTATATTACCCGACATACCTGACCTCGTTTTAACACTTCTGTTATTTGATCATAGTGTGTACGTCGTGGTCTACCGGTACCAACTCTACCATTGACAATACTGTCATACACTTGTTTTGTGATTCTATTCTATTGACATCCTCTCTACATACCCAAACCACATTAACATTCCTTTTTCAACTCTTGTTATTACATCTTCTTTCAATCCACAACGTTACCTTATTACACTATTCCGTATATAGACGATATATAGATTTACTTCTGTTGTTGTAAATAATATAGCTTATACCTAAAGTATTCGTATACCTTTGATGTCGAATGCGACCTGCGTAGACATGTTGGCCGCTAATTACCAAACACGTCTAGATCAGCCGGTTCGGCGTCAGAAACAGCTGAATCACTCAACGGCGCTAATATGCAACCCTCAGTGAGAGTTACCTATGTGTTTGTGCCGTTTGCTGTCGAGAGGCTTGGACCGTGCAGTCCTGAGGCCATGAACCTCTACCAAAATTTATCAAAATGACTCATTGACTCTTCAGGTGATCAGAAGGCTGGCGCTTACCTCTGGCAACGGGAAACGTAGCCAGCCTTCTGGGCCACCTTACCCATAGAAGACGGTGATCTAGGCTCAGTATTCTACTTCGGCTTAAGGGATGATGGGTAGAATACAATACAAATAAGTTAAGTTTTCTTTTATTGTATTCGATTATTTATAAATTTCTTTTGTTAATTTTTTTATTATTAAAGTACTATTTCCTGATATTTTTTGAATTTTCAACTGAACATTTCTATATTCAATCTTTGATTAGTTTCAATACCCTAGTACGTAACCCTTGTATATTTAGTCAGCAAAATTTCACACAGATTATATTGCATTACATTTTTATCTAGTTTACATTATATTTATCAAAATATATATATTTTTTGTACTAGGATAAAAACTTATTCGGTTTTTTATATATAAACCTTTAGTGAAAAATTATCTAACTGATGATGAAAGCCGCCTAAAAATCCATTGCGTGGTTTAGGAGGAGTTAGCGAATATACAGACGGATATCGCGGTAAGCGACTTTGTTTTATACTATACAAGTGGTCGCCCGTGGTCAAAATTCGACCATAATAATTAATGTCAAAGACTATACTTCTATAATCACAGATTCCGCCAAAGCTGCACTGTTAATTTGAATTGAACAATAAACAAAAGAGTATATATGCGTGTGTGTGTCAAATACATGATAGTGTGTGTAATGTTTTTTTGTTGTTGATTTAATGTATTTTTTATGCATAATTTAAAAAATATTAGCATTCATCGCTTCTTCTCTATATCTATACTAATATATAACGCTGAAGAGTTTGTTTGTTTATTTTTTTGAATGCGCTAATCTCAGGAACTACTGGTTTGATTTGAAAAATTCTTTTAGTGTTAGATAGCCAATTTATCGCGGAATATATCATCACGCTAAGAGCAATAGGAGCGGAGCACCAATGATATATGTTTCAAAATTGGGGTGTTTTTTTAACTATTCCACGCGGACGAAGTCGCGGGTAGAAGCTATTAAACTATAAGTGTGCGAAATTTCATACTCATCGGGGTACAAAGTTTTTGCTACACTTATTAATATATAGATACTTAATAATAAAGAAGAGGAAGAAGCAACAATAACAAACACTCATCGCGTAGTATTTTTGCAAGTTTTCGCGACTATATTCTATTTCAAAAACGACGCCATGGCTAACACATCCATAAAACGTAATTAGTAGCTGTCAATCAGTGGAAACTGCATGGAAATTGGCTGAGTAGTTTTTACGTGAATCCTGAACAAACTGACAAACATATAATAAAACTAAAAAAACTGCATCGTGTTCTCCATCGTTTATATAGTGTATTCCAGTTGTTTTTTTAAATAGCTTCAGTGTACAGACACGGCATGTCTAGAATTATATAATCTATAAAAATAAAAGCAAGTTGTGTTAGTTACACTATTTATAACTCAAGAACAGCTGTACCGATTTAGCTGAAAATTTGTGGGGAGGTAGCTTAGAACCAGGAGACGGATATAGGATACTTTTGATCCCGTTAGAACCGGTAGGTGGTACTGAGATCGGGTTCTAGAATCCTCCTAATTACCTGGAGCGATTTTGATGATTTTGTTTTTGTGTGTTTGAATGAGTTCCCGGATGGTTTAGATTCACAATTAAAACCCGTAGGTGGCGCTGAAATCGGGTTCTAGAATCCTATAAATAAGGATGATGAACATTGTCCATTGTTAGGCAGATCACAATCTCCATACAGCGGGTGCACCGATTTTCGTGCTCGTTCCATAATTTCCATGGCACTGTTATTATCGGGATTGCCGTATGGTACAAATTCATACGCTTATCTTTATATTTTTAACTGTAACCTCCTTTTTTACGAAGTGTAACCCGTCATGGACACCCTTCTCTTCGGGGACTAGATTATTATTTTTTCAGAGCAGAACAACGTCAGCCGGGGCCGCTAGTACTTATTATGAATATTTAATCCAGTCACTGTTTAATAATAATCATATACTTAAAATCACAATGATTATTTCTCTATTTACGTAATTTCTCCCATACCATCCTAATCGAAACAGACTGCAGTGCACACAATCGCGTGTTTACTGGCCCATACTTAAGAGCAGAACTGTCGCGCTGTTTTATTGTTTCGCGGCTTAACACTCTTGTTGGGAGTTACGGTTGTTCCGTACTTTTTTTCGGTACGGCGATTTGTTGCCGCTGCCCTCGTAATTACGCTAACACCCGATATTGCTAAACTTTTCACACCTAACGCCTGTTTCAAAGTCGGCGAAATAAAACTCCAGCGATTGGTTTTTGTTTTGTGACTTGTTGTTGTTCGGAAGTGGCCGCGATACGAGCTGCCTCCCGGATACGTTGCGGTCGAAATTTTCAGCTGCAATTATTAACTTACGTATAGAGGCCGTTTCACGCAGATGTGGCGATGAGCGTGATGCGTTATTTGTGATGCGATATTGCTTTAATTGTTAATGACGTTGGTTTCGCGAACGTTGTATATAGGAGGATGGGAGTAAAGTTGAGGACTTACTGATTGTAATGTTGATGAGTTCACTTTAGAGCTGGTATTTAACACTTCACTCAATTTTTAATTATCACGTAAATCGGCGTGCGCACACTATGCCGTTGATTGTAAGTCACTGGAGAGGGTCGGTTCGGGCTGATAGGGATGTGCCACTGTGGCCAGTAGTGTTGTGCGCGTATTAACGTCGCGCTTGGCGTGAACAGATGTTATATATTGACGAATAGAGTATATATATACTATATTGTATTCTCTCTCTCTCTCTGTGTGTGTGTGTGTGTGTATAAATCTATATGTATATTTATGTATGCATATAATAATATTAATATGTATTTTTAAAATTTGTGAAGTGAAAGTTCTATGTAGACGGCGGTCGTAGGATTTTTCTGTCACGAAAAAGCGTTACGGCCGCGTGGAGTGGCACAATTTTAGAGTAGAATATGGATGCGTTTTTTGGTTCCGGATCGAATTCAGTTTTTTTGTTTGATAAAATCCAATATGTTTAAATAAAAAAATGCATTCATTAAAATGTACCTAATCTAACCAAATCATAATTTGCAGTAAACCTGCGAAAAATCGAAATGTGTGCTGGAACACATAGTACAAGTGAAACTTCAACGGACAAGTGGAAAAACGCATGGCAACGGATAAGTGGCAAAATGAATCTCAACAAAATTTTAACTTGCAGTTTTACGGGCAGGTTTTTAAATTAGACAAGTACATTAAAATTTTGTTGCTATTCGTTTTTCCACTTGACCGTAGAAGTTTTACTTCTACTATGTGTCCCAGCACACATTTAGATTTTTTTAGAATATTGTGCAACAAAACACTGCCCTAGCTTTTGTGCCATTTTCGGTTTCCATCCCAAGGTCGTCCGGAAGAGATGGCTGCCAGCGATAAGGCCGCCATTTGTACTTAATTCTACGCAGCTTTTGGGTATTGTATCATCAATTTTACATACATACATACATAACTTCACGCCAGTTCCCTTGCGGGTAAGCACGAACAACAGAGCGCCATTTAGGCTTATTCTTACACACCTCACTTGCTTCTTTGACATTCATAACTCTTGTCATGTACGCTCGTCTGTTCTTAAGACTCCTGACATCACTTTCTGCTAGTACACGATCAATTTGATCATGCAAGGTGTGTCGTGGCCTTCCACGACTTCTGCATCCATCCACTTTTGCATTGTATCTGTTTAGTCATTCTTTCATCATGCATTCTTTCAAAATGCCCGAACAGCCGGAGCATTCCTTTCCTTACCTTCACCCCGACACTCTCTTTCAGACCAACTCTCTTTCTTACTTCGGTATTACGAACGCGGTCCGCGAGCGTCACTCCGCAGATTTTCATAAATTTTATTGCACAATAAAATATTTTCTTCTAATATTTTAAATGTTTCAATAACTTTATAGACTATGAAAGTAAGTTTGAAATTTCATAATGGTATTTTAATCTTTAAAAAATTACCTGCTCTCTTTAATGGAAACTTCGGACAAACACTTAAGCCTTTACTTTCAAGTTAAACTATGAAACTTTAACTACAACAAACTCTTTGACTTTTTGTTTTATTATAAGGTATGTTATCCAAGCCGAGATAAGCGATGAGAGGAGATTTAACATAAATAGTAACAGCCCATAATGGTCACACTGCTGGACTAGAGCTTCCCCATGTTTAATAATAATAATAATAAACCCCCCACCTCCGTGCTTGCCTTAGCCAGCCGGCACGAAGTGGAGATCGCTAGAGCTAAGACTCAAGCTCCAGGGGTGGAAGTGATAAACGGCCTAACGTCGGAAGTAGCTTCGGTGAACCTGCAGCCCACCTCTCGACACCCCTTAGCCACTCACACCCATGTTGCCCCTGTCTTTATGGCATTTTTTGGGGCCCATGCAGGGAGTGGCGAGTCACCGTCTGCCCATTTTTCCATGTTCCCTGAACATTGCGACGGGCAGACGCCATAGTCCCCATATTCCCAGACCCCTAGTACCATTAGCAGTTCACCACAATAGCCCGGTACTTTTTGTCCTCATTTCCCACAATAGTCCTACACTGGCCGGGGCTTGTCCTTGGGTGCATTACTATATGGTGTGGACAGGGATAATCGCCGGTCAGTGTCACGCCACATTTACATTAAATTTGTCAAGGGGCCTCTACGTGTTGGCCTTCCCATGGCCCCACGCAAGCCCCCCAAAAGTCCGGGCCATTTTTATGGCCCGTGGTCTTGAAAGACATACAGTATAATAATAATAATCGGCAGACAAACACACATATTATATATCCCCAAATTAAGCAAGTTACGCTTGTGTTATGGGTAATATACAATGGACTACTCTGGGGCCGATCCCAGACACCCAGACCATAGTAAATAAAGGAGAAAATACGTTTCCGAAATTTACTATACCAGGAATCGAACCCGGAGCCTCTGCGTTGGAGTGAGGTATGTCGGCAAAGGCTTAGCCCGCTCAACCACAGAGGCCGTCTAAATTTTTCCATGACTACTGGTCCGAATTAGGTGCAAGAATTTTCTACTCATTTCTAAATTCATTGGGAAAACTTGTTACCCCCAACATATTTATTATACCTATATTGTAGATGGGTTATATAAAATTATTATCTACTTTTTAATTGGTTGACAACTCTATTGTTGTAACTAAAAGATAAGTTCCAGTCTTCGATGGTTTTATTTTCTTATCCACAATCAGGTATCTTAATTTGTAAATCTTAATAAAATACGTGAGTCGAGACGCTCCATGTAATAATCGGCGAGGGGGGTGTCAAGCTCCTGTACAGACAGACGCGTTCCGTTTCTATTACAACAACTAAACTTGTGCTTAAATAATAATATAATTATATAAAAATGCCTTCCTAGTGACATATTTGTGTAAAATTAATAATGTTTATTGTAAATTAGATTTTTTTTTATAAATTGTAATTATGACTACGTATATTATATTTCAGACACAAATATTTTTTGTTAATGAATTAATAAAAATAAATAAATTAATAAAACTAAAAAGTAGAAAATTATTTCTTCAAGATGTTGTACAAAATATTTATTTTTAGCTTTGTTGTTAGAAGTCGGTTTTATTTTTGTTAAAGAAAATATTTGTTCGCTCTAATACAGGTATAGTTTAAAGAAAAACAACGTAACGCTTGTATTGTTTCTCTCCTCATAAAATTTCCATATCGGGGGTCTTATATGAAAATTGGTTCTCTAAGGAGTAAACTCCAAAATGAATACAAATAAATAATATGTACTTTTTTTATTGCTGAAGTTACCGTCGCCTATGAGTATCGTCGCAATAACAGAGGTCCTGCCAATGTGCTGCCGGCCTTGAAGGAGAAACTGGAACCTGGCCACTGATGCCGCAACACAACTCAAAGTTGTTATATCGGTACACTAGACCAGGGGCGGCAGTCATCCAGTTGCGCAAATGCCTTATCACCTGGCTGTGGGTTGTTTTGTCTCCTCTTACGACAGGCCACCCGGCCACAGGAATTAGTATTCTTTTACCGTTCCTGCACGGAGAACGCTCGTACAGGAATGAACAGAACAATAGAATATATATTGAGTAATAAAATATGTACAGAGTAAGAAAGAGGTAGGCACTGAAAATCAGTTCTGTGTCGGATTAACTTTCGGCACAGCAATATACTGAGTGCAAACCTCATTTGTCCAATTGCGGCATGCAACTATAGAATTGTTTTGCTGCTATTGGTGGCAGTTGCTTCTTTTTTCAAAATTAAACACAATATAATTAATGGACTGTATAATTATTATTATTAAACTATTTAAATGAATCGAAATAAGTACGTAAGTAAGTAATAAAGAAGTACGTAATTAAAAATTGTGCGAGAGAGTGGTAAGTCGTCAATGAGAATTGTGTATGAAGAATTAATTTTGCTTCCAAGGCCGCTCCTCTATACCGCGTTCCGTCCGACGCCTAGCTGCTAATTGTGCGAGCTATGGGCGTCGGCGGTATGCGGGGCGCGGAGAGTAGGTGTGCTCCGGCCAGGGGGTGCTTTCTGTCCGCAACAGCTGCATTAAATTAATATGTATATTGTGTGTGTGTCGCCTTTGACAAATAAAAGTTTTTCTTTCTTTCTTTTAGAATAAAGAGTTTATGGACTAACATTAATAAAAAACTGCTCAAAAATGTCCGACATATGTGACCGATCTGCAACAGAAATAGCATTTTGTTCATTAAGTTCGCTTTTCAAAAAAAAAACCAAACTCTAAATTTCCCAAAGCAAGGGACTATTTCCTATTTTATGTCAGGAACTACACATCGCGTGTTCTGTAAAGCGCGGCTGCATTTTCTCAATACAGGAGATGAGTTTTGTGGCGCTTTTAGGAATCCGTTGGTTAATGCTTGTTCAGTAAAAAATATTGTAACAATAATCAAAACCGATTTCAAATTTATTTATTTATTGAGAAATCTATATATATAAAAATCAATTGATGTTCGTTAGTTTCGCTAAAACTCGAGAACGGCGGATTTGGCTAATGTTGGTTTTGAATTATTTGTGGAAGTCCAGGGAAGGTTTAAAAGGCGAGTAAATATGAAAAAAATGCTTGGAATATAGTAAAAACAACAATTTCGCTTTCCCTTAGAAACTATCCCTACCTGTGAAACATTTGATGTTTGTCCCGTCGTTTAAAAATCAATTAAATTTAAAAGTCGTTCAGAAATCAAATTAAAATTTAAAGTAATTTTTTTATTTTTTTTGGTTTCGAATGTCAAACGTTTTATGTTTGTCCCGTCGTTCATAAATGAACGTTTTTTATTTATTGACTTTGAGGCGGTACGAACTTTGCCGGGTCAGCTAGTAATATATAAAAAATCCGTGACACATTGTTTGACCGCGATGAACTCCGATACTGCTCAACCGATTTTGATGTTTTCTTTTTTCTTTTTATTTATGATTATGGTTTTTTTACTAATCCACAGCAACGCGTGGCCGGGTCAACTAGTATAATATAAAATTTAAAATCAAAATTCAAACTAAAAATCTTATATATTCATATTTTGCAAATTTGTTATTGTATTTTTGTGTTTTACATGGCACCAACTTTAAGGTATAGACAAAAATAATATTTACTTTCAAGTTTAAAATCGGTTTTGATTTTTGTTAAAAGACTTTTATTTCCTACTTTTTTAGCTGCGCAAATACTTGAATAGTTTTAGAAAAAGATATATGAGACACGTTATACGTGCCCATAATATTCGAGTGTTGCTCTCGATTCTCCTGGAATCCACTCATCAGATCCTGACTTGGTGACATTGATACCACCTCAGAAGTATACTCTTCCGAACAAAAAAAATATGAAAATCGGTCAACAACTGACAGAGAAATCGCGTAATAAATATTATTAGAGGGTTCACTCATCAGATCTTGATTTGGTAATAATAGAACCACTTCAGGAAAGTACTCTTTCGAATATTGTTTTTTTGGTAATTGGTTCACAATTGACGGAGAAATCACGTAACAACCATACAAAAAAGAGATCGTACAGCCAAATCGAGAACGTATAAGTTTTTTTGATAACTCTGTCGCTATCTCTATAAATATTATAAACGCGAAAGTTTGTAAGAATGTAAGTATGGATGTACACTGACGGACTCATAAACTGCATCAAAGTAATAGACGACTTTGAAATAAATATTTTAACCAAGTATGCAAACTTTCTATACAGATTTAAATTCAAACCTCTAGATTGGTTCGTGAACTTTAAAACAGCGTAGGGTCATATCCTTAAGTTTAAGTTTGTGTACTGGAAAGGACCTTAAGACTTTTTTTGAAGAAAAAACAGACATTTGAGGAAAATTGGTTTAATTAAAAAATTGGTTTTAACAATAGACACAAACTTTATGCAAGGGTTTATTTATGTTTTAATAAGGTGTATTATCTCCACGTGCCATTATTACGGATTTTTGAACCATAATATGGATACTTCGTCCGAACAAGCGGCTCAAATTGTAGCTGACACATCAGAGAATAACACATAGGCTATAATTTATAAAGATATAGTGTGAATTATCCAAAATATAACGACTTTCCATCACCACGCGGGTGAGACCGCGGGGCGCAGCTAGTAAATATTATAAACGCGAAAGTTTGTAAGAATGTATATTTGTTACTCTTTCACGCAAAAACTACTAAATGGATTTTGATGAAACTTTACAATAATATAGCTTACACATAGGTTATAATTTATAAAGATACAGTGTGAATTATCTTATACTATAATATATAAAGCTGAAGAGTTTGTTTGTTTGCTTGAACGCGCTAATCTCAGGAACTATACTGGTCTGACTTAAAAAAAATTTTCAGTGTTAGATTGCCCATTTATCAAGGAAGGCTATAGGCTATATATCATCACGCTAAGACCAATAGGAGCGGAGCACCAATGAAGAATGTCTCAAAATCGAGGGGTTTTTGACGAAGTCGTGGGCTGAAGCTATTCCAAAATATAACGACTTTCCATCACCACGCGGGTGAAACCGCGGGCGCAGCTAGTATTACAAGACAAGGTAACTTATCATTCATGTACGAGTACAAAATCACTTTCTTCATGTATTCAACTATCCGAATGCCCTACGATTCGTCCAAGTCCTGGTTGGATGGTGAGCATTTTTGTGTTTTACTCTGGCCGGTAATTTTTTTAAAATTTTTTTATTGCAGGAGCTCAGCATACAGGCAGACGGCCCACTTGATGGAAAGCGGTTACCATCGCCTATAGACATTTGCAATACCAAAGGTGCTACAAATGCGCTGCTGCTCTCTTAAGGGAGACTGGAACCTGATCACTAATGCCGGAACGCAACTCAAGGTTGTTATGGTGACATACTTTAGACCAGGGGTGGTAGCCGTCCAGTCGGGCAAATGCCCTACCACATGGCTGTGGGTTGTTTTGTCGCCTCTTACGACAGGCCGCCCGGCCGCAGGAAATTTTATTCTTTCTCCGTTCCTGCACATATAATTTCCGCGTCTTATAATATTATTATAATAAAATTACTTTATTTTTATTATTTTGACTATGATTTCATTAATATATATGTATTTTTATATTATGACTTTTATTTTTAACATGTATCACGATTTTTTTATATGACATGATAATTATCACTTAAGAATGATATAAATAATTAGACAAATTGTAGTTTTTGTTTTTGTTTTATGTTGTATTGTATTATTTAATTCCTTTTTTTTTATTTTAAATCTAATTTTCCAATATTGCATTAAATTTCTTATAATATTCTTATAGTTGTATGAGCCAAATGCGTAATAAGAATTATTTTTTTAGTGGAAAATTAGTTAATATGTGTATTAAGTTACGTGTTTTATATTGTAAGAATTATAATTATTGTATGTTTGTCAAATAAATTAAATAAATAAATCAGCCAATATGGAACCCGTAGAATTCAGCCACGCGCACACTCGTCAATGTTTTTTCTATTTGCAGCCAGCGTCATGTGTGCGAAACATTTTTGCACTCGCTCGACTTCCCGCTGGTTGTTGCAACGATGCGGTTCATCTCTGCATATTTCGAACTATTAAAACACGATTTCAGTACATTTGTATGTAAGAAGCATTTCATGGAGAATTTTGCACAAATTGCCAATCCTTCTGCAACGATAAAATGACTTGACTGATTTAATTGAATGGCAATTGGCTCGTTCATTATCTAACCACCATTACTGCCAGTGTCAAGTATGAAAAAAAATACAATTTCTTTACTAAATAGCGATTACGTGATAAGTTTTTAAAGGTTTTGAGATCCTGGATATCATGTAGTAGACAGAGAGCCCAAACACGACGGGTCTATCTTGTTTAGTACAGGAGTTCCTATGGCCACCTTCCGACTCCATAATAAGATCAGCTCCATGGTACCATATTATTGCATTGTCACGCGATATATATATGCGTGCAAAATTTCAGCTCAATCGGAAACCGGGAAGTTGGTCAAATTTAACTTGCAAAATTCCACCCGAACTTACATACTTACATACATCCATTGCAAGTTAGAGTTAGTTAGGTTAAGATTCCATTGCGAGTTAGTTAGGTTAAGATTGCCATACAGTAAACGTATATTTGTATAATAAAAAGTCTAATGTTTGGTAAAACTAGCTTTCCTTTATTTCTAAAGCAACGTGTTTGTCATTAGATTCAATATTGTCCCAAAATTTCTTTACAAATACACACCGTGTTTCTACCACAAAAACCGTGGTAGGTTTTTAGTCAAAAACCCACAAATTTACATCTCACATGAACGACTAATGTATTGTTACAAATTAGCCCCCCGACAAAGATAAATTCCACCAAGCACGCTATTACCTCTCGGCATTTGAACCAATTGTAATACTTTTATGATTGTCTTCTTTTGTTTACTTATTTATTGGTCAATGTGGAGAACAGCCTATTGTACTCGTTTATGGCCGTTTGCAGGCATAATTAGTCAGGTGTGCGGATTACGATTTCTAGAAAATTAAGTCGACGATACGGGCGGGCATACTTGTATTTGTGTAGTATAAAACGACGGCGGGATGGAGAGAGGAGGCAGTCAAAGCGATAACACAAGCGAGGCAAGACGTATGTACATTTCAGTGACGGACTTTGCACGTGTTATTGAATTGTGCATTAAATTTGTACTTATTGCGTCCGGTTATATTTGTACCTGTGTTATACGTGTTTGTATAGTTCTAATAATTCTAAAGTAATTCCAAAGGCATTTTAAATCGACTCCCGTACTCGCAATAGTATCAACAGTCCTAATCCACAGGTGCTGATCTCTAATCCTTTTGCGGTTGTGTGTAACGGGGGCTCAAATAGCTTTGGTCACGCGTGGATGCATTTAATCGCACTCCAAGCAAGCCGTAATGCCGCAGAGATGAGTCTTCTACAATGGGAATTTCGATCTCTACTGGATATTAAGTTTCCGCTGATATGACAATGGGCGGATGTACTTGCGATGGTGCAAGCGATAATCGTTGAAAGTTTAAATACACTACATCAGCATCGTGTTTTAAAGTCATGGTTAATAATTATTTTTAGTCCTCTCAAGTTCAACAGTGCTGCTTATTCTGTTTGTATTATGATATGTTTTTATCTATCTCCTGAATGTTTCATATTATTTTGGTCTTCACCGCCATTGTCATGTTTCATATTTTCCTTACTTTAGGAGTTTGCCTGGAAGAGATCGCTTTAAACGATAAGGCCGCTCTTTGTTCAATAATTATTGTACCTAGTTTTTAAGAAGGTAGTTTTAGTTTTTAGTGAACACAGTGTTTTTATTCATTTTTACACTTAAAAGATATAAGAAAAACTAAGAAATCAACAGATTAAAAAAGTTACAAATTATAAATAGGCCCCAAATCACCATCAGCTGGGAACGTTCCTGAAACGCTAGCCACAATACCACGCTTATACGTTGCCCAAATTATAGGCCAGCCTTTTGATCGCGTGAGACTTCTATCACTCATATAGATAGATCTCGATAAGGGCCATTATACCATACCACCACTTCACCGGTGACGCCCGCTAGAGAGTGAAGAAGGTGGTGTCGTGTATACGAGTACTTATGGTCTCACTCTCATTCAGGTCTGTGAGTCACAGCTCATTATCTCAGAAACTACCAAATATAAAGTTTAGCTAATCTCGTGTGTGTACAAAGACGTAGTGTTATGATTACATTTTTCATAGTTCAAAGTGGGGCCCGACAAAGAACAACAAACTGTATGTATTTGTGCATTAGCAGATGGAAATAAACAATTCCCCTTTCAATGTAATAAGAGAAATATCACAAAAAATATTTAAACAATAATTTAAGTTATGAATACAAATTATTGTTTTATTTAATATTTACAATTTTGGAAAGCGTAGCATTCGTACCACTTTAAGTAAGCCAATTTCACTTATATTGTTAAACATAATTCTCAGATTTTTATTACATTACACATAAGTAGAAACTAAATTAACTTTAAAAACAATAAAATGCTAAACATAAACCAAGTTATAAATACTCATGTTTTACAAAATGTACAGGCTTTTTACCATTTGAATGTCAGCGTCTAGGCATTTATGAAATGTAGGCAAAAGTTATAAAATTCAAAATGTAGAGAATAGTTGTTTCAGGGTTAAAGTTGTGACCCCCCTGTTGGTGAAGAGGGTACCCATCCCCAGGGGTGCTCTAAGTGAGAGCCAAGAGTAAGGGTGTCACATGTAGCACCTATGGTCGAGTTCCTGTGGGACCCCATAAAAGCGCACAGGAGAGGGGCGCAAGTTAGATTTAGTGGGTAGTCTAGTGACTGAGCATCCCTGTCCCTCCACTCAGGGGCCACGGTGGGCATACGGTCGATACGGAGTCCCAGACATCCCTCGGTATGAAGCGTTCCCCCCAGCCCGAGGATAGTCTCCCAAATAAAAAGATTCTCCTGCTTCATTAAGAAAAAAACATTTGCGAGGGAACTGGAGGATGGCAGCACCTGTGGCCTCGATCCGCTGTCGTAGATCAGGGCACCGAAGAAGGGACCATCACTAGTCTTTTGCGCCTTAACAGCGGGCATGATCAATAAGATTTAGGGGTACTTATCGTTCAAATAGCGATCGAAAAATGGCGTTGCTAGAGGTTTCCGTACGCACCTGTAATTATTTATGTGTCAACAACCCTCCTTATGTAGAAGAGCCAGTGCTATTAGAGCCATCGGATGTGTCTTTAGTTCCCGAGGTCCTGACATACGGCGTCAGATGGAACAAAGAGGTGGTTTAGTTGATAGGTCCGAGCATGCCATCGAGAGTTCAACACTACGCTACCGCAGGTCCCCGAAGAGAAGAGTGTCCATGACGGGTTACACCTCGTAAAAAAGGAGATTACAGTTAAAACTATAAAGATAAGACAAAGAGGTGGTTTAGTTGATAGGTCCGAGCATGCCATCGGGAGTTCAACACTACACTACCGTAGTCCCCGAAGAGAAGAGTGTCCATGACGGGTTACACTTCGTAAAAAAGGAGGTTACAGATAAAACTATAAAGATAAGCGTATGAATTTGTACCATACGCCAATCCCGATAATAATAGTGCCATGGAAATTATGGAACGAGCACGACAATTGGTGCACCCACTGTATGGAGATTGTGATCTGCCCAACAATGGACAATGTTTATCATCCTCCTTTGTAATATAGTGGTGTGGTCGACCATTATCTACCCCTCGCTAGGCAGCCAGGGAAGCACCAGCTACAGAAGGAAACAAACACTCTTCTTTCTTTCTTGGACACGAATTGTGAGGTCTCTGGATCTCTAACCACCAATAGCTTGATTCCCGAACCCCACCATAAATATTTTATTTTATTTTAAATAACATTTTCTTAAAAGATAAATAATATAATGTATGTATTAAAATTATAAATTAGTGTATGTATGTATTGGTGGCTGTTGCTTCTTAATAATTGAGAAAGTTGAGAGCAAGAGACTTCGTGGTAGATCTTTAAATAGCTGAACTGACCTGGTTGCTGATCAGCTGGACATGCCTATAAATTCGACCCTCCATCGCGCTCAAAACCAATCTCGATAAAAGTGAGTGATTATTTTTTTTATTGCAGGAGTTCAGCGGACAGGCAGACGGCCCACTTGATGGAAAGCGGTTACCATCGCCTATGGACATTTGCAACACCAAAGGTGCTACTAATGCCGGAACACAACTCAAAGTTGTTATGGCGGCATACTCTAGACCAGGGGTGGTAGGTATCCAGTCGGGCAAATACCCTACCACCTGGATGTGGGTTGTTTTGTAGCCTCTTACGACAGGCCGCCCGGCCACAGGAGATTGTATTATTTAATGAAAGAAGCACTCCGAAATTAGATGGGTTCTCTTCTGCCTTTCAATTTCGAAAGAATATCAACGTAAAAAAAACGTAGAGAAAAAAACTGACTTCAAGAGTAACTACAAAACAAACAAAAAAAATGCACACCATGAAGTCGATGCGAAGTAAAACATAAAAATTACTATATTTTGCATTTTTTTTTGTCTTTGTATGTTTTAGTTGGAACAGACTCTTCAATTCGGTTCTTGTTTTGATTGAACTTTTTTTATTTTTTTATTTTACGTTACGTATATGGCATCCAATAACAATGAAATTTCTATGAAACTATCCTGAAGCTGTGCTAAATCTAACGCAATAGTAATTATCAAAATCGGCTCACATACAAAAAAGTATTAGCTAAACAAACATAAAAAAATACACGACGAATTGCGAACATCCTTTTTTGGAAGTTGGTTAAAAAAAGTCTTACAAAGTTGCTCTTTTGCTAGTCTACTTTATAATCTATAACAATCATTCATACAAAAACAAACAAAGCTTGCATCTCATAGTTCTTACACAAAGAAATGTTGCGGGATCAAATGCAGAGTGAACGGGAAGTAGTCAGATCATGAATGGATCGAGCAGTGACGGCTTTGTGCTCGATATTTCCATAGTTTTCAATATGCGTCCCGACTTATAAGCTGAAGCGAATAAAAAGATATGAGTAAGCAGGCAAACAGACAGACGGCATATTGGACTAGTGGAATAGTGATTTCCTTCCAGCCTTTAGTATGCCATAGGGTAATGGGTGATAAGATGGAGGCTTTTGTTATAGCTGGAGTACAGCAGACAGGCAGACGGCCCACCTGATGGAAAGCGGTTACCGTCGCCTATGGCCATTTGCAACACCAGAGATGTCACCTACAAGCTGCTGGCCTCAAAGAAATTTTATGACACCCTTTTTAAAAAACTCCATATCGTAGCACTATGGGAAAACCACAGCTACTACTACTACTCCGTTGGCTCAGCGACCCAAAGTGGGTCTTGGTCTCCGAAACGAGATCATGCCACTTTTCTTGCCAATTATTGGCTCCTACCTCCGACAGGTCAGCGATATTTGGGACGGCCGACCGGACGCCGACCTACCGGCCGTCCTAAGTATGCTTTCCTCACACTGCGGTGCTCTCCCATCCGTTCTACGTGACCGAGCCAGCGGAAGTGGTGGGCTTTTATTTCTCCTATCATGTTAGGCTCGGCGAGGAGATTCTAGCTGGGAGCTTGGAATGAGCTTCTCTATCTCTATCTCTACAATGCGTGAGAGAAACGTTCTAGACTTCTAGATAATCTTATGAATACACATTTACAAATGAATAGAGACCCTTGTGGCATTGGGCCAGGTGCCCAGGCCAGTCACTTAAAAATTACACAGTGGCAACACAGGATGTGTGACTGCCATGTTGTGGTTTTGAGATTCGCTGCGCCGCACATATTAATATATATTTTTTTTATTGCAGGAGTTCAGCAGACAGGCAGACGGCCCATTTGATGGAAAGCGGTTACCATCGCCTAAGGACATTTGCAACACCAAAGGTGCTACAAATGCGCTGCTGCTCTCTTAAGGGAGACTGGAGCCTGGTCACTAATGCCGAAACACAACTCAAGGTTGTTATGGCGACATACTTTACACCAGAGTTGGTAGCCATCCAGTCGGGCAAATGCCCTACCACCTGGCTGTGGGTTCTTTTGTCGCCTCTTACGACAGGCCGCCCCAACGCAGGAAATTGTATTCTTTCTCCGTTCCTGCACGGATAACTTGTATTACTTTTGCAATGTGACTTGCTTTAATAACTATATGCAAAATATAAAAGTTAAGCTATGTGCAATAAAAACGCAAGTGGTTTTTATTGCACATAGCTACCGACAATATCAGTAGCTATGCCCTCCTCCTTTTTTGCAAATAATAAAAAATGCAACATAAACGGAACTGAATTGTCTGAACATTCTTTTATTAAGATATTCTAGTATTTCACGTGTCCACGTCAAAATGTCTGAAGTGGATCGGACAGACAGACCGACGTACGTATTTAACGAATGAAAATTCCTTTGTTGAAGCCAGTAATGTACCTATATGCTTTTGTAAGCGTTTTTTGTAAGAGTATCAAGCATTTCAAACGTAACTTTTTTTTATTGCTTTGTTACGTTTTACGGTCTTATTCATATTTAGTTAGAGTAAGTTTGTAAGCTTCTTTAAAGTTCTTACAAACTAACTCTAACTGTATATGAATAATATCGTTAGATTTCACTACCGGCTCAAAGTCAAAAGTCGTGGGCTGTAGTCCTGGTCGGAAAAGTCTGGATAATTTTCCGGTGAGGATTCTAAGAGAATACCAAAAATTAGCTAATAGACAGTTTTTATTTTAGTTTTGTTTTACTATCAGCTCTAATAATATTAACTAGAAACCAAAAAAGGTCAAGAGAAGCTATGAAGCTATCAAATTGATCGTGTACTAGCATAAGGTGATGTCAGGAGCCTTAAGAACAGACGAGCGTGCATGACAAGAGTTATGAATGTCAAAGACGCAAGTGAGTTGTGTAAGAATAAGCCTGAATGGCGCTCTGTTGTTCGTGCCTAGCCCGCAAGGGAACTGGCGTGAAGTTATGTATGTATGAATGTATGTATGTAGAAGCTATGAATAAGCCCCCACAGATAAAAGAAAATAAGTAAGAAAACGTATTGTTTTGTAAGACAATTTGTCCTATAACTTTGTAGTTTGTATAATACTGATAAATAGTTCGTATATATATATACATACCGGTTACGAGTATTATCATATTATATATTGTATTATATTTATATATTAAATTTCAGGTTTTCAAAAAATATGTATAAATTACTGGCCAAATTATCTATCTATACATATAATAAAACTGTAGATGTCGAATTTCTGTACAGTTAAAAAAAAATGCTAAAAACCGGGGATCTAAGAAGTGAAATAGAACTAATTTAGATTTTTTTCAAATTTTTTGTTTCTCTGTTTGTCTGTCTCTTTATACCGGCTAATCTCCAAAATGACTCGACCGATTTAAATGAAACTTTGTATGGTGGTAGCTTATATCCCTGGTCAACATATAGGATGCTTTATGATTTAGTTTAATCCCGAAAATTTAAAGAGTTCCCGTGGGATAGTTCAAAAAACCGCACCACGCGGACGAAGTCATACTTTGTGACACTAGAAAAATCAGTGTCATTTGCATTAAATCCGAATACATCCAAAAATACAAAATACAACAATAACACAAGAAATCTACAGAGATGTAAAATATTTAAACAGTTAAATCCTAGTTTAAACAAAATTTAACCAACTTTGCGCTTAACGATGCTACACTGTTAATAATGTCTTCCAACTTCTTAAAGTTATTCAATTAATTAATAATAAATTAATTACGTCGGTAAATTGTGCCTGTCAATGGTGTGTGTAATAATAGGCCTAAGGCAAACAGACGGCCCACTTGACGGAAAGCGGTTATCGCGCATTTGCAACACCAAAGGTGCTAGAAATGCGCTGCTGCTCTTTCAAAAGAGACTAGAACCTGGTCACTAACCTCGGAACACAACTCATGGTTGTTATGGCGGCATACTCTAGACCAGGGCTGGTCGCCAGCCAGTCGAGCAAATACCCTACCACCTTGCTGTGGGTTGTTTTGTCGCCTCATACGACAAGCCGCCTGGCCGCAGGAAATTGTATTCTTTCTCCGTTCCTGCACGGATAGACTAGTAATAGTCCAGGATACATGGAGCATTTTTGCACTTAATTACTATCAAGCCAATTTTTCGTGAGTAGCTTCATTTTGATGAGACGCCCAATATTTTTTTGTACGAAAACTCGATTGTGGTAGGTAACAGGGGTATAATAATATATAATAATAATATCAGCCCATAAATGTCCCACTGCTGGGCTCGGGCCTCCCATTAATAAGGGGAACGGACGTATACCCGCCACGCTTGTCCAAGGCGGCTTGGCAGGTTTGACACAACGGTTATCTCGATGTGCAGGTCGCATCACGATGTTTTCCTTCACCTTTATTAGCACGTGACAATTGTAACAATATGCACATTAGATCAGAAAACTGACTAAGTGGTGCATGCGTTCCGGCCAGGATCGAACCCGCGCCCTCTGAGTTTGGGACGCGTGCACTAGCCATTACGCTACCACGACTTAACAGGGGTAGCAGGTATAAACTATGTTGATTTGATGATTCTCAAAAAATTATTACTAACTACTACGACTATAGAGGAACATAAAAATGTAGTTTGCCAATGTGATATGCCCAATGACGTATAAATCAGCAATCTATTAACTTGCGACATTCTGTAAGACGTTGATAAAAGTATCTCAGCTGATTTGGCTATTTGCTTATTTTAGTGAAAAATATAGTACTGTCTATAAATAAATTTTGATATATGAACTTTATTTAAAACTAAGAAGAATTCGAATGAGAATAGACTAGATAAACCTAATGTCTAGAACTATTATCATTTCCTAGGCTAAGTTCACACAAGCATGAATCCTCCCACGTCGTCGCTTATCAAACACCCTTAGTTGTTCTCAGTGCATAAATCACTTGGACGCTTGCCGATACGCGCCCAGCTTAGTGTGAACGGCGCCTTATATCTCGGTTACGAGATACGACGTGTGCTTTGTTTGGAACTAACTCGGATTTCGGGAATATTCGATTTGAATATCTTAGGGTTGGGCATATATTCTAGATCTTTGTATGTATATGTTACAAGTAATTTGATAAATCCGGTCACTACGAATAATGCCCGGTCTGCATACATAATGCCCGTATCAAGTGGGCAATATAAATAAAATTGCATGATTAATCACTTTTCCCGGTCTCTATGAATATTGACAACCTTATTTTGGGCAATATAATAAAACACAGGTGAACTTTAGTTTTTTTTTTATTAAATGAGGTTAGGGTATAGTTATATGACACTTTTATTTATTATTCGAGATATAAAGTGAATTTTAGGTGGTTATAAAAAAATAATCGGGAAGACTAAGGCGGGAGCTTCTATCCTATACAAAAAATCGGATCTATTAATAATAAATAAAAGCGCCATATAACTAAATTCCACCCTAAATAAATTAAACTTTACATAATTCTTTTGGAAATGTAATCGAATTTATCACATTGTCCTCCTGGAAGTACGGGAGTATTCATACTGCCCGGTCGAAGTGATAAATTACAATTATTTCAAAACATGATTTTTTAAATAAACCACGGGCCATTGTGCTTTATTAATATAGGCCGGCTAAACTAATAAATTTATCAAATTGACCGACGCTCGTAGTCATTGTACATAATGGTCGGTCCATATTAATACTGCCCAATTAATCAAATTGCCCGTAACATATATGTAATGCGCCCGGGTCTTCACACGCGTGGTGATGGAAAATCGTTTATATTTTGGTTAATTCACACAATATCATTATAAATTATAGTCTATGCGTTACTCTGATATTTAAGCTATATTACTGTAAAGTTTCATCAAAATTCATTCAGTAGTTTTTGCGTGAAAGGGTAACAAACATACATCCATACATACATTTTTACAAACTTACGCGTTTATAACATTTATAGGATTCTTCTATACGTATGTATGTCATTGAACTTTACCTAAACCATGGGACCAGTTCCGACGATAATTTTTATGTGTTTAAGTGGGTCCCGGGATGATGATTTGAAGGGTTAGGGGAAACATCTTGGTTTAACTGAATTTTATTCTCATACACAAACATAAGCACCGTTACCCAGAGATTTGAAGAGCGAGAAGAAGCCAGTGTTGCCAATACTCAAAAGTGTAAAGCTACATTTGTCACATCTGACAATGATATTTTAATTTTGTTTAACTTTCAAATTATAACCACTATAATATATATAGATATAGACATAAGGCACACACTGCATATGCACTTCCTCACAACACCAGCATGCAACAGATACACTCTACATTAGTATAAGTTTAGTATTAAAATTAGAATAAATTAATATAATAAGGTATTCTTAAGGTACACCACTATACAAACATGCATTCATTAAATGTCACACACAATAACAAAGTAACAAATAAGTGTGTGCAACTTCCTAACTTCTTAAATTTAATTGTAAAAAAAGGGTACGGAAATAGAGTCCGTAGTTGTTAATTAAAAAAAAATCATAACCACTAACAAAAATCATAATTGGATCCGCTGGGTGCTACTGGAATCGGGTTCCAACATTTTGATGGATATTTTATGTATTTTTGAGTCCCTGGACAATTTAGATGCCTTACTCTCAAACTTTCGCGTTCATCCAGTCAGCTCGAAAAAACCAATGAATCTTTTGATAGAAGAAAGAAAGAATATGATTTCTTTAAAACTTCAAAAGTCAAAATACATACACACACATACATACATAACTTCACGCCAGTTCCCTTGCGGGGTAGGCACGAACAACAGAGTGCCATTTAGGCTTATTCTTACACACCTCGCTTGCCTCTTTGACGTTCATAACTCTTGTCATGCAAGCTCGTCTGTTCTTAAGGCTCCTGACATCACCCTCCGCTAGTACACGATCAATTTGATCATGGAAGGTGTGTCGTGGCCTTCCACGACTTCTGCATCCATCCACTTTTGCATTGTATATCTGTTTAGTCATTCTTTCCACATGCCCGAACCACCGGAGCATTCCTTTCCTTACCTGCACCCCGACACTCTCTTTCAGACCAACTCTCTTTCTTACTTCGGTATTACGAAAAATAAAAATAAAAGTCCATAAAACACAAAAATAAATGGAACATACATTAGAAAATAAGAATCATTATCGACAGACAAACACACACATTGTATATGCCCAAGCTAGGGAGATACACAACGGACCACTTTGGGGCCGATTCCAGACACCCAGACTATATTAAATAACAGAAAGTGCTTTTCCAAAATTGATCGTACCAGGAATCGAACTCGTAGGCTCTGCGTGCCAGCCAGTTTGGCCCGCTAAGACTTAACCTGCCCAACCACAGAGTCCGGCGGTGCACTTAAATTTAAAAAAAAAACAACCAAAAGAAGTTCTAAAACGAAAACAAACTACAAAAGACGTTTGTAACACCTCAGACTGTAACTGAAACTATATTAAGAGTAAAAGTTCCTTACCATAAGCTTATTTTTTTATTATTTAAGTTTATGGCTTGGCAGCTAGCCCTTTAAGCCAGATCTTAGTTTACAATATAGTTTCTTCATTTTCTTAAGCCTATGTGTAGCACAGCTGAACTGTAGATAATCAGCTAGTGCCATTCAACGGAGTTCTTGTGACAACTCAAAAGGCCACATTTGACTATACAGTTCACATTTCTCACAAAACACATAATAACTACTCAAAAATTATCAATATCCTACAACTATTGTTCATTTTAGAGTAATTTTACACATTTTTAGAAAATAAACTCAGCTTACTTTTAAACAAAACTAGAGCACAGATAATATGGTTGCTGACTGGCTTTCTTGGTGCGAACACAGCATTCATTATATAAAGACATTGAGTACATAGTAATTTAGAAAAAACAAAGAAGAAATTAATAATTAATGAAGTTAAATAAATAATTGAAAAGGAGTGTGAAACTTCTTGAGGTGCTTAACCGATGCATGGAAATATCGAGCTCATGGCAGATATTATTGTAGGCAGTACAAAGACGGTAAAGTGGTGAGTGTTGACAGTACACAGTGCGACATGCTGGTAGAGCGAATATTTTACGATTATGCAAACGGCATCCAGCTCGTGGTACAGCGAATTTTAGTTTGTCGAGAAGTTCGGGGCTGTCAATTTTGCTGTTTAAGAGTTTATGAAGAAATAGAATGTCAGAAAAATTTATCAATGTTACATACATACATACATACATAACTTCACGCCAGTTCCCTTGCGGGGTAGGCACGAACAATGCCTATTCTACTATTATCAATGTTAATAGTAGAATTCAAATATTAAACATTGTACAATTGTTCGCGTAAAGTTTTGTTCTACCCACAGATTAAGTTCAAGTTTACGGGCTTAAGCTTAAAGAGATTGTATTAAAGCCGGCCTTATAATATGCGGCAATATCCAAGTTATAATGCAACGAACTCCTTTCTAGATATTTTGATGTTTGATGGAGTAAATAGTTACATTATACTACGAAGAGAACAGACGTAATGTTTAGTTTTCTGCCTAAAATATCGTTAACTTCTAGAAAGCAAAGTTTTTTATAAATCGAAATATTTAACTAATCGTATTTAGGTAGTCGTGGTAGCTTAGGAAGGAAATTAAACATGTCTTTAGAAATATACAAAAGTTATAGTTTTTATTAAATTTCAAAACATAAAAATCCAATAATGAATTTGAACAGTGGAACACGTAAGGCAGCGGTGCTAGGAGACAAAGTTACGCATGGTTAGAGCTTCAGAGACTAAAACTTCCTACACGCTAAATAAAATAATAATAATAGCAGCCCACAAACATCCCACCGCTCAGCACGGGCCTGTTATTTATAGCGAAGCGGACAGTATGCATAGATAATCACCACACTTACCCAAGATAGATTGGCGGGTTTGATACATCACAGAAAAAAAGCCAGCAGGCAGGTCGGCAATGACCGTCTTTTTAATGCTCGACTTTAAAGTCTTGAGCATAGACGTAAGGTCGCTAGACTCTCAGTCTTCTACCGGATACACCTCAGGGAGTGTTCCTCTGAACTAAATGATCTGGTTCCTCCATCCCCCTTTGACCAGACGCACCGGTTTACGCCACTGTTACATAGTGGAAATACCACCAGTTAGGACCAAGCACTTCGCTTCATCTTTTCTGATCCGCACTTCTGAAGAATGGAATAATATGCTGGAGTGTGTTTTTCCTAATAAATACAATTTAAGAATCTTCAAGTCACGCGTGAATAAGTATCTTCTAGGTAAGCATGCTCCATCCTAAACCGCGTTATCACTCAACATCAAGTAAAACAGCGGTCAAATGCGAACATTAAAATTAACAGTTACATCAATGTGCAGTTTTCATCGCGATATTTCCCTTCAGAGTTAAGACGTAGTAATTGTAACAATAGGTGCAGGAACTGGAACTTTATCTGTGCAGGAACGGAGAAAGAATACAATTTCCTGCGGCCGGGCGGCCTGTCGTAAGAGGCAGCCAAAACAACCCACAGCCAGATGGTAGGGCATTTGCCCGACTGGATGGCTACCACCCCTGGTCTAGAGTATGTCGCCATAACAACCTTGAGTTGTGTTCCGGCATTAGTGACAAGGTTCCAGTTTCCCTTAAGAGAGCAGCAGCGCATTTGTAGTACCTTTGATGTTGCAAATGTCTATAGGCGATAGTAACCGCTTTTCATCAAGTAGGCCGTTTGCCTGTCTGCTGAACTCATGCAATAAAAAAAAATAAAAAAATAAGGTCAGAAAACTGCTTAAGTGCATGATAAGTCCTTTAAGTTTGTGTCCCAAGTGCGCTAACTACTGAGTTATCTCGGCTATCATACACCCAGCATAAGTGCTATTATTAGTATAAAAGAATAGGCATAAAATACACCAGCATAACTGACTCCTCTGTGATTATAAATCGTTGGTCGTCACGTGCCGTATTGGCAGAATGGTCGTCACGTCTGCCTGACGTCGTAGTCAGCCAACTTTCTTGATTATCAACACGTGGTCGGAATTCTGTACCGAAACTTGCCACAGCGCTAATCACGAGCCTCTCCAGATTTTGATGAAGCAAAAAACATTTATATATGGAACGTGAAGATTTTACAACATTTTTACCGTATAACAAGTAATAGGTGTTTGAAAGTTACTACGTGACACTACGACAGAAAATAGAAAAAATAAATGACCAAGTGCCTTCTGATAAACATAGAATAAAGTGATGAATGTCCACTCTTTTTTCTGCACGCACTTCAACCTATTATAATTCTTTTACAGTGCAAGCTGTCAAACTTTTGAATATACTGCCTCTTACTGTCAAAGAGGCCAAATCCTTACCAACATTTAGAAATTTGCTCAGAAAACACTATTTGTCCACAAGTAGCTACTATGTCTGATTAACACAATATAATGCTATAATACATTTATTATAATAACTTATGTACTTTGAAATATATTATTGTATATATATGACTGTGTATATATGTATGTATTTGTATATTTATTTCTTAAATTAGTTTGAGTATTTATGAATCTATTGTCTTTTTCCCTCATCATCGTCTTTTTCATTCATACATCGCCTGATTCAAATTTCTTTCATTTAGGTTTTTTTTATTGCAGGAGATCAGCAGACAGGCAGACGGCCCACTTGATTGAAAGCGGTTACCATCGCCTATGGACATTTGCAACACCAAAGTTGCTACAAATGCGCTGCTGCTCTCTTCAGGGAGACTGGGACCTGGCCACTAATACCCGAACACAACTCAAGGTGGTTATGGCGGCATACCCTAGAGCAGGTGTGGTAGCCATCTAGTCGGACAAATACTCGACTCTTACAACAGCCGAACGGAGAAAGAATACAATTTCCTGCGGCCGGGCGGCCTGTCGTAATAGGCGACAAAACAACCCACAGCCGGGTGGTAGGGCATTTGCCCGACTGGATGTCTACCACCCCTGGTCTAAAGTATGTCGCCATAACGACCTTGAGTTGTGTTCCGGCATTAGTGACCAGGCTCCAGTCTCCCTTAAGAGAGCAGCAGCGCATTTGTAGCACCTTTGGTGTTGCAAATGTCCATAGGCAATGGTAACCGCTTTCCATCAAGTGGGCCGTCTGCCTGTCTGCTGAACTCCTGCAATAAATGAAATGAATACAGTGATGTTTTCAACCCTGTGATTAGGCAACTCTAAGCGTAATTTCAGAGTAAGAGAAATTAAAAATTATTTAAAACCTCGTCTATAACGTGTACGCAAAATCCCCAAAACATAATATCATGGGAATGAGAAAGACATTGTTATTATGATATGGCTTTCAGCTCATCACAAATGGTATGACGATCCCCGGATAATGGTCCTTACAACAGATTCCGATGTGGAAATAATTTCGGTACTTTTGCAACAAACTTGTGGAATTGGTAATGAGAGGAAGGTAACGATGGTGTTTGGTACGGAGTTGTTTAAAGACCTTTTACACAGGGGTGGATGATATATTTAGACTTTAAAAGAAAGAAATAATTTATTTAATATTTTCTTAAGTTTTCGCGACTTGTATACGTAATAAAACTACATTTTAACGGTTTTAAGCGCGGTAAGTTTATTTGATTTTGGTTAACCAAACCCAGCAAAAACCAGCTGCCAGACCTCACGACACTGTGAGCTTTTTCTGCGTACAACGGAACACAAACCAACTTGACTGATAATTACTTTTATTTTTCCTTCCACCCATTTTAATATTATATAAAATTATTAGAGCTAGGCATGTTTGCTGAAGAGTTTCTTGCGCCGCTTCTTCTCTTCAAGCCATAACATGTTGCGAAGCGGTAGTAAATTAGATTATGCTCCCATAGAGTAAATAATAACCATAAACAAAATTAAAACTAAATAATTAAAATTAACAAGTTGGCGGTAAGCTAAATAAAACTTTCATAATACTCGTTGACACTTGACATCTTTGCCTTCCGTGATCACGGCCACTGAAAAGTGGCCGAAACGTCGGAAAAACCAAAATCAAACAAAATTACCGCGCTTCAAACCGTCAAAACGTAGTTTTATTAATAGTTTATTTGTTAGGACAGCGACTATAAAATACATTTCTATGGTTAAATTTGAGATGTTGGATGGCACATTTCTAACAAATGAGGTCGTCAACTCAGCATAAAGCAGGGCTGGAATATGCTCCAGCACAGCGCTGATTTTCAGTGCTGTCAAAATGAGGTCGTGCAATTTAGAACGGGCACCTCAGATGTCAAGGTATATTTAAATGTTGTTGACATCACGTTTTACTCATGTAATTTTTTGTCCCGTCAAGTCTGCCGTCAATCATCTTTTTTTATTTTTTATTGCAGGAGTTCAGCAGACAGGCAGACGGCCCACTTGATGGAAAGCGGTTACCATCGCCTATGGACATTTGCAACACCAAAGGTGCACAAATGCGCTGCTGCTCTCTTAAGGAAGACTGGAACCTGGTCACTAGTGCCGGAACACAACTCAAGCTCGTTATTGCGACATACTTTAGACCAGGGGTGGTAGCCATCCAGTCGGGCAAATGCCCTACCACCCGGCTGTGGATTGTTTTGTCGCCTCTTACGAGAGGCTGCCCGGCCGCAGGAAATTGTATTCTTTCTCCGTTCTTATATTCCTCATTATTTATAATTCACACATTCGACCATTGCCGATCACGAATTGCTACAAGTGCCAACCCTTCCTCATTGGTCATTATTTTAAAATTTTATTTGTAAATTTAGTTTCTCTCTAACCTTAGCAATTATTACTTAAATTTTTAATTTAATAAGAAAAGCATTTTCTTTCTACAGACTCCTTTCTTAGTACACATTCAATTCAACCCATTCCAATAAACCACTGTCTTGAGAAAATATCAGAGACGAATGTTTTTGACTAATACTTTACTTGCTTACCAATATTTATTTATTTAATACGGATCACCAACAGTTTTTTACATTTGTTCAATTAAAGTAATGGACTTATGCCTAAGGTTTACAACCCGATATAAAAACTAATTATAATAGGTAAACACAACTTGCAATTTAATTTCTTTATTGTTATTTAATTAAACTCTAATAATAATAATAAAAAAGTGTAAAAATAATGAAATTAGTCTGGCCGTCGGTCTATGTCTAAATAAGGTACTTTTGGGCTAAACGAATCTATATATAAGTATATAAAAATCAGTTGCTATTCGTTAGTCTTGCTAAAACTCGAGAACGGCTGGCCTGATTTGGCTAATTTTGATTTTGAATTATTTGTGGAAGTCCAGGGAAGGTTTGAAAGGTGTGTAAATATGAAAAAAAATGCTTGGAATATAGTAAAAACAACAATTTCGCTATCTCTTACAATCTATTCCTACCTGTCAAACGTTTGATGTTCGTCCCGTCGTTCAGAAATCAACGATTTTGTATTTATTGCTTCTGAGGCGGTACGAAGTTTACCGGGTCAGCTAGTCTTTATATAAAATTAATTTTTGGAGTCAAAGTAAATGTCAATAACGTCACTACAATATAGTCTATATTGGTAGCAAATGAAGTCAATTCAGTGTTTGAAATTTATGTACCACGCATCTCACGTTATATCGTTTATCTGAGTGATATGTAATTTTAGCTGAACAAATGGAGTTTTTGGCGGGAACTGAAAGGGGACGTTATGCTGTGCAGTTTTATTTTCTAAAAATGTGTAAAATTACTCTAAAATGTACAATAGTTGTAGGATATTGATAATTTTTGAGTAGTTATTATGTGTTTTGTGAGAAATGTGAACTGTATAGTCAAATGTGACCTTTTGAGTTGTCACAAGAACTCCGATAAATGGCACTAGCTGATTACCTACAGCTGTGCTACACATAGGCTTAAGAAAATGAAGAAACTATATTGTAAACTAAGATCTGGCTTAAAGGCCTAGCTGCCAAGCCACAAACCTAAATAAATAAATAGCTGAGCAAATAAAAGTAGAATAAATAAATAGATGGATGCAGAAGTCGTGGAAGGCCACGACACACCTTCCATGATCAAATTGATCGTGTACTAGCAGAAGGTGATGTCAGGAGCCTTAGAACAGACGAGCTTGCATGACAAGAGTTATGAATGTCAAAGAGGCAAGTGAGGTGTGTAAGAATAAGCCTAAATGGCACTCTGTTGTTCGTGCCTACCCCGCAAGGGAACTGGCGTGAAGTTATGTATGTATGTATGTATGTAAATAAAAGTAGGATGCTTTTACTGTTTGTTTTGTTCTTACTGTTTCGGGTTTTCATTCTCTGCCTGTGTGTTATTGTTTTATTCATATATTTTTTTATATTTTATATTATGTTTATATACATAGACATAGACAACACTTTATTGTTCACCAAAACAAAAATTCCAAAAAACTATATATATATTATTTACTAATTTCGTTGCTGTTTAAATTAACAAGTCACTTATGTCTTCGAGTACGGCAGTTGGTCTTTATCCCACTTCGCATTTAGAAATAAAAATACTTGACTATTGTCGTATGAATTAGGAACTTTTACAATTTTACTACGCGATATCATTCCTAGTATTCCTTTTACATTAAAAAATTTTCTGTGATTTGAATTACTTATCTGGAGTTATTACCAAAATACCATAGATTATGGTTTCACTGAGTGACTCATTCAAACTAGTGTGGAAACCTCTTAAAAAACAAAATTCGTGAGATAATAACGTAACAAAAGTTGTTACGCGGCACACGAGTCGATGTTAAAATGTTAAGTTTATGTAATGAGTTTTATTTTCAAATTATATTTATATCATTTTCAGGCCTGTGTACTTAGGGGCCATGCACAAATGACGTCACAAGATTTTCATTACTTTTTGACCTCTCGTCTGTTCTTGTTACAGCTTGTCACATTCGTGTTCTCCCTCCCTATTGTAACATCACCTATTTTGCAATTTTAGAACAAGAAATTATGATTTTTTTTTTTTTTGTTGGCAGACAAACACACACATTGTATATCCCCAAATTAAGCAAGTTACGCTTGTGTTATGGGTAATATACAACGGACTACTCTGGGGCCGATCCCAGACACCCAGACCATAGTAAATAACGGAGAAAATACGTTTCCGAAATTTACTATACCAGGAATCGAACCCGAAACCTCTGCGTTGCAGTGAGGTAGGCCGGCAAAGGCTTAGCCCGCTCAACCACAGAGGAATTATGAGATGTCGCCGAACGTTTCGTAGAGATCGTGTGTAAGACGCGATCAAAAGGCTGGCGTCTATGTTGCTCAAAGGTTAAGCATTGCTAATCAACGTGGTAACGCCGCCAGCCTTTTGGGAACGTTCCCGGTAAGTGACAGTGGTTTGGGACCAATATTTTATCCGTGCAGGAACGGAGAAAGAATACAATTTCCTGCGGCCGGGCGGGCTGTTGTAAGAGGCGACAAAAGAACCCGCAGCCAGGTGGTAGGGTATTTTCCCGACTGGATGGCTACCACCCCTGGTCTAGAGTATGCCGCCATAACAACTTTGAGTTGTGTTCCGGCATTAGTGACCAGGTTCCAGTCTCCCTTAAGAGAGCAGCAGCGCATTTGTAGCGCCTTTGGTGTTGCAAATGTCCATAGGCGATGGTAACCGCTTTCCATGAATTGGGCCGTCGGCCTGTCTGCTGAACTCCTGCAATAAAAAAAATAAAGAATTAGTTCCATTTCCATTTAAATTATTTTTTAATTATTTAAACACTATGTTTATATATATGTAGTTGGAAATATGAATTTGATTTGGGTGTTTTAGTACCCATGTCTAATCAAGACGAGTCATAGATCGTTGGATAGCTTTTTCAAGTGAACAATAAATACTATGACGACAAACCCGTATATATTGTCCGTTTTGAAATTTACCTGGTGGTGCGGGTGACAAAGGTAGAATTTGTTGGTGGTGGAAGGAGGCAAAATTCAGTCGGGTAGATTTGAGCGGCACTCACCTGCGGATCCACAGTCCTCGTGGTAAAGCACGTCTTCAGGGGTTGCGTATATCACACCAACAACAGGAGCGGGTTTAAGGTAAAAGCGTTCTATGCAAATCACTTATGCGCGTGCGGTGCTTGCGAGGCCGTCGACGTACTGGGGCGCCCGCCGGCACGAGTCGTGGTCAGCCGACAGGTGGCACCGCCTGTCTCTATCCAGCGTGCGGATTTGCGGAAAGGAGGGGAAAGGTAGGTAATATAAGGCGCCTATCCAATACCTTTCAGAAAATACTGGTTTTAGGCTTAGAACAATAACTAGTGGTCGCCCGTGGTCGAAATTCATCAATAATAATTTGTTATTAAAGACTATAAGTTCTATAATCACAGATTTCGCCAAGGCTCCACTGTTAATTTGACTTGAACAATAAACAAAAGAGTATATATGTGTGTGTCAAATACATGGTAGTGTGTGTAATGTTTTTTTTTATTGATTTAATGTATTATTTATGCATAATTTAAAAAAAATTAGCATTCGTCGCTTCTTCTCTATATAAACTATAAGTGCGCGAAATTTCATACTCCGGACGCATTTTTGGTAAAACGGGGCACAAAGTTTTTTCTCACGTATTAATTAATATTAAACAAATTTTTTGCAAAGGGTAACCACTTTCCACTAGGTGGGCCGTCTGACTGTTTACCAGCTTCGCAATTGAAAAGTAATATATGGACCGCAATTCGTTATTGACTGGGAACGTTCCTAAACTTCTCGCTACGTTGCCAAGTTGGATAGCAACTGTAACTAAACATATAGTGTAACTAGCTGACCCGGCAAACGTTGTTCTTCCGACGGTGAAAAATATATTACCACCTATTCTCATATCTACCAAATATACAAAAAAAATCATTAAAATCCGTTAAGCCGTTTAGGAGAAGTTCGACCACAAACACCATGACACGAGATTTTTATATATTAGACATATGAACTTGATATAGCAGTCAATATACCATGCTAATAACAGGCATGTGGAGCTGCCGACGCGTCTGGGCTGCGGTCGCCGTCGGCCGATGGACGCCGGCGCCAAAACCGCACGAGATGTGACCAGAGTCCAACCATCTGTCGATAATGCTAATGTAGAATACCTACGTACGTATCCGTACATATGTTGTATTAAAATCGTAACTACGTACATACATACAGTTTTTTATATTGTCCGTCTTTTTGTCCAATATGAAGTTTTATATCAGGTTACTCTTTCATATCGACAGGTTACATAGGTCTATACCAAAGCTGCGCAGAACCACACGTGTGCGGTGAGTCCCATCAAAATATAGTTCTATTTAAATTCATTTCTTTTTATACGTGACGTACCTATATATTATTATTATTCAAAATCATTATTTTCACATTTCAATAATTGTTAGTGACGATCACGAACCGCGTTCGTAATACCGAAGTAAGAAAGAGAGTTGGTCTGAAAGAGAGTGTCGGAGTGAAGGTAAGGAAAGGAATGCTCCGGTTCGGGCATGTGGAATGAATGCATGACGAAAGAATGACTAAACAGATATACAATGCCAAAGTGGATGGATACAGAAGTCGTGGAAGGCCACGACACACCTTCCTTGATCAAATTGATCGTGTACTAGCAGAAGGTGATCTCAGGAGCCGTAAGAATAGACGAGCGTGCATGACTAGAGTTATGAATGTCAAAGAAGCAAGTGAGGTGTGTAAGAATAATCCTAAATTGCGCTCTGTTGTTCGTGCCTACCCCGCAAGGAAACTGGCGTAAAGTTATGTATGTATGTATGTATGTAATAATCGTTTCATAACATATTATGTACTTATATTAAATTGTTCAAAATATATATCTCGTGTCTATTCTTTATATTAATTATTAATTAAATGTTCATTAATTCTTTTTTCTTCTATGAAGGTGACGTTACTGCCTGGCACTAACGGAAGACCAGCGTTGGTTGTTATCAACCAGCATTTGCTGAGTTAGGGCCTGTTTCGAGTTAGTTAACCTTTAGCTTTTGTTAAACTGCTTATGTATAATTTCCATTTTAAATAACTCTAAATAAACATTATTTTCTTTCTTTCTTATGAACTGCTTGTCGCTGGCCACCGGTGGCTACGGTCGGTGGACCGCAAGCGCCCAGCCTTATATTATAATTGCGAAAGTAATTTTGTCTGTCTATGACACTTTCACGGGGAAACCACGATACCGATTTTGCTGAAAGGTACCTATATATATAGTTTCAATACCGAGAATTATCTGTGTAGGAACGGAGAAAGAATAGTTATTAATTCCTGCGGTCAAGTAGCCTGTCGTAAGAGACGACAAAACTTAAAGGTACGTTCATAATTTGACCAAATTTTATTGACCTTGCTTAGAAGATCTAGACAGTTAATATGGGAAGAAATAATTTTTATAAGAAGTAGAAAATCAGCTGTATCGGTCCTTAAGTGGCAAGAGTCGAAACTTTTACAAAGATCAGTGTTATGAATCTAGAGTACCGGGTCTTTTCCTTATAGAATAAATTACGAATAAAACGCTTTTGTAAATAATTAACCTACGTTTTAATTAGTTTAATTATTTTGTTCTAATTGTACTCCGACGTTTCGACCACTTTTCAGTAGCCGTGATCACGGAAGACAAAGAGATCAAGGAGTTAAGTGAATGTTAAAGTTATTATATAGTCTACCGCCAACTTGTTTTATTTTAATTATTTAAAGGTAGTGGTTACGTATTTGTGGCTTTTGGGATCGAGGGGAACAGGAGCTCATCACCTCTATCGAGATCTCTCAAAGCATTTAATTGAGATCTCGTAAAACCAAAAGGCTGGCTTGCACCTATGGTAACGAATGAGCATTGCCATCCAACGCGGAAACGCGGCCAGCACTTTGGGCACGCTCCCCGCTGATAGCGATTTTGAGTAATTTTTTTACTTATAGACATTTTATTTTCTAAGTATAGTTTTATTTATATTTAACACTAGCTGTCCCGGCAGACGTTGTTCTGCCCTGAAGAAATAAAATTTAGAACCCGATTGCAGCGCCACCTACCGGGTCCAATTGTGAATCTAAACCATCCTCGAATCCACTTGAATACACACAAAAAAAATTCATTCAAATCGGTCCAGCCGTTTAGGAGGAGTTCACTGTCAACACACGTACAGAATAATTATATATATAAAGATAATATCAGCCCAGAAATGTCCCACTGCTGGGCTCGGGCCTCCCATTATAGGGGGAATGGACAGTATACCCGTCACGCTTGTCCAAGGCGGCTTGGCAGGTTTGACACATCGATTATCTCGATGTGCAGGTTGCATCACGATGTTTTCCTTCACCGTTGTTAGCACGTGGTAATCGTAAGAATATGCACATTACATTAGAAAACTGACCCAGGATCGAACCTGCGTACTTTGAGTTTGGGACGCCTGCGCTAGCCATTACGCTACCACGACTTACTTTTTATTTAAAAGTATAGTTTAATTTATATATTTGATTGATTTATAAATGGCAGAGAAAAAATCCTTCAGTGAATTTTGGATTGAACAATATTGTTTAATATTAACTTTTTTGGGTATTGTTTACATTGACGGCCTCTGTGGTTGAGCGGGCTAAGCCTTTGCCGGCCTACCTCACTGCAACGCAGAGGCTCCGGGTTCGATTCCTGGTATAGTAAATTTCGGAAACGTATTTTCTCCGTTATTTACTATGGTCTGGGTGTGTGGGATCGGCCCCAGAGTAGTCCGTTGTATATTACCCATAACACAAGCGTAACTTGCTTAATTTGGGGATATACAATATGTGTGTTTGTCTGCCGATTATTTATTTATTTATTTATTTATTATGGGAACCTATTCTAATTTACTCATTGACACTTGACATCTTTGTTTTTCGTGATCACGGCTACTGAAAAGTGTCCAAAACGTCCAAAATTTTGTGTGCATTTCGGGTAGGTCTGAGAATCGCCCAACATCTATTTTTCATATCCCTATTTTTTTTTTGACAAATTTTCTTATTTATATTTTATTTTGATTTAGCATTGAAAAATACATACAACTTAACATTTTCACCCTTCTACCACCAACCCCTTTTTTTAATAACGATATTAGTATTGTAATAATTTAACTTACTTGAAATTAGTAAAAATAATTTAAAAGGCAAAACGACGTTTGCCGGGTCAGCTAGTATACAATAATAAATTAAAATAAGGAGTGGCGAGTCACCGTCTGCCCATTTTTCCATGTTCTCCGAACATTGCGATGAGCAGACGTCATAGTCCCCATATTCCCAGACCCTTAGTACTACTAGCAGTTCACGCCAATAGCCCGGTACTTTTTGTCCTCATTTCCCACAATAGTCCTACACTGGCCGGGGCGTGTCCTTGGGTGCATTACTATATGGTGTATGTAGACAGGGATAATCGCCGGTCAGTGTCACGCCACATTTACATTAAATTTGTCAAAGGGCCTCTACGTGTTGGCCTTCCCATGGCCCCACGCAAGCCCTCTAAAAATCCGGGCCATTTTTATGACCCGTGTTCTACAAACAATTAAAATAATAAATTTAGTGCAACGACTATTTATGTATTAGAATGTTCAATATAGGTACTCACTCCTAAAGTCATGGTAAGTAAAGTAAAACCACGGATTACCTTCTATGCTTTGACGGCCAGTTTAGTCATTCTTTCATAAATGAAACAGACATACAATGCAAAAGTGGATGGATGCAGAAGCCGTGGAAGGCTACGACACACCTTCCATGATCAAATTGATCGTGTACTAGCAGAAGGTGATGTCAGGAGCCTTAAGAACAGACGAGCTTGCATGACAAGAGTTATGAATGTCAAAGAGGCAAGTGAGGTATGTAAGAATAAGCCTAAATGGCACTCTGTTGTTCGTGCATACCCCGCAAGGGAACTAGCGTGAAGTTATGTATGTATGTATATACTATTTATGTAACCTTTTTTTATCAACCCTACTGACCATCGACACGTGACATTATGAGGCTATCGGCAAAGCTTCTGCGTACAGGCAGTACAATCTTAATGTAACAAATTAATCCACATAATGTAGCTAGTTTGATGTAACCCTCTTGACCCGTTTCGGTTGGACGAAGTCAAAGATATTGGGAAAGTGGGTCAATCAATCCCCCAACTTTACGGGCAACATGTGCAACTTGTGATTATCAGAAGAACACTCATAGATATATGTTACTTGCAACGGTATACAAAATAAAATACTTTAAACAAAATCAGGGTAATAAATACAAAATATAAAATTTAAAAAGAACCCACTTGAACATACATAAAAAATCGAAATGTGTGCTGGGACACATAGTAGAAGTGAAACTTCAACGGACAAGTGGAAAAACGAATGGCAACGGATAAGTGGAAAAACGATTCGTAACGGACAAGTGGCAAAACGAATCGCAACAAAATTTTAAATTGAAGTTTTACGGGCAGGTTTTGAAATTGGACAAGTACATTAAGAATCTGCCCGTTGTGATTTGTTTAAGTAAATGTACCTAACATTTTAATGAATGCATTTTTTATTTAAACATATTTTATTTTATCAAACAAAAAAAATTAATTCGATCCGGAACCAATAAAAACATCTATAATCCACTCTAATATCATGCTGCCTCTAACCATGTTTACTCTAAAATTATGCCGCCTATCACCACGGCCGTAACGTTTTTTCGTGACAGAAAAAATCCTAATACGCCCCGTCTATATAGAACTTTCACTTCAAAAAATTTCATCAACATCGGTCCAGCGGTTTAAGAGGAGTTCAGTGATATACACGCTAACATCAGAATTTTATACATAAAGATTTTTCTGTTACGCTTAATGACTGTCCCGCAGATATTGCAGTTTTTGTGATACGACACTATTATTAATTATTAATGACGTTAAGCATTGACTGATAACATATGTATACACAATGTAGCTAATAATTAACAGCATTATTTTTAAAGCTATAAACAAGAGGCATTTGGCCACAGGCACTGAAACTCACGTTATCCCAGATGAAGCAGGGACATAACAGTAAAAGACTTTTTTTTTATTGCAGGAGATCAGCAGACAGGCAGACGGCCCACTTGATAGGAAGCGGTCACCATCGCCTATGGACATTTGCAACACCGAAGGTGCTACAAATACGCTGTTGCTCTCTTAAGGGAAACTGGAACCTGGTCACTAATGCCGGAACACAACTCAAGGTTGTTATGGCGACATGCTTTAGACTAGGGGTGGTAGCCATCCAGTCGGGCAAATGCCCTACCACCTGGCAAAAGACATTTGAAAGTCATTATAAGTAATTGAATGCGCAGTAATGTTAAAATAATTTCAAATGCCGACCGCGTTTGCAACGTGGGTTAGTGTTGGAATTGATTCCGAGTCCAAGATGAAATCACACCTATTACGTGTTTGGGCATACCAAGTCTCAAGGGGATTTATTACGATATTGAAAACGATGATTTTTTTACTAAAAATCAGAAACATATTTTAGAATTTGTTCACATGTATTTCACAACATCGCCGCCGTGACAAAATTGTATAAATAACAAATTTAAAATCCCGACAAATCTTGAACCGTAAACAAATAATTAAATGTTTACACACGAGTTATGTGAGATGGTTGTCGGAGGAAGTTTTAAAAAACTACATTTATTAATAAGACTTCAATTACATAAAAAAATTACATTAATAAACTATATCAGTTATAATTAATGAGCACTATGCTCTGAAGAGAGTACGTGCTGCATCTATTGCAGTCGGTCTGTCCTGCTCATTGGTCGGCAGGGTGAGGTCTCGGAGGCTTTCCAGGAAACTCAGCAGTTTCCCACGCGCAAGAAAAGTCACTCACATGTGGCTTCTTTGAAGTTTGCGAAATTATCGTGTGAGAAATGACAGGGTTGCCTCTCATATGTGTGGAAAAGTATAAAGCTACACATACATAACACATGTTATCAAATTATAGCGGTAATTAATCATTATTATTAATTATTATATTTATTCTCAATTAATTGTATAAAACATGCTCCATAAAAAACATGGTAATAATAACATTTAATAATTCATTCGAAACATGTTACTTTTGATTTCGGTATATTAATTTTTTTAAATAAAAGTTTTTATTCAGTTTATTTTTATTAATATTTAAGGTTAATACACGTTACATAGATGTAAAGTTGGTCTGAAAGACAGTGTCGGGGTGAAGGTAAGCAAAGGAATGCTCCGGTGGATCGGGCATGATGAAAGAATGACTAAACAGATATACAATGCAAAAGTGGATGGTTGCAGAAGTCGTGGAAGGCCACGACACACCTTCCATGATCAAATTGATCGTGTACTAGCGGAGGGTGATGTCAGGAGCCTTAAGAACAGACGAGTGTGCATGACAAGAGCTATGAATGTCAAAGAAGCAAGTGAGGTGTGTAAGAATAAGCCTGAATGGCGCTCTGTTGTTCGTGCTTACCCCGCAAGGGAACTGGCGTGAAGTTATATATGTATGTATGTACATAGATGTAAAGATAAGGAACAATTTCAGCTTTAAGAAAATGTATTAAATTCGATTTCGTAAAAAATATGAGTTATATAATTTCACCATGACGAGGACGATATAGGGGGTAATCAACAAAAACTGGATGGACAGCTTATGATAAATCTGATTAGTCACATTTCACGAAACAGTAAGTATATTAATATACTTAAATACAACTTGTATTTAAGTACATACACATACATACACATAATTTCACGCCAGTTCCCTTACGGGGTAGGTATTTAAGTAATTAACCTTAATTAGTTTATAGTCCTTTACAATTAAAATTTACATTCACTTTAAACGCGAAATCTTGAAATTGGAATATAATATATTTGCCAGGTGGTAGGGCATTTGCCCGACTGGATGGCTACCACCCCTGGTCTAAAGTATGTCGCCATAACAACCTTGAGTTGTGTTCCGGCATTAGTGACCAGGTTCCAGTTTCCTTTAAGAGAGCAGTAGCGCATTTGTAGCAACTTTGCTGTTGCAAAGTCCATAGGCTATGGTAACCGCTTTCCATCAAGTGGGCTGTCTGCCTATCTGCTGATCTCGTGCAATACAAAAAAAAAATACAAATTTAATACATCCTACCACTAATTAGAGAAAAAATACAAATAATAAATAGATCCTAAATCACCGACATTTGGGAACGTTCCCAAAACGCTGACCATGTTACTAAGTTGGATGGCAACGCTTAAAAAATATTTCATATTTGTTGTTCACTTTGAATGAAATTTGTAATTAAAAAAAAAAATTAAAAGTAAAGGAACTCAACTCCCATCTTTGGGTTGGTGCACCCCAGTGCTCCACTTGACTCCTTGCAGCGCCGACCGGTCGGTATTGTCGACGATCCCAAAATTACAGACGGCTTAGAGTCGCTCAGCCATAGAAGACCGCCCTATAGTGGGCATCATTAAATTCATTCCCCATTCATGGCAACAGTCCAGCCGAGGTAAAACTCCTTAGGGAGCTCCCTCGAGCAAGTTGCCCCCCCGGGCTCGAGCGCCTTCGCTTCGCGAAGGCACTCGCCCCAAAGACCCCGGTAAAGTTGTAAGGTCTTCGGACCAACAACATAAAGTCAAGTCCAATAAAAAAAAAAACCATAGAAGAGACATTGGCGCTCTAAGCGTGTTCTACCGTCTGTAAAACGGGGAGTGCTCTGATGAACTATTTGATTTGGTGCTTACGTCGTCATTCTATCATCGCACCACTCGCCGGCGATTGGGAGTTCATCCAAACTTCCTAGACACTTGGAAGTTCTCCACGGTACGTGGCGGACGCTCCTTCATGCCATGTGTCCAAGTTATGGAATAAACTCCCTCCCGCGATTTTCCCAGAGCTCTACAATATGGGGCTCTTCAAAACGGGCGTGAACAGATACCTAAAGTCTCAACGAGGTAGGCAACGCATCGGCTCCCTTAGTGTTGCAGATAGATGTCCATGGGCGACGGTAGCCACCTATCACCAGGTGGTCCGTTTGCCAGTTTGTCTACTAGCAAACATAAAAAAAGGTTATTTTTTTATTTTTTATTGCAGGAGTTCAGCAGACAGCCAGACGGCCCACTTGATGGAAAGCGGTTACCATCGCCTATAGACATTTGCAACACCAAAGGTGCTGCTGCTCTCTTAAGAGAGACTGGAACCTGGTCACTAATGCCGGAACACAACTCAAGGTTGCTATGGCGACATACTTTAGACCAGGGGTGGTAGTCATCCAGTCGGGTTACGCCCTACCACCTGGCTGTGGGTTGTTTTGTCGCCTCTTACGACAGACCGCCTCGCCGCAGAAAATTGTATTCTTTCTCCGTTCCTGCACGGTAAAAATAATACAAGCATACAATATAACAATAATAGTGTTGTGCTCGACCGAGACATAATTTTAAAATTGTAACAGAACAGTGAACACTAAAGAGACATCCACATCGAATTCGATTTTCAAAAAGGAATATATCCACTTGCAATTTTAATTTCAAACTGGATACTGGAGGCGTACTTAAAATTGGTTATTCGGCGAAATATCCACCGCTTCCTACGAGTCGATCGGCTTCATGCAATATTAATAGACACGGCGTCCCGTCGACGCTACTCTAGCCCACTCTTGCTTATGTGAGGTTGTTAGTTTTTAACTCTAGTCATTCAAGTCAAAAAGTAAATATGATACAACTACTCAAAAAACGAAATAACAGTCGGAAAAGAAACGATCACTAAAACACCTTTTTGTTTTTTATTCTATTTTACATATATAGCGCGACGTTCAGCCCTCGTCTATTTTTTCAGACAAATAATTTTAATACAAGTAAATAAGTCTAATATTGACCTATTAACCCCTGATAATGTTCTAAATAATTAAATATTTGAAACAAATTTCCATATAATACGTAATAACATAAAAATGAGTGTAGAGTGTGGAAATTAGCAATTTGATATATTTTTTTAGTGTTCTTTGTTTCCAAAGTTAATTAATAATATTTCTGCCTTGTGCCAAAATATTTACTAGCCCACATAACTGAAAACCATTAATAGTCTATTACTTTATTTTACACTCTTAACTTTTAATTTGACTCGAATGACTCGAATCACCAAATCGAAGCTTGTTGACATCATTACGTGTTACCGTCTACCTCAGAAACGGCGGAAACACTAATATATATTTAAAAACAGTATCTCCACAGTTCGCTTTGAACATTCCATGAATTCTAATACAAATTTGCTATTTTCCGTGTAGTAATAATGTTTTCAAGTAGCAGTTGCAATGATTA
This sequence comes from Dendrolimus kikuchii, assembly GCA_019925095.2. Taxonomy (NCBI): domain Eukaryota; kingdom Metazoa; phylum Arthropoda; class Insecta; order Lepidoptera; family Lasiocampidae; genus Dendrolimus; species Dendrolimus kikuchii. Next base: position 2,552,604 of record CM034394.1, on the reverse strand, counting down.
CATTTTTTGTTTGGGTTTAAATACGTAATTAACATTGAAAGCGTACCTACATTACATAATTTTACTGTCGCACTCAGAGTTGAATCGTTCATTAATATTTTACAGTGATGATTATAAATTATTCATTTTTATGACTGAAGTAAGTAAGACCAATCATAAAAATGTGTAACAAAAAATACTCACTACCTTAAACTTTTATCCGTGCACGAACGGAGAAAGAATACAATTTCCTGCGGCCGGGCGGCCTATCGTAAGAGGGGACTAAACAACCCACAGCCAGGTAGTAGGGTATTTGTCCGACCGGATGGCTACCATCCCTGGTCTAAAGTATGCCGCCATAACAATCTTGTTTTGTGTTCCGGCATTAGTGACCAGGTTCCAGTCTCCCTTAAGAGAGCAGCAGCGCATTTGTAGCACCTTTGGTGTTGCAAATGTCCATAGGCGATGGTAACCGCTTTCCATCAAATGGGCCGTCTGCCGGTCTGCTGAACTCACGCAAAAAAAAAAATTACTTGACGTATATTAATTAAAGTATTTTTTGTGTATTATACCATTATGACCTTTTCAAAGTATTTGAACACTATAACTCAAAAGTAAAGGTTTTTTTCATTGTAAGAGTTCACCAGACAGGCAGACGGCCCACTTGATAGATAGCGGTTACCATCGCCTATGGATATTTGCAACACCAAAATGCGCTGCTGCTCTCTAAAGGGAGGCTGGTATCTGGTCACTAATGCCGGAACACAACTCAAGGTTGTTATGGTGACATACTTTAGACCAGGGGTGATAGCCATCCAGGTGGGCAATTGCCCTACCACCTGGCTGTGGGTTGTTAAGTCGCCTATTACGATAGGCTGCCCGGCCGCAGGGAATTGTATTCTTTCTCCGTATATCTCCTCTCTTATAGATATTAATAAAAAGGGCATTATTAAACCTTACATTGTTGAATTCGGTTCACCGTAACGACCAAATTAACTCTCCTATTGTAATAATGTGTACTCTGTGATAGTAATTATAGATGAGCCCTTCTAAGAAGCCCCGTTTGAAGTTTCTTATAAATACTGACGAACTAACTTTGTAACAGTACCAAAATAATTTATATCAAATGAAAACACCATAATTAGCTTATATCTTTAAAAACGTGACACATGGCAACGTTATGTTTGACAACATTTTCTTTTTCTGAATTAATAGTAACGTGACCTGGAGATCGATTTATAATCGAGAAGCTTAAACATAAATCGTAATTAAGTTATGCATATTTTCCACATTTTTCAACGTAAAATTGTAAATGTTTTAATTTGCTTTGTGCAGCTAAGCCGTGGCATCACTTAGAGGTACTTGCGGAAGGTCAGCGCTGGTTGTGAAACTAGCAATATGCTGAGCAAGAGCCTTTTTAGAACATCACAATTAATTGTTACATATATTATCATATAAGACTTTTTGTATCTTGTCCTAAATAAATATTTTTTCTTTCTTCTTTCTTTCTTCTAAAATATATATTTTGAAGTTATAACTTCTTATGAGAGGGTAAATCGCTTCGTTACGTAACGCGTTACGGTGCCAGTCTGGCTTCCCTTTCTCTCACGCATACGGCAGCGGTAGGCAGGCTCCTCCTCTCTCGTTCTAACCCACAGCGCTAGCCGTATTTCGGTAATTAGATTAAATAATGATACTAATAATGTACATACACAAAATTCTAATGTACATATTCAAGAATTGTAACTAAGAATAAAATATATTTTATAATCAATGAAAGATTTTATTAATAAACTAGCGGCCCCGGCAGACGTTGTCCTGCCTTTAAAAAATAAAATTCTTGAACCCGATCCCAGAGCCACCTACTGGTACTAATTGTGAATCTAAACCATCCGGGTACCCACTCAAACACACAAAAACAAAATTACTAAAATCGCTTCAGGTGATTAGAAGGATTCCAGAACCCGATCTCAACGCCACCTTCCGGTTCTAATTGTGAATCTAGAAGAGTAATATATTTTTTTTTATTCTAAGTCATGACAAAATAAGATTAAAAATCTTGCCAAAAAATTAAAGTTTATAATTAACAAATAAAAAATAGGGGTCGATCGTAGAGGGGTGAAAATTTAGGGTTGTATGTATTTTTGTATGTTGTATCATAAAAAAATAGAAATTAAAAATTTTGTCTAAAAAATAAAATAAAAAATTTAAGGGGTGGACTACCCCTAACATTTAGGGGGATGAAAAATAGATGTTGGCCGATTCTCATAGATACCGGATAAGCACAAAAAATTTCATCAAAATCGGTCAAGCCGTTTCGGAGGAGTATGGCAACGAAAACTGTGACACGAGAATTTTATATATTAGATAACCTTTCCTTACATTATCATATTAATATACATAAAATTTAAATAATAACCTAAGCTTTTTTTAAGTTAAACAACATTAAATAGTTCAACTTAGATTAGTTTAAGTTATCACTTCTGTCGGGCGTCCCGAGACGCACACGTTTTTTTATAATAAATCGTTTTATTTTAATCGATTTGGTAATGTGTGACTTCTTATATCGATTCTAATTTTAATTGTACAATCATCGATTCACGTAACTACTAGAATCAATTTGATAAATGACAAACGTGGTTTTATCTATAGAATGGCCGAACTATAAGTGGACCTATACACATTGGGCCAATATCTTGGTTCAAAGTGTACAACACGCATTACAAATGTACGAACAACCTCACACCGCCAAAATTGCCAATTCTGTCTGAGCGTCAGAGCCAAGCTTAAGCCAGCTTTTGACTGTTCTTACAGTATATCATCTTCGCTTAGGTTGTCTAGACTATACTGCATGCACATTGAAATAGCTTTATGCTAATGCATCGCATTTATGTAATTTTTGTTCGTGCAGGAATGGAGAAAGAATACAATTGCCTACGGCCGGCCGGCTTGTCATAAGAGGCGTCAAAACCGCAGCCAGATGATAGGCTATTTGTCCCTTTGGATAGCTACCACTCCTGGTCAAGAGTATGCCGCTATAACATTCTTGAGTTGTGTTCGGGCATTAGTGGTCGAGTTCCAGTAACCGCTTTCCATCAGGTTCCTGTCTACTGAACTCATGCAATAAAAGTTCTTTTGAACGAATTGATCGTATGGTGTGGTTTATATGATTAATTGTTGTAATTCATTCATATACCTCTCCTATATTTTGTATAAGGTTTTTATCTTGCCAAGCTTGTATGGAATTTATGCAGATATATTGCAGCATAAAATTTTATTATGTCATGTCATTATTATAACTGTAATAATATTTTTCTTTCCTTTTATTCTGTCTTGGTCTTATTGAGTCACTGTTTGCTACAACACCATTAATTCTACAAAAAGTAATTCTGTAACATACTTCTATATAAAAGTTATAAATAAGAAATATAAAGAAAAACATTTTTTAGCTAGACTTGTTGCTGAGGAGTTCCTTGCTGCTTCTTCTCCTTAACACCAATAACACGTTGCAAAGCGATGTACATAGAATAGAAAGTAAAATTAAATTTTAATTTATATGTATGACCTTCAAAAAGTGTTCTCCAGTGGAACTTATTTTGAATAAAAACTTTTGAATTTGAATATAAATCGAATGTGGTAATCAATAACTTATTTTAATTGCGACCACATTTTTAAGATTTCTCATCTTTCAGATAGAATTTAAAGCTGATTTTATCTATCTTGTAATAAAAAACAATTAACGCGTTTTTTAAGCCATATCTCAACCATTTCATTTCTTTGGCCCTAAGTCCCCGTCTCCTTTTATAAGCAACTGAAAACAGTCTAGAAATATAACAATAGTTTTAAAAATAAAATAAACCCTCGAGGTATCAACACATTCAACTTAACCTCCTAAACATTTTTCTAATATTCCCGTAGATTCGAAACGCCGTTTGTATAAGATAGGTTTGTCGTACGTACAATGGTCGATTTTACACTTCTGTACCGAACTGTGGAAACTGGCGACCGTTTCCAATACTGCCATATCCTCAAGAGTAACATCGCAAAAGGTAAGGAGTTCGAAACGTGCTGCAAAACTCAAACGTGCCTTTAACAAATTGTGCTGATGACACTACTTTGTTTTTATGCAATAAATGTTTGAAACCCCAATATAAATGAATGAACATACTTATATATCATATTAAAAAGGAAACTATTACATAATAAAAATAAACCTAATTACAAATTAAACTATACTACAAATAAAACTATACTTACAAAATAACATGAATCTATAAGTAAAAAGTAGATATAGAAAGAAGAGTGAATTTGGGGAATAGTTTGAATGGAGCGTTAGGTAAACTTCAGCCAGAAGGCCCAGCTCGTCGTACACAACGCGGTGCTGGTACCTACGCTCACGTATGGAAACGAGAGTTGGGTATGGAAGGAAGAGCATGCAAGTAGAGTAAACGCGGTCGAGATGCGAGCACTGCGCAAAATCTGCGGAGTGACGCTCGCGGACCGCGTTCGTAATACCGAAGTAAGAAAGAGAGTTGGTCTGAAAGAGAGTGTCGGGGTGAAGGTAAGGAAAGGAATGCTCCGGTGGTTCGGGCATGTGGAAAGAATGCATGATGAAAGAATGACTAAACAGATATACAATGCAAAAGTGGATGGATGCAGAAGTCGTGGAAGGCCACGACACACCTTCCATGATCAAATTGATCGTGTACTAGCAGAAGGTGATGTCAGGAGCCTTAAGAACAGACGAGCGTGCATGACAAGAGTTATGAATGTCAAAGAAGCAAGTGAGGTGTGTAAGAATAAGCCTAAATGGCGCTCTGTTGTTCGTGCCTACCCCGCAAGGGAACTGGCGTAAAGTTATGTATGTATGTATGTATTTATAAGTAAAAAATTTACTCCAAATCGATATCGGCGGGAGCATGCCTAAAATGCTGGCCGCAGTTTCACGTTGGATGGCAACGCTGATAAGTTTCCCTTGGTACAAGCCAGCCTTTTAGTCACGTCAATATAAATTATTATTATTGTAGTAGCAATATTGGCTATGTTTCCAACGAGTTCTTCCGATGAAAGAAAGAATGAGAATGTTTATTTAGGACAAAATACAAAAAGACAATATTTAATATAAATTATGGTGTTCTAAAATGGCCCTTGCTCAGCATAATGTTGGTTACACAACCAACGTTGATCTTCCACGAGAATCTCTAAGTGATGCTACGGTTTAGCTCTACAAAGAAAATTAATGTCTTTACCATCCCAAGAACAAATTTCAAGAAAACTATAAGTCTGTATACCCCACACTAGCAAGTAATTGAAATTTAATTATCAAGATTCTTAAAATTGGAATACGTATAAAGCCTGATGAACAACAAGATCACTTTTAGGTAAATAGTGGGTAAAGCTATCCAAGCCATAATTGAACAAAGAGGATAAATTTAATTATCTGTATCAAAAATAAACTAAAGGTAATTCTTTTCATAGCTGGTTTAAGTTTTTCTTATGAAATATATATTTAAAAAAAATTAATAGCACATAAACATCTCATTACTTGGCTCTAGTCTCCCTACTTTACGGGAACGGATTATCCACCACGTTTTATAAAGCCGGTTTCGTAAGTTTACAACAAAAATACACTTTATTATTAAGATAATAAATACTAATAACTCCATTATATCTCATTTCTTCTCATTCTTCTTCTCATCCCCCTATCTCCTCCTCTTTATCCCATCCTAATAGGCTGGTAAGGCATTGGTTTCGCCCTTGAAATAGTAAACGTCTATAAGCGACAGCAAACACTTTCCATGAGCTGGGCTTTCTGAATGTTGACCAGCTTCATAATAAAAAAATATATATAACTACCCAATTAAGTAAAAGATGAAAGAACAAAAAAGTTTTCAAAATTAATTTCAAATTATATCATTTACTGTGAATGCGGGGTTGGAAGGGGAATTTTTTTACTGTATAGAACAATGCATTTTGATGTTGGAAAAAAGTTAAGTTTGTTGTATAACTGTTGTATAAGTATGTTATATAATTATATAACATAGTTATATAACAAATTAATATTTTTTCAACACCAAAATGCATTGTTGTATACAGTAAAAAACTTCCCCCCTTCCGTCCCCGCATTTACAGTTGGCACAGTTAGCGCGGTGAATAGGTGAACACGTCACGTGTTGTTTTAATATTTGCCACATAGAGGTGCGGTCCACGGTGAACGAAGGCATATACTGCATGGGAATGGCCGCAATCAGGTCTATATGCTGCTTTTATTATCTATTTACTGAAACGATGACCGTTATAATAGATTTTTATTTTGGAATAAAAGTCAAGTAAATTTAGACTTTACCGCAGCTATCGTAGTCTAAGGTATACTAGAAAAACTGGCAGTTGGCGCATAACAAAGAGTTCCGTTGAAGTAATATATTGTTACGAGTGCGGGACTCGAATTAAAAATGCCGTTGGAATTACTATAGAATTGATTAGAACTATACAAACACGTATAACATAGATACAAATATAACTGGACACAACCAGTACAAACTGCACGATTCAACAACACGCGCAAAGTCCGTCACTATATAGCTCATCGAATGTACACACGTCTTGCTCGTATCGTAACCATCGCTTAACTGCCTCCCCTCTCCATCCTGCCGTCGTTTTATACTTCACAAATATAAGTGTGCCCGTCTGTACCGTCGACTTAATTTCCTAGAAATACGTAATCCGTACACCTGCTTAATTATTCCTGCGAACGGCCATAAACTAGTACAATACACAATAGACTGTTTTGCTAAGTAAACAAAAGAAGTCCAAATGCGGGAAGGTAATAAACTGGGTTTTATGGCAGGTGCATTTACTTTTGTCGGCATGTAACAATATTGTATTTTCGGAATATGCTGGTCCGAATAAGCCTGTCATTTTTTTTCTTTTTTTAAAATTAATTGTACAAAGAGCCCCCTGATTTGTCTGTCTGACATTGGTCTCGATATCTTTTTTATTTTTTTATTGCATAAGTTCAGCAGACAGGCAGACGGCCCACTTGATGGAAAGCGATTACCGTCGCCTATGGACATTTGCAACACCAAAGATGCTACAAATGTGCTGCTGCTCTCTTAAGGAAGAATGGATCAAGGTTGTTATGGCGGCATACTCTAGACCAGGGGTGGTAGCCATCCAGTCGGGCAAATACCCTACCACCTGGCCGTGGGTTGTTTTGTCGCCTCTTACGAAAGGCCGCCCGGCCGCAGGAAATTGTATTCTTCCTCCGTTCCTGCACGGATAATCCTAATCTACTGTCGAACAAAACAGGCAATACTTCGCTCTTTCTGTCACTCCATACCTCTCTGTTTTTGATAACGTACGAAAAAAGACGCATAGGACAATATTTTAATTCATTAAAACTAAATGAGATCATGCTTAATTTTTTTCTTATCAAAAATATTCGTTATAATCTGAAGTACAAAAAGCTCTATTTATAAAATTTTCACAAATTTACGTGGTACAAATTTAGAGCCTAAAATCAATTTTGCTTGAAAATATAGTGATATTGCGGAGGCAGTTACTGAATATCACATTTAAAATATTTTACACGGAATTTGAGCCTAAAGACATATTTTTTTACTACTAAATTATTATAATATGAAGAAAACTAAATTTTCGCTCCACGCTAATACACAATCTTATACGTCATAGTAGCGCTCTATGGTAACTAACTATCGTGAGAAAATCATAAGTTATGATATAATTAGTTTGAAAACTAATTTTTCGCTCCACACTAATACACAATTGCGCATGCATAGTAGCGCTTTATGGTAGCTAACTATTGTGCGAGAATCATAACTTATGATATAATTAGTTTGAATACTAATTTTTCGTTCCACACTAATATACGATCGCATATGTCATAGTACCGCTCTATGGTAGCTAACTATTGTGCGAGAATCATAACTAATGATATAATTAGTTTCAAAAATAATTTTTCGTTCCACAGTAATACACAATTGCACATGTCATAGTTGCGCTCTATAGTAGCTAACTATTGTGCGGAATCATAACTTATTATACAATTAGTTTGAAAACTATTTTTTCTGTGAAAGCACAATAGATAAAGTTACTTTAGAATTTACAGTACGAGTCTGGATATGAGTTATCATTACTGATATTGCATGGAAATTATATTTGATTTTCAGAAATTCTTGGGATTTGTACAATGCATTGGAATTGAATACAAATTGTCGAGTATTGGGATGTTGCGGACAGCACGAGACTCACCATTATACAGATTCCCCACCGCAAATGTTGCAACTTCGACTGCTATGCGCTTAGTCATTGGTTTGTGGTTTCAAACATAGTTGAATGAAACAAGCTATTGAAATTGACATTTATAATCTATCCATTTTTTATATATTTTATTTGTTCTGATTTTTGGAGGGATTTTTATCCAGAAGGATACGTCGGAACTGCTTTAGAGTAAAGAATAATAAGATTTCGTTCTCGTTGGATAGGTACCAAAGATTACAGTTATTTTGCTAATATTTAAAATCAAAGGGTATTTTTTTATATTTTTTTTTATTGCAGGAGTTCAGCAGACAGGCAGACGGCCTACTTGATCGAAAGCGGTTACCATCGCCTATGGACATTTGCAACACCAAAGATGCTACAAATGCGTTGCTGCTCTCTTAAAGGAGACTGGAACCTGGAAACTAATGCCGGAACACAACTCAAGGTTGTTATGACGGCATACACTAGACCAGGGGTGGTAGACATCCAGTCGGGAAAGTGCCCTACCACCTGGCTGGGGGTTGTTTTGTCGCCTCTTACGACAGGCCGCCTGGCCGCAGGAAAATGTATTCTTTCTCCGTTCCTGTACGGATAAAGGCACTGTTATATCAAGGAAGTCCTTAAATCACGTGGTTTCAAAGTTAGGAAACCCCGCGAAATATAAATGTCCGGGATTAGTCGGATATTCAAATTGTTACGTAGTACCAAGCTAAGCTTTAGTAAGTGTAACACGGCCAATTTTCGTGCTATTTTTAGCCGTGTGATCGATTTTCAGAAAAAAATGCGGGATTCCTAGGATATAATAAATAAATAAAAAAAATATATTTAAAAGCCTTTTTATTAGGTCCATAATGAAAATGTCATACAATAATTTTAAAATGTAATTTTTTTTACTTATTCTATTTCTGGACCCCCAGTCCGGGTAAAGGCGTCCTTCAGTTGCGCCCAGTGCTCTCTGTCCGTGGCCACTGCGAGCCACCTTGGGCTCGCAACAACACGGATGACGTCGTCCCAACGCTTGAGCGGGCGCCCCCACACGACGTTTGCCATACGTGGAGCCGCGCTATTCCGTCATATACCATTTAAAAAAGAACATAAGCCAGCGTTGTAGTACATACAGACATACATACATAACTTCACGCCATTTCCCTTGCTGGGTAGGCACGAACAACAGAGCGCCATACAGGCTTATACTTACACACCTCACTTGCTTCTTTGATAGCTCTTGCCATGCACGCTCGTCTGTTTTTAAGGCTCCTGACATCACCTTCCGCTAGTACACGATCGTTGTAGTACATAATAATAGCCACCAAATGGTAAAAAGTATATTACATTACCTAAATCTATCCATTCCTTTAACAGACTCACAAATCTGTTAAAGAAATTGATAGATTTAGGAGCACTATCCAACTGTTATAACCTGTTTATTGTAAATGAAAATAAAAATGGCGATACGCATGGGAGACAAGACGGTGGTCCAACGTCTAATGGAGGGCCAATAATCTCCTTCCTAAACCATCCATCATCACTAACACCAACTGAAAATTTTTCAACAACAATTCCCTGTCAAAACATTGTCATAACAATTGAACAATAAATTATAACACCACACAAAGTCACAAACACACAACAACAAAACTTACACACATACTCACACCAACGCGCACTACCACCGCATTGCACTACACGCACACTTCACAAAGAAACCAAGACACACAAAGAGCCTAAAATTAATAACCCAGACACAGAAAGGAAAAAACAACACACATGACATTAGTTAAGATAATATATATAGGTATAGACATAGGACACACACTGCACATGCACTTCCTCACAACACTAGCATGTAACAGATACACTCTACATTAGTATAAGTTTAGTATCAAAATTAGAATAAATTAATATAATAAGTAATTCGTAAGGTACACCACAACACACATATGATTGAATAAATGTCACACGCAAAAACAAAAATTACCAAGAAGCGTGTATAAATAATTAAAACTTCTTCAAAATTAAGTTATAAAAAAGGGTACGGAACTCGAGTCCGTAGAATTAAAAAAAAACTTGTTTATTGTTTGTTTCGTATGTCTATGTACGTATATATTTTTATAACTATAATATATGTATAAAAATTATTTTGTCTTATTATTAGTAACTTTTTTTTTAAGGCGAGGAAATGTTATTTACGCACAATACTGGGTCTTTTGCAAGGGATTAGACCATAGTTGATCATGGAGGTTTTACCCTTTAATAAGGGGCAATCAAAACAGTAATCAAACAGCTTGTGTGGAGACTCAGAGAAGTTGCACGGGCAACAACCACTACCCACTAAAATCACCCTCGTCCCATGTGCCCCGCGCTTTTTATGTAGGAAAGGCTGAGACTTAGAACGTAGTTACGCCCAGTCCGATCCAGCGCAAAAAGTGCCTGAATGTGCCCCGGGAATCAGACCACATTCACTTCGTCAGCGGGAGTGATGAATCCTTTGCTCCCTTGATAGCTAAAGGCCCCCCGAAGCGGTAATAAAACTATTTTAACTGCAATCAACGCATTCTTTGAAATTAGATCTTGTCCATCCAAAGGTTGCCTGGAAGAGATTGCTTTAAGCGATAAAGCCGCCCATTCTACTACCTTCTAGTATTTAAGCTTATTGTGTATTTTTTCTCTGTAATGTTGGTGTACAACAAAGAGTATTGGAACCTTGGAAATTCTCATGCGGCTTATTCAGTCTGCCGATTAACAAAATTAATATAAAAACCATTCCACCTCTCCGACTCACTTCAAATACAGGTATTTAAGTAAATGATTGAAAAACGATTTTGTTGAAAAACTGTCGGGAAAATAAAATATAATGCAACAAAGGAAAAACTTTTGCTAGGAAATCTTTAAAGTGTCCGAAGTGAGTTCGGGTGAAAAATCGAATAAACAAACCACTAAAGACTCATCGAAGTGTGCACAAAAACCCCAGTTCAAAGAAAATTGAAAAGAAAATAGGATGACCCGTGTCGAAGATCATACATTGGCCCACTCGTCGTCGGCAGCCATTCGCAATTCACTGCTGGGCGTAGGCCTCCCTAAATCCGCGTCACTAATCCCTGTCCTCTGTCTTTCTCATCCATCGGGCTGAAGGGCGTCCGACACTACGTTTACCGAGACGCGGTCTCCACTCCAGGACTCGTCTGCTCCATCAGCCATCGGTCCTGCGGCTGACGTGACTACCTCGCTGCCACTTCGACTTGTTAATTTTGAGAGCTATGTCGGTTACCTTGGTTCTTGATATCCTCATTTCTAATTTTATCCATAAGAGAAAAACCCAAGATAGCTCGCTCCATAGCCCGTTGAGCTACTTGGATCTTGTGGACCAATCTTGCTGTCAGTGTCCATATCTCGGCCCCGTAGGTCAGGAAGGGGAGGACGCATTGCTCAAAGACTTTTGTCTTCAAGCATTGCGGAATGGTCGACGAGAAGACTTGACGAAGCTTACTGATTTAAAATGTTTAGACTTACAATTTTAGCTACTTTTTATTCTGAGAATCCTGCGGGAATTTTTCTGGGAATGATTTAAATTAGCCCACTCAGTTCACTAGAATTGAGATCGTGCCGTCGATTATTATTAGGTAAATTTTCTAAATGAGCTTTTTTCTCTTAAGTCTATATTTGACGGTTCATTTCCGTGATTAGAAGCCTTCAGTGAAAATTATCTAATTGATGCTGTGGTTCCCCGAATCGGTAATGGTTTACTTATACCCTTTGACGTAAAACCACAATGATGGAAAATTTTATCCGCGCATAAACGGAGAAAGAATACAATTTCCTGCGGCCTGGCGGCCTGTCGTAAGAGTCGACTAAACAACCCACAGCCAGGTGGTAGGGTGTTTTCCCGGCTGGATGGCTACCACCCCTGGTCTAAATTATGCGTTGCTGACCAGGTTCCAGTCTCCCTTAAGAGAGCAGCAGCGCATTTGTAGCACCTTTGGTGTTGCAAATGTCCATAGGCGATGGTAACCGCTTTCCATCAAGTGGGCCGTCTGCCTGTCTGCTGAACTCCTGCAATAGAAAAAAAAAATATAGCTGCATAGAACACAGGGAAATGCAGGCAGTTATATAAAGGAAGGATTGCACAGTACCTTTATGTATTGAAGCGATGATTTCTCATCATTTCTTAGTAGTTAGCACGACACGCATAAAAGTTCAAATTTCACGAATTCAACTAATTTGATGATATATAAGTATATAGACGAAAAATTGACTGCAATATTCAAACGATGCGTACGCGTTGCAGTGCTTTAGCAAAAGGTGAATTTTATAAGATGACCACTATTGCGACTGCGATGCTGTTGATATCGCATGCCGTCTCCTTTCTTCCGCTTGCTAAGGTATGTATAAGAGAGGAAGAAAAGATAGGAGGTGGTTTCACATGATTTAAACGTATTATTACCATTCCTTCCATTCCTTTAAGCATTTACAACGCGACCAAGGTGAAAACCGCTTAAACGTCCATTGCGTGGTCTAAGAGGAGTTAAAGGATAAACAGATGCGACATGCGACTTTGTTTTATACTATGTAATGTAAAGAAGAACGTTATATTATAAAATTGTAAATATGCCGTGTCTGTACATTAAAGACATTAGAAAAAATCAGCTGGAATAGACTATACCTTACGACGGAGAACACGGTGCAATTTTTTTATATTGCTTTTCTGTTTGTACCGGTTTTCGCCGATTGACAGAAAATTATTAGACTTATAATTTTAGCTACTTTTTATTCTGGGTATCCCGCGGAAATTTTTCTGGGAATTATTTAAAATAGCCAGATTGAAAAAAAAATCGAATACCAATGCCATTTCTAACTGATCCATAGCAAATTCTATGTAATAAAATGTGTGATACTTTGTCTCCCGGAAACCCCGCAGGAACTTTCCCGGGAGTTGTTTGCAGTCGTTCGGGTGCATGAAAATTAAATTATTCCGATACAGTTTCCACTAAAACGATGGCACACATTCTTTTTTATATGCTGCGATACTTTGTGTCCCGGGAATCCCGTGGGAATTTTCCCGGGTATGGTACAGATTAGTTAGATTGCATAAATATTACATACATATCTTACACACCTCACTTGCTTCTTTGACATTCATAACTCTTGTCATGCACGCTCGTCTGTTCTTAAGGCTCCTGACATCACCCTCCGCTAGTACACGATCAATTTGATCATGGAAGGTGTGTCGTGGCCTTCCACGACTTCTGTATCCATCCACTTTTGCATTGTATATCTGTTTAGTCATTCTTTCCACATGCCCGAACCACCGGAGCATTCCTTTCCTTACCTGCACCCCGACACTTTCTTTCAGACCGACTCTTTCTTACTTCGGTATTACGAACGCATAAATATTAGTTGATTTCACTAGAACGATAGCTTAAATCCTTTTTCAAGTGATGCGATACTTTATATTTCGAGAGTCCCGCGGGAATTTCCCCGGGAATGTTTTAAAGTATATATAAAAGTTAGCTGATTCGGATCCGATTGATTCTAAAACAATATAAACCGGGACTTTTTATATCCCCCGGGATTTTTTAACTACGAAACCACGTGGTATTACGACTTGCTTGATATGACAGTTTCTATAATTTATCACACATCTTTAGTAGAACAGATTTACCTAGTTATATATGCCTTTAGTAACATTACCTGAAGAAAAAAAGACTTTATTTGAAGAAATGACTACATTCCTTATACATTACTAGCGGCCCCGGCAGACATTGTCCTTCTCTGAAAAAATAAAAACCTAGAACCCGATCCCAGCGCCACCTACCAGTTCCAATTGTGGATTTAAACCATCCGGGAACACACTCGAACACACAAAAACAAAATCTCCAAAACCGGTCCAGGTGATTAGGAAGATTCTAGAACCCGATCTCAGCGCCACCTACCGGTTCCAACGGGATAAAAAGTATCCTATGTCCGTCTCCTGGTTCTAAGCTACCTCCCCACCAATTTTCAGCCAAATCGGTATAGCCGTTCTTGAATTATAAATAGTGTAACTAACACGACTTTCTTTTATATATATAGATTATACACAGAGCAAATTTTGAGTATTGTACGCCACATTTTCAGCGAACAAGGTTTGCACTGAGCATAATGCTGTGCCGGAATTCTTTCCGACACAACGCTGATTTTCAGTGCAAACCTTCCTTTTGGCGTATGACCAAAACGGCCCAATTTTGTTAAACTAATTCTACTTGTGTAATATTTAATTGGTAAATCAATTAAATAAATTTAAATAAAACCAACAATAAAATACTTTGTTATTTTAAAATGACAACAATTACATAACCATATAATTACTTTAATTATCTGTCCCAGGTTTTTACGGGAGTCTTCGGAGTTCATGTATTTTCATATTGTTAGGAGTTGTCAGACTCGAAGTAAAATGCCGTTGGAATTATTATACAGTTTATTAGAACTATACAAACGCGTATAACACAGGTACAAATATAATCGAACACAACAAATCCAAACGTAATGCAGAAGGTCGTAATTCAATAAACCGCGCAAAGTCCGTCACTAATAGATTACCAAATGTACACACGTCTCGTCTCGCCATAGTTTTATACTACACAAATGCAATGTGCCCGCCCGGAAACGTGACCGAATTTCCTGGAATCAGCTTGTACTTTATATCCGTAACACCTGGCTAATGATTACAGCCGCAAATAGAACAATAGGCTGTTTTCCAGAAACGAATATGCGAATAAATAAGTAAACAAATGAAGACGATCATAAAAGAATTACAATTGTTTCAATGTTATTAGTTCAAATGGCGACGGGTAATAAATGTGCATCTACAAATCTGTACGTGGAATATGTCTTTGTCGGCGCCTAGGTTGTAACAATATTAAAAAATCCGTTGCCCAGCTGAAAATATCGTTTGATTTTAAATACTGGCAATATAATTGTAATCTACCTGCGTTACATGTCAAGCGTGGACGAAATCGCGGGAAATTCCTAGTTGTCATATATAATAGCAGACCCGAGCCTCTGTATGCAACGTAGTATAATAATGAGTTACAAACACGCTGTCCTAATGCAAATAAGCCTTTTCCGCTGTATCTCGAGTAAACACGTGTTAAATGGAAATCGCTCGCTTTTGGTGTTAATGAAAGGCCGACCAGTCGCTCCTTTATATTACAGTCACTGGAAACACACCCTGATGTAGGGCCACTAAAACGCCTGTAACAGAGTTTTTTGTAATAAAAAACTGTCAAATTACGTTTTTTTTTAATATAGTTTTATTTTTCCAAAAACTAAGCCATATGTCATTGAATATGTTTCCATTAAAATATGGAATGTCGGCGACAAAACCGTTTATATCGTGATTTTTTTTAGCTACCCCCATGTTGCTTGCCCACTATTGGATAATGGTAAAATCTCAAATTTTGCCACTGGTTACGTTGCTGTGAAACATAATGAAGAATTTTTTATAAATAATATTTTTTATTTTTTACCTCATATTACGAAAAAGTCCGGCGTTAATAAGGCGAATAAAATTTAATTAATTTCTACATATATTGAATTTGATAGATGCAGAAGTCGTGGAAAGCTACGACACACCTTCCATGATCAAATTGATCGTGTACTAGCAGAAGGTGATGTCAGGAGCCTTAAGGACACACGAGCGTGCATGACAAGAGTTATGAATGTCAAAGAAGCAAGTGAGGTGTGTAAGAATAAGCCTGAATGGCGCTCTGTTGTTCGTGCCTACCCCGCAAGGGAACTGGCGTGAAGTTATGTATGTATGTATATATTGAATTTAATGATTTACGATATTGCTATGTGAAACAAAGCTAGAAGAATTTACTTTGAAGTTAAGAAGGTATCCCACTTACTAGGTCTAATCTGGTACTTTATATCCTTACTAATTTTCTGTGTTATGCTACCTAAGCCAGTTAGTGCAATTATTTTAATAGTATTTATACACTCAGTTAATCACTATGTTATAAATCATATGCTTGTAATTAAACTATGTTTTTTTTAAACGGTTCAACACTAGTTTCTATGTCAGATATTAAAATTAGGTCTTATTATGTTATAGTGTATCATACATACATACATACATACATACATAACTTCACGCCAGTTCCCTTGCGGGGTAGGCACGAACAACAGAGTGCCATTTAGGCTTAATCTTACACACCTCACTTGCCTGTTTGACATGCAAGCTCGTCTGTTCTTAAGGCTCCTGACATCACCTTCTGTATCAACTGACAGTGTATCAACTGTAATCAAACCTAGTAAGACTTCATAATTACGGGGGAATCAATATATCGCCTTTGCATTTCCAAGGCAGGTTAGAGGGTTTCATGCACCGATAACATCGTCTTGTAGATTTTAACAAAATTCTTTATTTTATTATATATTTTATTATATATATTATTATATTGTTTTCATTTTGTGTTAATACGTAAATGCAATCCAATGCAATAAAAGATAGCCTATGTGGAATCATCCTTTGCTACAATTCTAATCTAATCAGTATAATAATATACGATATATCACTGAAATACCACAAACCTTCAAATATAAGAATCAAATCAAACAGAATACGCCACAAATTCTGCTATTATAATATCACAGTTTTCATGACCCCACACTAAGCTACATAAACGACCCCTCACTAAGTAATTACACGTTACTCAGTAATTAAAAGGCCACTTAAGCAAAAACAAACTTAAACGCGTCTAAGCTTAGTTAAATGTCGCTAAGAAACAAAAAGTCAGCAAGAAAACTTTGCCGACTGAATCTTATATAGACCTAATTCAAAGCTTACTTGTCTGAAAAAATGTCTACTTGTTATAGTCACTTTATCGCCCAAAATAAATCAAATAAATGTACTTAAGGAATTAACTTTGGATCCATATTTCAGCATAAAGAGATTAAAATTAATAGGAACTTACAGGGTCAGCTTATAGTTCTGACTATGTCCTAATTTGATTTAAATTACAAAACAATTTTACATATAAAGAAAGTTTTTCAATATTGAGTTATTATATATCTTTATAAAAAAAAAGTCGTAAATGACTAAATAGTATATATAAACGATTAAATGAACGCACTCAGAAAACACTACTTAATTCTTATACTATATACCTACTAATTAATATATATATATATATGTCGGGTTCACGCCGGGAGCGAACGAATGACGCTCCGAGAATAACACAATAATAATCTGAAATATTATAATCGAAGTTTATTACACTAGAATTACCACAATTACGATATTAAATATTGCACAATAATACACAGAAATATTAGGACAACTCCAAGCTTCTCAGGTGTCGAACAGCAGTTTGCCCTTCAAGAATACTGCGATTATCAAGCAGTAATTATCGACCACAATACATTATGTGCTCCCCGTCCAAGACTACCAATGCAGACTGTCCGTCGTAGACTGCCGATTGAAGACTCGTAGACTGTCGGTTTAAGACTGCTCCTCCTCTGCCCGAACACCGCGTATTTAACAGGTCCTCGTAGAGCGCCGCATTGACACCATCCGGTAATGCTGTGGCGCCACTTCAGTTACACTTCCTTCATAAAACCAACTTCCTCCATACCTATTAACTTCCAACATCCGGTTACTCTATTTCTGATATCTGTTAGCTTAATAATAAATGCTTCTACATTGACATCCGGTTAAACCACTTCCGATTACTACATGAAAGAATACTCTATGCGGTTATTGACTACTTCCGCCACATGGTTATTTTATAATAACAAATATTATTCCTACATATATATATATATATATATATATATATATATATATATATATATATATATATATATATATATATTATTATTATTAGAATAGTAAATTTCATTTTGTTATTTTAATACATTTTATATCAATAGTTGTATTATTTTATATTACAGTTTTATTAGGTTAAGTTAGATAAATATACACAGTTACATAATATTTATTAGGTTAAGTTGTTAAATATACATTTTAAGTTAAGCATACGAACGTGAATATAGTAAAATTAAGGTTATATAGGCCCCGAAGAACATCGGGGGTAAATAGGCGACAAAAAAAACTGGGGAACAATAGTCTATTGTCTGTTTTCGCCTTAAGTTCCAATCGATCTGTAAATTTAGATTTATTCTAATAATAAATACATACTATTTCAACTCTTGATTGCATTCAATCTCACTTCTGTCCTCGAGCCTAAGGACTGCGCCGTGGTAATCATACTGCACCTAATACTAGCAGCCATAAACATCCCACTGCTAGAATCGGGCCTCTTTTTATAAAAGAACTGACAGTATACCCGCAACGCTTATCCAAGGAGACTTGGCGGGTTCGACATATCGGTTATCTCGTGCTGGTTTCATCACGATGTTTTTCTTTACCGTTAAGTTTAACGATTATTTGTTTGTACGTGTACCTGTGGCGTACATCGAAGAGCTTTCTATCTATATATATATTGTTAAAAAGCCGTAGTAGCGTAATAGTTAGCGCACGCGTCCCAAACTCAAAGGACGCGGGACCTAATGTTTATATTGTTACATTTACCACGTGCTAGCAACTGTGAAGGAAAACATCGTGATTCAACCTGCACATCGAAATAACCGATTTGTCAAACCTGCCAAGCCGTCTTAGACAAGCGTGGCAGGTATACTCTCCGTTCCCCTATAACGGGAGGCCCAAGCCCAGCAGTGGGACATTTATGTGCTGTTACTATTGTATCTCTATTGTTTTCCTCCTACAACTTCAAACCGCGAAAATAAATAGTCATGTTGGATATATGCAAAGTTTTAATGATACATAATATCGAGCCTTTACCGCGATTATATTGTAAGCGGTATTTGGACCTACGTATTTTGTTTTAGGAAGTCGTGGAAGGCCACGATACACCTTCCATGATCAAATTGATCGTGTACTAGCAAAAGGTGATGTCAGGAGCCTTAAGAACAGACGAGCGTGCATGACAAGAGCTATGAATGTCAAAGAAGCAAGTGAAATGTGTAAGAATAAGCTTACATGGCGCTCTGTTGTTCGTGCCTACCCCGCAAGGGAACTGGCGTGAAGTTATGTATGTATTTTATTTTAGTTGCAAAATGTACTTTAAACTATTTATTCAGACACAATACGCCTATTCCGGTTCTAGCTCCAACACCTTTGGCCTTTTGGATAGTTGCCATCGACAACAACAACCACATTCAAAATACTTAAACGTCACATTAACAATTGACACATATAATGTCACTCTTACGAACTTCAAGTCACTTCATTCTATTCGTTCAAAATTTACCAGCGTAACGATTTATTGTAAAAACGAATTATACGAATTAATACGAAAATACCTCTCATTTTTGGATCCTTCGTTCCTGTGTCTACCCTATTATTTCGCTTTAAGACTTTTTTTTACTAAGATTGCACCCTACTGAATCAAAACTGAAAGTTGTAAAACAAAATAATACCTTAAAATAACTATTGTAACTTTTTTATTTTTATTGCAGGAGTTCAGCAGACAGGCAGACGGCCCACTTGATTGAAAGCGGTTACCATCGCCTATGGACATTTGCAACACCGAAGGTGCTATAAATGCGCTGCTGCTCTCTTAAAGGGGACTGGAACCTGGTCACTAATGCCGGAACACAACTCAAGGTTGTTATGGCGACATAGTTTAGACAAGGGGTGGTAGCCATCCAGTCGGGCAAATGCCCTACCACCTGGCTGTGGGTTGTTTTGTCGCCTCTTACGACAGGCCGCCCGGCCGCAGGGATTTGTATTATTTCTCCGTTCCTGCACGGATATAAAACTAATAATAATATATATCTATATATATATATCTGCGGAGTGACGCTCGCGGACCGCGTTCGTAATATCGAAGTAAGAGGGAGAGTTGGTCTGATGGAGGGTGTCGGGGTAAGGAAAGGAATGCTCCGGTGGTTCGGGCATGTAGAAAGAATGCATGATGAAAATATGACTAAACAGATATACAATGCACACCTTCCATGATCAAATTGATCGTGTACTAACGGAAGGTGATGTCAGGAGCCTTAAGAACAGACGAGCGTGCATAACAAGAGTTATGAATGTCAAAGAAGCAAGTGAGGTGTGTAAGAATGGGCCTAAATGGCGCTCTGTTGTTCGTGCCTACCCCGCAAGGGAACTGGCGTGAAGTTATGTATGTATATATGTAATAATATATAATGCGATCCAAATGTCGCTTATGATAAAATAGCGGTAAAGGCTCGATATGATAAGAAGCAATAATAAATAAATAAATAGACTTCTCGTGTCAGTTTTTTACAATGTTTTCCGCCATTTTGTATATTTTAATATTTTCTCCACTCCTATAACTTAAATCGCGTTATGGCCGAGCACAATGTGTTTCGGCGTTGCAGCGAAACTCGATGACATTTATAGCCAGGACCCACCGTGCCGTACATAAACCAAATTTATGGTTCACAAGGCTCTTTTTAAAATAACTATAAACCGTATCTGATGTTTTGTGACCTTTTAAAACCCTTTCGAACCTTTCCAAGACGGTTTAATTTTGCGCTCAAGGGTTCGGTAAATTTATGTTTTTATATCGTTGTTAGTACATTGGAACGGGCAGTGTGGGTGTGTGTGTGTGATGTATGTATTGTTACGAGTGTGGGACTCGAATTAAAATGCCGTGGGAATTACTATAGAGTTTATTAAAACTATACAAACACGTATAAAACAGGTAAAAATAAAACTAGACCGGACGCAAAGTCCGTCACTGTATCGCTTGTCGAAAGTACACGTCTTGCTTGTATCGTAATCGTCGCTCGACTGCCGATGTCTCCATTCAGGCATTCCTTTATACTCAGCTTACAATATGTCACGACCGTGTAAACAATGATTTCCAAGACCCACACCTGGCTACTGTCAACGCTATTCCCAGAAAACATAATTCTGCACACCTGCAGGATTATGCCTGCGAACAGCCATAAACAAGTACAATAACAATAGGCTATTGTCTAATTGCAAATTTTAAACACAAAAATAAAACAAAAGAACTCCGAATGCAGGAAAGATAATAACTGCGTTTTACGACAGGCAGGTGTGCATCTTTGACGGCATGTAACAGTATATTAGATTCTTGATGGGTTGTTTGTTCCGATTTGAATAATCTATATATGTGTTGTTGTTATATGTTGTACAACTTCGGTTTTGCAAGCCATTCTGTCAGCACACAGAATGTTGTAATACTCAGCAGGCACTCTATCGAATTGTATTCGTATAGATGACTCTATACAAGTTGTTACAGGAGGATTTATTTAAATTTTGAAATAACAAAGTATTTTATTGCTAGTTTTATTAAAATTTGTTTATTTGAATTACCAATTAAATATTACATAAGTAGAATTAGATTTATTAATTATTATTATTTTTTATTATTTAACAAAATTGGGTCGCTTTGGTCTGACGCCGAAAGGGAGGTTTGCACTAAAAATTACCTTTGTGTCGAATATAATTCCGGCATAGCAATATGCCGAGTGCAAACATTGTTTGAAAAGATCGTAACATACGTCCCATCATTATCAATCATTGTCATCACCATCATACGCATAAAGTATATGATCTTACTAATCATCGTTAGCCAATCAATGTCTATATACTGGACGTAGGCCTTCCTCAGTTTGTGCCACATATTTTTTGTATTGCTTGAGTTCAGCAGACAGGGAGCCAGCCTATCAGAAAGCGGTTACCATAGCCTATAGACCTGTGTAACATCAAGAGGTGCTAGCAATGTGCTGCCGCGCTCTAAAAGACGGCTGGTACCTGGGCACTGATGCTGGAATTCAATATAAGGCCAATAATACGAAGGCGGCTTGCTGTCTATATACAATTGAGAGATTTTGAATTATAATCTACACAATTACTACATAATATTAGAGATAAATATTGTCATATAAAATTATGGTAAATTATAGAAAACTACTCTATACAGAACAGGCGCTAATCACAGAATAAATAAAAGTATAACAACATTATTATTCAATTAAGGAAATACCGATTGTATAGTTTAGAAATAAGAGGGTACATAACAAAAATAATTATTAACCTTAAAAAGAAACATAAGTATACATAAACATAAAATTATAACAACATTATTATTCAATTAAGGAAATAGCCGATTGTATTGTTTAGAAATAAGAGGGTACATAACAAAAATAATTATTAACCTTAACAAGAAACATAAGTATACATAAAAATAAAAATGTAACAACATTATTATTCAATTAAGGAAATAGCCGATTGTATCGTTTAGAAATAAGAGGGTACATAACAAAAATAATTATTAACCTTAACAAGAAACATAAGTATACATATATAAACATAGTATTTTATTTGTGCTCTCATAATTTACGCCCTTCTACTAAACTTGAATTGAACACTCCTGCGCATGACTCAACTTTTTATAACAATTCCTTTATTGTTAAGGCTCTGGAACGCGCTTCCTGTTACAATCAGACAAGCAAAATCGCTAGCGATATTTAAAACTATGATCAAAAAATACTACCTGTCGTTGGAATATGATATTTAAATTTATTTATAAGCATTTATATATTCTGTAGATATGTATTTGTATGGTATGTATATATCTATGTAATATATAAAATTTCTGCATATATAAATATCGTTTAAGTATTTATTATTAAAATGTAAGTAGTTCGTACTATATGTTACGTATACCACCATCGCCATTATCATCTCAATTCATTCCTGGCGTTGTCTGGAAGAGATCGCTTTTTAGCGATAAGACCGCCCTTTGTACATAACTAGATATCATTTTAGTCTTTAAGTTCATGTTTGTATTGGTGTACAATAAAGAGTTATCTATCAATCTTTTTTTTTTATTGCAGGAGATCAGCAGACAGGCAGACGGCCCACTTGATGAAAAGCGGTTACCATCGCCTATGGACATTTGCAACACCAAAGGAACTACAAATGCGCTGCTGCTCTCTTAAGGGAGACTGGAACCTGGTCACTAATGCCGGAACACAACTCAAGGTTGTTATGGCGACATACTTTGGACCAGGGGTGGTAGCCATCCAGTCGGGCAAATGCCCTAGCACCTGGCTGTGGGTTGTTAAGTCGCCTCTTACGACAGCCCGCCCGGCCGCAGGAAATTGTATTCTTTCTCCGTTCCTGCACGGATAAGCACTATCTATCATAACAAGAACAACTATGCAAGTAAATAGCAGCGACGGGATGTTCACCCCCATTTCCTTGAGCTCCCACGTTCAACTACGCAACGGTCCTCTAGAACATTTATTCCGCGTACAACAATGATCTGGAGGGAACTTCCCGCTGCGGTTTTCCCTTTGCGCTATGACATGGGGTTCTTTAAGAAGGGCGTTATAAAATTTCTTCGAGGTCGGCAACGCGTTGGTGACACCCCTGGTGTTGCAAACATCCATAGGCGACGGTAACCACTTTCCATCGGGTGGGCCGTGTGCCTGTTTGCCTGCTCCAGGCTATAAAAAAAATTTAACATTAGTTAACTAACTACATAACTGATGCAAATGTATATCAACCAAGTTTTAGTTAAGTCACTTCTATTACAATTATATAACTAGCAAATTCTATTTACATTAAATTTACATTTGTTGTCGTAGAGTTTTTGTCAAAGTTTGAATGATAAGTGTTGTTATTCTTCGAAGCTAACATTTCCAGCCTTCTATAAAAGGAATGACAAACAAACACAAAGTTCCACCCCCAAGATTGTAAATCAAAAAGTATTTAGGAGACATTTGACTTACTAATTTGTGTTAATAGCTTGTTCCTAAACAGGGCGCTTAAATAGTGCGCCTTGGCAGTTAATTGCGACATAAGAAATCTGAGGCAGCCTTGCTGAATGCAAGATTACTAAGGGTAAGGATACACTCTTGTAAAATATGTAGTAATAGAATTTAGGCGTAGGAGGAAGACCTTTTCATTTTTTTTAATTTGAAGCTAAACAACTAATGGCCATTTTCTTTATCTTACTACTAGCTGACCTGTGCCGAATACAACCTATGTGATCATCATCATCCGAGCGTTAAATCCCGGTTGCGTTCGGAGCGTTCACTCCAACGCCCAGGGTCCGCTTTCCTACTTTTTTACTCCACTTTGCGCGGTCTTCAGCATCCCCCGTTTTGAGACCATTGGTACGCATGTCATCCTTTACAACGTCAAGTCAACATTTCTTGGGCCTTCCCTTCGACCGGGGAATATAATGTATGTCACTCAGGAATAATGTAGCTTTCTACTGGTGATAGAATTTTCAAAATCGGTTTAGTGGTCCAAGAGATTATATCCTACTAACAAACTCATAAACATTATCCCTTTATAATATTAGTATAGATTCATTCACTTGCTCTACCATCGGTAGGAAATAAATATGAGAGCAACACGTTAAAGTTGTACAGAAATGGAGTTGTCATTAGCGTTGCCATGACGATGTATTTTTTAGTGAATTACAATGGTAGGTGCTTCAACCTGGATTGGTGAAGGTTTTGATTAAACAGGATCGATTGGCATAGTTTTTTTTTGGCGTACAATGGCCATTTTCTTGCTAAATGTAATTTTTTTTTGGAAATATGTTAATGGGGATCAAATTTTCAGGAAAAATTATGGATAGTTTCCTAAGACCATTTTCGTATAACTGTACCGGTTAAGGTACTTCGTTTTACTGCCCCACTGAAGTTTCCACCCTGTATTCGTGTATCCCTTGGGAATAGTGACCTTTTTTGAATGATAGGATTCCTATGTCCTTTTCTATATCTTTTACAACGTGTATACAAAATTTCGTAAACATCTGTTATTAAGGCATGAAAGCGTAATAAGAGAAAAAACTCATATTTATATCGATAACATTGGTTAAGAATTATAATAATATTTTCTACCAGATGTCAGAACAAGTTCATATTTTCCTAGACACTCCTGTTCTTTTGTTAACGTTGGGGGAATGCATTAGCGCATACTCTCAGGCCCCGGGGAAAGTCACCGAGGGGTATGTGGGACTCCCAACGGCCAACGCTACACACAAGCTTCTGGTGATAGAAGTAGTTACAAGCACCGACCGTCAGACTACCCACTAAACCTTGCACCGTTCCTTCGTATCGTAATGAGGCGCCATAGGACCGTAATCATAGGTATAATTGCCGTGACGCCTCGATGCAAACCGACAGGAAAGACACCCCGTTTTATCGGTGCAGGAATGGATAAAGAATACAATTTCCTGCAGCCGGCGGCCTGTCATTAGAAGCGATAAAGCAACCCGCAGCCAGGCGGTAGGGTCTGGATGGTAACCACCATAACAACCTTGAGTTGTGTTCCGGTATTAGTGGCAAGGTTTCAGCCTCCCTTTAGAGAGTGGCAGCATATTGGCAGCACCTATGGTGTTTCAAGTGTCCATAGGCGAAAGTAACCGCTTTCTATCAGGCGGGCCGTCTGCTTATGATCACATGAAACAAAAATATCCATAGCATTGGGTGTAGCACACCGGGAGGGCTCTCGACTCCCCCAGTCCCACTTCTTCCTAGACACTCCTAACAATTAATGAATGTACACACAGCCTAACTGTACCAAGTTGGGAAAAACATGTTCGCGTTTGAGTCTCTCATTAGTCATGCAAATTGGCGCCCCCTGGCGGCGGCCGCGGTTACTCAAACACAATTATTGCGACCGCAGGGTAATATGCTAACTGGCCCCGACTACGATGATCTCGCTTTGCTGTTTTAAAATTCCCTGTTTTTGCGCCGTTTGTGAATATCATAATGCCCTTAGAGATTTATAATGTTGAGTGCTGATGTTATTTGTTAAAGTTTTTACAGACTTGGTAAATTTAAATATTATATACTGAGAGTTAAGCAATCACCCGGCCTGCGTTTGCCTACAAAAGTGTTGACCACGCAACGCTTGGTCATCGTTTAGGCTAATTAGATTTTAAGTTTAAACAGTTTATAACAATTTTAATTGTAATAAAGTTAATCTTGTAAGAACTATCGAGCAATAAATTTGTCATAAGAAATTGTTTTTCTTTTAAACTTCTCCGCGCCACCCTACTTATCTAGTGCTTAGAATTATTTTACACGGCAAACAAACATACATTCAAGAAGATAGTAGGCTTTACTTGTGTTAAACATGTATCTTAGTTGTAATTACAAAACCTAGCAAGTGCGTGAAATTTTATACAACCGCACAAAAAAGTCATGAACTTCAATTATATGCCATTTCAAACCATTTAGATGTTTTAGCAAACACAATACAACAGCAAATACCTCTTACTAGTTTACTGATGTATCTAAGATATATGTATTACGAGTTATAATTGGACGTAGTTTAGCAGAAAGGACTCAACCCACATTGTGGTCAAAAATGAGTTGTATATACCAATTTACCAGCAATTTTTGTCTAAACTTAAAACCTCAATAACTAAAAAACGACTTTTTGTGTGTTAGGTCGTTTCTGCTAAACTACGTCCATTTATTCTTAGTATATCTTTTAATTATTCTTCAAATTTAAGTTTCAAAGTTAGTGTTCAAACCAGAAAAGAAAACTTAGATATATCGTATTCCACCCATAACCCCTCGAGATTATAAATAGTATTGCCATATTGGTCCGTTATCCGAGGTAGGTACAAGCCCCGTGATCACCTGAAGAGTCAATAATTTTTTTAGATTTTTTTTATTGCAAGAGATCAGCAGACAGGCAGACAGCCCACTTGATGAAAAGCGGTTACCATCGCCTATGGACATTTGCAACAGCAAAGTTGCTACAAATGCGCTGCTGCTCTCTTAAGGGAAACTGGAACCTGATCACTGAAGCCGGAACACAACTCAAGGTTGTTATGGCGACATACTTTAGACCAGGGGTGGTAGCCATCCAGTCGGGCAAATGCCCTACCACCTGGCTGATACTACAAGAATATAATTACAACCCATAATATTCAAATCCTACAAGTGGTGAAGCCCCCGGATGAAAAGTGAACGAAGACTGGTGACGAAGTAAGTGTTTTTCCTCGCTCTTCCTCTCCATGTTCCTTTGCCTTCCCCCGGCCATCGCATCGTCGATATTCGTCACTAGCTATGCCCGCGACTTCGTCCGCGCGAATTTTCTTCGCGGATCCCTAAAAAAGTAGCCTAAGTTCCTCCTTATAACATCAGTTATATGCCAGTGAAAGTCCAAGGCTGGCCACGTTTCCTCGCTAGATCGTCATATGGATCCGCTGTCGAGGTTTGAACTAGCTCTCTGATCCCCTGAAGAATCAAAGAGTTGTACATACTAAATTTAAAACTAAATTAAAAAGCATCTTGCTAAAAAGGGGATACTACACTATTGAAGAATACTTAAATGACAAAAATTCATTTACATAGCAGCTCGCTCCAACCTCTTATATTAAATTTTGTATAACTTTTTTTTTTTACTTGCCATGCTTGTAAGGAATTTGTGGAGACATATCGCAGCATAACATTTTAACACGTCATGTCATTATTATAACTATAATATTATTTTTCTTTCCTTTTATTGTCTTGGTCTTATTGAGTATGCATTGTTTGATACAACTCCATTAATTCTTCAAAAAGTAATTCTGTAACATACTTCTTTACAAAACTAATAAAAAAAAAGAATTTGAGATATAAATAGAATATGAAATATAAAGAAAAACAATATTTAGCTAGACGTGTTGCTGGGGAGTTTCTTGCCGCTTCTTCTCCTTTACAGAATCAACACGTTGCGAAGCGGTGTACATGACCTGACCTTATGACTATGACCTTCAAAAAGTGTTCTCCGGTGGAACATATTTTGAATAAAAACTTTTAAATTTGAATTTGAATTCCATTGGAGGATATTATTGGAGAACTAGGGTTGTTTAGAACAAATCACTTATAGCGAGAACACTGCCTGTAGTATTGTAAATTGTTATTTCTGTTAACTGTTGTATCCTATAATATACAGTAAAGCATTCATTCATTTTTTGAAAGTCAATACATCTAAGTCAAAAATTAATAAAAAAATATAATAATATCAGCCCATAAATGTCCCACTGCTGGGCTCGGGCCTCCCTTTATAGGGGAACGGACGTATACCCGCCACGCTTGTCCAAGGCGGCTTGGCAGGTTTCACACATCGGTTATCTCGATGTGCAGGTTGCATCACGATGTTTTCCTTCACCGTTATTAGCACGTGGTAATTGTAACAATATGCACATTAGATCAGAAAACTGACTAAGTGGTGCATGCGTTCCGGCTAGGATCGAACCCGCGCCCTTTAAGTTTGGGACGCGTGCACTAACCATTACGCTACCACGACAAAAATTAAGTCTATTTCTTATTCTATATACAACTTCGATTTTCATGGAACAAAAAATCAGCTGAATCAGTAGCATTGATTAGCAAAAGTAATTCAATTAAATCAACTGAAACGCTTAATTGCGAAATTTATTTCATGTTATTCAAAAGTTCCAAGTTCCGTCGCCTCGAAGTTGTCCCGAAGAATTTCAATAAATACCATTGAACTAATTGATTCGATTGTCCGTTGCAAACTCCTGTTTTGGTTGTTTAAGTTAAAAAGCTGATCATTGTACAAGAACCCATAGATACTAATATTATAAATGCACAAGTAATTCTATCTGTTTAGGACGTGTTCTCGGAAAAATCAGGGTACTGAACTTTTGGTCAAAATCAACCCGTTCCCTTTGTTGCGGACAGAATCACCCGCTGACCTCTCCCTCGGAATTCCGGTGCTCTCACACCCCGCTTACCGCGAATATGTAGCTCGCTCGATTAGCAGCTAAGCGTCTGCTCAAAAATAGTACCTTACCGAGTGCGGTGCGAGCCACCGTCATGATCAATGGTCAATAGTCACTTGGTCAAGTATACAACCAGTTTCCGAACCAAGTTATACACACAAGATAGGAAAAGGAAGACCAGGAATCATTCGGAAGACTCTACAGCCATTTGGACTCTCAGCGTGACTATTGTGGATCTTGTGAATACCAGTGTGTTTGATTAGTGCAACAAGTATTGATCGGTGAAATCGATACAATTAGTGCTACCAGTGTTCAGAGGTTCATCCGGGTTCTAGAGCCAGTTTGTATTGATTGACTTGAACATGCCGTTTAGTACAGTAGTGCTAATCATACATATTGCTGTTGTAAGCGCCTATAATAAATACAGTCCATATTTAAGGGGTGTTTCATTGGGTACGCCACCTGCACCGTACACCCTTGATTTGCTATTAGACATTTATTCACAGAGATTAATCCTTACAAGCAACACGATGATTTCGTATAATAATACAGAATGTGTTTCATTTTTCAAAATCAACCCCTTCGATTGACAAGGGTAATTGATTTTCAAAAATCTCATGATAAACACTAGTTTTCGTCAAAATCGCCCTTAAGACTCCTTTGAGTGTTTTTCGCTGTTTTTTATTACTTAGGATTTCGCCCCGAAGGCTCACTTGAAAAATTAATTCTGTATAATATATAGTCGGCGTTTTGACCCATCAAATATTTTTAACTTAAACACTTTTAACAATTTGTGTAACCGTAACTATAAACTTATTGAATAATCCTTTAATACCAATGTATGAATGTATACTAAAAAAGTTATTACTTACTGGGTTTTTTTTAGAAATAGGTAAAATTAGGCACGGTTACCGCTATGGGGCTTTAAAATAAGTTTTATAGCAAAATTTATCATTTTGATAAAAGCCTTGATAATAGTTAAAACAGTACGCATACATGCCCTTAAACTTCTTACGGCAGCAAGCAGGAAAGTGGCGAGGAATTTGGGCAGCATGAATATATAAACAATTTATTTGAACATTAGATACTCTGCTAATTTCGTTTGCCACTTTCCTACCTCCTGCCTTGTAAGCAGACATAGTAGAAACGCGAGAGTTATCTGTTATTATGATAGCGATAGATTATTTTCTCTTGGAATAAAAACGTTCGAAACCCCTGAAGTCCCCTAAATTCCCTTTGCATAACAGGCTTTGATCAAACATCAAAGCTGTGTCAGGCCCAAAAAAGCGACGGGTAAACATCACGTGGGTTATTATTAGATGGGAAAATTTGGTAATTCACTTTATAAGTATAGCCAGGCCATATATTTATTGGACATATTTTTATATACTGGTGGTCCCCCGTGCTTGAAATTCGACCATAATAATTAATGTCAAAGACTATGGCTACAAAAAAACTACCAAACAAATGAGACTATATATGTGTGTCAAATACACGGTAGTATGTTTAATGTCTCTTTATTAATTTAATGTATTTATTACGCATAATTTAAAAAAAATATTAGCATTCGTCGCTTCTTCTCTATATTTTTTTTTTAATCGGCAGACAAACACACATATTGTATATTAAATTAAGCAAGTTACGCTTGTAATATGGGTAATATTGACGGCGTCTGTGGTTGAGTGGGCTAAGCCTTTGCCGGCGTACCTCACTGCAACGCAGAGGTTCCGGGTTCGATTCCTGGTATAGTAAATTTCGGAAACGTATTTTCTCCCTTATTTACTATGGTCTGGGTGTCTGGGATCGGCCCCAGAGTAGTCCGTTGTATATTATCCATAACACAAGCGTAACTAGCTTAATTTGGGGATATACAATGTGTGTGCTTGTCTGCCGATTATTATTATTATTATATATATTATATTAATATACAACGGACTACTCTGGGGCCTTCCCAGACACCCAGACCATAGTAATTAACGGAGAAAATATGTTTCCGAAATTTACTATAGTCAAGTGGGCCGGCAAAGGCTTAGCCCGCTCAACCACAGAGGCCGTCTAAAGTATAAACTATAAATAAAATAAAGTATAAACTATAAGTGTGCGAAATTTCATACACCTCCGTCAGCGCAATTTTCATGAAAAGGGAGTACAAAGTTTTTTTTTTTTTTTTTTTATTGCAGGAATTCAGCAGACAGGCAGACGGCCTACTTGATGGAAAGCGGTTACCATCGCCTATGGACATTTGCAACACCAAAGGTGCTGCAAATACGCTGCTGCTCTCTTAAGGGAAACTGGAACCTGGTCACTAATGCCGGAACACAACTCAAAGTTGTTATGGCGACATGCTCTAGACCAGGGGTGGTAGCCATCCAGTCGGGCAAATGCCCTACCACCTGGCTGTGGGTTGTTTAGTCGCCTCTTACGACAGGCCGCCCGGCCGCAGGAAATTGTATTCTTTCTCCGTTCCTGCACGGATAAGTTTCTGCTTCACTTATTAATATAATTATTATAGTACTGAGATAGTATCACTTGTAGGCTTTCACGTTCCAGGCCTTACGTGTCAGTTGAAACGTGCTTTAAACAGTTCGTGTTTTTCCAACCAGAACATAGTAAGCAATATCGAGTTTTTAATTAACGCAAAGCAAACATTTGCACTGCACTCGGATGAGTCGCAATCGGCTAAATGAAAACGTCGCGTCTGCTGCCTTCACGACACTTGACTGCGGAGGAAACATGCTCTGTAAAGCCGTGCGCGCACTGAGAATATTTACGTGCGTTTTTTTTTTAGAATACAAAGTCTTTATTACATAGCCAACAACAACATTATTGTGTTACATGCAAGTAAAAAGTACAAAAAGACAGAATTGTCCAAAGAAACGCAAGCTGTGAAGTCAGGTGGTTGCCAAGATCCCGGACTAGGAACAAACCTGTGTTACAGTTAGCATTGGCAGCCAGCCGACTGCAAGAAATTTCATGTATTTAAAGGCTAATTTGTCACATACAGAGAAAATTCTGAATCCTAAACTAGTAAAACTGTAAAATATTAGGATTCAGATGAAATTATATTTATATTTTGTTATTTATTTAAGTGTCTGCATAATATAGGGTGTATGTGTACGTGTGGGGTATGTGTGTTTGTATGTGTGAAAGAAAAAAATATAACAAACGGAACACAATAGAAGTGCGCGCACAACGAAATTAATTCCGCACCAGATTTAAATTCGGATATTACGCTTTTTTTATTTTTATTGCAGGAGTTCAGCAGACAGGCAGACGGCCCACTTAGTGGAAAGCGGTTACCATCGCCTATGGACATTTGCAACACCAAAGGTGCTACAAATGCGCTGCTGCTCTCTTAAAGGAGACTGGAACCTGGTCACTAATGCTGGAACATAATACAAGATTGTTATGGCGGCATACTCTAGACCAGGGGTGGTCGCCATCCAGTCGAGCAAATACTCTACCACCTGGCTGTGGGTTGTTTAGTCGCCTCTTACGACAGGCCGCCGGGCCGCAGGAAATTGTATTCTTTCTCCGTTCCTGCACGGATAAACGCTTACGCTTAGCGCGAGTCTTTTTTTTTGTTTATTTTAGGTCGCTATTTAACTACATAGGTCAATGACGACCACGATTATACAGTAGGTTATCGTCCTACATACATACATACAACTTCACGCCAGTTCCCTTGCGGGGTAGACACGAACAACAGAGCGCCATTTAGGCTTATTTTTACACACCTCACTTGCTTCTTTGACATTCATAACTCTTGTCATACACGCTCGTCTGTTCTAAAGGCTCCTGACATCACCTTCTATTATCGTCCTACTGTCTAAATAAGGAAGGATGCATGCCAAAACCAAAATTTAGTTTAAATTAGTTTATAAACATCTAGAATTTTCAGAAATTTTAAGGTTTGCATGCATCCCTCCCCGTTTAGACAGTCTTAAATTATCAGGCACATTACATAATTTTTTTTTTTATTGCAGGAGTTCAGCAGACAGGCAGACGGCCCACTTGATGGAAAGCGGTTACCATCGCCTATGGACATTTGCAACACCAAAGGTGCTACAAATGCGCTGCTGCTCTCTTAAGGGAGACTGGAACCTGGTCACTAATGCTGGAACACAACTCAAGGTTGCTATGGTGACATACTTTAGACCAGGGGTGATAGCCATCCAGTCGGGCAAATGCCCTACCATCTGGCTGTGGGTTGTTTTGTCGCCTCTTACGACAGGCCGTCCGGCCGCAGGAAATTGTATTCTTTCTCCGTTCCTGCACAGATAGAATTAAATACTGAACATTCAACTAATAGATGTGAAACTGTGAACTCCAGTCCACACTTGCATTTATATTCTGTAATTTTTTGTGATGAGGCGGATGTGGGTCATATCGGCGTGTCTAATATGTAATCTAGTACTTTGTTTTTTCTACAACTAAAAAAGGTAGGAGATTTTTCAAAAATGGATTTTTTAATTTAAAAAAACAAAGATGACTTTTATCTGTCTTCCAATAATTGTTACAGGCAGGTGGTAGGGCATTTGCCCGACTGGATCGCTACCACCCCTGGTCTAAAGTACATCGCCATAACAATCTTGTGTGATATAAGGCCAACACTGCAGATGCACTTCCTCACAACACCAGCATGTAACAGATACACTCTACATTAGTATAAGTTTAGTATTAAAATTAGAATAAATTAATATAATAAGTTATTCTTAAGGTACACCACAACATAAAAATCACTAAATTAATGTCACACACAGTAACAAAAATAAACAATAAGCGTGTATGGACTGTAAAATCTTTCATAGAAATTAAGTTGTAAAAAAGGCTACGGAACTCGAGTCCGTAGAGATGTTAATAATAGTAATAAAAAAAATTAAAAAAACAATCTTGTGTTGTGTTCCGGCATTAGTGATCAGGTTCCAGTCTCCCTTAAGAGGCAGCAGAGCATTTGTAGCACCTGTGGTGTTGCATATCTGTAGGCGATGGTAACCGCTTTCCATCAAGTAGGCCTGTCTGCTGAAATCCTGCAATAAAAAAAAATTGACCCAATTTATTTTAATCTTATATTTGAAATATTTATGTAATTCACTAGGGATTTATTGAATTTATAATTATCATTTTCATTAATTGCATTTCTCGCTTCGCTATCTGCTTTCTCATTTCCTACAATTCCTTGGTGACTTGGTATTCATATTATTTCAAACATATAGTTATCTTTAAGCAGAGCAAAATTTCTTGTTACCTACGGTACTCTATAGAACCGTGGGAACTGGTTTTAATTTCCGTAGATTACCAAAGATTTAATGTGTTTTTTTTAAATCTTAGAATAAGGCTAAGGCTCTAAGCGCGCGGTTCGATTTATTTTTTTGCAATTTTAAAATCGCGCTGTAAAATATCGCAGGAAATTCTCAACTTCCAAGAAGAAGTTTATTCTAAACGAACTTATTATGTATCTACTCATCAGATGCTGAATTGGTGACAAAAAATCACCTCAGTACTATACTCTTTCAAATTAACTAAATTTTTTGAAAATCGGTTCATAACTTTTTTTGTATGAATAAGGTTTTTTTTTATTATTATATATATCTCTACGGACTCGAGTTCCGTACCCTTTAATACTTAATTTCTATGAAAAATTTGAGACTCCGTACACGCTTATTGATTATTTTTGTTAGTGTATGTGACATTATATGTAGTAATTTTTCTATTTTGGTGTACCTTAAGAATAACTTATTATATTAATTTATTCTAATTTTAATACTAAACTTATACTAATGTAGAGTGTATCTGTTACATGCTGGTGTTGTGAGGAAGTGCATGTGCAGTGTTGGCCTTATATCTATACTTATATAAGGTATTTAGAAAGATTAATAAATAATTTAAATATAACCTAAATTAAATAAAAGTATTCTTACTAAGAATGTGTCCATTAACACTTTTCTTATTGTCTCTATTAAGGCAAAGGCACTTTGTTGGTGTGTTCTTTATTAATAGCCAGCGTATTGCACTAAACTTTTGTGTTGTTTATAGCACTAGTTCAAATGGTTTTGTCCTTTTGAGCCTTCTCGTTATGTCCGTGTTGTCGAGGAGCTGGATCGCCTCAACATTCACGTGATGATGTAGCCGATGCTCGTGGGCTTCCGCGTACTTCTTAATAATGCTGTTGACAAACTCCACTTTCATGTCCCAATGGAGATCGCTCGATCTAACGTACCATGGCGCGTTTACAATTCCTTTCAGTACTTTATATTGGAAGCGTTGTATGATTTCTACATTACTTGGTTTGGTACAGCTCCACAACTATACACCGTAGGTCCAGACTGGCATCAGGAATTGTTTGTAAAGAAGCAGTTTGTTAGGTACGGACAACTTTGAATGTTTGCCAAGTAGCCAGTTCTGTAGCGAGCCTCCAGTTCCTCGCGTTTATTTTTGACGTGAGCTTTCCAGCGCAGTTTAGCGTCAAGTGTCATATCTAAGTACTTTGCCGTATTTTCATATGGTACTACGGTGTTATTTACGTATATCGGGTGATAATTTGCCATTTTGTTAGTGAAGTCAATGGGGATTGACTTGGCTTCATTGAGCTTAATACGCCATTTTTTTTGTCCAGTTGTAGATGGTATTAACTGCTTTTTTGAACATTTTCCACAGCTTCTTCGTAGGTAACTCCTGTAGCCATGATAGCTGTGTCATCCGCGAAGGTACCTAGGGTATTATTTTCTAGTTCTGGAATATCACTTGTGTATATTAGGTATAGGACCGGGCCTAACCACACTACCTTGTGGTACTCCAGCTCACACAGGTTCACAACTGACGGAGAAATCGCGTAACAAACATACAAAAAAATACAGTTGTATTGAGAACCATCTATCTCCTTTTAGAAGTCGGTTAATAATATATTTGTCTCTTCTATTTATTAAAATTTTAAATAGTCTTTGAGTCAATAGTTCATTAAGCCCCCTGAGTGGGGCAGATAGGCAATTAATCGGGACTTAGTCTTGAATGATGTTGAAATACGACCGTGAATCCATTGAATATAAAACAAAGTAAGACCTAAAACACAATGTAGGACTATAAGCAATTACTCTACTAAATGATGAATGGATCGAAAGGCACAATAACCCGAGTTTTAAAGCCGAAAAGATGTAATTTCCACTGTTTACTCGCGCCTATAATACAACGGTATAAAGGTGGAGAGAAATTCAGTAACATTAAGGCTCTTGTTACTCCAATAGGTCGAAAAATGGGTTCAAGTAAAACAACTCTTCGTAAATAATTAATTCCTGATCAATAATTTACCTAAAGAAAATATTATAAATCTTCACGATACGGAACCGTAACTTGTGAAGAAAAATCACCAAATCACCTCCAAATTATGGACATAAAGCCAATTACTTTAACAATTACTTGCAATTTTTATTCAAAACAGAATAAAAAAATGTTTACATCTCTATAAAAGAGAAATAAATAATTTAGTTTTACTATTTTTTTAAACACTATATATATTTTATTTTATTCACAATAAAATAATAATGCATCTGAAAACCGACCGCGTCTATGAAATACCTGTTATATCCCTAAATATCAGTACCAAAAAATCCTCAAGGACGTTGGCGTTGCTACAAGCCTTAAGAAACTATCTAATTTTATCTTTGTAATTTTATATTTGTGACAGTTTATACAATAAATGTTATTCTATTCTATTATAAATAGGGTTCGCTACCCCGCTCGCACATTACAAGATTTATGAAGATATAGAATTACTGAATTTACTCACGACAAACCTGTATTCTATAAAATAATATCCAGAATAATATTGTATTTGAATATTAATTAAGTAATATGTAAATATGAAATAAATTTTATTAATATGAAGTATTATAATTAGAATATGTGAATTATTTTAAACTAAACTACAAAAGGGATGTCGGGGTGAAGGTAAGGAAAGGAATGCTCCGGTGATTCGGGCATGTGGAAAGAATGCACGATGAAAGAATGATTAAATAGATATACAATGCAAAAGTGGATGGATGCAGAAGTCGTGGAAGGCCACGACACACCTTCCACGATCAAATTGATCGTGTACTAGCAGAAGGTGATGTCAGAAGCCTTAAAAACAGACGAGCGTGCATGACAAGAGTTATGAATGTCAAAGAAGCAAGTGAGGTGTGTAAGAATAAGCCTGAATGGCGCTCTGCTGTACGTGCCTACCCCGCAAGGGAACTGGCGTGAAGTTATATATGTATGTATGTATGTACACTACAAAAACGTTATACGTCTGTCAAAGACGAAACATGTGTATACCACCTACCAACATCTTGAAGAAGTTTCCGCATTACCATAATAAATTACTTTGACTATGTTCCTGTCATACTTGACCAAGATGATTTAAAATGTTTTATAAGTACATAGAGAATCTGGCTGTGCAGGTTCCTGTCATACTTAATTAAGATGATTTACCAGATTTCATACATAGAGAATCTGATTGTGCAGATTTTGACCGTGTTCCTGTTATACTTGATCAAGAAGATTTAACAGGTTTCATAAATAGAGAGTTTGGTTGTGTAAATTTCGATTATGTTCTTGTCATATTGGATCAAGATGATTTAGCAGGTTTCATAAATAGAGAGTCTGGGTGTGTAAATTGCAACTATGTTGCTGTCATATTCGATCAAGATTTAGCAGGTTTGCTACAAAGAAAATCTGATTATGCAGATTTTGACCGTGCTCCTGTCATACTTGACCAAGACGATTTAGCAGCTTTCGTATGTAGGGAATCTAGGTGTGCAGACATTATTGAAAATATCTATTGGAAACACACTAACCAAAAATACTCCTAGAATACAGACAGAAATAATACTATTAACTAAATTCGAAAATCGAAATTTAGAATTTGAATTTCCAAAACAAACTTAAGAATTTATTTATCAATGATTAATTGTTAATGATTAGATTTAATTGCACAATAAACTAATCATTCAACATAAAATAATTGATAAAGTACCTAACCTAACTTACTGTACAAATTCTACAATTTACCGCCCAAACAATACCCACTTCACATTTATTGAACTGTTCATCTTGATGAGCAACAAGATGGGCGGTCATTAATTTTAAATGACTATCTCTCCATTAAAACGGGAAGACACGGCGCGTACACGAAATAATTAATTGTACCCCAGAGATTACCAGTACACTGATATTTTCGGAGTTATTGCTGATACTTCTGAGAGAGACGTGCTACATTTGGGCACTTCTCAATTTCATACTATTTAATACAAAGATATATATAAAGAGAGTGTACATGGGACATAAGAGAAAGGTACTTTAATTACAGAATGTCCAGAATAGGAAATATTTAACCAAAAAATTTTTGTTTGAGGAAATAAGTTTTGGCGTTATTATTAAATTTTGTCTCTAGGATGTAAAAATTCGAACCAAGCACTAATAAATAACTATATATTGTTTACTATTTAATTCTGAACAATGGCTTTTAAGTCATCGTTACTCCATCTGTTGTTCAAACTCAGTAGACATTCTTGATACATATATATTTCCTTCTCTTTTTGTACATTGGTATGTATATATATCTAGGTATATCCGTCCTTCCCAATTATGGCAAATTTCACGAAGATGCCGCCATTGTGTCGTCGGTATTCGTTTGCGGTGTTAAATAGAAATTTTTGGCAAGTGCAGTGAGTTGTTGAAACAAACTAAATGGCGGCCGCCCTGCAATGTACTGAATTTGGTGAGAGTGATTTGATTGATTGAGCTGGTTCCAAGATATATGCAAAATATATACTTCTGAAGCAAAGGCGGACACAGTGTTTGGCCATAAGTTTGGGTAAGCCTATCTAATCTGTACTCATTTATAGTCAGTTATGTGAGAAATGATACAAGAATTGACAGCAACAAAATTATACTATTATCTTCAGCGTTTTCATGTGTACGGAGTATCCGGGGTTTTTTTTTAAATTTCGGATCCGCGCAGACACATATTATTTTATCAAATTTTCAATTTATGGATCACACATCCAGTTTCATCTATAAAAATTTTAAGTAACACAACACCTTCCCAAATAAAAATAACACACCCAAATATAGCACCCGGACCAAAAATAAATAAAAGTTGATTTTTTCAGAACCAAATACGGTTTAAGGAGTATCACATTAAGCTATTACGGCTTTACAAGGCTCATGTAGTTATCTATAAATTATTAATATATCGTGAACATTTCTCCCTATTTGTGTTGAACAAAATATTGCCGACCCAGAGAAACCTTTAACGATATTTAAATCAAAATAATCAACGTTATGAATAATAATTTGTGTATGATTTATGTCTTATATAGGTATATTATAATTTTGTCTTCTATCTCTACAACACTATTCTTTTTATATATATGCATTATGAATTTCATATATATCATATAATATTGTGGCGAGTGATAGTAGAATAAACTAGTTAGTTAAAGAACTTTTAGAAAAAGGTAGAAAATTCTGGAAAGAAAAGACAAGGACGGATATATTTTAGAAAGGGGTAGACGATGAACGAATGTTCTAGAATAGAAAGTTCGGGAAGGAAAAGGCAGAGATAGACAGATGTTAGAAAGGGATAGATGATAAACGAAAGTTCTCCAATAGAAGGTTCGGGAAGGAAAAGACAGAGATAGATGTTCAAAAAGGGACAGATAGTAAATAAAAGAATTACGAAAAGAAGATCGAAATTATGGGTTCCAGAAGATTCAGGGCAGTCTAGCGTTGAGTTCAATTCAAGACAGCGAAGCGGCAAATGCGATACGGAAGCGTTGGCAGAAAAGTTTAATAGAAGACTGTGACGAGTTAAGTGGTGAATTTAGTAACAAGTTTAGTGGACAGTTAAGTGAAGGAGGAGTGTGGCGTAGTTCGAAAGAAGAACCGGAAGCGAGCTACACGCGGAATACGGAAGTGAACACTGCAGTAGCAGGAGGTGGTCTACGAAATATCGGCGACGGTTTTGTGAGTGAGACAACTTATCGTTAGGACAGTGCATCGTTAGTCGTGCGTATAGGGGCAACCCCGCGGAGAGATATTACGTGCTGCTATGAAGTAAATAAAAGCGTCACTTAAAAGAACTGGTGTTTCCCTCAAATCCCAAGTGCGTACCCCCGCTCGTACCTAACAATATTATAACATTTTTCTTGAATATTTTATCAGTATCCCCACAATATTTGTTTCTAAGTTGCTCAGTACTAATTAATATTATGTTTATAGTAATTATATGTATTATACATACATACATACATAACTTCACGACAGTACCCTTGCGGGATAGGCACGAACAACAGAGCGCCATTCAGGCTTATTCTTACACTCCTCACTTGCTTCTTTGACATTCATAGCTCTTGTCATGCACGCTCGTTTGTTCTTAAGGCTCCTGATATCACTTTCTGCTAGTACACGATCAATTTGATCATGGAAGGTGTATATGTATTATGTGTATGTAATTTATTATTAGTCATATATAAATAAATAACAGTGCAATATCCGTCGGTCCTACATCGTCGTCCTTCAACATCGTATAAACCATACTTAAATGCATCGAGTACGACTCGCAGGTCAGCGGCTTTAGGTTGGCCACCTGGCCTATTACCAACTTTGTAATAAAAAAATACATGATGGTAAAGCCCCAGTTTACCCAAATTGACGCATTAGCTGTGAAACGTAAATATTCTTACTCAACGACCAGAACAAAATATGAAGAGCTCACAAAACGGAGAACGTAATTAATATAACAGACTTTAGCGTTCATTAATTCGCTTTTTGCGTCGTCATATTTTACGCGAGACGCGCTTCGGCTGCATTTACACGGTCATGAACGAAATAAAGAATATATGCATCAATTCACAAACTTTTTTGTTAAAAATCTAGCCAGTGATATGAATATAAACTAATATAACATAGAAATAAATTAAATCTATACTTATTGATTATGTAGCAGAGCACTAATGAAATCGTGCCCAAAAGGCTGGTATGGCAATTTTAGATCAGATCAGATTGACTGGGCGAAATATGAACGAGCCTTCACGAAGATCACGAGTAGTGTCAAAGAGTTTTCTACAAATGTCTTTGAAAAAACTATTTGCGGATAAACTCCACTGAACGAGGTTTTTAACTCCAACTAAGCCAAATACATATCCTGTAAGTTTTTATGTAAATCATATATTGAAATTCAAAAGTTTTTATTAAATTAAGTTCCTTCCTGTAAAACACTTTTT
This sequence comes from Dendrolimus kikuchii, assembly GCA_019925095.2. Taxonomy (NCBI): domain Eukaryota; kingdom Metazoa; phylum Arthropoda; class Insecta; order Lepidoptera; family Lasiocampidae; genus Dendrolimus; species Dendrolimus kikuchii. The sequence continues at coordinate 2,511,305 of CM034394.1, read as the reverse complement.
AAAGGACATACGTATCTGTTAAATTTTTAAATATACTTCCTATTCTATTTTACACCGCTTCGCAACGGGTTATTGCTGTTAAGGAGAAGAAGAGGCAAGAAACTCCTCAGGAACAGGTCTAGCTAAAATATTAAATTAATAATTAGAATTTAATACCGCAATTTTCCGACCTATTCTCATAATATTACGAGTATTAATATATAAGTTGTGATCTAAGGGTAACTTATCTAATGTAAACATAAAATCAGATAACTAATGCTAAGGTTATATATATAGAATTATTAAACTGTTATGTTATATAATTACTTACTTACTATCAGTAAAATGTATTCAATTCGTATATACGTATATATTTATCTTAAAAATCTAATATGAATGTGTATCTAATGTGTAATAAAGTAATAATATATAAACATATCTATAATCTTGAGTTGTGTTCCGGCATTAGTGGCCAAGTTCCAGTTTCCCATAAGAGAGCAACAGTGCATTTGTACCACCTTTGGTGTTGTAAATTTCCCATAGGCGACGGTAAACGTTTTCTATCAGGTGGGCCGTTTGCCTGTCTGCTGAACTCGTGCAGTAAAACAAAAACATCTGAATTAAATGCACCAACTACATCGCCAGATAGCATAGAATATCCTATTCGTTAGGTTGCCTAAGATCCTTAAGAACAGACGAACGTGCATGACAAGAGCTATGAATGTCAAAGAAGCAAGTGAGGTGTGTAAGAATAAGCCTAAATGGCGCTCTGTTGTTCGTACCTACCCCGCAAGGGAACTGGCGTGAAGTTAGGTATGTATGTATGCCTAGAAGAGATCGCTCTACAAAGCGATAAAGTTGCCTATTTTTCTGCATAAAAATACTGTAATTAATGTATTGTGTCTGTTACTTTGGTGAGCAATAAAGTAGCATACCTATCTACCTATATCTAATGCAGTATATGTTTAACTTTGAATTGTACATTCTGTTGTACCTACTATCTAAGTTTCTATAGTTGTCTTTACTATGTAGAATACATAATTATATATTTTTATTTATTACTTACTGTGTGCTGCATTCTAGATAATAACTCTGCTTCAGATGAGATCGTGGTCAAACGCGAACTTAAACTACGAGTTTTGTATTTTTGTTAAGACAACTGTGTAAATGAGGTACGAGCCCGGCGCCTGTGTTCCGTAATTAGTGCGCCCCACACCGACCATTCATCTCGCTCCGTATATTTTGAATGTGGCATCAGTTATTGTGACAATGGGGGAACTTGCATAATAAAACAACTTGTTATGATTGGTTCAAACAGAAAAAGTTCATAATCATCTATTAGCCAAAAGTTTTTGTTGTTGATGATTTTTTTTATTTATTACTTACTGTGTGCTGCATTCTAGATAATAACTCTGCTTCAGATGAGATTGTGGTCAAACGCGAACTTAAACTACGAGTTTTGTATTTTTGTTAAGACAACTGTGTAAATGAGGTACGAGCCCGGCGCCTGTGTCTAGTAAAAAGAGCGCCCACACCGACCATTCATCTCGCTCCGTATATTTTGAATGTGGCATCAGTTATTGTGACAATGGGGGAACTTGCATAATAAAACAACTTGTTATGATTGGTTCAAACAGAAAAGGTTCATAATCATCTATTAGCCAAAAGTTTTTGTTGTTGATGATTTTTAACATCTATTATTTTCTTTGTTATTTGAATGGAAATAAGTATATAAATGCCAATAAGACATTGAAGATATAGCAATGAATTGGAGATATAACAGTGATTTAGGTATATGTGTGTGTATACATACGAACCACGTACCCGTCCTGATGACTACATATGAGTTTAAATTAAACAGTCTTATGTTCCCCGTACTTGTTATGTAAATATTTCATTCCATTCCGTTTCGTTCCATTTTATGAACAGGGGGCCTAAAGCGGCTGCTTTCTCAGATTAGTCCTACGCATATGATAAGTATCAAAACAAAGTGGATCTTTATGACATGTCTTACAACTACCAGTGTTTCTAGACACGTGAATTTCACTAAGAGATTCTGCAAAAGTGATAGCTTTCGACCCCTAGATCAGTCAACTGACATCGATGTGGATAAATCCTTAAAATAGCATATGTAAGACATACCCATACTTACGATTTTAATATTAAAAAGCACTTTTTTATTGTTTGAAACAGGAAAACAGGCAGACAGCCTACCTGATGGAAGGTGATTACCGTCGCCTTCGGACACCAGCAACACTGTTACCGGCATCTAATAAATATTATAACGGCCTTCTTAAACAATTCCAAGTCGTAGCGCAGAGGGAAAACTTCAGTGGAAAAGTCCCTCATTACAATATGCACATTAGGTCAGAAAACTGCCTAAGTGGTGCATGCGTTCCGGCTAGGTTCAAACCCGCGCGCTTTGAGTTTAGGACGTGTGCGCTAGCCGTTACGCAACCACGACTTCAATATGATATGATATATATACATACATACATACATAACTTCACGCCAGTTCCCTTGCGGGGTAGGCACGAACAACAGAGCACCATTCAGGCTTATTCTTACGCACCTCACTTGCTTCTTTGACATTCATAACTCTTGTCATACACGCTCGTCTGTTCTTAAGGCTCCTGACATCACCTTCTGCTAGTACACGATCAATTTGATCATGGAAGGTGTGTCGTGGCCTTCCACGACTTCTGCATCCATCCACTTTTGCATTGTATATCTGTTTAGTCATTCTTTCATCATGCATTCTTTCCACATGCCCGAACCACCGGAGCATTGCTTTCCTTACCTTCACCCCGACACTCTCTTTCACATAATATATGATGATATGATATGATAATTATAATTAACAAATTCCATTATTTAAATATTTAAAGCAGGTCAGATTAAAAACACAGTATCAACCAATAGAGCAGTCTGATATCTCAAGAGATCGCCGCGTTTTTTAATAATTTACGACCAATCCCCAACTTGGGCAAAACCAAACTTCAAAGTCATAAATTGAAAATGCTTTTCTTTGTCGACACGATCATGGTGCATTATTAATTTCTTTATTACCCTAGAAATTTCTTTTGTTATTTTCAATAATCAACGAGCTTATTAAAATTTATGAATCTAGTTTGTGGGACGATAATAAAAGTAATCTTCTTCAGCCAATCTCAGTCCACTGCTGGATGTAGGTCATATCCCGATCTCCCGTCTTTCTCATCCAGCCGCTGCCGGCGACCTTACGCAGGTCGTCGGTCCACCGGGCTGGCGGGCGTCCTACGCTACGTTTGCCGAGACGTGATCTCCACTCCAGGACTCGTTTGCTCCATCGGCCATCGGTCCTGCGGCAGATGTGACCGGGTCACTGCCAGTTCGACTTGCTTATCTTGCGAGCAATATCGGATACCATCGTACTCTTACGGATGTCCTCATCTGTGATTTTATCCATAAGAGAAACACCTAACATAGCTCGCTCGATATCCCGTTGAGCAAGTTTGAATTTGTGAACCAGTCCCACTGTCAGTGTCCACATCTGGGCACCGTTTGTCATGATGGGTAGGCGCACTGCTTGAAGACTATATCTTATACTAGCTGAACAGTTTGTTTGTTTGTTTGTTTAAACGCGCTAATCTCAGGAACAACTGGTCTGATTTGAAAAATTCTTTCAGTCTTGGATAGTCCATTTATTGAGGAAGGCTATAAGGCTATATATCATCACGCTAAGAACAATAGGAGCGGAGCAACAATGAAAAATGTTTCAAAATCGGGGGGCTTTGAAAACAAATTCCCCGCGGACGGCGTCGCGGGCACAGCTAGTATAATATATAAAAGTAATATGAATTTCAAAAATTATGGAATCTCATATTCACTATTATTGGCTGAAAAACTTCCCACGGCTGGGCTTAAGTCTCCTCATATAAATGGAGCATACAATATAACCTCACACTTTACCAAATTGGATTGTCATGTCTCATTTAGGCCACGACACACGTTCCATGATCATATTGATCGTGTACTAGCAGAAGGTGATGTCAGGAGCCTTAAGAACAGACGAGCGTGCATGACATGAGTTATGAATGTCAAAGAAGCAAGTGAGGTGTGTAAGAATAAGCCTAAATGGCGCTCTGTTGTTCTTGCCTACCCCGCAAGGGAACTGGCGTGAAGTTATGTATGTGTGTATGTATGTATGTACTATGTAAAATACACAATTAATACACATCAGCATGTTTCCACTAAAAAAATAATTCATGTTACCTATTTGCCTCATACTACTATAAGAAAATTATAATATATTTGATATAATGTTGGAAAATTACATTTAAAAAAAAGGAATTAAATAATACAAGACCACACAAAAAAAAACTATACAACATATCTATTTATCTATATAATTCTTAAGTCATAATTATCACGTCATAAAATATCGTGATACATGTTAAATATAAAAGTGATAATATTTAAAAAACAAAATAAAAAAAACAGTCAACATAGTAGAAAATAAAATATACGATATAAAATTCTCGTGTCACAGTTTTCGTTGCCATACTCCTCCGAAACGGCTTGACCGATTTTGATGAAATTTTTGTGCTAATCCGGTATCTATGAGAATCGGCCAACATCTATTTTTCATCCCCCTAAATGTTAAGGGCAGTCCACCCCTAAACACTTTTTAAATTTTTTATTTTTATTTTTATTTTTTTAGGATACAGCATTAAAAAACATACAACCCTAAATTTTCACCCCTCTACGATCAACCCCTATTTTTTATTTGTTAATTATAAACTATTTTTTTTTTGGCAAGATGTTTAATTAATCTTATTTTGTCATGACTTAGAATATTTTTTTTATAGTACTCTTAATTTTCCACCTCTCTACTATCAACCCCTATATTTCCATTGCGATTTTTTTTAACTATCAATCGATCAGTTATCCCCGCTAGATGTCTACCGTTGTCACCTCTCATCCAGCAAACATCACGGAGTAGGGATGAGTGGGTTCCCGGATGGTTTAGATTCACAATTAGAACCGGTAGGTGGCACTGAGATCGGGTTCTAGAATTTTATTTTTTAAAGGCAGGACAACGTCTACCGGGGCCGCTAGTAAAATATACGATATTATACAATGATTGTCTCAATTTTTCACAATGATAATTGAATATCGGAAAAATTGTTTACGCGTTGGACGTGCTAAGGCCTACGTGCGCTGCGGTTGCAAAAATGCGTAGGCACCAGATCAAGTAATACCTCGGAACACTCCCTGTTGTACATCAGGAGGTAGAACACGCAGAGAGAATGCGTCTTCCCGAAAGCAGCTTGTTAGTGTGTGCCCCGGCCCTAGGTAGTTTATTTTATTTTACAACTAGGATATGCTCGAGTTTAACGCGCTTGACTTGAAATTTCAGAGGAATTCCCGGGATACAAAGAACCACAGCTATTGTTTTAGTGGAAACTGTCGGAATAAGCTAATTTTATATATCCAAACTAAAAAATCGTTAAATCGTTCCCGGGATAGAAATTATCACACATTTTATAACATAACATTTTCTTAATAAAACTACGTTTTAACGGTTTTAAGCGCGGTAATTTTTATTTGATTCTGGTTTTTCCGACGTTAACAATACTCGTTGACACTTGACATCTTTGTCTTCCGTGATCACGGCCACTGAACTGGCCGAAAGGTCGGTAAACCCAAAATCAAATAAAAATTACCGCGCTTAAAACCGTTAAAACGAAGTTTTATTATGTATACAAGTCGCGAAAACTTAAGAAAATATTATAAAATTTTCTATCGATTGGTGAAAATATCACATTCCGATTAGCTTTTTTTTAATCTGGCCATTTTAAACAATGCCAGGATAGAAAGTAGCGTAGATTTTGAGTCTAAAAATTTGCTGTCGATCAGCGAAAACTGCATCAAAATCAACCCAGTAGTTTTTACATGATTCCCGAACAAATAGACAAGTAATCTAAAAATGTTTAGAATTTTATAATAATATAATAATAATATATAATATTCGGCAGACAAACACACATATTGTATATCCCCAAATTAAGCAAGTTACGCTTGTGTTATGGGTAATATACAACGTACTACTCTGGGGCCGATCCCAGACACCCAGACCATAGTAAATAACGGAGAAAATACGTTTCCGAAATTTACTATACCAGGAATCGAACCCGGAGCCTCCGTGTTGCAGTGAGGTAGGCCGCTAAAGGCTTAGCCCGCTCAACCACAGAGGCCTTCTAATAATAAATAAATAATATATAATATATATAGATGAATGCCTATCAGCAGTATCAGCCATTCTTATAATAACAATAATAACACATTAGTGATAGTGAGCTATCAACAAGTCACCACAGATAGAACTAAATTAAAAAATCTAATCAGAGAACCAAAACATACATACATACATAACTTCACGCCAGTTCCCTTGCGGGGTAGGCACGAACAACAGAGTACCATTTAGGCTTATTCTTACACACCTCACTTGCCTCTTTGACATTCATAACTCTTGTCATGCAAGCTCGTCTATTCTTAAGGCTTCTGACATCACCTTCTGCTAGTACACGATCAATTTGATCATGGAAGGTGTGTCGTGGCCTTCCACGACTTCCAGAACCAAAACAGAGACAAAAATAGTAGAATAAACTTGAAAAATTAATCTAACATACTGTGACATAAATAGTATTCCTTTATACGGTCTGATTTGCGCTTCGAAAAGCTTGTCGAGTCTAATTTCAGGACTTATTTTACTCAAATGGTTTTCCAATTTATTTTTATATTATAGTGTCTATCATTTACTTTAAACTCACAAACCACAATCAACGACAAACAAGAAGTTTCAAAACAAACACGGACCAAAAAGACAATGCGAATTTTAATATTGCTTAATACTCTTAAATCATGGCTTCCTTAACAACAAAATCTTTACAGAGACCGCAGGCATGTTTCAGACAAGCGAGCCGCTACGAGAATAATTCATACAAGGTATTTCCTAACCACAAAGATTTCCGTTGAATGTGTCACCGCAATGCATCTGCATATCTTTCATTGTTGTGAACAACAATAGGCTTGTCGGATTACATTCATACATTTTTAAAGGACTTATATAGCTTGTTTAAAAGCAGAGGGAAATACTTTCAGACGAATAAAATTAGAGACGGAGCCTACACAAAAGCGTCAATTGATGTGAAGCTTGTTTACACCCTTGTGTGCACACATTTATGTAGTTTTGTGGAGAGTGATGGCGGAACAATCTAGTTGGTTGAAGTTTTAGAAAAAGGTAGAAGATTCTGGAATGAAAAGACAAGGACAGATACATTTTAGGTTTACGGTTAGCGGTGTGGATTAGAGTAAGAGAGAAGGAGCCTGCCTACCGCTGCCGTATGCGTGAGAGAAAGGGAAGCCAGACAGACTGGCGCCGCAACGCGTTACGTAACGAAGAGGTTTACCCTCCCATAAGAAGTTATCACTTCAAAAACGTAAGCTCGAATAAATTCGCGGCGCTTTCAACCTTTGGGTCGCTGGTCGCTAATGTCTCAAAGGTAGCCTATGGGAAATCGAATTGTATGAAGTCAATGCCACTGCTATACTCATACAACTGAAAATAGTGTGGCGAGTGATGGTGGCACAAACTAGTTGGTTTAGGAACTTTTAGAAAAATATAAAAAAGTCTGGAAATGAAAGACAAGGATAGATAGATGTTAGAAAGAGATCGACGATGAAAGAAAGTTCTAGAATAGAAGGTTCGGAAAGGAAAAGACAGAGATAGATGTTTAGAAAGGGATAGATAGTAAATAAAAGAATAACGAAAAGAAGATCGACATTATGAGTTCCAGAAAATTCTTCCGGGTATATAAGCAGCGTAAGGCGCGCCTATCAGAGAGTTCAGTTCAAGACAGTGAAGTGACAAGTACGAAAGAGTTGAAAGAGAAGTTTAATAGAAGACAGTGACGAGTTTAGTGGACAGTTCAGTGAGGGAGGAGTGTAGCGTAGTATAAGAGGAGATCCAGAAGCGAGCTACACGCGGTAAATTCGGAGATGAGCACTGCAGTAGCAGGAGGTGGTCAACGCAAAATCGGCGACGGTATTGTGAGTGAGACATCTTATCGTCGGGACAGTGCGTCGTTAGTTGTGCGTGTAGGGACAACCCAGCGGAGAAGAATCACGTACGGCTGTGTAAGTTAATAAAAGCGTTTAGTTAAATAACCAGTGTTTCCTTCCAATCCTAAGTGCATACCCCCGCTCGCACGTAACAATATACACGTGGTTTGCGTCTGTGTGGGTAATAGTAAAGTATCCACTGGATACTATTCCCACCCTTATCACTACTAATTCGTTTTTTGGCGATTTGCCGCCCGCGGTTTCGTGTAGCTTTGGAGTGTAAGGGCGATGAATAAAGAACACTGAGTTTTCTTGATCAGGCTTTTACTGTTCTTCAATTTACCCTGTTACAAGTGGTACATTTATATTTTACTTCAGTTACAATATCAGTTTGTAGTTAGCGTCCATTCGCGTGCGAGGGAACAGAATGAATTCTGATGGCAATGTTGCCAATCTTAAAAATATGTTTATAAGACAAGTACAGGTAAAAATAACTAATAAAGGCGGTTAATTAATATTAAGTTCTCGTAACGTACTGCGGCGCGATCGGCTTCCTTTAGATGGCTTCACGTTGAAGTCTAGGAGCACGGTCTGCCTATTTTGTTCCAACATATAAATGTGCATATAAGATTATTTTAAGAACATATGTAACCTATTTTATACTTTACAGCATTTTGAAGTAAAATCATTTTGAGCCGTAGACGTGTTTGCTCGGGAATTTCTTGCAGCTTCTTCTCTTAAACAGCGATAACTAGTAAGTGGTGTACATAGAAAAAGAAATGATTTAACTTTTAACTTATACATACATCTATTATAACCTGTACTTAGTTGCATGTATCATTTCCTAATTTTTCCCGAATCATTAATTTTCCCTTTTAGGACCATCGGATAAAAATTCTTGATATGAGTAAAATACAACATGGGTAAATTAACCAATGATATTTGCATGAATAAAATAGGTAAATTGTTTAATTTTTCAATCTAGTCAAGTTATAAGTTATTTGACTGTTAACTTTTATCTGATGATTGAAAACCCGGCCCTTAGTCGAAAGGATTACTTATACTGTACAATTAAAACTTATTTTACAAATAATATACAGATGCTTTTCTTTTCTTTCTTATAGTTGTATGAGCCAAAGGCGTAACATGAATTATTTTTTTAGTCGAAACTTAGTTGATATGTGTATTAATTTATGTGTTTTATTGTATTAAATGCATCTACGAAACATATTCTTTGAAAATTAATTTTGTAAGTGACAACATTGGGATATCCCACCGTTAAAACGAATCAACTTAACATAAGTCATCAATAAAAAAAACAAAATTCGACAACGTATGTTGTCATTATTATTATTACTATATAAAAAAATATAGAAAAGGCTTCGTTGAAAGTATTTAAAAAAAAATTATCGTTCAAACGAAATAGAAATCTTTCGAATAAAACAAGTATTAATAATCACACCATACTTTATGTATGAGATTGCAAAAAATTGAACATTATTGATAAACGTAATTAATATTAAGTGAGATTAACTAACTTTGCCGATAAAACTTTTATATTAAATTAAATTTGATTATTATTGTTACATACCGACAAAGAAATGCGCACATCTGCCGGTCGTAAAAGCGCAGTTCTATTGCCTTCCCGGATTTAGGAATTATTTTGTTTATTTTGTGTTTAGAATTTGTAATTAAAAAAAAACATGCTATTGTTTTTCTACTTGTTTTATGGCCGTCATTAGTGTCGAACTAATCTTTATTGTTATTGTTTTCAACTTTGTTGGCCGTTCGCAGGTGTGCAAATTACATCTTCTTAGAAGAACCCAGCCCACGAGCTTCCATTGTGTATTGTACAGTACTATACTATAGAACAATGCCCGAACGGAGGGGTGAGTCAGTCGAGCGAGGATTACGATACGAGTAAGACGTACCTTCGACAAGCGATATAGTGACGGACTATGCGCGTGTTATTGAATCGTGCAGTTTATACTAGTAGTGTCTAGTTATATTTGTACTTATGTTATACGTATTTGTATAGTTCTAATGAATTCTATAGTAATTCCAACGGAGTTTTAATTTCGAGTCCCACACTCGTAACATTATTAATGTAATGATATTTTTCATCAATTCATCTACGAGTATTATTACTCCATTAAGAGGGTGATGCTACTGAGTGAATCGTTGTCCGCAATAGAAGCCACCTCGTGAAAGTCGAATATATCAGTTTTTAGTCTGGCAAAGAACATTGTACTATAAAGTATTTTTTTTATTACGAAGTAAATTTTTCGATAATATCTTAGTTAATTTGTATATGTACATAGTTAATATAAAAAAATTTCTTCATTAAAAACGTAACTTTAAATCGTCTTAATTAGATCATTTACTGCATCCATTTGGTATCATCACGATACTTACTAAGTACAATAAGTATTTGTTACGTATTTAGTGCGTTATATTCTTTTTTTTTTTACTGTGTAATGTCTCGCAATGTGTCTAATATACGTTTTTTTTTCTTTTATATAAACATGATTCAATACAGTAATTATTTTTTCAACACACTTGCTCATAAAGAGGCTCTATGGTCACCGCAATTAGGCACAGAATGACACCCATTATCAAACTGTGAGTAAAAAACATTATAACTCACTAGTGAGTTATAGTTTTTTTTTTAATTTTATTGGTTGAGTTGCTTTGTTCTTAAAAAAGTTTTTATTCAAAAAAAAGATCGTGTTCTGTAGAACAAATAAATTAATGTTCCTATTGCTTGCTCATTTCATGCAACTTCTTATTTAAATAGATAATTTTAACTCGTACGTGATTAATAAATAAAACTTTCACTCATATATAACTTTTCTTTATCTACTAAATAAAATGAGTTTTTGTTGTTATTTTATTCACAAGTGTGTTGAAAAACGTCGTATGATACACGTGTGTATTGATGATTACCGTCCTCGGCTCTCTTAAGTCCCTCGCCTACGGCTCGAGTCTCAATGGCGCCTCGGCGGTAATCACCAATGTTACACACTAGTACCATAATCTACTATTTTATTTTTTATTGCATGACTTCAGCAGACAAGTAGACGGCCGACCTGATGAAAAGCGGTCACTATCGCCTATGGACACTTGTAACACCAAAGCAGCTACCAATATACTGCCCTCCTCTAAAGGGAGGACGTGAAACCTGGCCACTAATGCACAACTAAGGTTGTTACGGCGACATACTCTAGACCAGGTATGGTAGCCATCCAGACAGGCAAATACTCTACCACCTGGCTGTGGGTTCTTTTGTCACCTCTTACGACAGGCTGCTCGGCCGTAGGAAATTGTACTCTCACTCCGTTCCTGCACAGATAAAAATTGTAAGTGTTGGAGCTAAACAGGACAATGTATATCGAGTGAGCGACAATAGGACCTACTTATATTATTTGTTGGAAAAAGTACTTTAAACTATTATTTTGTTTTAATACTTTCAGTTTTAGTTAGATTAGACCCTAATGAATCAAAAACTGAAGGTCTGAAAATAAAATAATAGGTTAAAATACGTTTTGCAACAAAAAATATGCTTAAGTCCAAATGTCGCTTACAATAAAGTGGCAGTAAAGACTCCAAGTGCAGATCGCTTTTTATCGGCAAAGTTTATTAATTTAATCATTACTCTAATATTGACACATTATAGTAGATACATGCTAGTCCACGGTGATAAGGCCACACTCTCTGACCACCTGCTCCGCAGATACTGGGTTGAGGAACACTGAAAGCGGAAAAAGGAATTTTATTAACTAAGGTGAAAGATTGCGGAGAACGGCTACTTCGTTGCAGTGTAAATCTTCATTTGAACTTCGTTGAGGTAAAATTTTAAAAAAGTAAAATAGATTCCATCTCTTTAACAAATTATTATCGCTCTATTATATATATATCTTGAAGTTACCCAGGTTAAAAAGTATCCTAGGACGTTATGTCCCAGAAGGAGGCTGCCAAAGAATAAGGGAGGAGGATGAGCAGGCGGACCCCTGTCGCAGACGGCGAACAGGGGTTCACAGGCGGCGCTTTGCTCATCTCCTCCCCATATTCAAATTCAAAAGTTTTCATTCAAAATAAGTTCCACTGGAGAACACTTTTTGAAGGTCATACATGTAAGTTAAAATTTAATTTTTTCACTTCCTATTCTATGTACACCGCTTCGCAACGTGTTGACGCTGTAAAGGAGAAGAAGCGCCAAGAAACTCCCCAGCAACACGTCTAGCTAAATATTGTTTTTCTTTATATTTCATATTCTATTTATATCTCAAATTCTTTTTTTTAATAACTATTGTACAGAAGTATGTTACAGAATTACTTTTTGAAAAATTAATGGAGTTGTAGCAAACAATGCATACTCAATAAGACCAAGACAATAAAAGGAAAGAAAATTAATATTATAGTTATAATAATGACATGACGTGCTAAAATGTTATGCTGCAATATGTCTCCACAAATTCCTTACAAGCATGGCAAAATAAAAAATAAAAAAATAAAAACGTTATACAAAATTTAGTATAAGAGGTTGGAGCTAGGCTATTCTTCAATAGTGTAGTTATATATAACATAACACAGTGGGACGGGGGGGGTGACCTTCCCGACAATCCACACCCAGTGCCGTGGGGTGTTCTATTCGGAGGGACACCCCTCCTTGTCGGCTTGCATCGAGGTGTCACGGCAATCATACCCATGGTTACGGTCCCGTAGCGCCTCATTACGATGCCGAGGGACGCTGGAAGGTTTAGTGGGTAGTCTGGCGGTCGGTGCTTGCAAGCTGCAACACCAGCAGTCGGGAGTCCCACATACCCCTTGGTGGCATCCCCCGGGGCCCGAGGATATGCGCAAATGCATTCCCCCAGCGTTGTCAAAAAAAAGGTTAAAGAGTATAATGCGATTCAAATGAGAATAGGATCGACTTTGCGCCATATTGTGACTTTAAATACATACATACATAACTTCACGCCAGTTCCCTTGCAGGGTAGGCACGAACAACAGAGCGCCATTTAGGCTTATTCTTACACACCTCACTTGCTTCTTTGACATTCATAACTCTTGTCATGCACGCTCGTCTGTTCTTAAGGCTCCTGACATCACCTTCTGCTAGTACACGATCAATTTGATCATGGAAGGTGTGTCGTGGCCTTCCATGACTTCTGCATCCATCCACTTTTGCATTGTATATCTGTTTATTCATTCTTTCATCACTTTAAATAACTTTTAATAATTAAATATTATATTAAGACAATTTACTACTAATTTAACATTTTTATTTAAATTTGATGTAAGACTATTTATTATTGATATGCAAATAAGTTTTTTGCAAACCATACTTTTCAAGTGACATTTGACAGATAGAGGTTATTGACATTCCTATTCTTATTTGGATCGCACTATATCCTGTGTTCATTCTCAGTATTGAAACTACGTATATATCAAACTTCAGCAAAATCAGTGACGTGGTTTTTCCATGAAAGTGTAATAAACAGACAGTCACTTTCGCATTTATAATATTACTATGGAAGTCTGGATAGAACGAAAACGTGCATACTGAGTTAGTAATGTACTCATTTTGGTCACAATCGTAATATGAAGTTGAAATAAGAAACTATTTTATAAAAAAAAATACATTCGTTTGTATGTGTATATATTCAATTAAATAAAAGGTAAATTTGCATAAACGCGGAACCTGAAAATTACGCCTTTTTTTGTATTCAAAGACTTTACATATAGTTTGCTATGGTTTAATAACGACACAAAAATCATCGGTAAGCCATCAATTAGACAAAAAAATAATACACATTACAATTAATTACGAAATACGTGTATTATATCGATAGACATAATGTTCAATTTTAGCGTGACGACTTACCTACTAATTATAATAAAAACACAATTACTTTAATTTTGGGATTAATCTGCAAATGTAACATGTATGACATGATCAAAATAATTAATAATTATAAAATCAAATATTACGGCATTGCTAAAAAATCACGACATTTTGTAATATGTAAGTAAAACCTCAGATTAATAATATTGAGAAACAAAGTTTTTACCTCACTTTGCTAAATGTCAGGCAAAGGAACTAAATCCGTACAGCATGAATATCAATATTATTCAATCAAACTGAACATCTTTGAATGACATAAAAATACGGAATTTTAGATTTTTCACATTATTGTGATTAAGGTCATTATTATATTTTTGTAGTTTGTATATATAATTAACGACAACATGCAATACTAATGTTAGACAAACAATATATAGAACAGTATACTGTACAGTATACAGAAAACTGCCTAAGTGGTGCATGCGTTCCCGTCAGGATCGAATCCGCGCCCTTTGAGTATGGGGCGCTTGCACTAGCCCATTACGCTACCACGACTTCAATATGATATGATATGATAATAATAATGTAAACTTTTATAAAATTACTAAGAATCCAATTTTAATTATATTTCAGTTTAGTGTTGTGTCCAGTTTAGACTGGTCCGCGACGATGGCAAGAGACCCGGCGGTGTGACTTTAATGCATTAATAGAACTTGGATTTTAAGGCCATTGCTTGTTACAATTCAAGACGTTACCTGCGACAATAGGCGACACACTTTCTTCGCCTTCGGATCATCTCCAGTAGTCCAAAGTTGGGCCAGTCGCACGAGTATACTTTTATGTAGTAATCGGAAGTCGTTTAACCGGATGCCGCTGCAAACCTTACCGGATATTAAACGTTTAAGCCGTTTGGGGTGGAAAATTTGGGCCCATGGGGGCCAAGTGCCCACAAATTAATATTTCTGTGTATTAGTGTGCAATATTTAATATCGTAATATTAAAAAACGTCTGGTCTATACAACAGGACTTTTAAAATTCTTAATTTGACCTATAACTTAAAAATCATCCCACCCTAATAAAAGAAGGCTGGAGCGCCATCTGTACTTAAGGTAGATGGGCGAGTTATTGCGTGACATTGGAGCGATAGCAACGGATCAAGTTGGATCGTTGAGAATTTAAACAGGGGGGACAGAGGGGGGACAGTATACCCGCCACGCTTGTCCAAAGCGGCTTGGCAGGTTTGACACATCGGTTATCTCGGTATGCAGATAGCATCACGTTGCTTTCCTTCACCGATATTAGCACGTGGTAATTGTAACAGTACGCACATTAGGTCAAAAAACTGCCTAAGTGGTGCATGCGTTCCGGTCCGGATCGAATCCGCGCCCCTAGAGCATGGGGCGCGTGCGCTAGCCATTACGCTACCACGACTTTCTTAAAGTTTATACATTTGTAACGTATGTGGAAATGTATAGATGTGTGTGTATGTATGTGGTGTGTGTACATGTGAACACGTAAGTGTTCGGGTATCCGAACAATTTAGTAAAATGACCCAGTAGTGTAAGTCTGTACAGACTTACACTACTGGGTCAGTTTACTAAATTTCGGTGTCATCATAAGGGAGTTCTATTAGCCACTTGAATCGAACCTAGGACCTAATCTTAGCATAAAACGCTCCACAAATATACTCACTTGTACTCCCGTTGATAAAGTCTTGATCAGGTATTATGCTCGCAGCCGCAATTGCTGCCTCGTCTAAAACTATCACCTGAAAAGCAATTAGTACAATATTTTTAAATTATCCATACTGTTATTAAAAAAAAAAAAAAAAAATTATTACTATTAGCGTTCTCCTTGCGGGGAATTTCTATTTTAGACGCGGTAGAGCCATACTGATGCCAAAATCTCACAGAATTAGCAATTAGCATTAAACAATTATTGCAGGAGTCCAGCAGACAGTCCGACGGCCCACTCGATGGAAAACGGTTACCATCGCCTATGGACATTTGCAACACCAATGGTGCTACAAATGCGCTGCTGCTCTCTTAAGGGAGACTGGAACCTGGTCACTAATGCCGGAACACAACTCAAGGTTGTTATGGCGACATACTTTAGACCAGGGGTGCTAGCCATCCAGTCGGACAAATGCCCTACGGCCTGGCTGTGGGTTGTTTTGTCGCTTCTTACGACAGGCAGCAGAAAATAACAATAGGCTTTACTTAAAAATTTCACCTGTATATCACGAAATCTACTCACTTTGGGAAATTCAAGGAAACTGGTTTCCTGGCTTACAGTCTTTTTTTCTGTTAGGTGGTGGTGCCTTAAAGGTAGTAAATCTATCGCGTTCGCTGCCAACGACCAGAGGTGGCCGGCGCCTTGCGGTGCTCTGGCCCCCTTCCGAAAGTGTGGGTTGATGGATAAGTTGTGCCTGACAGAGTTCTTCCAGCGCTCATCGTTTGCTTTGTAGAAGGGGAAACGGTCTCTGGAAAAGTAAAAAAAAAAGAAAATATCAACAAAATGATTGATTAAACACAAAAATAATGTAATTGTAATGTGTTCAAAGTACGCGTATTTATAACTAAAATAAGCTTTCTTAAAAAGGATTTTAAATACAAGCTTTTGAGATCCTGCATATCATGTAGTAGCAGAGTGCTAGCCAAGACAAGTAAAACGAGCCCAAACACGACGGGACTATCTTGTTTAGTACAGGAGTTCCTATGGCCACGTTCCGACTCCATCATCAGATCAGCTCCATGGTACCAAATTATTGCATTGTCACGCGATATACATATCCGTGCAAAATTTCAGCTCAATCGGAAACCGGGAAGTTGATCAAATTTAACTTGCAAAATTCCACCCGAACTTACATACATACATAGTTACATCCATTGCAAGTTAAACTTGTAAAAAAACAAGTGTGAATATTATCCGTGCAAGAACGGAGAAAGAATACAATTTCCTGCGGCCGGGCGGCCTGTCGTAAGAGGCGACTAAACAACCCACAGCCAGGTGGTAGGGCATTTGCCCGACTGAATGACTACCACGCCTGGTCTAAAGTATACATACATACATACATAAAGTCTAGAGCATAGACGCAAGGTCGCAGGTCTAACTGTCTTCTATCGGATGCATTTCGGGGAGTGTTCCTTAAAATTGCATGAGGTGATTCCTCCATACCCATTTTACCATCGGAAAACCAGACGCACCGGTTAGCGGCACCGCTACATGGTGGAAACACCACCAGTCAGAACCAAGCTTTCCGCCTCATCTTCTCTGGTGCGCACTGACCGTAGAGTGGAATAATTTTCCGGAGTCTATTTTTCCTGACAAATACAATCTTGAAGTCTTCAAGACACGAGTGAACTGGTATCTTCTAGGTAAGCGTGCTACATCCTAGACTGCGTCATCACTCAACATCAGGTGAGACAGTGGTCAAACGCAAACCTATACTTTTTTTATTTTTTATTGCAGGAGTTCAGCAGACAAGCAGACGGCCCACTTGATGGAAAGCGGTTACCAACGCCTACGGACATTTGCAACACCAAAGATGCTACAAATACGCTGCTGCTCTCTTAAGGGAGACTGGAACCTGGTCACTAATGCCGGAACACAACACAAGGTTGTTATGGCGGCATACTCTAGATCAGCGGTGATCGCCATCTAGTCGAGCAAATACCCTACCACCTGGCTGTGGGTTGTTTTGTCGACTCTTACGACAAGCCGCCCGGTCGCAGGAAATTGTATTCTCTCTCCGTTTCTGCACGCATAAAATACTAATAATAATAATAACCCGCAGGGGGGCTTTGTGGCGAAGCCTTAAGTGAGTAGCGACACCTCGTATCTGACTCCGGGGGCCAAGCCGGCTCGGAGTGGAGATCGCTAGAGCTAAGACTCAAGCTCCAGGGGTGGAAGTGATAAATGGCATCACGTCAAAAGTAGCTTCGGTGAACCTGCAGCCCACCTCTCTACACCCCGTAGCCACTCACACCCATATTGCCCCTGTCTTCTAAGGCATTTTTTGGGGCCCATGCAGGGAGTGGCGAGTCACCGTCTGCCCATTTTTCCATGTTCCCTGAACATTGCGACGGGCAGACAACATAGTCCCCATATCCCCCGACCCCTAGTACCATTAGCAGTTCACCACAATAGCCCGGTACTTCTTGTCCTCATTTCCCACAATAGTCCTACACTGGCCGGGGCTTGTCCTTGGGTACATTACTATATAGTGTAGACAGGGATAATCGCCGGTCAGTGTCACGCCACATTTACATTAAATTTGTCAAGGGGCCTCTACGTGTTGGCCTTCCCATGGCCCCACGCAAGCCCTCCAAAAGTCCGGGCCATTTTTATGGCACGTGATCTTGAAAGACATAATAATATAATAATAATAGATATACTTCTATAAAATAAATGACTTTAAAAATATGAAAGTATTTATAACCAAAAAAAGAAAATATATGTTTTCTACAATATTATTGAATAGCGATTTCATTACTGTCCAAATTTCTGTCTGCTATGCTCTAGTAATACAAGTTTTTGTAACTATAAAATTATTGTTTACTAGCTGTGCCCTCGACTTCATCCGCGTAGTATATTTTTTTGCGGAACCCTAATTTTAAAAGTAGCTTAAGTTATTCCTTATAAAATCAGCTCTCTGCCAGTGACAGTCGCGTCAAAATCGGTCCAGCTTTTTCAGAGATTAACCGAAACAGATAGATCAACAAAGTACATACATACATACATAACTTCACGCCAGTTCCCTTGCAGGGTAGGCACGGACAACAGAGCGCCATTTAGGCTTATTCTTACACACCTCACTTGCTTCTTTGACATTCATAACTCTTGTCATGCACGCTCGTCTGTTCTTAAGGCTCCTGAGATCGCATTCTGCTAGTACACGATCAATTTGATCATCAACAAAGTATGTAAAAAATGATGTTTCGATATAAGTATGTACTGTATATACATTCATATGCATTAAGTAAAAAGCTGTTATTTTGACATTACAAACAGACACTTCAACTTTATTTATTTGTATCGCTATTTCTTCAAATGTTTTCTTTTTCTTTCTTTCTGGATTATGGTATTATTAAGGACTTTAAACTAGAAAACCAGCCTAATGATCCCCTACGCGTCTACGTACCCATACTTTAAAAAATTCCATCCATGAATTTCATGTATTGCAGCCACGTTTAAATTAGGAAACGCTCATAGAAGTACAGGCGCCCGGTAAGCTTTCGGTAGGGTTTTGATACCGCGTATACCGGGACACCGATTCCGTACCGCTGCTGCATCGAGAAATCAGAGAGTGACCTTAGGCTGTAGTATATCACAGATGCTGAAAGCGGCGTCTAGCATCAATCGACGCTCAGCGTCGAATTGACGTTATACCAATGGTTAGTCCGGAAACATCTGTACACGGCTCAGTTTAGAATCGCTTAGCCTACGGAGAGACTTTGTGTCCCTCTGTGCCGACTCTAAAACCGAGAGTGTTCCGAGGAACTGTTTGATCTAGTACCAGCGCCTCATTTCTACAACCGCACTGCTTGCCATCGGCGGATGTTTTTTTTTATTATTATTCCCCTCCTCATTCTTGACAAACATGCTTATGCGTTCTTGTTTTTTGTGTTTTTATTTTTTATGCTTTCTCTTAATTTACAACTTATAGCTATTACATTTTTTGCTTATATTCTATTACATATGTTCTTTCTTGCATTTATCTACCTATGTTTACAGTATTTTTATTTCTAAGTTATTTCCTACTCTTTTCTACTTTATTATCGGCTAAGTTTTCTAATATTACTTAATATATTACTATTTTATACACTTTTAAGGCTTCTTATATATTACATTTAATATTACTGTGACGGGATGTTCACCCGCATTTCCTGGAGCTCCCACGCTCAACTACGCAACGGTTTTTTAGAACACTTGTTCCGCGTACAACAATGATCTGGAGTGAACTTCTCGTCGAGGTTTTCCCTCTGCGCTACTACGTGGGGTCGTTTAAGAAGGGCGTTATAAACTTTCTTAGAGGCCAGCAACGCGTTGGCAACGGTCCTGGTGTTGCAAACGTTCATAGGCGACGGTAAGCATCTTCCATCAAGTGGGCCATTTGCCTGCTTCAGGTAATAAACAAATAAAATAAAAAAATTCTCACGTACTGCACTCTACATGATTTGACTGATTTGAACGTTCGAGAATTACTACGCGGACGCGGTGAATTATATGAACGCCGCACACAGCGCATGTGCGCCGCGTCAGGCGTCTAAGAGAGGCCAGTATGGTGTATAGTCATAATAAACATTCGTCGGTCGCATACAGCGTCACGCCATACGCAACCTACAACGTTTATAACATATCACCATTTTCACTGTAAAAAAGTAACCAAAAACGAAGCAAGGTTAAATAATAGAGAAGACTTTATAAACGGCTTTCAACGACATGGATTTATTAAAAAACTTTTCAATCAAAAGATCTAAGTCACGATGGAATATTCTGTTAAAAATATAAGGAGACAAGTTATATCGGCGGTAGCGGAGTTTAATTTCCGACCCCGCGTACCGTGTATGTCAGAATGATGCTAAAACATTTCTCATTTTCTATGAAAGTTCCTAAATCACATTATGAGAACTGTCAGAAAATATAAAACAGGTATAATCGATATGAAAAGGTAATATGAAAGAAAATGACGCCTATTACAAGTTTTTATATCTTCGTATTTCTTCGTTTTAACCGACTTCAAAAAAAGGAGGAGGTTCTCAATTCGTCTGAATCTTTTTTTTTTGTGTATGTTCACCGATTACTCCGAGATTTATGGTCCGATTTACGTGATTCTTTTTTTGTTCGACGCGCAATAGCTGCCATTTGGTCCCCTAAAAATTTGACATAGTTTGGCGGGTAGTTTTCATTTTATGAACATTTTTTATGAAAAATTTTCCATTCCGTTCCATATGTACACCGATTACGCTGAGATTTATGACCAGATTTACGTGATCCTTGTTTAGTTTGATGCGAAATAGTTGTCATTTGGTCCCCTAAAAATTTAATATAGTTTGGCCCAGTAGTTTTCATTTTACGAAAAAAATTTTGTTCCCGTTTCTTGGGACCTATATTTTTTAAGGAGCACGGCACCTTTCGTAGGTCTACCCCTACATAGCTAGACACTAAAAAGTAACAATTAAAATAAAAAAAACCTCGTTTAAAAAAACCGACTTCAAAAACTAAAAAACTAAAAAGTATAAAATAACTTATTTCTAAAGCTATTATTATTAATATATATTATCTAAAACACCTTGAAGTCGGTGCAAAGTAAAACATAAAAATTACTATATTTTGAAAATTACTAAGCACCGACTTTAAGATGTTTTAGATAATATATATTAATAATAATAGCTTTAGAAATAAGTTATTTTATACTTTTTAGTTTTTTAGTTTTTGAAGTCGGTTTTTTTAAACGAAGTTTTTTTAGTTTATTATCTTAAGCATTAGACCGTTCATTCCTGTCTTTCAATTTGGATGGATGGATTAAAAAGTATCTAGCTAAAAAAGGGATGCTACAGTATTGAAGAATACTTAAATGACAAAACATCATTTACATAGCAGTTCGCTCCAACCTCTTACACTATTTATTTAATTTATTTGGGAAACATACAATAATTAGCATTCTTACAATATAAAATACATAAATTAATCACATATCAGCTAAGCTTCCACTAAATAAAAAAATTCATGTTACGCATTTGTGTCATACAACTATAAGAAAATTATAATAAATTTGATACAATATTGGAAAATTAGATAAAAAATGATTTCTACGAAGTTGTAATTTTTAGACTATAATCGGATTACTTGGTATTTTTGGAGTGAAAATGTACAAGCTCTCAGTTGTTAATGTCACTCTGAGAGAACTCCGGGCGCTAGTGTGCATTATAAATATTATGTCATAGAGAACAGAGTGGTTTTTCATTAGTTTTTGAGAAGAGAATCCATTAATATCTGAATCCCACATTACGTGTCCGGTGTCCTAATAGATTGAATAAATAAATCAGTATACTTATACATACCTACTTGCAATATTGTATATCGACATTTGGTTACATATTAAAGATTGTATGAACACCCTAAGTAATAGTCTCCTGTGTGCTTAGTACAAGTTTTTTTACTACTCGATCAGGTTCAAGTTAACGCAATGTTGTATTGGAATAAATTAGCGCCATCTCGTGAGCGTAAAGGGAAACATAAATCGTGACATACAAAATTGCGTTAACTGTAACGTGATCGAGTAGCAAAAAAACTCGCACTAAGAATGTTGATCAGAATATACCGAATATACCATTACCGAACACCTGACGACATACTTATTTGCGATCTATCTAAATCAGGGATTCCCAAAGTGGTCGATATCGACCCCCGGGGTCGAAATCAGCTTCCCAGGGGTCCACATAAACGAAAACTGATTTTGGGGGTCGACGAAGTCTAAAAATCGACTCCTATTAATTACTTTTTTTATAATGAATAGGTTCACCTTTGACTGACATTGCACCTGATGTCAGGTGGAAATGCAGTCTAAGGTGGAGCAAGCTTACCTAGAAGATACCTGTTCACGCGCGACTTGAAGACCTAGATTGTATTCTTCAGGAAAAACAGACGACGGTAAAGAGTCCCACTCTTCAGCGGTGCCTATGATAGAAGTGGAAGCATAGTGTTTCGTCCGCTTTCTTGGTATTTCCACCATATGTCGGTGGCGTGAGTGCGTACGTCTGCTTGTCCGGTGGTAAAATGGTGAAAGAGGAACCAATTCATGTAATTACGTGGTACACTCCCCGAAGTGTATCCTATAGAATACCAACAAACTAGCGAGTGTTTTTTGTTTCAAATATAATTACCTGCTTAAGTATTTTTACACCTTCCGCCTTACTTATAATAATCTCGTTAAGAAACGATTAGTCATCTCTTATGTAAGAGAATCAGAATCAGACCCTGATCAATGAATATATTTTTTTCCACTTATAAACGTGTATTACCTGTTGTTTACCTAAGAGGAGCATAAATAAAATTTGAATGATTAACGTAGGTTGTACCCAAAATATTCGACTAAAGAGGAGTTTATGGGAAAGATTTTCACTAATCAGTTGCTGAGCAGTTTCTTTAAATTTAAGAAACGATTATAAGTAAGGCCCTTGATGTTTACTGAATTCTATGTCTATTTATTTTGTTAAAGTTTCATGAGAATATGATGTCAAGTTTACTCACTTAACCTCCCGCGAAATTTTTAAATTGGTAAGTATTTTGTATCAATACGAAAAAACTAGAGATAGGATTTTTAAAGTAATTTGGCTACGGGGGTCTGAGGTATCAGTTCATTTTGGAAAAGGGGTCTCTTGCCCAAAATAGTTTGAGAATCTAAAGAATAACAATTCCATACTACTTGCATAGTTTCCCATACGATCTTAACACAGAACTTTCGCTTCGTCTACTTTCATTATTCTTTTTATACATGTAGGGTTATTTGACATACTTTTTACCACTTTAATACAAATATTTTCAAACGTTCAGCTTACATATATAAACAAACATGTAAACGCAACGTTTTATAAATCAAAACAGTCCCCTAACCTTCGTTTTATGTTAAACTACATAATATTAGTAGGGGTTGTGCCATAAATTCTACAGAAACACACAGGGCCGGTGCGATACCCCACTGCGCCCTATCACCGCCTGGCACCGGTGAATCGATTTCTTGGGATCGTGCGAAACAGGTGCACGATGCAAGCCTAGCTTTTGGAGAGTTTATATTTATTTATGACTTCTTTGAATGCGAAGAAAACAAAGGTTATGGTGTTTAAAAGAGAAGAAACCAGAACGAATGCAAGGATAATGGTCGATGATGTTATGCTGGAGAAAGTGAATGAGTTTGTATATCTTGGATGTGCTTTTAGCAGGGATGGAAGGTACACCGCTGATATAGAAAGAAGAGTGAATTTGGGGAATAGTTTGAATGGAGCGTTAGGTAAACTTCTAGGCGCTAAGAACCTCAGCCAGAAGGCCCAGCTCGCCGATGGATGCAGAAGTCGTGGAAGGCCACGACACACCTTCCATGATCAAATTGATCGTGTACTAGCGGAAGGTGATGTCAGGAGCCTTAAGAACAGACGAGCGTGCATGACAAGAGTTATGAATGTCAAAGAAGCAGGTGAGGTGTGTAAGAATAAGCCTAAATGGCGCTCTGTTGTTCGTGCCTACCCCGCAAGGGAACTGGAGTGAAGTTATGTATGTATGTATGTATGTATGTATGACTTCTATTTGTGAGTCAAAGTGGAAATAGGCAGGTCACACAGTGACGGCCAGAGACAATACATCAAAGAATTCTCTTCTGGCAGCTCCGAATCTTGAATTTTTTAGAAGGGGGCAAAAACGCACAAATGCCGCCCCCGCTCGCCAATATTTTGACCTTGATCATCATCATCATTTCAGCCATCGGACGCCCACTGATGGACATAATAGGCCTCCCGGAACGCCACAATGACTGGTCTAGCGCTGCTCTTTCTGTGTTAAGCCATTTTTGTTTACAAAAATACATACGTGGACGGATGGAGAATGTTGTCACGCCTGTTTTCCATTGGGGTAGGCAGAGACGATGGATCTTCACCTGCTACGATCCTGCCAAACACTTTTCGCTTCATCAACTTCATTAATCTTTTCATACATACACGCTTATTTAAACTGTTTTTTATCTGAACTTTCTTCAAAATATCTTCAATTAGATCATGGTGAGTACGTCTCGGTCTATCGGCACTGGCTTTTTATTTATTTATTGCTGAAGTTCAGCAGACAGTCAGACGGCCCACTTGATGAAAAAAGGTTACCATCGCCTATGGACATATGTAACACCAAAGGTGTTACAAATGCGCTGCTGCTCTCTTAAGGGAGACTGGAACCTGGTCACTAATGCCGGAACACAACTCAAGGTTGCTATGGCGACATACTTTAGACCAGGGGTGATAGCCATCCAGTCGAGCAAATGCCCTAGCACCTGGCTGTGGGTTGTTTTGTCGCCTCTTACGACAGGCCGCCCGGACGCAGGAAATTGTATTCTTTCTCCGTTCCTGCACGGATAAACTGCACAGATATAAAATAATAAAAAAATCTAGGAAAAAGACACCGACTGTAAGAGTAAATAAAAAGCAAAAAATTAAAATTTTCTACAACATTGAAGCCGGTGTCAAGTAAAAGGTAATAATTACTATATACATTGCTAAAACATCAAAATATTTCAAAATATAGTAATTTTTGTGTTTTATTTCGCACCGACTTCAAGATATTGTAAAAAATAATAATATATATTTTTTTGAAGTGATACTTTTCTGTCCCGTTTTTTGATTCCGGATCGAATTCAGTTTTTTTGTTTAATAAAATAAAATATGTTTAAATAAAAAATGCATTCATTAAAATGTACGTAACCTAATCAAATACCATATTTTTTTTTGTAATTAATTGTTTGGGCCAATTTTTATTTTTACTATATATTTTTTTGTTGTCGATACAATTTTGTGTTTTATATTTAAGAATATTAATTATTGTATGTTTCCCTAACAAATTAAATAAATTAATTAAAATATTTTTTATGTTTTGCTTTTTAATTACTCTTGAAGTCGGTTTCTTTTGTTCTAGATAATTTTTATTATTTAAAATCTCTTAAGACCACCCGATAAAATCTTCATAAAGCTAAGTACACACAAAAGATTTAATCGCTCCAAAACAACCTTAACCGCGTCGCCCTTCAACTTAATCACTGTACACAACATTTTATCGGCGTATACCGTGTAATTAATAAACGTGTGTTGACAACATCAATATTTGTTATTAGATAGTCCTCGGAGCGTGCACGGGGGAGGGAGAAGGGAGTGAAACGGGGGGAAGAGGAGAAGTTTGTTAATGTGTTATGAAATTGTTATTATCAGAAACCTATATATTATTTCTTTCTGTCTGCACTTTTCATTTCGAGTTGAATTCTTTTGAAGATTAATATTGATTTCTAAACGGGGAGTTTGATTCTTCGATATTTGAGACAGTTATTTTTGTTTAACACTTTTTTTAAATACTCATTCAGAATTACAGTTAACATAATGAAGTAAAGAAATTTATTTTAAATAGGTAATTTCAGTCAGTACCCCACAAAATGGTCCCTTTTTTGCATTGTATTGGAAATACACAAAAAAAACCATGGTAACAAAACAGAATATATGTTATATATAAATCAATTTCTGTTCATTGGTCTCGCTAAAACTCGAGAACGGCTTGACCGATTTGGCTAATTTTGGTTTTGAATTATTTGTGGAAGTCCAGGGAAGGTTTAAAAGGTGAGTAAACATGAAAAAGATACTTGGCATATAGTAAAAACAACAATTTCGCTTTCACTTAGAGATTACCTGTCAAACATTTGAAGTTCGTCCCGTCGTTCAGAAATCAAATTAATTAAGCTTTTTTTTTATTACGATTTTTTTTTGTTCCGGTTAAGTTTTGACAAAATTTTTACTAAAGATGAATCATTCTGCAATTATAATTTAGCTTTTTTATTTATTTTACTTTATTTATTTATTCTGAGGCTGTACGAAGTTTGCCTGGTCAGCTAAGTCTTATATAATATACACGTGTTTTAGTTTCCGTGGTTTCCGTTTGTATGGGATACGTAACGCACTGTTACATATCCGCAGTCGGCTTCCTTTAGTCGGGTTCAGTCTAAGAGGGGCTCAGGGCTCAGTCTATCTATTATATTTTATCCGTCGTTAACTTAAACAATCTTAGACTATATTAAAATCAATTGCTGTTCTTTGGACTGCATGAAATTCAAGACTGGTTTGACCAATTATGACGAAATTTTGGACGTGTGTTAGAGTGGGTCCCGGCGTGGCTTAGATCTACAATCGGATCCGGTAGGTGGCACTGAAATCGGTTTCCAAGATTTTTATTTTTTCAAGTCACTACAAAGCCTCCCGCTAGTTTGAAATAAATTCAATCCGCTAAAATCCGTTACTAACAATGCGACTTTACAAACAGACCGTTTATTATTACCGTATCGATCCTAGACACCAGTTAGTAGACTCACTGAAGCGTGAAACCGTACTGGTGACGTTATTAATTTATTATCAGCTATCCGCCGCAATATCGGCGTCTGTTTACCCTGCGATGCAGTGTAAACACGGCTTTATTGCAAGGGACCAACTCTGTGTGGCTTTCGTTGGTTATAATACCAAAAGCTAGATTAATTTGCGCATTGCATTTTTTAATATAAAGTTTGTAAATTGATTAACTTTCTGTTGTGTGTGCAATTTTAAGAGATTTATCTTTTAAAGGCTTTCAATGGACTTTTCTATCTATACTAATATTATAAATCTGAAGAGTTTGTTTGTTTG
The DNA here is from genome assembly GCA_019925095.2 of Dendrolimus kikuchii. Taxonomy (NCBI): domain Eukaryota; kingdom Metazoa; phylum Arthropoda; class Insecta; order Lepidoptera; family Lasiocampidae; genus Dendrolimus; species Dendrolimus kikuchii. The sequence goes on along the minus strand of CM034394.1, from coordinate 2,483,957 downwards.
TTTAAACGCGCTAATCTCAGGAACCACTGTTCCGATTTGAAAAATTATTTCAGTGTTGAATAGTACATTTATCGAGGAAGACAATATTATATTTTCAAAAAAATTAGGGATCCTTACTAAAAGTCCAATAATGTAACGCAAGGTGTAAAAAAATGAGCCGAAAAAATCTTTACACAGCGTGCGCTGCGAAAACTATTGATTATAGAACAAAACAATGAACATCACTTTGCAGAACATATAATTGTCTACAAAAAATATCGCGTAACCATATGCCTAACTATTGGTAGTTATCTCACAATAAGTGTTTTGTTTTATTTTTTTAAATAATTAAAATGCCGTCGCTTCAAAAACTCTTTATTTTGTACCTTGGTATTAAACCTTATCAAAATAAATTACTTCATATTAAAGACGAATTCAATACCTTTCTAGAACTTTTTGAATTATTCAATTCGGACGGTTCATGCAAAAGATATCGCGATATTTAAAACGTAAGTATTAGTGTTGTAGCCAAATATACTAATATATTGTTTGCTTGAACGCGCTAATCCCAGGTACTACTGGTTTGATTTGAACAATTCTTTCGGTGTTGGATAGCCCATTTATCGAGGAAGACTATAGGCTATCATCAAGCTAAGACCAATAGGCGCGGAGCACCAATGAAGAATGATTCAATATCGGAGGGTTTTGAAAGCAAATTCCACGCGGACGACGTCGCGGGCACAGAGTATTATAATAAATCTGTCGTGGGCTTTAAGTAGCGATGAGCACTACACGTGTGAGCCAATACATTTGTCCCGTACAAAATATATTTATACTGATACGCCTTAATATATACATACTCAAAAGTAAGAGGTAGGATGGAACGAGGCTTATGCTACAACAGTACAATAACGCCTCTACGGACATTGACATGACAAAGAGATAACATGACAATGTCATAGTACGACTGTTAGTTAAACGAGGTGACCGAGGCCGAGCACATCCGATTCTTAACGAAAATTTCCGAACTAGTTTTGAACGGGACAAATGAGGGAATGACGTTTACCCACCGGCCTCATTGCTTCAAATGCACTGCCGCGGTATAAACCGTACAAATGTCCTTGCCTCATTGATAAATTATACTGGTTCAGTATAAAATGTCATGTTACTCTTACAAACTCATTTTAAAATCATATCCTGCCCAACACTTGTTTCAAGTTTGTGCAACAAATTGAAAAAAAAAAAATAACCAGGGGAGCTAATTCCGACCAGGTGATTTCGAAAATGCAACTATAGATAATATTTTCTTAAGTTTTCGCGACTTGTATACATAATAAAACTACGTTTTAACAGTTTTAAGCGCGGTAATTTTATTTGATTTTAGTTTTTCCGACGTTTCGGCCACTTTTTAGTGGCCGTGATCACGGAAGACAAAGATGTCAAGTGTCAACGAGTATTGTTAAAGTTTTATTTAGCCTACCACCAACTTATTAATTTTAATTTTGTTTATGGTTATTATTTACTCTATGGGAGCCTAATCTAATTTACTACCGCTTCGCAACATGTTATGGCTTGAAGAGAAGAAGCGGCGCAAGAAACTCTTCAGCAAACATGCCTAGCTCTAATAATTTTATATAATGTTAAAATCGGTGGAAGGAAAAATAAAAGTAATTATCAGTCAAGTTGGTTTGTGTTCCGTTGTACGCAGAAAGAGCTCACAGTGTCTTGAGGTCTGGCAGCTGGTTTTCGCTGGGTTTGGGTCTTAATAGTTTTGATGATTGGATCCCAAACTGGTGGTACTTGCCAACCATCTTCTCTATTGAAATTTGGGTGTTTTTTAAATAAATAAAATTACCGCGCTTAAAACCGTTAAAACGTAGTTTTGTTATGCAACTTTAGATTTTTTGTCTGTGGTCCAATTCTGCTTTTTCGATATCTTGACGTTGATTCTATTGCGATAATGTCAGAAATTCGTATTCTACTAAATCCACAATATCTTTGTATAAAAAGTGTTGTGTCGGATCAACACAACACTTTTTATACCGATAAATGACATCGTTCCCGTGGGATAAGTAAAAAATTGAATATAGGCATATAGATGGTGTTGCATTTGCGTTTTTTTTTTTTTGGTGCCGCCTCTTGCAATTTTTCAACAAGCACGTCATTATGACAAATGATTTAAAAACATATAATTAAAAGTAAATTAAAACGGAGCCAAAATTGCCACTAATGCGTTTATACTAAATCGGAAAAAAGTTTATAATTTTTTGTTTGTCAGTTTGAATAATAATCTATATACTTATAATAAAACTGTAGAGGTCGATTTTCTGTATAATGAAAAAAAAAATGCTAAAAACCGAGTCAGGGGAGGTAAAAAGTGAAATAGAACTAATTTAGATTTTTTACAATTTTTTTGTTTCTCTGTTTGTGTGTCTGTTTGTACGGGCTAATTTCCGAAACGACTAGACCGATTTAAATGAAATTTTGTATGGTGGTAGCTTATATCCCTGGTCAACATATTATAGGATACTTTTGATCTTGAAAAATTAAAGAGTTCTCGTGGGATAGTTAAAAGAACTTTAATTTACTTTCCCGCATTAATTACCGCACGCAATTTTAATTGAAGGAATTGAAAGAATAATAATCTATACTAATTAAGATTTAAAAATATTTTCACCTTCTACGTAACAAAGTAGCGGGTTAAAGTAAGCGTTAGCCCAAAGTAACTATTCCACGCGGAATGACTTGCTATGCAGTTTTTTTTAAAGCTGTAGCCCATATTTCTTTCGCCCTGGGCTTGGATTTTATTGTATATACGTATGTTACTAAACTTGTTGCATTATTTATGAAAGAACTACAATGAGATATCTATATATTAATACGTGAAGCAAAAACTTTGTACCCCTTTTTACGAAAATTGCGCGGACTGAGGAGTATGAAATTTCGCACACTTATCTATACTAATTTTATAAAGCGGCAAAGTTTGTGAGTTTGTGACGTTGTAGGGGTAATCTCCGAAACTACTGAACCTATTTCAAAAAATCTTTCACTGTTCGCAAGCTACACGATCCCCAATTGATATAGGCTATATTATATTTTCAAAGAAATTAGGGATTCTTACTAAAACTCCAATAGTGTAACCCAAGGTGTAAAAAAATTACCTATAATCGCATGCGCTGCGAAAATTATTGATAATATAATAAAATAATGTACTACAACTTTGCAGAACACATCTTTATCTACAAAAAGTGTCGCGACAGCATATGTCTAACTATTATAGTTATGCCACAATAAGTGTTATTTTATTTTAAAAATTTAATTAAAATGGCGCCGCTAGAAAAGGCTCTTTATTTGTATCTTGGTATTCATCCTTATCAAAATAAATTCTTCATATTCAAGACTGCTTCAATACCTTTATATAACTTTTTGAATTATTCAATTCAGACATTCCATTCGAAAGATATCACGAGTTTAAAAATGTAAGTATTAGAAAAAAGTTGCGTGGTCGCCGCGCATCCTAATCGGCTAGATAGGCTTATGCTATGTAGACGTACGTCACTGGGGTACGGGCAGTACGGGAGGGGAAATATTTTGGATTCGCTTAGTAGGTAATTAAACTCAACAAAAAATAAAGAGATAAAGTTTGTAAGTTTGTGAATTTGTGACATTGTAGGGGGTAATCTCTGGATCTACTAAACCGATTTTGAAAATTCTTTCACCAGTGGAAAGCTACATTATTCCTGAGTGACATAGGGTATATTTAATTGTGATTAATAATAAGCATTTTTAATTTCTTTTCTGATGCCCAGCGAAGTGGGCACGGGTCAGCTAGTAGCTTATATAGAGAAGAAGCGATGAATGCTAATATTTTTTTCAAATTATACATAATAAAACCTTACACACAATACAATGTATTTGACACACATCCGCATATATACTCTTTTGTTTATTGTTCAAGTCAAATTAACAGTGTAGCCTTGGCGAAATCTGTGATTATAGAAGTATAGTCTTTGACAAAAAAATATTATGGTCAGATTCCGACCACTAATATAGATAATTGTACAAGGATTTTTATTTGACCAAAACAGCTACGGAACAACAAAATTCTTACAATTCATTTTTATATACGCTATAGTAGCTATAAACTGACGGAAATAAAATAAGGAAAGGCACAAACGTCCCCTTTTTAATTCAGCTTAAAACAGATTACAGCACAAAAGAGCATTCCTAATATAATAAGAGATTGCTTACAATTCAAACAAAAGCCTCCCTAAGGTCTCCCTCAACCAATGACACTAAGGCAGTGCCTGTACTTAACACTTTCGCGACGAATATATTTACGATATTTTTCTAAGGCATCTAATACTGTAGTATAGGGGTACGGAAAAGTTTAGGTATTTTAAATATGCATGTCGTCCTAAGCGATCTACGAAATATATTGAAGCATATTAAGACATTTTATAGCGTATTCCTTGGCAATAAATGTTATTTAATGAAAGTCACATAGTTGGATTAGTTTGTGTTAATAAACAAATAATCGGCAATTATCGTTTAAGGTGAACTTTCATCTAGACAGGCTTAGCATCACATATCTCAATCTTTTGCTTTTCTCATCATCGTGGAACCAATGGGCTGAAGATCGCATCGCGAAGCAAATGTGATTGAACAAATGTTACCTCAGCTTGCTAGTTTCGTGAGCTAAATTTAGTCACGTTTCTGATTTAATCCATAAGAGACAAACCCCACATACCTTGCTGAACGTCCTTGTGAATCAATCATACTGCCCGGGTCTATCTTTTCATACGTCCTGACGGCTAAGACGCATAGATAGATGCATTGCTCGAAGTTTTGTATTCAAGTATTTTTGATTATCCTGTTCACCCTTCCCCAGTATTATTCAAAGTTGTTATAATTTTCAAAATCTTTTCCTTTAATCCCCTCCTTATTTAGTTCTGTCATCTAATTTACTTTTACATACTTCTTATCCAGACCGATATTCTTTATTTTAGTGCATGTTGTTTTAATGTGTGTGTAATGTCTGATTTGTTTGCATGTGTGTAACAGTAGGTGTATGGTTATATAAGTAAATGTGCGTATAGAACAGTAACGTAATATTTTATAAGGCTTAGTGGTTGCGACAAATAGAACCGTGTAGGCACTACCCGAGGTCTCTCTCACCGAATGACACTAAACGACGCCAAATCGATCCCATTGTATTTTTAATTCTATATAAAACTTTGAATGCGGCCTTTGTTGTGTTTTAATGCTTTTAATTTCGGCATTTTCATTGGAGTTTAACGAGATTTATTTTCATGTTTATTTGAGACTTTTCGTATACGAAATTCGATTTTTATTTGTTTTGTAATACATTTTCCTGGTTTTATTATAGAATTTCTGGTATAATCTCAAATCTCTTACTTCTTACGTATTCAATCAGATTAGGGCTCTGTACGCGGATTTCTAATGTCATCTTTGGATCTGTATTTTGGGAAATCACATTTTTCAAGTAAAAGAGTCTACCAGGTGTTTATTTTCAGATACATAATTACATGACCATCCCTTCATGCGCGAAACAGAGAATAATGAACAAACAAACACAGGTTGGTGGAGTACAGGAGACATTTAGACGGCCTATCTGACAGCCAGTGAACATTTGCAACGCCAAAGGTGCTTGCTACCAATGTGCAGGGCTGGCTATTGATACCGGAACACAACTCTAGGTTATTATGGCTTATATATTTTCCTACTTGCTGCAGTGAAAGTGAGCATAATGTGAAGAAAGAGTTAGCTAATTTAACCTTCAAATACTACGAGTGCAACTACCATTAGCAAAAGATATGGGGCTCAATTCTGCTATTACTTACATCAGAGCCTAAATCATCGACGTAAAGTCGCTAGTTTGTCGATATTCTATAGGATACACTTCGGGGAGTGTGCCCCGGAATTACATGAATTGGTTCCTCCCTCACCATTTTACCACCGTACAATCAGACGTACGCACTCACGCCACAGATATGTGGTGGAAATACCAACAAAGCGGACGAAACGCTATGCTTGCACTTTTATTATACGCACCGATGAAGAGTGGAACTCTTTACCGTCGTCTGTTTTTCCTGAAGAATACAATCTAGGCGTCTTCAAGTCTCGCGTGAACAGATATCTTCTAGGTAAGCGTGTTCCACCTTAGACTGCATTTCCACCTGACACCAGGCGCAATGTCAGTCAAACGCGAAGCTATCCATTATACACACACACATATATATATATATATATACATACATACATAATTTCACGCCAGTTCCCTTGCGGGGTAGGCAAGACCAAGAGAGCGCCATTCAGGCTTATTCTTACACACCTCACTCGCTTCTTTGACATTCATAGCTCTTGTCATGCACGCTCGTCTGTTCTTAACGCTCCTGGCATCACCTTCTGCTAGTACACGATCAATTTGATCATAGAAGGTGTGTCGTGGCCTTCCACGACTTCTGCATCCATCCACTTTTGCATTGTATATCTGTTTAGTCATTCTTTCATAATACATTCCTTCCACATGTATATATATATATATATATATATATTGTCTTGTCACAATTGCCGGACACTATCGTTTCAATAGTAGCTATGCCTGATATCGGTATTCTGTTAATCACAATGGCGTACCCGTGGCACGCCACTCTAGATTTATAAATATTTATAAGCGATAACTCGCCAAAAAAAATACAATTTTTGGTAGCTTTTCAATATTCAATTCGGCTAACGCTATTTCTGTTACTGGTAACACCGATTTTTTCTACTATTATTCTTACACGAAGATATCGAGAAGATATTGTGGATTTAGTAGAATACGATTTTTTGACACTATCGCAATGGAATCGTAGTTTGAATATCTTTGCTACGCCAAGACGGTGAAATAGCAGAATTAGGTCCCTGTACTCTTGACATAAATAAAACCATGAAAGAAGAATATTTACGAAATTGTAAAGAAACTACATACATACATAACTTCACGCCAGTTCCCTTGCGGGGTAGGCACGAACAACAGGGCGCCATTTAGGCTTATTCTTACACACCTCACTTGCTTCTTTGACATTCATAACTCTTGTCATGCACGCTCGTCTGTTCTTAAGGTCTTAAAGAAACTAATATGAAAATAATTTTCTATTTTTTTTTTTTAATAAGACGATTGAAAAGTTTAATTGAGATTTTCTATAAAAATAACAATGTAATAATAGTCGTGCCACTTGTGTCTCGAGTATATTATAAATTACGTTTTTCACTGGGTACTTGTCAACCAAATTGAATCGCGAATCCGACACGAAATTGAAAAGACACGACGGTATTCAACAAGATTGTGTGATTCAAGTTTGTTTTTGTGAATCACGTTGGTTGATTAATCCAAATTAAAATACAGAAACGACCGGATTAAAATCTGCTTATGCAACAAATCTCATATCATATTTTTGAAAAACAGACGACAAAAAAGAAACTTACGAAATCCATTGGTATATCGCCGACACTGTTAGCTCTCCGTTTTCTCTCAACGCCTTTTCTATCAGTTCTGGATAAGTGTAAGGCGGCTTCTTCGGCGCTGGTGAAACATCATGTTCAACCTTCGCCTCTTTCACCACTGGTTCATCATCCGGCACTTTGACATTCACAAACTCATCTAATCTGAAATTCAACAACCAAGCAAGGCTAGCGCAATCGTTATCATCGTCAATGTTCTTGGATGATTTCCTGCGTCTCCACTTCGTCCTGTCTTTTGCGGACATGTTGGCGACTGACAGCTGATTTGACAGTTGTGGAGCGTGGCTGGGTCGCGGCCGCACTGAATTGTGTTTTTGAAATCGGAACGCCGTGTTCCTATCGTGCCAGTACGCGCTATCTCTGAGCTATAGCGAACTTTTTAGAGGGTGATATATTATAATTGTATATAAAAGAGGTTCATTGTAACTTGTGTTTATGTGTTCCTATTATGCCACTGATTACTGATTTTTATTCGTGCAAGAACGGAGAAAGAATACAAATTCAAAGTCGTAAGAGGCGGCAAAACAACCCACAGCCAGGTGGTAGGGTATTTGCACGTCTGGATGGCTACCACCCCTGGTCTAGGGCATGCCGCAATAACAACTTTGAGTTGTGTTTCGGCATTAGTGGCCAGGTTCCAGTCCCATCTACGAGCTTAGTGTTGCAAATGTCCATAGACCAAAGGTCCATAAACCACTTTCTATCACAGTCGGACAGTCAGCCTGTCTTTTTATGAAAGTCAGTTTATAAAAATTCATCATCTATAAAAAAATGCGATAGTAACTCGATCTGTATATAAAGAAAAACATTTATTTAGAACTACAATAAAACTCACTTAAACTATTAAAATAAAAACAATAAATAAATGTAGTCCTAAATTGGCCTTACCTCAGCAAAACTGCCGATTAATATAACCAGCGCTGATCTTCCATTAGGGCCATTCGTGACATACACGCACACAGACAAACAAGATAAAGATATGAAGTGAACTAACAGCAAAAAATATATTAAAAACAAACCATAATGACGTTAACTAAATATTAGAAGATTAAATACTTATTAGTTACATAAATTGACATTGCTACCTATCTTTATACATATAATTCTTCTGCACGTGAAACCCCGGTAAAGTTGTAAGGTCTTCGGACCAACAACATAAAGTCAAGTCCAATAAAAAAAAAAAAAACTTCTGCACGTGTGTTGACAGTGAACTCCTCCTAAACGGCTGGTTACCGATTTGAATGTATTTTTTTGTGTGTGCTCAAGTGGATTCGAGGATGGTTTAGATTCACAATTGGACCCGGTAGGTGGCGCTGCAATCGGGTTCTAAATTTTATTTCTTCATGGCAGAACAACGTCTGACGGGACAGCTAGTTATCTATAAAATTTAAAAAATAACGATATCAAACAACTTTATTGACAGACAGACACCATAAGTGTTTCTTTTACCGTGGTCATGTGCGATCATGGAGGGTTCCTCTAAAAAAAAAAAACAATACAGCACATGTATGTATATCTGTTAAGCTTCCACGGAATAACTACTAAGAGTATTAGCGTGGTATTGCTGTAATTTTGTTTTAATGTAGTTTTAATACCAAAAATGGACATAAATATTAAATACTTTTCATCCCGGTAAAAGGGATAGTTTACCATATAAAATAAAGTGCATCTTCCGGGGACAAATAGCACTATCATAAAAATTGAGTACAATGTAACCTGTATTAACGCCTGCTCTTTATACAAGAGGCACGCACTAGAGGTAAACTATAGTTATAAAAGTATCTCTTTAGTTAGAAACGTACGTAATATTACCACTGATTGAATAGCCTCAGTTTATTGATTGCGTTTGACCGTCTCCATTTGCTCCATAGTCCATTAAGTGCAACTGATCTCAGAGGGTATTGCCTTGCAAATTTAATTACTTGCATACTAATGCTGTGGTACGACTAATATACTTGATGTGAAGCTAACTTAGACTCTATAATACCTTTATTGAGCTATTTTGAGTAGTATATTATACAATATGAAAAGGATAATATGAATCGATAATAGTTAGATATTTATCTGTGCAGGAACGGAGATAGAATACAATGTCGTATCGTAAGAGGCGCCCAAACAACCCACTGTCAAGTGGCAGTGTATTTGCCCGTCTGGATGGCTACCTTGAGTTCTGTTCCGTTATTAATAGGTAGATTCCAGTCTCCATTTAGAGAGCGGCAGCACCTTAGTAACACCTTTGTTGTTATCAATGTCCATAGGCGATGGTAACCGCTTTCCATCAGGTGAGCTGTCTGCCTGTCTGCTAAACTTATTTAATAAAAAAATAATAGACAGATAAATATGTTTCTTAACAAGAAGAAAACTAAGTTCAATCTAAAAAAACAATAATAAATAATGGTCTAAATCTTGAAGTATCTGCATTTTTAATTTTTGTTGTTGTTTTTTTATGTTTTACTCAGCAAGATTTTGTAGAACAAAATATTTTTTTTGTTTGAAGTCGATTCTGTTTTTTTTTAAATATTTTATACTCTTAAGTTCCTTGAATAGTTTTAGAAATAATATAATAAGCGCATGCAGAAATTGTTGTACTACTGGCACGCGTATACAAGTTTGCCTTTCAAAAAGTGTAGGCGCTCGACGCTCTTCAACAAGGGTTGTTCTCGATTTCGCTCGGATCCACTCATCAGATCCAGACTTGGGGTCATTAGGATCACCTCAGAAGTATACTCTTTCGAATAAAAAATAATTTAGAAAATCGGTCTACAATTGACAGGGAAATCGCGTAACAAACAGCATACAGCAAAACAACAACAGTGGATAATAAAACTACGTTAACGGTTTTAAGCGTGGTACTTTTGTTTGATTTTGGTTTTTCCGACGTTTCGGCCACTTTTCAGTGGCCGTGATCACGGAAGACAAAGATGTCAAGTGTCAACGAGTATTGTTAAAGTTTTATTTAGCCTACCGCCAACTTGTTAATTTTAATTTTGTTTATGGTTATTATTTACTCTATGGGTGCCTAATCTAATTTACTACCGCTTCGCAACATGTTATGGCTTGAAGAGAAGAAGCGGCGCAAGAAACACTTCAGCAAACATGCCTAGCTCTAATAATTTTATATAATGTTAAAATTGGTGGAAGGAAAAATAAAAGTAATTATCAGTCAAGTTGGTTTGTGTTCCGTTGTACGCAGAAAGAAAACGTCGGAAAAACCAAAACCGTTAAAACGTAGTTTTATTAAACAACAGTGGAATTATGAACCTCCTTATCATATCATTTTTGAAGTCGGTTAAAAATACAATTCTCAGAGTCTACTGTAGATTACACTGTAGACTAACAATCTTGTATTCAACCGTCGTCAATATTGAATGAATCTATCCTTTATTGGATTTGAGGTACCCTCGACTGCGGAAATTTCTAGAAATATTACCAAGTACTCGATGTATACAAGAGTACTTATCCGAGCACCATTCGGGATTAATTCGACTCAGTATCTGTTCCTAATGGATTCCTGCAATATAAGGCCACTTGACGACAATGAGCCTCGGAACTTCTTGTGCTGCGTTTAGTATTAGGACAGTTCAATTATCAATTAAAACGGCAAGTCAAAAGGCCTTTGAGTAAAAACACTTTATTATATACTAGCTAACTCCAGTCATATCGTAATGACCACCGAACGCCAATGAATGGCCAACTAAGCCGCCGAAGTAGCCAGCGGAAAGCCCGTGAAGACCACTGAACGTCGCAGATTGGCCAACGAGAGCTGCGGAGAAGACTCCAGCAGCTCTAAACCCAATTACCTGTGGGTAGTTGCGCACCGAGTTGCAATCGGGGTAAAGAGGTAAAACCTCGAGGCACCAACCTCCTCATTACAAAAAAAAAACGAGGAAGACGACCCTGGATGAAATTGTGGGTCAGTTTGATATCAATAATTTGACAAATCTTTAATATATGTAGTCTACAACATTATAAAATTCTAAACATGCCGTGTCTGTACATTGAAGCTATTAAAAAAAAAAAACTGAAATAGATTATATAAACGACGAAGAACACGATGCGATGAATGCTTATCTGTTTGCCAGTTTGTCAGTTTATTCGGAATTCACGTAAAACCTACTCGGCCGATTTCGATGCAGTTTTCGCTGATCGACAGCAAATTTTTGGATTTAAAATCTGCGCTTTTTATCCTGGGAATCCCGCGGGAATTTCAAGTCAATCGTGGACGAAGTAGCGGGCATATCCTAGTAGGTATAAAATAAAGTCCAACTCCTCCTAAACCACACAACAGATTTTTAAACGGTTTTCACCATCAGTTAGATAATTTTTTAAGGAAAGTTTATATATGCCTACTAGGTTTTGCCTGCTCTATCACGAGTGAAGTCGCGTAATATACCTAATTAAGTTACTATGTGAGTAAAACAAAGCTATTTTCCAAGTTTGATCCGCGGCGTAATCGCAGTGAAAAATCTAATTTTTAAACTATACTGAAATTTATACAATAATATAATAAATCAATTATATACATTCCGTAATCTTATTTATTTTATTGATATTGTTATCTTTTTAGACATACAATGCACAATATCACAAGTAACACATAACATGCACACACACACACGTACGCACGCACGCACGCACGCAATCATACATATTTCTTTATTTTTCTTTTAAATGAATGTAACTGTAATTGCTAAATTCACAATCAGAATTGTAACAATTTGGAAGGAGGTCCCCGAGATACAGGTCGACCTAGTTTGGGGACCAATGAGTGTCAAAAATTGTGAATTATGTTTTAATCAATAAATGATTTTTGATCTTTAGAGAAATAAACAAATGTAGGAAAATTCTTGGATGGTCTAATTCTGTCTGTCTGTTAGAGGAACACATGAAAACTATTGAAGAAATTTAAATGAAACTTAACACAGAGCTATCATATATCTCGGGTCAATACTTAGGATACTTTTTATCCCATTAAATAACGTTGTTCCAGTGGAATCCCTATTAATATTATAAATGCGAAAGTAACTCTGTCTGTCTGTCTGTCTGTCTGTCTGTCTGTCTGTCTGTCTGTCTGTCTGTCTGTTCCGTTTTCACGTAAAAACTACTGGACCGATTTGGCTGAAACTCAGTATATATATATTTTCGATGCCGAGAATGAACATAGGATACTTTTTATCCCGGAAAATGGGATAGTTTCCGGGATAAAAGTATATTTGTCTCTCTGTTTGTTATCCTTTTACGGAAAGACTTTTGGACCGATTTGGCTGATACTCGGTACATATGTAATTTGAATACCGAGGGTGGACATGGGATATTTTTCATCCCGGATAATGGAATAGATTTTGGGATAGATTTATGTAAAGATTATCCCAAAAGTGGGACAGGCTTTGGTTGGTTTGTGATTTGCCATTTTCATCATTTTGGTTATTTTGTCCTTTTTGCCCTTTTGCCCTTGGGCCCGGTTGCCCTTTTGCCCTTTTGACTTTTGCCCTTTTGCCCTTTTGCCCTTTTGCCCTTTTGCCCTTTTGCCCTTTTGCCCTTTTGCCCTTTTGCCCTTTTGCCCTTTTGCCCTTTTGCCCTTTTGCCCTTTTGCCCTTTTGCCCTTTTGCCCTTTTGCCCTTTTGCCCTTTTGCCCTTTTGCCCTTTTGCCCTTTTGCCCTTTTGCCCTTTTGCCCTTTTGCCCTTTTGCCCTTTTGCCCTTTTGCCCTTTTGCCCTTTTGCCCTTTTGCCCTTTTGCCCTTTTGCCCTTTTGCCCTTTTGCCCTTTTGTCCTTTTGCCCTTTTGCCCTTTTGCCCTTTTGCCCTTTTGCCCTTTTGCCCTTTTGCCCTTTTGCCCTTTTGCCCTTTTGCCCTTTTGCCCTTTTGCCCTTTTGCCCTTTTGCCCTTTTGCCCTTTTGCCCTTTTGCCCTTTTGCCCTTTTGCCCTTTTGCCCTTTTGCCCTTTTGCCCTTTTGCTCTTTTGCTCTTTTGTTCTTTTGCTCTTCGACTCTTTTTTGTCCTTTTTCTCCATGTTGCTCTTTTTGTCGTTTTTGCTGATGTTGTCCCTTTTGTCATTTTTGTAGTTTTCATTGACGGGGGATAGATAAATAAAACTAGGACTGTTTGTAATAGAGGATGAAAGTTTGGATGAGACCAATCATTTCTCAAGTTCATAGATATAAAAATGCATCGTCTATAAAAATGCGATAGTAACTCGATATGTCTTTCTGTTAAGTTTTCGGAAAACACTGGGAATACTGGATCGTTTTTATTGTAATTTTGTTTAAATGTAGTTTTAATGCTGAAAATGGACATATATACTCATGCCAAGAGATCGGCATGAGAATATATCAAGCATCGAGTTTGCGATATAAAATGAAGTGAATTTTTCGGGGGCAAATGGCACTAACATAAAAATGGTGTACATTGTAACCTGTATTAAGGCCTGCTCTTTAAACAAGAAGCAGGAACTAGAGGTTAACCCGCGGCGCAGCCGCGGGGTAAACTCTAGTACAAGAATATAACCGAAAAGGTAGCGTTCACAAATCCCTATTAATATTATAAATGCAAAAGTAACTCTGTCTGTCTGTCTGTTCCGTTTTCACGGGAAAACTACTGGACCGATTTAGCTGAAACTCAGTATATATATATTTTCGATGCCGAGAATGAACATAGGATATTTTTTATCCCGAAAAATGGGATAGTTTCCGGGATAAAAATATATTTGTCTTTTTGTTTGTTATCTTTTTATGGAAAGTCTATTGGACCGATTTGGCTGAAACTCGGTACATATATAATTTGAATACCGAGAGTGGCCAAGGGCTACTTTTTATCCCGGATAATGGGATACATTTTGGGATAGATTTATGTTAAGTTTATCCCGGAAACTAGGACAGGTTTCGTGATTTTGTCCATTTCGTCCGCTGGGTCTACTGGGTCCACTAGATCCACTTGGTCCATTGGGTCCACTTGGACCACTGTGTCCACTTGGTCCCCTTGGTCAACTGGGTCCACTTGGTCAACTGGGTCCAGTGGGCCAATTGGTCCACTGAGTTCACTGGGTCCACTGGGTCCATGTGGAACACTTAGCCAACTGGGTCCACTGGGCCCACTGGGTCCACTTAGACCACTGGGTCCACTGGGTCCACTTGGACCACTGGGTCTACTTGGTCAACTGGGTCCACTTGGTCAACTGGGTCCACTGGGCCCACTGGGTCCACTGGGTCCATTTGGAATACTTAGCCTACTGGGTCAACTGAATCCACTGGGCCCACTGGGTCCACTTAGACCACTGGGTCCACTGGGTCCACTGGGTCCACTTGGACCACTGGGTCTACTTGGTCAACTTGGTCCACTGGGTCAACTATATCCGCTGGGTCCACTGGGTCCACTGGATCCACTGGATCCAGTTGGTCCACTGGGTCCACTTGGTCCACTTGGTCCATGTTATCTATTTTGTCATTTTTGTCAAGTTTTGTCATTTATGTAGTTTACATATAGACGGGAGTGGTATAGTTTGCGATATATAATGAAGTGAATCTTTCGGGGGCAAATACATAAAAATTTAATACATGTAACCTGTACCACTTGCTCTTTAAATAAGAGACACGCACTAGAGGTTGACCCGCGGCACAGCCGCGGGGTAAACTCTAGTACGTTCATAAAACAAAGTTAAGAGTAAACTCTCTAGTACATAAGAACAGACTACTATTATAATAATATGATTAAATTCAATTAAATCCATCAATTACTTTGATTTTTGCAGACACAAACAAACGGAAGGTGTATTATAATTCGTAACTAATCTTAAAAAAATTGACGAATGTAAGTTTGTTTCTTTGTTACGCTTTCACGGCCTAATTGCTCAGCCGAGTATCATGTAATTTTACACACGTGGTCAAGGATAAGAAAGATTATTGAATAGGTGACGTCGGATGAAGGAGCGGGTTTTGCCGCGCTCCGTATTCTGTCGTGTGGCGCAAAGCATCCTGTGGTGGTAATGGTGAGGTAGTCTTGGCCTCCTGCTAGGCCCATGCGGAGTCGGCAATGGATATTCTGGGTGGCCATGGCTGTGGGCGAACAGAAGCAACAGGAGTATGACTGAGTATTCCGGCAATGGAAACCTACCTTCACCAGCATAAGACTAAGACGGCGAATACCAGACGCCTTCACCGTGATCTCCATATGGTGACAAATCTGTAATCGGATTTATTTTCGTCAAAAAAAGGTCGATATCTATCATAGATACCTACCTATATAAAAAACAAAGGTGAGTATATATAATAGACAATATAAAGAAGAACTTGAAGGATCGTTGATGAAATAAAATGCTGCGTACATTCATAACAGTTATAATTTTCTGTTGACACAATCTTTTAATTTTATATGATAATAATCTAATATAATTTAGAATTTAACATTTAGAAATTTACTCAGAAAACACTATTTGTCCATAAATAGCCATTTCTGATTAACACAATATAATCATGCTAATACATTTTATTATAATAATATATGTATTTTTTAATATATTATTGTATACGTATATATTTGTATATTATATTTATCATCATCATATTTATGACTATGTATATATGTATTTATTTGTTAAATTAGTTTGAGTATTTATGTGTCCATTGCCTTTTTCCTGCACCACCTACATCGCCTGATTCAAATTTGTTTTTGATTTAGGTTGCCTGGAAGAGATCGCTTTGAGCGATAAGGCCGCCTGTTGTATCGCCTAGAAAATATTGTAAATATGGTCTGTTTTTATAATTGTATGTTTTGGTGTGCAATAAAGAGTTATCTCTCTCTCTATAATAAAAGAGAACTTAACTTATTTGTATTGTATTCTACCCATAGTCCCTCAAGACTATAAGTAGAATACTGAGCCTAGATCACGGCCTCCTATGGGTAAGGTACCCAGAAGGCTGGCTACGTTGCCTCGCTGCACCAGCCTTCTGATCACCTGAAGAGTCAATGAGTCGTTTTGATAAATTTTGGTAGAGGCTCATGGCCTCAGGACCCAGCAAACGGCACAAACATAACTGTCACTGAGGATTGCATATTTGCTATAAGTAGAATACTGAGCCTAGATCACGGCCTCCTATGGGTAAGGTACCCAGAAGGCTGGCTACGTTGCCTCGCTGCACCAGCCTTCTGATCACCTGAAGAGTCAATGAGTCGTTTTGATAAATTTTGGTAGAGGCTCATGGCCTCAGGACCCAGCAAACGGCACAAACATAATTGTCACTGAGGATTGCATATTTGCGCCGCTTGAGTGATTCAGCTGTTTCCGCTGCTGAACCGGCTGATTTAGACGTGTTTGGTAAATGGGTTGTGGCCAAGGTGTCTACGCAGATCGCATCCCACACCAAAGGCTATTGAAACAATTAATAATATATGTTTAGATGAATAAGGATTAACATATATACTTAGGTATATTCCATGACGACTGATATCTCTATCTAAAATGTGGAACGAGAAGGTTTTGTTTTCGCGACAACCTTTCATCCAGAAAAAGTAATGTTCCCAAGGGATAGAAAAAAATCTAACTTGATGAATATAACATAACAATCTGAGTTCATAAAATAAATGTCTATACAAATGCTCAAACGGAATATCGTCGAACAATTTTAGAACAAAATATGTTCGAAAATAGCAAACAAAGAAACTATTCATGAACATTCCAAACACAAAGCGTTCCTAAAATGGTTTGATTTTGTAAATTGCACAAACATTTAGTCGTACTAAACTATCAAAGCGAATAGATAATTTCCCATTAACTATTGTGGTTCGAACGCGGCATCATCGGTCGTATGGAACTGCGTGGCGCTTGCTTCGTTTCAGCCGGACGATAAATAATTGCATCCATGCCGGAATAGGCCGAAACAACAAATGCGATTCTAAGCCTATTCTAATTTAAATGTATGTACAAATTAGGATTATCTATCTATCTAGGTATCTATAATATAACAAATTTATAAATGGTTTGAGTTTGTACAATACGTTTAAAAATGTGAAAAAATTCAAGGGGGGATAATTCGCAGCAGGAGATTCCAAAAATACAATTTTTAGAATTTTAGTCTTTTTTTTTTTTTTTTTTTATTGCAGGAGATCAGCAGACAGGCAGACGGCCCACTTGATGGAAACCGGTTATCATCGCCTATGGACATTTGCAACACCAAAGTTGCTACAAATGCGCTGCTGCTCTCTTAAGGGAGCCTGGAACCTGGTCACTAATGCCGGAACACAACTCAAGGTTGTTATGGCGACATACTTTAGACCAGGGGTGGTAGCCATCCAGTCGGGCAAATGCCCTACCACCTGGCTGTGGGTTGTTAAGTCGCCTCTTACGACAGGCCGCCCGGCCGCAGGAAATTGTATTCTTTCTCCGTTCCTGCACGGATAAAAAGTCTGTCTGTTAAAGCATCACGTGAACACTACTGAATGGATTTAAATGAAACTCAGCATAGAACTAGCTTATACCCCCTGGCGTCACTTAGGATACTTTTTTCCGAAAAAGATGGCGCTGCGATCGCATCATTTTTGGGAATTACCGAACGTATATGATTGAAAACTTGACATAGTGCTGGTTTATAACGTGAGTTAATACTGTGTTTATTCAGGTTGACTCGCGGGCGCGGCGGCGGACGCGGTGGCGGGCGCGAGCGCGGTAGACGTAGCGAGTTCGTGTTCACATTGGCCGCCAGGCGTTTGCGCGATTTTTTGTGTTTTCATAGATAGAAAATATGGACGACGATCTTTTATTTTTAACTGAAAATTCATATCTAAAGTGGGAGATAATAAAAATTAAAATTGGTGTGCACGAAATTAATAAGGAAAGAGAACGGTATGGTGAATTTCATACTTTATATATATTAATAATTTGAGAGATCATCCTTCAAGATTTTTTGTATATACCAGGATGACTGTTAACTGTTTTGATTACGTATTGGATTCAATAAGGAGTGAGATTTCAAAAGAAGACACAAATTTTCATAAAAACATAAAGCCCGAAGAACGACTATTTGTAACTATAAGGTGAGTTAAAAAATACATAGTTAATTATCATTTTTTTATCGGGATACATAATAACAGTAATTCAAATACAAACAAGGTTCGTTAACATTTTTTGAAAAGGCTTTTGGGAATTGCAGGAGTTAAATTATTAACTCCTGCAATTTCCAAAAATCTAATATAAAAATCAAAATAATACTGGACGCCCTGGACGGTTTTTGCCGTTGTATTGTGTCGTATACCGATAAAGTGCGTTAGTATATATATTATGAGTGTTGACTCTATACCCGTATATATAAAGTACTCTGTCGTTCATACTGGTTGAACTTACCTGACGTCGCGAGTGAATCGCGCGCTTCGCCGCTAGTTCGACGTGAACACACGAATACAACTCATGCTTTTGTTATTGCCGCGAGCGAAACGCGCGCGCCAGTCTTTAGCTTGCCTGCTACTTAGACCGCGCGTACATTTCGCAACGTGAACACTTGGATATTACGCCATATGTTTGTTATTTCGCCACCGCGCCCGCTACCGCGCCCGCGAGTCAACGTGTTTGAACACTTAAGATACATATATCCCGACAAATTACGTCGTTTCTATGGGATAAACGGATTAGCAAAATAGATGGCGCTGTAATCGCATTTTTCAATTCGCTAAAAAGTATCTACGTTATCATAAACAACATCTCATTCATTGTATTACTTCAAATCAGGTTGGCTGCGACTCGCCTCTATGTTTCGCTGCGCAATTGTGTAGACTATATCGAGGGCTTGATAACAAATGGGAGTACAGACAAAAGTGCAGTTTTACACAAGGGACAAAATTGTGAATAAAACAAAACTAGTTGATTGTACATACATGCACACATAACTTCACGTCAGTTCCCTTGCGGGGTAGGCATGAACAACAGAGCGCCATTTAGGCTTATTCTTACACACCTCACTTGCTTCTTTGACATTCATAGCTCTTGTCATGCACGCTCGTCTGTTCTTAAGGCTCCTGACATCACCTTCTGCTAGTTGATTGTATAAGACTGAAATATGGAATACCCTTCTTTTTAGGTACACTTGCATGCTGGTAAGACTTTTTAAATTGTAACATGCATAGTTTTTAGTAAATAACAAAAAAAAATGCATTTTTGCGTATACGCCTATATGTTATGAAGCCCTCGATATGGACTTGATTTTGAGCAGCTGTGTAGATTATATGGTTAGTAAGTTTCTTTGTTATTGTAGCGAACTTAGTAACAAGAATAGTAAAGTTGTAGGTAAAACACCTAGTTGAATAGTTGTTGTGTGCAACACAGAGCTATCACCTAAGGTTTTTCACGCGCTGTAGCCGCGGGGAAAACTCTAGTCATATAATTTTGTAAATGGTTCGGGGTTTGTACATTTCATTTAAGAATGTGAAAAAAATTGGCCTCTGTGGTTGAGCGGGCTAAGCCTTTGCCGGCCTACCTCACTGCAACGCAGAGGCTCCGGGTTCGATTCCTGGTATAGTAAATTTCGGAAAACGTCTTTTCTCCGTTATTTACTATGGTCTGGGTGTCTGGGATCGGCCCCAGAGTAATCCGTTGAATATTACCCATAACACAAGCGTAACTTGCTTAATTTGGGGATATACAATGTGTGTGTTTGTCTGCCGATTATTATTATTAAAAAAAAAAAAATTACAAGAAATCACGAAAGATAATTGAAGACACGAGTGATTTTTTTTTTATTGCAGGAGATCAGCAGACAGGCAGACGGCCCACTTGATGGAAAGCGGTTACCATCGCCTATGGACATTTGCAACACCAAAGGTGCTACAAATGCGCTGCTGCTCTCTTAAGGAAAACTGGAACCTGGTCACTAATGCCGGAACACAACTCAAGGTTGTTATGGCGACATACTTTAGACCAGGGGTGGTAGCCATCCAGTCGGGCAAATGCCCTACCACCTGGGAATGAAAGGGATATGTTACAATAGGTAAATATTGATAAATTTGCCTACGCTCTTTTACTATCACTTTGCTACACATATAACTCCTTCATTACTTACTATTTTCAAAATCAAATTTGGTAATTAATTATCGCATTTTTGATTTTCTTCATTCCACTAAACCTTCCCGCCCGTCCTATTCTCGCCGCATCAAAGTGATTTGAAAAATTATATTAAAAACGCACGACAAGAACCGCATACCCGTTCCGTCTCAGTACGTCGTTCGCACCACACGCATAAAATTTATCGCTCCGCCGTATAAAAAACCGCTCTTACAAATAAGACTGTGGGCACGTCTCGCGAAGTAAATATGAATATATAAATAAGTTAAAAACTCTTCGGACCTGTTGCTCACCTGAAGCAGAAGAGAACCAAGAGCAGCTGCATCCGGTGAGTTCCTTCCACTCCAAATTGAACAACCTATACAGTCCACAAACACCCCCAAAATCAAATGGTGATTGTATTTCCCACCAAAATTCAAAAAGCGTTGTTTTAAGTTCTAATATGGTTTACATTACATATTTTAGACATTACATTTTCTTTTAACGTATTTTTTTGAAGTCACATAACTCCTTCATCTACTCATGTCTTCAATTCAGATTTGCAGATTCTGAAAACTTTTAACTGTCTGTCTTTCGTTCTGCATCACGAATTTCCTGCGGCCGGGAGGCCTGTCGTAAGAGGCGACTTAACAACCCACAGCCAGGTGGTAGGGCATTCGCCCGACTGGATGGCTACCACCTCTGGTCTAAAGTATGTCGCCATAACAACCTTGAGTTGTGTTCCGGCATTAATGACCAGGTTCCAGTCTCCCTTAAGAGAGCAGCAGCGCATTTGTAGCACCTTTGGTGTTGCAAATGTCCATAGGCGATGGTAACCGTTTTTCATCACCGTCTGCCTGTCTGCTGAACTCCTGCAATAAAAAAAGTTAAATCAAACTCGACTCAGAGACAGTTTATATCCCGTGTTAACACTAAGGACTCATTTAACACTATCCCAGATGAAGCCCCGCCTTTATAGAAGTAATTTCAATAACTATTTAAACAAAGAAAGAAGAAAGAGTTGTTCTGAAAGAGAGTGTCGGAGTGAAGGTAAGGAAAGGAATGCTCCGGTAGTTCGGGCATGATGAAAGAATGACTAAACAGATATACAATGCAAAAGTGGATGGACGCAAAAGTCGTAGAAGGCCACGATACACCTTCCATTATCAAATTGATCGTCTACTAGCATAATGTGATGTTAGGAGCCTTAAGAACAGACGAGCGTGCATGACAAGAGCTATGAATGTCAAAGAAGCAAGTGAGGTGTGTAAGAATAAGTTACGAACTTTAAATTACGATGTATCAAATGTACAATTTAA
Organism: Dendrolimus kikuchii; assembly: GCA_019925095.2. NCBI lineage: Eukaryota > Metazoa > Arthropoda > Insecta > Lepidoptera > Lasiocampidae > Dendrolimus > Dendrolimus kikuchii. Next base: position 2,462,116 of record CM034394.1, on the reverse strand, counting down.
TTGACACACAAGTTCCAATAGTCGTGTAAGTTAAAAGACAAATCCTAACCAAAAGCTGATCTTTCAAAAAACAGCTCTCAAAAAACTGTCCGAGTTTTTAATCAATTAAGCGAGTGCAGCAATCTGAAGCGGCCATACTATTAGATTATCACGTACACTGTACTTTTTCATTTGCGCACCCGTGAATATCCGCCACGCATTTTAAATTCAATTACATTTTGCAATCGGCGACCGGGCGCCGCGGATACTGCGGATATCGCGGATAAGGCGGAATCCGCCGACAATCTGCATTTATTACAGCGGGTTGGCTGTAATCGCGTTTCGTATAAACGTGATTAATGTAAGGGTACAACACTACAGATATAAAATCATATTCATCCTAAAGGAGACGGATACGCTTCCATACATTCTTCGGCCCAGATCGTAAAAGGATGAGCGGTTTTAAGATTTCTTTTTTTATTATGTCGATACTCTTAACTGACTTTTAAAAGGAGGGGCTCCCAATTTAACTATGTCTTTTTGAAGTGATAACTTCTTATGGGAGGGTAAACCGCTTCGTTACGTAACGCGTTACGGCGCCAGTCTGTCTGGCTTCCCTTTCTCTCACACAGAAAACAGCGGTGGGCAGGCTCCTCCTCTCTCACTCTAACCCATAGCGCTAACCGTATTTCGGACAGACGCTGTTGATTTCACTTACGTACACACTTATTGTGAAACTTATAATGCCACTGCTGTGACCACAAAAACTAACCAATTTTACGAAAATATCCGAAGTCCAAAGAGATGTCGATCATTAAACTATTGTGTGTATCTAAAATGAACAACGCCATCTAGTGGCGTACGTCGAAATCACATATGTGAAGATTTAAATCTTTATATTAGGCTTTTCTTAATTATAAATATATGGTATTTTCGACAGACGCTTACTATATATTTATAAATTTGTACTATATATATTTATCTATGTTATTATGCATAGCGTTAAGTAATATTCTAAGCTTTACTTAAGTTAAACAATTTCAATATTAAATAATTCAACTTAGATTAATTTAAGTTATCACTTCTGTCGGGCGTCCAGAGACGCACATTTTTTTAAAAATAAAAACAAAAGAAATTTATTTGAGGGACGCTGGAAGGTTTTTTTTTTATCCCCTTTTGGCCCGGGTGATCAAGATTTGCCCGAGTCTTCGCTGGAAGGTTTAGTGAGTAGTCTGGCGGCCGGTGCTTGCAAGGTATAACGTTGAAGCATATGTGCAACACCAGCAGCCGGGAGTCCCACATACCCCTTGGTGGCATCCCCCGGGGCCGGAGGATATGCGCAAATGCATTCCCCCAGCGTTGTCAAAAAATAGGCTTGAACGCTGGTTCTTCATACATAGCCTCTATACTACTATGTTATGGCTATTTACACGCCTTAATACGATTAATGATCCTATTATTAGTCAAAACCTATTTTTATGCCACTCTTAGATGCCATTGCTCATATTCCTATATAAGATATATCCATTAAACTCCGCCATTTCTCATCTAGGATTCATATTTCCTCAATAAAAGGCGATACCAAGACAGGTAAAGTTCACCTTGCGAAAACTATAAAAAGATAACAGTCATATTCTGAACTCACGGGGTGCATTACAACGTCGATTTACAGCGTTGAGATCCAGGCAATAACACTAAATCGTAATTTTATCGTCTCACCCTCGCACCAAGTACGCATTTCATGAAAAAAATATACAGCAATACTGCCAACTCTGTTGGAAAGCTGCGTAATGTGAGCCGCGGATTGTAAGGAGGTAACGGGGGCATATTCTGTTCGTAACATTTATTCAAAACTAGCTCTTGAAAGTGATTTATATTATATAATATATATATATATATATATATATATATATATATATATATATATATATATATATATATATATATATATATATATATATAATAAAAATACACTACCTGTTAACTGCGAAGCTTCATTTATTAATTTACTTTGTGAATAAAGTAAAAATATAATATAATAAAAATACACTAAAATGAAGTAAAAAAATACACTAATAATAATAATAAACCCGCAGGGGGGCTTCGTGGCGAAGCCTTAGGTGAGTAGCGACACCTCGTACCTGACTCCGGGGGCCAAGGCAAGGCCCCCGCCTCCGTGCTTGCCTTAACCAGCCGGCACGGAGTGGAGATCGCTAGAGCTAAGACTCAAGCTCCAGGGGTGGAAGTGATAAACGGCCTAACGTCGGAAGTAGCTTCGGTGAACCTGCAGCCCACCTCTCGACACCCCTTAGCCACTCACACCCATGTTGCCCCTGTCTTTATGGCATTTTTTGGGGCCCATGCAGGGAGTGGCGAGTCACCGTCTGCCCATTTTTCCATGTTCCCTGAACATTGCGACGGGCAGACGCCATAGTCCCCATATTCCCAGACCCCTAGTACCATTAGCAGTTCACCACAATAGCCCGGTACTTCTTGTCCTCATTTCCCACAATAGTCCTACACTGGCCGGGGCTTGTCCCTGGGTGCATTACTATATGGTGTGGACAGGGATAATCGCCGGTCAGTGTCACGCCACATTTACATTAAATTTGTGAAGGGGCCTCTACGTGTTGGCCTGCCCATGGCCCCACGCAAGCCCCCCAAAAGTCCGGGCCATTTTTATGGCCCGTGGTCTTGAAAGACATACAGTATAATAATAATAATAATCGGCAGACAAACATACACATTGTACATCCCCAAATTAAGCAAGTTACGCTTGTGCTATGGGTAATATACAACGGACTACTCTGGGGCCGATATAGCACATATACACCAGCTGTTAACTACAAAGATTTATATATTTTTTTTTACTACATAAATGAAGTAAAAATGCAATAGGATAGTTGACAGTCGATTAAGACACTTACATCGAACTTATTTATATCGGGATATAAGTTGTCAAGTTTCATTAAAATAATTTCACACAAAATTTCAAGTTTCACATCCCAACCATCTATCTATCATATAACTATCTGACTCGTACCCACTTCTCTGGTGGCTACTCGAGATAAGGCAACATATAATTGCCCATGGAAAAAACACTCCTTTCTCAAGTCAATGCATACTAGAGAGAATGTTTGACACTGGGACTTATTTAGGGCCTTGCTTATAATCGTTTCTTAAATTTAAAGAAACTGTTAAGCAACTGATTAGTGAAAATCTTACCCATAAACTCCACTTTTGTCGAATATTTTGGGTACAACCTACGTTTAATCATTCAAATTTCGTTTATCTGTGCATCTCTAAGGTAAACAACAAGTAATACACGATTACAAGTGAAAAAAAAAGATATTCATTGATTAGGGTATGATTCTGATTCTCTTACTTAAGAGATGGCTAATCGTTTCTTAACGAGATTATTATAAGTAAGGCCGTTACTGTTTAGTCAGCGCCAGCCGATAAGTAAACTCATTAGCCTATTTTTCTCGGAAATGATATTTCACATTAAAAAATATTAATTATAATCAAATATAGCCTATGTCACTCAAAAATAACGTAACTTTCTATTGGTGAAAGAATTTTCAGAATCAGTTCAGTAGTTCAAGAGATTACTTCCTACAAATAACGATAATAGTAACAAAGAATCGAGGAATTTCAGTTCCTACAAAGAAACTCATAAACTTTATTTTTTTGTAATATTAGTATAAATAATCTTGTAGTGGAGGCGAATTTGTATAATAAATGAAAAAAAAATCACTTCACTATTAAAAATTGTATAAATTTTGAGAATAGGACCGCATATACGCTCGGGAGCCATCCGAAGGATCCACCTCTCGTACAGTTCGTCCGTAGCGCTAGTGGACCCCCCAGGCCCATATAATTATACCGACGGCATGCCGGGTCAGAATGGCCCGATCGCAAGGTTGCTTACGTATTGTTAATCGAGGTTAGTTTCCTTTCATGTTTACGAATTCAGCAGAACACGATTGTATTTCCAAGTAAGCAAATAGAAGACAACCGTCTTGGGAGTTTTCGGAAATTTCGCCCGCTTATTTAGTAAAGTAGTAGTATATCCGTGCAGGAACGGAGAAAGAATACAATTTCCTGCGGCCGGGCGGCCTGTCGTAAGAGGCGACTAAACACCCACAGCCAGGTGGTAGGGCAATTGCCCGACTGGATGGCTACCACCCCTGGTCTAGAGCATGCCGCCATAACAACTTTGAGTTGTGTTCCGGCATTAGTGACCAGGTTCCAGACTCACTTAAGAGAGCAGCAGCGCATTTGTAGCACCTTTGGTATTGCAAATGTCCATAGGCGATGGTAACCGCTTTCTATCCAGTGGGCCGTCTGTCTGTCTGCTGAACTCCTGCAATAAAAAATAAAAAAACATTATCATGAGCATTTCTTAGTGTCTGAAATTGTTTTGAAAATCCGTTTTATAGTTACTGCCAAATAATTATGATAATGTAAAAACATGAATACCGCATGATTTGGCATGCTTTTAGTATAGCATGTAATGTACGAAGATACGTTAACTACTAAATCCCATTTGAAATGAAAGGATATATTAGGTTGGGGAAAAAGTTTCTTCGCATTTTATATAAAAATTCAAATGGTTTTTTTATAAAGTTTATTTTCATTTGACTAAAGTATGTAAGTGCCATTTTGTTGGATAACTTTTTGGCATCTTGTAGGTAGGGACGTAATCTCAATTGCTATAAAAATTTGGGGGCTTCTGATCAAAAAACTGCGACAAGTGGTTTTGGCAGTCCTCTCGTGATGTTAACCTGACACTGCCTAAGGAATTCTGCAGAGACGGAAACAGGTGAAAATCTGAAGGTGCAAGGTCAGGACTATACGGTGGATGCATTAACACCTCCCAGCCAAACTCTCGTAATTTTTGCTGGGTGGCTAAATATGTGTGAGGTCTAGCGTTATCATGGTGAAAAACCACACCCCTTCTGTTGATTAATTCCGGCCGCTTTCTCTCAACTTTTTGCTTTAATCTCATCAGTTGTTGAAAAGACTTTTTCCCCAACCTATTATATAGTGAAATGACATTTTATTGACATTTTTTATATTGCTGAAGCACAGCAGCCAGGCTGACGGCTCAACTGTGATGGAAAGTGGTTACCGTCGCCTATGGACCTTAGCAACATCAGGAGTGCTGGCAATGAGCTGCCGGCCTTGAAAGGGAAACTGGAAAATGGCCTCTGATGCCGGAAAACAACTCAGAGTGGTTATGGTGGCATAGTCTAGACCAGGGGTGGTAGCCATCCAGTCGGGCAAATGTCATAAAGCAATACATACCATATTATTAAAAATAAACAGAATAGTTATTCAATAACACGCGAAAAGTCCGTCACTATATAGATTATCGAATGTACACACGTCTTGTCTCGCTAATGGTTATCGCTTGACTGCTGATCTCTCCATTGGGCCATTGCTTTATACTGCACCGATACAATATGGCTGCCCGCCCGCGTAGATCGAATTTCTTAGAATCAGTTTGACACACCTGTCTAATGACTGCCATAAAAGATTACAATACACAATGGGCTGTTTTTCTAATTACAAATTTTAAACACGAAGTAAACAAAAGAAGACAGCCAGTCATAAATAGTTTCAATGTTATTAGCTTAAACGCCGGCGAGTAATAAATATGAGTAATACGTGTTATTAAAATAAGAGAAACATAAAAGTTAAACAAGCCTACGATAATGAAATACGACTAAATTTTAAATATAATTAAGTAGATTAAGAAGAACTAATATTAGGGAACAATATTTAAGTACCTAAGGCTGGTGTGCATAAACATTTAACGGACAGCTAGAATAAAATAATCGCTGTTTGGGCATATATTTTTAGCTGTAGTGGATGCACTTACCACGATTATTTCATTTTAACCGTAGGTTAAATGTCTATGCACATCGGCCTAAGACTAACAATGCTTAAAATAATTGCATTCATTTGATGAAAAATCCATGAACGATATTTGTCAGAATCAGATCCGTTGTTTTTGGAATATGGGACATGAATTTTAATCGGCAGACAAACACATATACGGCCTTACTTAGAATAATCTCGTTAAGAAAAACGATTAGGCATCTCTTAAGTAAGTGAATCAGAATCAGACCCTACTCAATTAATATCTTTTTTTCACTTATAAACGTGTATTACCTGTTGTTTACCTAAGAGGAGCACAGATAAACGAAATTTGAACGATTAACGTAGGTTGTACCCAAAATATTCGACTAAAGAGGAGTTTATGGGTAAGATTTTCACTAATCAGTTGCTGAGCAGTTTCTTTAAATTTAAGAAACGATTATAAGTAAGGCCCATATTGTATATCCCCAAATTAAGCAGGTTACGCTTGTGGGTAATATACAACGGCCGTCGTTTGTTTCTCGGCCTCTGAGGTTGAGCGGGTTAAGCCTTTGCCGGCCTACCTCACTGCAACGTAGAGGCTCCGGGTTCGATTCCTGGTATATAGTAAATTTCGGAAACGTATTTTCTCCGTCATTTACTATGGTCTGGGTGTCTGGAATCGGCCCCAGAGTAGTTCGTTATATATTATCCATAACACAAGCGTAACTTGCTTAATTTGTGGATATACAATATGTGTGTTTGTCCGCCAATTTTTTTTAACAGTTTTTTTTTTTATTATTACGGTCTTCAAAACTGAACACATTCAGAAATGTATTTAAATACATTAATAATATAATATTTTGTACTCTGTAGAATGTGATATTTTCTATGAATACACAGCTTACCTTATCTTTATATCTATAATTCTTTTTTACGTGTGTTGACAGTGAACTCCTCCTAAACGGCTGGACCGATTTCAATGAATTTTTTGTGTGTGTTCAGTGGATTCGAGGATGGTTTAGATTCACAATTGGACCCGGTAGGTGGCGCTGTAATCGGGTTCTAAATCTTCTTTCTTCAGGGCAGAACAACGTCTGCCGGGACAGCTAGTTATATATGTATCTATAGCACTAAATCATAACAACTAATACAGATCCTAGTAAGCCGGTGCGGACGATTATATGTATGAGAGCACGCCTACACTCGGCATAAAATCTTATTATAATTATACAAAAAATACGATATAACAAAGACCAAAAAAAAACACTTAAAATATTATTAAAAGCTTAAACTATTTTATTAATAAGTTTTTTTAAAAGGTTTTTAAATACAAGCTTTTGAGATCCTGGATATCACGTAGCCGCAAAGTGCTAGCCAAGACAAGTAAAACGAGCCCAAACACGACGGGTCTATTTTGTTTAGTACAGAAGTTCCTATGACCACCTTCCGACTCCATTATCAGATCAGCTCCATGGTACCATATTATTGCATTGCCACGCGATATACATATGCGTGCAAAAATTTCAGCTCAATCGGAGACCGGGAAGTCGATCAAATTTAACTTAGTTTATCACTTTAGTGGCCCAACATTCCGACCCGTATAGCATGACTGGTCGTATGATAGATTTATATATTTGACCTTTTAGTTTCAGTGGCATTAGTTTGTCGCACGTCACACCGGTTACCTGTCTCCACTTCAGCCATGCTACATTTATTCTTCTCCTTACATCCCTCTCTATATCACAATTATTCTGCAGTAGTGAACCAAGGTATTTGAATTCGGGGTTACATGGTAGTGTGACTGATTGTAGTTTAAGAGGCACAGCACTAGAGGTCCCGCCGAAATCACAAAACAGGTATTCGGTTTTGGTTCTGCTGATTTTTAATCCAACGCCCTCTAGCGCTTGCCGCCACCTGTTTAGTTTGTTTTGAAGTGCTACCCCATCTTCATCCACCAGGACAATATCATCTGCGAAGAGCATGCACCAGGGGGCCTCATCCTGTACCTCTGCGGTCAGTGCATCCATGACCAGCAGAAACAGGTAAGGACTTAAAGCGGATCCCTGGTGCAAACCTACCCTCACAGGGAACTTGTTCGTGGTTCCTACTGCAGAGCGGACTTGTGTACTAACATTCTCATACATGCTTTCTATCAGTCTCTGGCACACCTTTCGCTCTGAGGACCCACCACAGAACTTCTCGGGGGACGCGATCGTATGCTTTCTCAAGATCTATGAACACCATATGGAGATTTTTATGTACCTGTCTGTATTTTTCCATTAGTTGTCGTATTGAAAATATGGCATCTGTTGTGCTACGACCAGGCATAAACCCGAACTGGGATAGCGTCACCTCCGTTTCCTTTCGTAGTCGGTCCTCAATCACTTTCTCCCATGCTTTCATAGTATGTGACAGCAGCTTTATTCCTCTATAGTTATTACAGTCTTGGATGTCACCTTTTTGCTTGAATATGGGCACCAGATATGATTGGTGCCACTCCTGAGGTACAGTCTCTTCGATCATCAACTTATTAAAGAATAAAGCCAGCCACATCCTTCCATCCTCACCTAGCATCTTCCAAGCAAAGATTCCGTTACATACTAACATATATTACATACTAATAATAACATACGTATGAAGCTAATAAAAGCGTATTAAAAAAAATAAGGCTTTAAAAGCTATTAAGTTTCAAACATATAAAGAAATTAAAAAAAGAGAAGTAAATTAGTAATGCGAGATGCAATAATTCGACGAATTTTGTGATATTAATTTGCATGTAAATATATAATTTGCATGAAGAAGAAATTACATGCATATATATAGGGGAATGTTGGCCAATGTTAGCCCTGCACTGCACATTTTGCTTACCTACCTGCAGGTAACAAATACAAAAAAACAAATCATGAAACAAGCAGATACACCTAAAATGCTACACCGAAAAAGAATAATTTCACATGTCTGTGAGCGAAATTTATATCAAATATTTACATGGATATGCAAAAGGTTGCTCCTTATCCAAGACCGTCGTCCCATCTCACGGCGAACCATCTGAGGGCAGAACAAACAATCTATTTCACATAACTATAAAGATTCTAGAAGATCCTACTCATAATACTTAGTTGTAGTTTACAGGCCATTGGCCCAAAAAGTGAGTTATGTTAGGAAGAAAGAAAGAAAAGACATTTATTTAGAACTACATACAAACCAAGACATACTTATAAATAAGACAATACAACTGTGAAATGAAGTTCTAAATCGATCCTAACTCAGCATGATGCTGGTTGACTCAAGCAGCGCTGGTGTTCCGCTAGGGCCGTTACAGTGACTCACTCATGTTAGAATTTTTTTATTACTAAAAAGTAGATACTGAAGCTATTTAAGTAGAACGGATGGGAGAGGATCGCAGAGTGAGGAAAGCATATTTGGGACGGCCGGTGGGGTGGCGTCCGGTCGGCCGTCCTAAATATCGCTGGAAGGACAGAGTAGAGACTGACCTGTCGGAGCTAGGAGCCAGTAATTGGCAAGAAACCGCACAGGACCGAAAAAAGTGGCATGCTCTCGTTTCGGAAGCCTAGACCCACTTTGGGTCGCTGAGCCAACGGAGTAAGAGTAAGTAAGAAGCTATTTTAAAACAAACAGCGAGGTCGTTGGGGTCGAGACCCTGGGACCACGGGGGCCTGAGGCGCACAAGCTTTATCAAGACATAGCCAAACGTCTGGTGGAAGCCTCACGTGAGCAAAAGATTGGTCTATACCCTTGCCATTCAGGAAGGAAATGTGGTCAGTCTTTTGGGCACGTTTCCGACTGACAGCCGTCTGGAACTAGATTTTATAGTTTAATTTTAGTTTGATTTATTTATAATTTAGTTTATTTATAAATAAAATTAAGTAAATAATAATTTAGTAAGAAAAAAAACTGGAATTTAAAAAATATGTTTGTTCGGGATTCCATGAAAACTACTTGACCGATTTCGATGTAGTTTACAATGATCGATAGCAAATTGGCAAACTTAAAATCTGCGGTACTTTGTATCCTGGGAATCACGTGGGAATTTTCTTGGGGGCGGTTTAAAGTGGCCACGTTGATCTGACTGCGATACGATATTTTCACTGAGTAAAAGCAAATTTTCTGAAATAAAACCTGTGTTGCTTTCTATCCCGGGATATCCTGCGAGATTTTTCCCGGGAGCGGTTGAATACTGTTAGGACTTAAACTACTACTAAAACTTAATTAGATTATTTTCATTTGTATGTTAATTGTTCATACTAAGAAGAAGACAATAAGAAAAGTGTTAATGGACGAAGTGTCTATTAACACTTTTCTTATTGTCTCTATTAAGGCGAAGACACTTCAAATTCAAATTTAAATTCAAAAGTTTTTATTCAAAATAAGTTCCACTGGAGAACACTTTTTGAAGGTCATACATGTAAGTTAAAATTTAATTTTTACTTCCTATTCTATGTACACCGCTTCGCAACGTGTTATTGCTGTTAAGGAGAAGAAGCGGCAAGAAACTCCCCAGCAACACGTCTAGCTAAATATTGTTTTTCTTTATATTTCATATTCTATTTATATCTCAAATCCTTTTTTTTTATAAGTTTTGTACAGAAATACCTACCTATGTACTTTGTTCACGTGTTCTTCATTAATATGAATTCTTTTAGTTAATTTAGGTTATATTTAAATTACTTATTAGTCTTTTTAGATTAGATGATGAGAGTAGATGAGGTATTTTTTCGTAAATACTTCATTCATATATATATATGTGTGTGTGTGTGTGTGTGTGTGTGTAAATATAGAAATACGAATTAACTTGCTTTTTAGTTATTTGATTTTCTTAAATTTTCGTGATTAGTAGTATAGGTATGTAATTAAACGTACGTTTTAACGGTTTTAAGCGCGACATTATTTATTTTTATTTCAACGTTTCGGCCTCGACAAATAAAAATCAAATAATTGATACTCTTAAACCAGTTAAAACTTAGTTGATTATTTTGCTTTTTATTTGTTACATGTGGAATTTTATTTTCTAAGTTTTATAAATTTTATGTCTTTATTTTCTAGAGTTCACACAACCAGAATTGTATTTCTTTGTTAACCTTGAGTCGGCATGAGAAACCAGTATACCCTTGTCAAGGCGGCCACCAATCAATAACCACCGATACCTGCGTAAAGTGCCAGCGTAATTTTGTTACTAAGGCTTATCTAAAATAATGTACTGAAAGCTGTCTCACTTGACTTACTAGAATGGGAATTGTTCACCAGTAGGTTGAAATAGAGGCGGTTGTCACAACAAAATATACTAAGCTTTAAAAGGAACTAGCGGCCCCGGCAAACGTTATCCTGCTCTGAAAAAATAAAAATCTAGAACCCGATCCCAGCGCTACCTACTGGTTCCAATTGTGGATTTAAACCATCCGTGGACCCACTCAAACACACAAAAACAAAATCACCAAAATCGGTCCAGGTGATTAGGAGGACTCTAGAAGCCGATCTCAGCGCCACCTACAGGTTCCAAAGGGATAAAAGTATCCTATATCCGTCTCCTGGTTCTAAGCTACCTCCCCACCAATTTTCAGACAAATCGGTACAGCCGTTCTTGAGTTATAAATAGTGTAAAATTCTCGTGTCAGTGTTTGTAACAAAACTCCTCCAAAATGGCTTGACCGATTCTTATGAAATTTTATGCGTATATTTAGTAGGTCTGAGAATAGGATGTAAACTATTTTTCAAACCTCTAAATAAGGGCGGTCCACACCAAAATTTTTTTTTATATTTTGGACAAAAATTATTATTATATTTTTTTATGATGTTAAATTAAAAATTACATATAGCTCTAAATTTCCACTCTTCTACCACCAGCCTCTATTGTTTAATTTTTAAAGACTACGGATTTTAGGTCCTGATTAAAATATTAAGATTAAAATTTATTTTTTTACTTCTTACACGCTAGTTGATTATGTAAAATTTTATAGACTTTTACTGTGTACTCCGGTTTTAGAAACAATATCCTCTTAATCTATCTTAGTAATTAACAAGTTTTACTGCTTTGATTATTTACATATCTGATGTGTGTCCAATTTGCCAGGTGGTAGGGCATTTGCCCTTCTGGATGGCTACCACAACTGGTCTGAAGTATGTCGTCATAACAACCTTGAGTTGTGTTCCGGCATTAGTGACTAGGTTCCAGTCTCCCTTAAGAGAGCAGCAGTGCGTTTAAAACACCTTTGGTGTTGCAAATGTCCATTGGCGATGGTAACCGCTTAACATCAAGTGGGCCGTCTGCCTGCCTACTGAACTCCTGCAATAAAAAAAAAAATATATATATTGTAATAAAACTACGTTTTAACGATTTTAAGCGCGGTAATTTTATTTGATTGGCCACTTTTCAAAAGTGGCTGAAACGTCGGAAAGACCAAAATCAAATAAAATTACCGCGCTTAAAACCATTAAAACGTAGTTTTATTATCTATACAAGTCGCGAAAACTTAAGAAAATTATATTATATTGTGTTTTGAAATTTTTGTGCTTATATGAGTTGTGATGCGTGTAGATTGTACACTTAATCTACTTACATTATATTTTTGATATCTCTTGATTTTTGTTAAGAAATTAAAAATTAATATCTACTATTTACTTTGATCGTGTACTAGCAGAAGTTGATGTCAGGAGCCTTAAGAACAGACGAGCGTGCATGACAAGAGTTATGAATGTCAAAGAAGCAAGTGAGGTGTGTAAGAATAAGCCTGAACGGCGCTCTGTTGTTCGTACCTACCCCGCAAGGGAACTGGCGTGAAGTTATGTATGTATGTATATTCTGAAAGTGCCTTCCATGGTCAAATTCATCGTGTACTAGCAGAAGGTGATGTCAGGAGCCTTAAGAACAGACGAGCGTGCATGACAAGAGTTATGAATGTCAAAGAAGCAAGTGAGGTGTGTAAGAATAAGCCTGAATGGCGCTCTGTTATTCGTGCCTACCCCGCAAGGGAACTGGCGTGAAGTTATGTATGTATGTATGTTTACTTTATAAGACATAGGACACTTTTATATAGAACGGTCATTAAAATAATAGCGCTGTTGTTATTCTTAAACGTAACATTAATTTTGCTCCTTTGATCAAAGTAAAATATCTTCATAATAACAAAGAGCAGTTAATTTCAATCCAGCTCATTAACGTTCACGGTTTATGTAATTAAATTAACGGAAGATATCCGAAACAGTATTATTTATAAGAGATAACATTTATTTTCTTCTCATTTACGGTTAAATGAGCATATTTTAGGAGTTAGGGTTAAATAATAATGTTAAACTTTTATAAAATTACAAACAAACAAAACAAATTTTAATATACATTTTTTTAACTAGTTCAAATTTCAATAATAATTTCATAAGTAAAAAAAAAACAAAAGACATTGAAACTAAAATACATTATGTAGCAGATCACTGCCAACGAGGAGCGTGCCCAGAAGGCTGGTTGCATAGCCACCGGGTAGTGTCAAAGTTTTTCTTACATATGTCTTTAAAGAAACTCTTTGCCGACGGATCCCACGGGCCTAATGTTTCAACCCCAAACGGCACAAATATGGAACCCCTTCCTAAAGCTCCATATTTGCGCCGTTTGACGTCCTCAGGTGAAGCGGCAGCGTTGCCAGCCCAGGGGCGACTCATGAGTCGGGGCTGGCAACGCAATTTTAATTACATTTCAGTTTAGTATTTATAGTTAGTTAATTTAATCCGTGCAGGAACGGAGAAAGAATACAATTTCCTGCGGCCGGGCGGCCTGTCGTAAGAGGCGACTTAACAACCCACAGCCAGGTGGTAGGGCATTTGCCCGACTGGATGGCTACCACCCCTGGTCTAAAGTATGCCGCCATAACTACCTTGAGTTGTGTTCCGGCATTAGTGACCAGGTTGCAGTCTCCCTTAAGAGAGCCGCAGCGCATTTGTAGCAACTTTGCTGTTGCAAATGTCCATAGGCGATGGTAACCGCTTTCCATCAAGTGGGCCGTCTGCCTGTCTGCTGATCTCCTGCAATAACAAAAAAAATATAAATAAGTTATTTACAAGAAATTTTTTACATTAAATAAAATCTAAAATACAGTACTTCTTTTAAAAAGTTAATTACAAATACTATATCTGTTATAGTCTAAGGTCGACATGCAGTCTCTTCCCAGAATGACTGGTTTATCCTAGGTTTGAGCAAGGCGTTTCGACAAAACCCGAAATGAATTCCAATTTCGGCCTTTGACTAAAGTATTTTTAGTCAAACCTAGAAGTACCTAACTTTTTAGTCAAACGTAAAATAATCTGTTTTGGGCTTTGCCTAATCGATCCTAACTAAGGCAGACTCAAAAGTCGATTCGTACTCCACTTGTTACATGTTTAATGAGTGTATAGATTAGTCTCTCCTAGGTTAGACAAAAATACGTTATTCAAAGGCAGAAAATCGTCATTTATTCGGACTTTCCTTAAGACTTTATGTCAGACCTGAGGTTTGACTAATCAAACCTAGGCGCGCCAGAGCTTCGATGTTTGACTATAGTCGCAATTCTTTTCCGTTTGAGAATGCATCCAAAACTCTGGCCGCATTCCTGCGCTGGATGGCAACGCTCGTGCGTTGCCTCAAGCACGGACCAGTATTTTGGTCAAACGAGACAATTATTATAAAATAAAATAAAAATAAATAAGCCTTTTAATTCTTACGCTTTACAGTAAGTATTCTTAGTATGTTAACTGGTTAATAATTTTAAATTAATTGTTAGTATTATTGTTGTTAGTTGAATAAATTATGTAAGAATCCCAGATTGGGTAAAGGCCTCCTCCAAAGATGGCCCACCTGTCTCTGTCCTGGGCTATTTGATACCAGTTGGATCCAGCTATTTTTTTAATGTCCTCTTCCCAACGCATCGATGGTCTCCCTCTGCCTCTCTTGCCTATGGTCCTTTCCACAGAGTTGTTTTGACGGACCATCTCTGGTCTGTCTTATTATGTGACCTGCCCATTTTCATTTTAATTACTGTGCATGACAATTATTATATACATACATACATACATAACTTCACGTTAGTTTCCTTGCGGGGTAGGCACGAACAACAGAGCGCCATTTAGACTTATTCTTACACACCTTACTTGCTTCTTTGACATTCATAACTCTTGTCATGCACGCTCGTCTGTTCTTAAGGCTCCTGACATCACCTTCTGCTAGTACACGATCAATTTGATCATGGAAGGTGTGTCGTGGCCTTCCTCGACTTCTGCATCCATCCACTTTTGCATTATTATATGAGATGATAAATTTCAGTGAGACAAGATGAGAAGTTCCTTTTATCATAATGGTTACGAAACCTTAAAATATAACCTGATTTGTACAATAAAGTTTGCTCACTTAATGTACTTTGATATTACGTGCCAATTGTAGTAGTTTTATACGCATGTGATGTCCTTCTCCCCGAAGCAGTTAATCATAGACGATCAGGCCATCAATCCCCAGAATACATATTGGGCGTCGAAGGTTGATTAATCAGTATAATCAGCTTTATTGGCCTCTTTATAGAGCACGTATCGCCCTTCTTAGCGGTTTGTACGCACTATAGGGAAAGAAACGCTGCGGTTTATTTTGTGTGTTGATACTATAGATAGATACATAGATAGATAGATGAATAATACTTTATTGTGCACCATTACAGAAAACTTACGAGTATTATATACTATTTGTGTATAAAGGGCGGTCTTATCGCTAAAAACCGATCTCTTCCAGGCAACCCGTGGCAAGAATATTGCTGATTAGGAGTGGCGATTGTGGTATACATAATTATTGTACGATTACTTACATTTTAATAATAAATATATAATTATACTATATATATACAAATATACACATAAGTTATATACATATACCAAATATGGTGATAAAATGCAACTATTTAAACATAATAAATATATAACTATATACAATATAATATCTACTAATTATATAAAATTACATATCATAGTTTAATATAGTTTTGTTTCCGATCGCGTCGTTCTAAATTGCGCTGTAATATATACGCTTTTCTTTTACAAATATTTTTTTGGAGAGATTATTAACAACTTTTAAATACTTTTGATGATCAAGTGTATTAAAACGATATGCATTGTTTAATTTTTTTTAACGTGTACAGGCTTGAGGTTGTTCATTACTTTCAATAGGTTAAAAGTTAGATACGAAAATCACAGATGGTGTTGGTAACTAATATCTGCTTATTGAGTTGAATAAAAAATATTAAAAAAAAAACTAAAATTGTGCGATCGGAGGATCCCTTTATGAAAGAAGTTCCTTACGTTAAGGGTCGTTTGGACTGAACGTAACGCTTTTCCTTACGTGACGATTTCCACTACTTCAGTATACACATTTAAGAGAGCAATTTTTTTCCACTTCCCAGTTATATATTATATGTAGTGCCATATCTGATTTATTATATTTTCATAAATTTATTACTACACCTCGGTATAGCAAGAATTTCACAGAAAATATCAATTTCTCTAAATCTCTTCCATGTAAAATTAAATCCCCGAGAAAACAGGACATGTTCATGTGTGTACAGATCAGGAAATACTAATTTTTCTCTTTTTATTTTAATTAATTCAAATTAGGATTTGTATTTATAGACTTGTAGTGGAACACTTACAAGCCAATAGATGGCGCTGTGCAATAATTGATGTCACAAACGTTTTCCGAAACATACAAAGAATATATACAAAAATTTCAACTATAACAGACGGGCCTAGGCCTGCGATAAACAACATTAGCCTCGCTGGAAGATCTTCCTTTAAGACGGAGGAGCATTCCATCTCGCTCCTCCACCCTATCGGGGCTCACCTCTTCGGACTACTAGCTTCACCCGATCACGCTTCCTTGTGACTCAGTCTGATATTAATTATGCCGCGGTCTGTCCATCGACTGCTGTTACGAATTTGCTGAATTTTTATATACAAAATCTTGCATACAATAAAAAGGTTAAGAATAAATAAATACTCCAACAAAACCGCAGCGTTTATAAGCCACAGTGTGCAAAATACAGCGCAGTGAGCAAGTTTGAGCGCATTAAGTCGGTTCATGTAACGGCGGGATACGCTGCAACATTACGCTTCAGGGTACATACAAATTAGCTCACCCACCGAGCTGTGCAATTTATTGCTACAGCTTGGCACCACTCTCCAGAACACCGGTGTTTAGTAAAGCTGAAGTGTTGATAAAAGTATCATTTTATTTTACTTGCCTAACTACATATCTAAACCTGTTGTTTTTACACAAAATAATTTTTAAATGAATGAATGAATAACTTTATCGCACGTATATTAAAGTGCATTGGGCGGTCTGTCACCAAAGGCGATCCTATACGATTATTATCGACACCGACTACATTATTTAGAATTTTATTTTATTTATTTATTTTCCTTTTTCTCTGTTGCATAATAATTACAGATAATTTAAGAATTACCTTTGAGTCAGGTTGCCTGGAAGAGATCGCTTTTAGCAATAAGGCCGCCTTTTGTTTTACCAAGTAACTATTGTCTTGTTGTGCTTTTTGTAATTTTTGTTTTGGTGAACAATAAAGTGTTGTCTATGTATGTCTATTTACTGACTTCATAAATATTAAATGGAAGATTACAGTGTTCATTTATTTGTATTTCTTATAATTATATTATTAAAATTATCATTTTTTTTAATTATTGAAAATTATTATTGTTACGAGTTGCGGGATTCAAATTAAAATGCCGTTAGAATTATTATAGAGTTTATTAGAACTATACAAACACGTATAACACAGGTACGAAACCCAAACGTAATGTAGGAGGTCGTAATTCAATAAAACGCGCAAAGTCCGTCTATATTAGATTCCCGAATGTACATATGTCTCGCCTTGATCGTGGTTCTCGCTGAACTGCCCCCTCTCTCCCTCAGGCCGTCGTTTTATACCTCACAAATACATACAAATGTGCCCGTATCGTAGTAAACGTAATCCGCAACACCTGGCTAATGTTTCATCCGCAAGCGGCCGTAAACGAGTACAATAGAACAATACGCTGTTCTCTAGAAACGTATGCCAATAAATAAGTAAACAAAAGAAGACGATCATAAAAGGATTACAATAAGTTCAAATGCCGACAGGTAATAAAATGTGTTTTTTACAAATTAGGAGTGGAATTTGTTTTTGTCGGAACCTAAGTTGTAACCGCCTAGCCTAGTCGCCTATGGAAATTAGCAATACCAGAGGTGCTGGCAATGTGCTGCCGGCCTTGAAGGAGGAACTGGAACTTGGTCACTGATGTCGGAACACAACTCAAAATTGTTATGGCGGCATACTCTAATCCAGGGCTCGTAGCCATGCAGTCGGGCAAATGCCCTACCACCTGGCTGTGGATTGTTTTGTCGCCTCTTACGACAGGCGGCTCGGCCGCAGGAATTAGTATTCTTTTTCCTTTCCTGCATGTAGAAAAATATTTCAGTGTATTCCAGTTGTTTTGTTTAATAGCTTCAATGTACAGACATGGCAAGTTTAGAATGTTATCTTAATATATATAAATTACGTGTCACGTTGTTTGTCCGCGATGGACTCCTAAAATACTTAACCGATTTTAATCAAATTTTCACACCGTGTGCAGTTTGATCCGACTTGAAAGATAGGATAGCTTACATTTGGACCCGGTAGATGGCGCTGCGATCGGGTTCTAAATTTTATTTCTTCAGGGCAGAACAACGTCTGCCGGGATAGCTAGTAATATCATAGATTTCCATATTTTTCCTCTAGCTAAGCATCCGCTAACATTCTTTGTCTTAAACTGGTTTTGTACAATAATTTTTAATAGTCGTAGTCGTCATTATTTACAAATTTTATTGTTATAACTATCTGACCCGGCAAACTTCGTACCGCCTCAGAATCAATAAATAAAAAACGTTGATTTCTGAAAGACTTTTCAATTTCATTGATTTCTAAACGACGGGACGAACATCAAATGTTTGACAGGTAGGAATAGTTTCTAAGGGAAAGCGAAATTGTTGTTTTTACTATATTTCAAGCATATTTCATCGCCTTTTAAACCTTCCCTGGACTACCACTAATAATTAATAAAAAATAAAAATCTAAAACCCGATTCCAGCGCCATCTACCAGGACCCAATGTTATTGTAATTTATTCTCAAATCCACTTGAACAAACAAAAAATTTCATGAAAATCAGGCCCACCGTTTAGGAGTAGTATCGCGGCGCCACTTTCTGGGTCCAAACGTTAATTTAAACCATTCCGGGACAAACTTGAACACATACAACAACAAAAACACCTAAATTCTGGTACCCGATTGCAGCGCCATCATGGTTCAAATTTGAATCTAAATCATCCCAGTAGAAAATTATTAAAATACTAATAATATCGTTATTAAAAAATAGTGGTTAGTGGTAGAAGGGTGAAAATTTTGGATTGTCTGTAATTTTTAAAACCGAATCATAAAAAAAATTGCAAAAAATTTTTTTAGGGATATGCAAAATAGATGTTGGCCGATTCTCAGACCTACCCGATATGCACACAAAATTTCATACAAATCGGTTCAGCCGTTACGGAGGAGTTTGGCAACAAACACTGCGACACGAAAAATTTTTATATATTGGAGATTGTATTTCAATTATTTCCCTAATACATAAGTAAATAAATATTCTACAATATTCTACGTATACATACAATTAGGATGCGTCGTCTGTCTGTACATAAGGGCTTTATACATCTTACTATAATAACTTATTACCACCGGTGCAGGTGGTTACCAGGATACTACAAACTTTGAACAGTCATCAATAACCCGGGATCTAAGGCTTACTGCCCTGCAAATTAATATTGTATACTTTTTGTTTGCATCTTATTTGATTACGGTGTACTTTTTTGTTTAGCATCATTATTTATGGAGGTTTAAAAAAATATATTAAGTGGAAAATTTTTAAGATTTTTGTTAGAAGTTTATAAACAGATTTATGACGTAGGTATCGTCTGTAATATTATAAAATTTAGAAAGATATGCAAGCATAAATTAAAATAAAATAATAGTATATATATAATTATATAACAGTAGAAATTCAAAATTAATTGTAACAACGTAAGAGAACATATATATATATATATATATATATATATATGTGTGTGTACATGTACATATAGCACAATAAGTTTGGCAAAACAGTAAAATTTAGGCAGTATGAATATTTATAAAAAAATAAAGTACAGTAACCCTACCCATCCCACCCCAAATACCACGACCAAACCCATCCACAATCACATCCCAATTCACCTACCAACTTCCAACATAACCCACCTTTTTTTTTGGCCAGGGGAAATCCGTTTGAGGACTAAGCCGCGACAGGCACAGAAGCCTGGGGGGATGTTCGCGACCAGTGTGAGTGTGGGATTTGCCAGATCGGGGGTGGCACTTGCGTGCCCGGTCAGAACTGGTGCTACGCTATTGCCACTCGCCAGTTAGGGATACCCACTAAAACCCCTGGGTGTTCCGTCCTGCGCCTTATGCCAGGGCTACGTGAATGCGGGATTCCCAACTCCGCGTGCCGTGGCAGGCGTGGGCCCCCCTCACTGGGCCTCTTCCTATGCCGGAGGACGTATCCCCCGGCTACTGCTATGTCTAGTCCATGCGTGGGGCGGTCTGTAACGCGCCCTACGGGAAGAGAGATGAGCGCGCGCGGTACACTCGCACTCTCATCTCGACGGCATGTGCGGGTGAGTGAGAACCCCTATACCCCTAGGGGCCCGCTTACGGCGGCCGAAGGTCACTGTCTGATCTCCGGCGTCGGTGCGTCCTCCTTTGGCGGGAGCGGAGCAGGGAATTACGCTGACGCTTCCGTTCCGCCTCCTCCTTCGCGAACATGACTTGCTGGCAGAAGGAGGAGACTGCGTCCCATCCGGTGGAGCTCCCGACCATGGTACGTACCACGGCCGGGAGCGAGGTGTCAAGTCCGGTATGGGCGACGAGCTCCCGGCGCTGCTCCGTCCAGGCTGGATATTCCTGGAGAGTGTGCAGCGCCGTGTCCTCGTTGACCTTGTCACAATGATGGCACCCTGACGTGGTCTCGCGGCCGAGGTGACACAGGTACCTTCCGAAGCAACCATGCCCCGTTAGGACCTGTGTCAGCCTGAACGTCAGGGTGCCGTCACTTCGTCTAATCCAATCGTGCAGGACGGGCCTCACCGCCTCAATGGTGGCGGGGCCCGCGCTGGGGCGTCGTAGGCGATCTTCCTAGACCCCCACGGCTACCTGGCGGAGCTCCGACCGGCACGCCTCGATCTCGCGAGGCGCGGGTCTGGTGCCCCTGGCCAGGGCCTCTTTATGCCACACATACAGTGACGCCAGGACCCTGGCTTCCAGGTCCCATGGGGGGGATCCAGCCAGTAGCGAGGCCACTTCGAAGGACACCGTACGGTATCCTCTTATTGTCCTGACGGCCAATATGCGTTGCGCTTGATACCACAGCGCCGCGTTTTTGGCCGTCAGGCGGTCCGACCATACAGGGGCCCCGTAAAGGGCCATCGAACGTACGATGCCTTCGAAGAGTTTCCGGCACGTGGTGTTGGGCCCCCCGACGTTGGGGAGCAGGCGCGAAAGCGCACCGGCTGCCCTCTTGAGTCTGGGGAACAGCAGTCGAAAGTGTGCCGAAAAATCCCATCGGCTATCGAGGACCAATCCCACTTATTTCATGGTTCCACCGATGCCGATGCGGATGCCTCCTACTGTAATGCAACTGTCCGGAGGTGGACAATTACGAGGACCGTGAAACCTAACCCACCCTAACCAACAAACTCCAACTTGTAAAATCATTTGGTATAAAACAAGTAGTTAATAAAGAAAATTAAATTAGTTTTGAATAAGGATAAGGAATTAGTAAAAGAAAAGATAAACCCTGTCTTAAACCATGACGGGGAGCCCGGCTACCTATTAAAAAAAAAATATATTATAACATTCTAAACATGCAGTCTGTCTGTACATTGTGGCTATTTAAGAAAAAACAACTGGAATATAATACTATATAAGCGATTAAGAAAACGATGCTTTTTTTTAGATTTCTTGTCTCTTTGTTCGAGATTCACGTAAAAACTACTGGGCCGATTTGGATGCGGTTTTCGCTGGTCGACAGAAAATTTTAAAACTTAAAATCTGCGCTACTTTTTATGCTAGAAATCCTGCGGAAATTTTTTGAGAGTTATTTAAAATGAGCAAATAAAAAAAAAAACAATTCCAATGTGATTTTTTCAATGATTGATAGCAAATTTTATGATTTGTGATTTTTATCCCGGGAATCACGCGGGAATTTTATCGGGAGCGGTTTGTAGTGGTTCGGGTTCATAAAAATTAGTTCATTCCCACAGTTTTCTCTAAAACGATAGCTTACAATTTTATATGTACTTTGTGTCCCGTGAATCCCGCGGGAATTTCAAGTCAAGAGTGGACGAAATCGCAGCCATATCCTAGTTCTGTATATTCTAAAAAGAGCTTAATAACTTCGTACAATAATATGAGGTCCATGGGTCCATGTATATCGTGCCATATATGGCAAAACAAAGCAAGCTTGCGGGCATATTATTATTTTTTAATTAATATGTTTTGTTTTTATATGTGTAATCAGTAGAAAATACTGATTAAATAGTTATATGTTTGTCTGTATGTTTTTTCTTTTCTCGTAACCGCACTAATCGGCCGCATTAGGTCGCTGTCGCCGCACACGTGCCCCCGTGTTGTAATGTAGGAGTAAACATCAGTCATGCTTCCGAGATGACACACACACATTTTTTAAAATTTTAATATTCGTTGTTCAAAATCGTCACCTCAATAGATTTATTATATCATCAACTAGCGGTCTCGTTGTACTACCCTGAAAGAATAAAACATTAAAATCCGATTCCAGCGCCACCTACCGGATCTAATTATGAATCTGAATCACCCCGGGACCAAACATACATAAAATTTCATCAAAAACGATTCCAGCGCCAAGTATTTTGTTTAGATTGATGGTTTACATTATTGAAATTATAATAGGGATTCTTAATTTGTATATAGCCTATATTAATCAGGGATATAGTAGCATTCGAATGATGAAAGAATTATTGAAATCGGTCTAGTAGGTTTTGAGTTTATTCGTTACAAACATACATAAATACAAATAATTTTATCCGTGCAGGAACGGAGTAAGAATACAATTTCCTGCGGTCGGGCGGCCTGTCGTAAGAGGCGACTTAACAACCCACAGCCAGGTGGTAGGGCATTTGCCCGACTGGATAGCTACCACCCCTGGTCTAAAGTATGTCGTCATAACAACCTTGAGTTGTGTTCCGGCATTAGTGACCAGGTTTCAGTTTCCCTTAAGAGAGCAGCAGCGCATTTGTAGCAACTTTGCTGTTGCAAAGGTCCATAGGCGATGGTAGCCGCTTTCCATCAAGTGGGCGGTCTGCCTGTCTGCTGATCTCCTGCAATAAAAAAAAATTATAATAATAATAATTCCTGTTTATAATATTAGTATAGATATGTAGATTACGCAATGACAATCCTTCTTGCGGTACACCACATAATATCAATGGAATGCATCAAATCCAATTAAACCATTGTTACACTATGACTGTTTTATGAAAACCATTAATTATTCGCTTAATATCGTCTGTTATTAATTAAGGAGCACTGTGGACGTCGTGGTTTGACAAACGGCCTGAATGCCCATTGGTCAAACGTGTCAACTGGGTATTATGGCACATGTAGATATTATAGTTTCAAGAAACATTAATTAAATGACCGAAAGGAACGATAAGAATGAATTGGGTCATATGATCAGAGTGAGTGAAATGACTGAAATGAGCGGAAAGAATGAAATCAATTGAATGAATGAAATATATGAACGAAATGAATTAAACCTTATTGGTGCGGCTGTTAATGGACTGTATTAAGGCGGCAAAGGTCTTTGTGAAACGGAATCTAGGTTACCTGGACTACAGCTGCTGAAGGCTTCCTGGCCGGCCGGCTGTGGTCTGATCTCCCTTGGCTTTACAATAGCGGCACTATCACATCACACGCGTGCGTTCAGAGCGGGATCGATTTACACACTTTTTGTAGGTGCCAGCCAGCGCGCGGCAAGCGGCGTATGCGCATGGGGGTGAGGAAAGATTGGGAGGAGGATGACGTCTACCGCCAGATGGCGTTACCATTTCCCCCGGCCTTAAAGGGTACCTTTAAAAAGGAAGAGTGGAATCGCGAATGCGACAAAAATAGAGAGAAATGCGAAGTTGCGAAGCGGATGCGGAGTTATAAGTTAGGGAAACATTATACGCTAACAAGTTGTGTATAAGAATATGAATATGATAATTAATATATGATATAAATATGAATATAAGAGCGCAAGAAATAATATAGAAGCACCCATTGAGTTAACAATGCAAAGAGTTCACCAGACAATGGCTGAAACATCTTTATGAGATACAGTGCAATGTCTTTAGTCCCTATGTCTTTATGATAGTCTTTAAATGAGTGAACATGGTTTACTACATCAAAGACCAAATAATATTGAATACAGAAAATAAATGCGATACAATCCGTACTATCAACCAAAATATATTGCACAACGCGACGGTACATACATACATACATAACTTCACGCCAGTTCCCTTGCGGGGTAGGCACGAACAACAGAGCGCCATTTAGGCCCACCTCACTTGCTTCTTTGACATTCATAACTCTTGTCATGCACGCTCGTCTGATCTTAAGGCTCCTGACATCACCCTCCGCTAGTACACGATCAATTTGATCATGGAAGGTGTGTCGTGGCCTTCCACGACTTCTGCATCCATCCACTTTTGCATTGTATATCTGTTTAGTCATTCTTTCATCATGCATTCTTTCCACATGCCCGAACCACCGAAGCATTCCTTTCCTTACCTTCACCCCGACACTCTCTTTCAGACCAACTCTCTTTCTTACTTCGGTATTACGAACGCGGTCCGCGAGCGTCACTCCGCAGATTTTGCGCAGTGCTCGCATCTCGACCGCGTTTACTCTACTTTCATGCTCTCTCTTCCATACCCAACTCTCGCTTCCATACGTGAGCATAGGTACCAGCACCGCGTTGTGTATGGCGAGCTGAGCCTTCTGGCTGAGGTTCTTAGCGCCTAGAAGTTTACCTAACGCTCCATTCAAACTATTCCCCAAATTTACTCTTCTTTCTATATCAGCGGTGTACCTTCCATCCCAGCTAAAAGCACATCCAAGATATACAAACTCATTCACTTGCTCCAGCATAACATCATCGACTATTATCCTTGCATTCGTTCTGGTTTCTTCTCTTTCAAACACCATAACCTTTGTTTTCTTCGCATTCAAATGTAAGCCTCTCGCCTGACAGTCATCTTTCATCATTGTGACTAGTGTTTGCAGTTCTGATGGCGATTCGGCTAAAAGCACGGCATCATCCGCATAAAGCAAGGTGCTTACAACTAGATCACTCATTCGCACCCCAACATACATCAATCTTATTCTCTGGAGACAATCGTCCAGGTATAGGATGAACAGCAAAGCCGACAGCACGCAGCCCTGCGATCTCTTCCAACGTGATCTCGGATGCTGACTCCTCGGAGTCAGTCACAGACTCAGTCGTGGTGCCAGCATCCGGGATATCATCATACATTTCTCTAAAATATTCACTCCATCGCGCTAACACCTCTTGTGGGTTAGCAAGAACGTCCCCTGCTTTAGATTTTATTCTTTCCATTCTGGAAGCTGACGAACAACCCCGAGACTTCTTAACCTCTCTCCAAAAGAGTTTGGTATTCGCCTTGAAGTTCTCCGTCAGCTTCTCTTCTTCTTTCAATTTTATACTTTCGCGCTTCTCTTTCACTAAAGCTTTGGTTTCGTTCTTGCAGAGGCGATAAAAAATTTTCTTCATCTCTTTCATACTGTCATTCTGTTGCAAAGAAGCAACATAATCCAGCCAGGCTTTTCTCTTTCTCTCTACGCTGGATTTAACATCCGCGTCCCACCATTCATCACCTTTCGTTGTTATGTGCCTCTTTGCGCATCCACATGCTTCTTTTGCGCTTTCCACTATACTTTCTTTCATACTATCCCAGTCATTATCCACATCTAAGTCGGAGAAGTCCGCTTTTGCAAGCCTTTCTTCGACTAGGCGCGCATACATACTCCTT
Organism: Dendrolimus kikuchii; assembly: GCA_019925095.2. NCBI lineage: Eukaryota > Metazoa > Arthropoda > Insecta > Lepidoptera > Lasiocampidae > Dendrolimus > Dendrolimus kikuchii. The sequence continues at coordinate 2,436,056 of CM034394.1, read as the reverse complement.
ACACTAACATCTTCCAATTTTTCACACTTTATTCTTTCAAGCTCCCCGAAATTGGTACGCACTCGCCAGTGTCTCCACTTCCTGAAAAGGCCCACAAACCGGCTTATCACCAGGTAGTGGTCCGTTTCAAGAGTGGGGCCTCTGTAGGCTCTTGTATCCATTATTGTGTTTCGGAGGCGACTATCTATTAAAATCAGATCAATCATACTTTTCTGATCATTCATTCCCCATGTATACGTGTGAATATCCTTATGATGGAATAAAGTGTTCGACACAAGCAAGTTTCTTTCCATGCATACGTCTATGATTGGCCTACCAGCATCGTTCACTCTCTTGTCACCATAGGGTCCAAGCACAGCCTCAAGGCCGTCTCGTTTGGTGCCCACCCAGCCATTAAGATCACCACACATAATTATTCTTTCATTCCCTTCAGCCAGATCCAGAATTTCTCTCACAGACTCCCAAAACTTCTCGAGTTCTTGGGGATCCGCTGAGCTTACGGGAGCATAAGCTGCGACCAGAAAAACTCGCGTAATCCCCAGTTTTAGACGGACCCAGAGAAGTCTCGGGTTCACCAGACAATAGTCTTTTACTCCAGACACAAAGCGGGTTGAGAGTACGACGCCTACCCCCCCACTTGCACGCTCGTCCAGGTCCACGCCGGACCACAGAGCAAGCATGCCACCGGGGAGGTCATCGATGTCGCACCCCTTCCGCTTTGTCTCTGTCAGACATAAGGCATCCAGGCTTCTCTCATTCATTATATCAATCATTTCGTCCATCTTATCTTTCATTCCACCTCTCACATTCCACGTGCCTATACGGCACTCTGCTCCTCTCGACCCGCCAGGTTTGGCGCTGCGTGAAGGGTGGCGGCCCCCTTCGCCGCATGCGCGAGAGTTCACACCGACGGGGGCGCATCGGTGAGCGTCGCCTGCGGGGGACGCCCTATTGTGCACTGCACGTCTGTGAACTCGGGTCAGAATTGTGGCCCGACCTCCAACGCGACGGTGTTTAATTCTAAAATGGCCTATCGGTTATTATAGTGAAATTGCCACATGTCTAGATATACTGGTAGCGTAACATATAGCATAAAGTGCAAATATGACAAATACCAAAATAAGGTAGTCTTGGTGTTTGTCATATTCGTAACAAGAATCTGCGAAATCGGTTAAGAAACCAGAAAGTTACGACTGAAATAAAGGTCCAATCACTGCATATTTTTATTTGAATGTGAGGCAAATTCTGCTATATCTTCGGAGCCAAGCAATGAATATTATGTCACCACAGAAGCTATGCTGAATTCAACGCAAGAATAGTGATCGAAATCAGTTACGAAAGACCAATTTATAACTGAACATATATTTATAATATATGTTCAGTTATAAAAGCGCAGGAAGAAGATCTCGTCATGCCAGCCTCAACGACATCATTCGCCGAGCTCTTGTCAGCGTCGGCGTCCCGGCCATTCTGGAACCAAATGGCCTGGTGCGTGACGATGGCAAGAGACCGGACGGAATGTCACTCGTCCCTTGGAAGATGGGGCGGCCGCTAGTGTGGGATGCGACCTGTGTTGACACACTGGCCCCGTCACATCTTCCAATGACCGAGTCAGGGGCTGGCAACGCTGCCGCTTCAGCTGAGGACGTCAAACGGCGCAAATATGGAGCCTTAGGAAGGGGTTACATATTTGTGCCGTTTGGGGTTGAAACATTAGGCCCGTGGGGTCCGTCGGCAAAGAGTTTCTTTAAAGACATATGTAAGAAACTCTTTGACACTACCCGTGATCAGAAGGCTGGCTCATATTTTGCACAACAAATAAGTATTGCCATACAGCGTGGCAATGCAGCCAGCCTTCTGGGCACGCTCCCCGTTGGCAATGATCTGCTACATAATGTATTTTAGTTATAATGTCTTTGGTTTTTTATTTTTAAATAATTTGTTGTGTTAATATAGTTAAGTACTTTATAATATATATATAACATATACATAACTATAACATACGTTGTCTGTCAATGTTTACGTCAATAACAACACCGGCCCATAAAAAATAAGGTGGTCTGTACTTTTGACCAAACTCATCTATTCTAGTGTTTCAAAGCGCTGAATCCAAATCCGGGTTCAGTGTGATTCATACTCCCTTAAAATTTTGAGGGTTTATGGACTAAAAGATTCAGCGCATCTAATATACACTACGAAATACATAAGATTAGATGGGTCTGGTCAAAAGTACAAACCGCTTTTTGTTTTTTTGGGGGCCAGTGCCATTTATTACAATTAATAATTATTTAATAAAACTACGTTTTAACGGTTTTAAGCGCGGTAATTTTATGTGATTTTGGTTTTTTCCTTCCACCCATTTTAATATTATATAAAATTATTAGAGCTAGGCATGTTTGCTGGAGAGTTTCTTGCGCCGCTTCTTCTCTTCAAGCCATAACAAGTTGCGAAGCGGTAGTAAATTAGAATAGGCTCCCATAGAGTAAATAATAACCATAAACAATATTAAAACTAAATAATTAAAATTAACAAGTTGGCGGTAGGCTAAATAAAACTTTAACAATACTCGTTGACACTTGACATCTTCGTCTTCCGTGATCACGGCCACTGAAAAGTGGCCGAAACGTCGGAAAAAACCAAAATCAAATAAAATTACCGCGCTTAAAACCGTTAAAACGTAGTTTTATTATGTATACAAGTCGCGAAAACTTAAGAAAATAATAATTATTTATTGCAATTAATAATTACATTATATAATACGTTAGTAGCATCACAAATCAGTGATTAATGACCCCTTGGATACATCTGCGTGAAACGTTTACTAACACTACATTATCCCAGGTGGAGCATTATAGAAACCAATTGGAATAATTGATTCGCGAGATTAATTTTTAATAACTGTACCAAAGTAAATAGTCCGGAAGAGATTTATCACGATCCATAAATAAGGTAAAGAAACTCGAATGGATAATGAAAACTAATTATTTCTCTAGACATTATTAATATGAATCGTGCCGGGGTGTCACTTATTTTCCCCGGACAAACAGCTTTCGAGGACGCTCCTTGAACATCTTGCCGGGATAATGGAAATATATATTTTCATGGGACAATGAATAATTACTTTTCTTCAAAATGAAGGTAGTACAGTAAAACCTCTCTAAGTCGAACTTGAAGGGAGACGCCAAAAAATTTGAGTTACTTTTCGATTTAGCGAATTTTGTAACATTCGTCTTGTAGAGGTTAACATTTATTGCAACTGATTTTGAGTGAGAAAGGTGAAATAATTAAAAATCCTAGTTATACAAGTAAAAAACATTTTTGTTTGCAAGTTAACATTATGTATTTTTGAGTTGTTAAGGTTGTAAAATCAAATATTATTATAATATTTTCTTAAGTTTTCGCGATTTGTATACATAATAAAACTACGTTTTAACGGTTTTAAGCGCGGTAATTTTATTTGATTTTGGTTTTTCCGACGTTTCGGCCACTTTTCAGTGGCCGTGATCACGGAAGACAAAGATGTCAAGTGTCAACGAGTATTGTTAAAGTTTTATTTAGCCTACCGCAAACTTATTAATTTTAATTATTTAATTTTAATTTTGTTTATGGTTATTATTTAATCTATGGGAGCCTAATCTAATTTACTAACGCTTCGCAACATGTTATGGCTTGAAGAGAAGAAGCGGCGCAAGAAACTCTTCAGCAAACATGCCTAGCTCTAATAATTTTATATAACATTAAAATGGGTGGAAGGAAAAATAAAAGTAATTATCAGTCAAGTTGGTTTGTGTTCCGTTGTACGCAGAAAGAGCTCACAGTGTCTTGAGGTCTGGCAGCTGGTTTTTGCTGGGTTTGGGTCTTAATAGTTTTGACGTCGGAAACGTCGGAAAAACCAAAATCAAATAAAATTACCGCGCTTAAAACCGTTAAAACGTAGTTTTAAATATTATTATGTTCGAAATACAGAGGTCCAATTTATTTTTTCGATTTATAGAGGGAAAATAAGTACTGAATTTGCTTATAGGGGCTCACTAATTATTTCGGCTTATAGAGGGTTCAGATTTCAAGCAACAGAAGTTTTGGAGTTGAAGAGAAGAAATACATTTTTTTTCGAGTTTGGGAGGTTTTCGACTTATCGAGGTTCGACTGTATCTCTACACGTTTTGCTTCAAGTGAGAACGCAATTAATGTAAAGGTATAACACTGTGCAATGCTGCATCACGGATCCTCATCACACAGCTTCGCTGGTTCTATTAAATAATTTTTGTGGACTGTATAGGGTATATTTGAGAGTGAGAGGTATGCCAAATCCTGCACAAAAACCAATAGGGGTAATAAGCACCACTAACCTCGGAATCCACCTCTAATGGGGCAGCTACACAGCTCCTGAAGTGCACGGCACCAACAAGTCCACCGATGGCACTTAGGTTTAAGTTATGGCACACTCACACCAAGAGCAAGCACGGCTTATGTCTAAAGTTTAATAGGATCTCCAAGAATGGGATGTGAAACGTTCACTTACACGGAGAAAACGGAACGTCCGAATTGACCTCGCGTGCGTTGGAGACCGGTTTCACCACCACGCAATGGCGGCGAGACCGAAAGCCAGCGGCACTTACAAAACTACGCACATCAGTATAAATCGTCAGGATCTAACAAAAATCACATATATAACAATCATCATGCTTAAGTCGTGGTAGCGTAATGGCTAGCGCACGCGTTCGAAACTCAAAGGGCCTGGGTTCGGTCCTAGCCGGAACGCATGCACCACTTAGGCAGTTTTCAGACCTAATGTGTATATTGTTACAATTACCACGTGCTAACAAAGGTGAAGGAAAGCATCGTGATGCAACCTGCACATCGAGATAAACGACGTGTCAAACCTGCCAAGCCGCCTTGGACAAGTGTGGCGGGTACACTATCCGTTCCCCTATAATAGGAGGCCCGAGCCCAGCAGTGGGACATTTATGGGCTGTTGTTCTTATTCTTCGTGCTAAAAGATACCGATAGGCTTTCATACATTCTTGGGCCCAGATTGTAAAGAGTGATTGAAGAGATTAGTGATTTTAAATTTTCTTTTTGTTATTTTGATATTTTTAACTGACTTTCAAAAGGAGGATCTCAATTTGAGTGGATCGATTTTCATTTTTTTTTAATTTGAAATACCATACTCCTGATGTAGTTAGTCCCATTGTCACCAAAGTCAGGATTTGATGAGTGGGTGGAATATCGAGAGCAACACTGAACAGGAGGTAGCAACCCTGTATACGCGTGCCACTAGTATAATTTCTACCGGTGCTTAATCTATACATCTATACATATAATAAAATTATAGAGGTCGAATTTCTGTACAGTGAAAAAAATGCTAAAAACGGAGTCAGGGGGATGGAAGGAATGAGGACAGGAAGAAGTGAAATAGAACTATTTTTTTTTTTTTTTTATTTATTTAATTTATTTGGGAAACATACAATAATTATAATTCTTACAATATAAAACACATAACTTAATACACATATCAACTAAGTTTCCACTAAAAAAATAATTCTTGTTACGCATTTGGCTCATACAACTATAAGAAAATTATAATAAATTTGATGCAATATTGGAAAATTAGATATAAAATAAAAAAAAGGAATTAAATAATACAATACAACACAAAACAAAAACTACAATTTCTTTTTTTTTTCAATGTTTTTGTTTCTCTGTTTGTAAAACATAACATAACATAAAACAATTTATATATTAAAAAACAATTAGGCTATATATCATCACGCTAAGACCAATAGGAGCGGAGCACCAATGAAGAATGTTTTAAAACCGAGAGGGTTGTTTTAACTTACTTTTTTTTAACTATTCCGAAGAAGCTAGTATAATATATTATTCCTAAAGCAATAGAATAGCAACGTCTTGAAGTATTTGTGCAACTATTTTGAAAGTATAAAATATTTTTTTAACTTCCGTTCCGTTTCACGCAGTATTATAAGGTGGTTGTGCATTATTCTAGCGTTTATATTTTGACATATTATGGGAAAGCATGAACTTTTGATGGCTTAGAGCTTCGAAAAAGGATGCGGGAGGTATACTCCTTCAGTCCAGTCAAGGGTTAGCTTTCGAAACTGGGGAGTTAAGTCCTTATCAACGTTTCAACAGATATCTACTACTAAATATATTATTGTACACGTGTATATATATATGTATATATATGTATGTATTTGTATATTTATTTGTTAAATTAGTTTGAGTATTTATGTATCTATTGCCTTTTTCCTGCACCACCTATTTCGCCTGATTCAAATTTGTTTTTGATTTAGGCTGCCTGGAAGACATCGCTTTGAGCTATAAGGCCGCCTATTGTATTGCCTAGAAAAATATTGTAAATCTGGTCTGTTTTTATAATTGTATATTTTGGTGTGCAATAAAGTGTTATCTCTCTCTCTTTCTATCTACTTATATCCCGTTCCTATACGAGTATATTATTATTCATTTGTCATCGGTTGAGTTTTTTTTTTAAGTTTTATGTTATTTCCTTTTTCTTTGTTATTATTCTTTTCACGTATACGTTGACTATAATTTAATTGAATTTTACACTCTCTGAAAGAGAGTGTCGGGGTGAAGGTAAGGAAAGGAATGCTCCGGTGGTTCGGGCATGTGGAAAGAATGTATGATGAAAGAATGACTAAACAGATATACAATGCAAAAGTGGATGGATGCAGAAGTCGTGGAAGGCCACGACACGCCTTCCATGATCAAATTGATCGTGTACTAGCAGAAGGTGATGTCAGGAGCCTTAAGAACAGACGAGCGTGCATGACAAGAGTTATGAATGGCAAAGAAGCAAGTGAGGTGTGTAAGAATAAGCCTAAATGGCGCTCTGTTGTTCGTGCCTACCCCGCAAGGGAACTAGCGTGAAGTTATGTATGTAATTTTACTTGTTTGTACCGTGGGTCGCATGACTTTTGTGATTAAGGAGGTGGGCATTGAAAATCAGTGCTGTGCCGGACTATGTTTCGGCACAGCTAAATACTGAGTGCCAACCTCATTTCGCCAATTGCGGCATTCATTTTCATTTTTATTGTTATTATTATAAATTACTAGCTGGCCCGGCGAACTTCGTACCGCCACATTTTCTGAATTCCTAAAAGACTGCTTCATGACACAAAAACAAAATCACCACAATCGCTCCAGGTGATTAGGAGGATTGTAGGACCCGATCTCAGCGCCACCTACCGCTTCCAATTGTGAATGTAAACCATCCCGGGACCCACTTAAACACACACACAAAATTTCATCAAAATCGGTAAAGTCGTTCTCAAGTTATATAATTACAACGAAAAGTGGCATTGATTTTTATATATATAGATTGTTAAGTGTTGCATTTTTAAAAATATTTTTTTTTTTCTTAGTTAGATTTTTTTCTATTATAGGTAGAATACAATATGAGTTAAGTTTCCTTCACTGTAGTACTTTATAGTTATAATGTATTTATAATAAAAAAAAATCATATGTAACGTACTGTGTCGACCTAGACGCCGACAAAGACAAATTCACACCTGCATACCTGTAGAAACACATTTTATAACCTTTCGGCATTTGGATTTCTTTTGTTTACTTTGTGTTTAAAATTCATGATTAGAAAACAGCCCATTGTGTGTTGTAATCTTTATGGCAGTCATTAGCCAGGTGTGTCGGATTTAAAGTACAAACTGATTATAGGAAATTCGGTCCACGTAGCCGGGCAGACATATTGCATCTCTGCAGTACAAAGCAACGCCTCGATAGAGGGACGAGGCAGTCAAGAGATAACCACGAGTAAAGCAAGACTTGTTTACATTCGGTAATCTATTTAGTGATGGACTTTGCGCGTATTATTGAATTACGATCTTCTGCATTATGTTTGGACTTGTTGCGCATACCTGTATTATACGTGTTTGTATAGTTCTAATAAACTGTATAATAATTCCAACGGCATTTTAATTTGAGTCCTGCAACTCGTAACAGTAGTTAGAATTAAGCGCTATTAGAAACTAAAATTCTTATTGTGATTCTACTAACTCCAAAACCAGTATCAACTAGGTCTTTGGAACTACTAGTGTTCTCTGCTACGTTGTCTTTTTATAAAATAACAAAATTTAGTGGTTACTAAAAGTATGCAGGTATGTATGTTTGTGTCTGTATGTACATGTGTATATGATATTTAGTGAGCGGTGTGTTTACTCTCCAATCCTTAAGAATTCTTCTGTTCCGTTATAATCGAAAGTTCGAAGCTTGTGTTTTATTTCATACTAGCGATCCCGGCAGACGTTGTCCTGCTCTGAAAAAATAAAAATCTAGGACCCGATCCCAGCGCCGCCTACCGGTTCCAATTGTGGATTTAAACCATCCTCTCAAACACAAAAAAACAAAATCACCAAAATCGATCCAGGTGATTAGGAGGATTCTAGAACCCGATCTCAGCGCCACCTACTGGTTCCAACGGGATAAAAAGTATCCTGGTTCTAAGCTACCTACGCACCAATTTTCAGCCAAATCGGTATAGCCATTCTTGAGTTATAAATAGTGTAACTAACACGACTTTCTTTTATATATATAGATTTATTTAGGGAAATTATCTTGATGACGTGATCGTCAAGGATTTGTGGTGTGTCAGAAGACGTATGTCAGAATAATAATAATAATAATCGGCAGACAAACACACCTATTGTATATCCCCAAATTAAGCAAGTTACGCTTGTGTTATGGGTAATATACAACGGACTACTCTGGGGCCGATCCCAGATACCCAGACCATAGTAAATAACGGAGAAAATATGTTTCCGAAATTTACTATACCAGGATTCGAACTCGGAACCTCTGCGTTGCAGTGAGGCACGCCGGCAAAGGCTTAGCCCGCTCAACCACAGAGGCCGTCAAAATCAAATCCGGCCGTCAAATCAAGAATAGAAGAGTACGGAAGAAAAGACGTTTTGTGTGAACCTCAAATTATTGGGAAGTGAAAGAAACGAGACAAAGGAGCCATATCTAATTTATTATATTCAAAATAATAAATGGAATAAAATGCCGCGCTTAAAACGGTGAAAAACTTGTTTTAATTATACTTACTTACTCTGCTGGCTTAGCGACTCAAAGTGGGTCTTGGCCTCCGAAACGATATCAGGCCACTTTTCTCTGTCCTGCATAGTTTCTTGCCAATTACTGGCTCGTAGCTCCGACAGGTCAGCCTCCACTCTGTCCTTCCAGCGATATTTGGGACGGCCTACCGGACGCCGACCTAGCGTCCGTGCCAAATATACTCTCCTCACGCTGCAATACTCGCTCTCTTATTTTTTTTTTATTGCAGGAGTTCATCAGACAGGCAGACGGCCCACTGAATGGAAAGCGGTTACCATCGCCTATGGACATTTGCAACACCAAAGGTGCTAAAAATGCGCTGCTGCCCTCTTAAGGGAGTCTAGAACCTGGTCACTAATGCCGGAACACAACTCAAAGTTGTTATGGCGGCATGCTCTAGACCAGGGGTGGTAGCCGTCCAGTCTGGCAAATGCCCTACCACCTGGCTGTGGGTTGTTAAGTCGCCTCTTACGACAGGGCGCCCGGCCGCAGGAAATTGTATTCTTTCTCCGTTCCTGCACGGATAGCTTTAGCTTTTTGTCTATCTGTGAGCTTTTATTTCTCCTATTATGTTGGGCTCGGCCACAAGATTCTAAATTTCGAGGTTGGTTCGGACCCTCCAGCTACCATCCTCTCTCTTTGTTGAACCCAGAATCTTACGGGGAACCTTCCTTTCCGCTACTAAAGGCTGGTTCTCCTCCTTAAGGGTGAGCGTCCAAGCTTCGCACCCATACATCAGTGTTACGGACTCTTCTATTGTAAGTGACGTATTAAGAGAAAAAATATAGATGTCAATTAAGATCCAAATAAATGTCTGTTATATGAAGTCGTGCTTATTATTTATTTAATATATAAATTATTAGAAAGCGCGAATAATACCCCAACAATCAGGATGATATTGGAACGAAGTTCCTTATCGCGCGTTGTGAAAGGGGGCTAGACGGAAAAAATTCTTACGAAAAGTTGTCACGACACTTTTTGCTATAGTAAGCTATTGTAAGCTGTGCGGCGTCGCATGTTTCTCTGTCTGTCTGTCTGTCTCTCTCTCTCAATTCCAATTACAATTCCTTCACTAATTAATCGAAAGGAACTTCGTTCCATCCGGGTGTCCCTTGACACCTCTCAAGTTTTTTTAAAATTATAACATTATTTTAAAAAATCTGTCCAAAAGATAATAATAACACAGTAATTGACTTTTATCGTTCTATAAAACACCGCCGCCAGATAGGTTTTGTGCGGGTGTAGTAAATTAGATCGTCATATCGTAAGAAGTCACAAAGGGTATTAATTACAATTTGAACATTAATTAAAATTATTTATATTATAAAAGCATAATGATAATAAAGTAATTTAACATTATATGAGGTTCTATCATAAATATAATCACCTACCCTGTTATACAAGTAATATAATTATACTCTTTGATAAAAGAACCTTATTAACGTTCAAACAAAAGCTTAATAACCCACAATAGAGTTTCAAACCCTGGGCGATTATTAATTAATTAAATTATTACTATCTCACAACCTGTACATTACTTGTAGTACACTTTACAAACAAAATATCAGACCTTTAGATTTGGAATTTTACATCTATATATTAATACGTGAAGCAAAAACTTTGTATTCATTTTTATGAAAATTGCGCGGACGGAGGAGTATGAAATTTCGCACACTTATAGTTTATATAGAGGAGTGCAGAATGCTAATTTTTTTTAAATTATCCATAAAAAAACATTACACACACTACCATGTATTTGACACACACACTCATATATACTCTTTTGTTTATTGTTCAAGTCAAATTAACAGCATTGGCGAAATCTGTGATTATAGAAGTATAGTCTTTGACCTTAATTTTTATAGTCGAATTTCGATCACGGGCGGCTACTAGCAGTAATTAAAATTCAAAATTGTACATCATTAGAATATTATTTTGTAAGTAAACATTTAAACATATTAAGCAATATATAGTATTAAATATTTACATATCGCTCAATGTTCCTTAACGTTTGCTCACAAAATGATATTATCAACCAGACTCTTACTAATAAGGTGAATAACATCTGTTAGGAAATGTTTACTTACAAAATCAGTGGAATTTTTTGCTTATGTTGAAATTTCATCTTCATTTCTGTCTTCAAAGTTCAATACAAATTCAAGGTAATAATAAATCCCGGAAGCCCTCACCAACTGCGCTATTTGGTAATCAAAAATTGAAAAATAAATTTACGTGAGTTTTCTGAGCAGCTTGTTATCTTTAAACAAGAGTCATAATTACTCACGAAGCTATGGAAAACTATATTGTTTATGTCTGAATCTGTTCTTATATAAAAAAATCGAATCATCATTGCCATACAACGTGAAAATATTAAAAAGAAATCTTTTTCTTCACACGTTTTAAATATAAATGTGACAACAAAACTTATACACATACTCAAACCAACGCGCACTACCACCGCATTGCACAGTTCACAAACAAACCACGACACACAAAGAGCCTAAAAATTAATAACCCAGGCACAGGAAAGAAAAAACACACATGGCGCTAGATAGGACAATATATATAGGTATAGATATAAGGCCCACACTGCACATGCACTTCCTCACAACACCAGCATGTAAGAGATACACTCTACATTAGTATGTAGTGGAACACTTACAAACCAATAGATGGCGCGGTGCAATAATTGATGTCACAAACGTTTCCCGAAACATACAAAGAATATATACAAAATTTCAACTATAACAGAAGGGCTTAGGCCTGCGAGGAACAACTTTAGCCTCGCTGGAAGATCTTCCTTTGAGACGGAGGAGCATTCCATCTCGCTCCCCCACCCTATACGGGTCACCGTCACCCCCTTCAAGTATAAGTTTAGTACTAAAACTAGAATAAATTAATGTAATAAGTTATTCGTAAGATACCTACACCTCAACACAAAAATCAATAAATTAGTGTCACACACAAGAACCAAAATAACTAATAAGGATGTTAAATTAAAAAAATTAAATCTAGAAATTAAGTTGTAAAAAAGGGTACGGAACTCGAGTACGTAGAGTTGTTAATAATATATATATATTTATACATACATCACTTCACGCCAGTTCCGTTGCGGGGTAGGCACGAACGACAGAGCGCCATTTAGGCTTATTCTTACACATCTCACTTGCTTCCCTGACATTCATAACTCTTGTCATGCACGCTCGTCTGTTCTTAAGGCTCCTGACATCAGCTTCTGCTAGTACACGATCAATTTGATCATGGAAGGTGTGTCGTGGCCTTCCACGACTTCTGCATCCATCCACTTTTGCATTGTATATCTGTTTAGTCATTCTTTCATCATGTATTCTTTCCACATGCCCGAACCACCGGAGCATTCCTTTCCTTACCTTCACCCCGACACTCTCTTTCAGACCAACTCTGTCTCTTACTTCGGTATTACGAACGCGGTCCGCGAGCGTCACTCCGCAGATTTTGCGCAATGCTCGCATCTCAACCGCGTTTACTCTACTTTCATGCACTCTCTTCCATACCCAACTCTCGCTTCCATACGTGAGCGTAGGTACCAGCACCGCGTTGTGTACGGCGAGCTGGGCCGTACACAACGCGTATTTATTTACATCCCTGTCTAAAGTCGTTTAAAACAAAAAAATATTTCATATAGGCTTTTATGGATATTTTATTGATTCTATTGAGGATGAATATGTGACGGTTATTTCTGATCTATCCTTATCAATATTGCGAGACTATTGCAATTTTGATAACGGCTGTCTCAACAATCGAGATATGTAGGTTTTTGAAATAGCGTTATAGTAGCACTTGGTGACATGTTATCACACTTCAAAAGATGCGGCGGAAGAGACTGCGCAGTATCATGCGTCTGTGGAACAGAAGTAATCGTCACAGGATACCACGGTCATTCTTGCCGCCGCAGTGCCGGCAGATGGTCACGCCATGCCGCTTTGAATAAAGTCTTACGGAGAGCGCTTGCCACTGCTAATGTGTGGGGTTTATTGGAGCCAAACGGTATTGCACGGGAAGATGGTAGGCGTCCCGACGGAATGACTCTAATTCCCTGGCAGCGTGGCAAGCCTTTGGTGTGGGATGCGACTTGCGTAGACACGTTGGCCGCATCCCATTTACCAAACACGTCTAAATCAGCCGTTTCAGCGGCGGAAACAGCCGAATCACTCAAGCGGCGCAAATATGCAACCCTCTGTGAGAGTTATATGTTTATGCCGTTTGCTGTCGAGACGCTTGGACCGTGGGGTCCTGAGGCCATGAACCTCTACCAAAATTTATCGAAACGACTCATTGACTCTTCGGGTGATCAGAGGGCTGGTGCTTACCTCGGCCAACGGATCAGTATGGCGATCCAGCGAGGAAACGTAGCCAGCCTTCTGGGCACCTTACCCATAGAAGACGGTGATCTGGGCTCAGTATTCTACTTATAGTCTTGAGGGACTTTGAGTAGAATACAATACAAATAAGTTGAGTTTTCTTGCATTGTATTCGATTATATGTTAGAATATTGTGTATTGTTATCAATCATGTTGGTGTACGATAAAGCGTATTATATTATATTATTCTGCTCTCGATACATTTGCTTGCTTATTTGTTCTTAATTTTACTTAACCTGATATATACAAAAATCTTACGGACTACGTAATATGCTCT